>OX326998.1:13750000-14375000 GCA_946800695.1 Geum urbanum | reverse complement strand
ATCGAGCGGTGGTACCGGGACTACCACATTCGTCGTATGGTGAAGCTGAAGGCCCTCTATCAAGGCAAATCATTCACGCATCCCCCTCATGGTTACATGTGTGTGAGCGAGTTCCAGCTCAAGGCTGGGTTGAAGCTTCAAGTCCACCCGTTCTTCCAGTACACGCTCGCCCTCTTCAACATCACGTTAGGCCAGTGTGATCCTACATTAACGCGCGTGTTGATTGCGTTTCACAATATCTAGAAGCTCAGTGGGTTACAGTTCCCTACTCGTGCGATGATCGACCACTTCTTCTATTTGAAGTACTCGCCACGTATGAAGGACAATGGTACGATAACGATAGAGCCCCGAACAAAGTGGTGGTTGACGGAACCCCCTTCCTTTTCTACTGCCTAGTGCCAGTATCACTATCTTGTCGGTGGGGAGTGGAAGTTCGATAAGCCTGATGGAGCGCTATCGAGTGGACGCGATCAGATACATCGAGTCCCCGAGTTTTTTCAACAGTTAGGTGTGGTGTTGTATTTGCCGGCTATCGGTGTTTGCTTGCTTATGTCATTTTGTATTTGTGCTTGATAATGCCTTGTGTGTTTTTTGTAGATCAATTATCATACCCCCTCACCCGTTTGGAGGAGAGGCGTTTAGCCCGAATCAAGTTCGCCTTCGATCCCCACCTGAACGGAAGAAACTTCTAGGCAGCCAACAACTAGGAGCTGGTCGAGCGTTGTGGTCTCTCATGCCCCCTGGTACGTTCGTCTTTCCCTATTTACTGCGTTTGTTCATTCTGTTTGTGTGGGTTTTCAGACTAACTTGTTCCTTGTATGTTTTGTTTCAGCGAAAATGAAGAAATCTCGTTCCTCATCCAAGCAGGATGCAGCCCACCAGCATATGTTGGTGCTGATGGAGAGGGCTCGGCATGCCCGTATGGTCGTTGAGGATGAAAACGACCATTTTGTCTAGGGAGATACTCCCTAGCCCGTGCTTCACGCCTCAGATTGCAATCAGTACCTCGATCTGGTTCCTGAGGTGGATGAGGAAGTTGAGGCCGTGGGTGCAGCTGTCGGGGCTCTAATTGTGCCGGCCATTACTTCCGAGAACCGGGTTGAAGAGGCTACCCTCGACACCAGACAAAGGGAAGAGGGCGAGCAGGCCCGAAAAATCTCCTCTGTCAGGAGAAGGAGGTGCGAAGTAAGGAGCACTGCGAGCACCGAATTGATCGTGGGGACAAACGCCAAAGCCAAGGTTGATCGCGCTCTGGTTCTTGGAGCAAGTCCCACTCATCCACCAACACGGGATCCTCGAAGAGTTCCTTCAAGCTCTCTCCTCTCCGTCAGCCTGGAGATGCGGGGGTGCCCCAACCTGGGTCTTCAGTGAGGAGGCCAGATGATCAGGAGGCGTCTAGCCGTCCACTCAAACGCTCCAGGGGTCTATCCACCGAAGCCTCGCCAGGCGTTACTGTAGCTGTGGCGGGCGAGACAGCCCTATCCTCCGAGTTCCTTGCTCGTATCCAGAGCTCCATGGGTGCGGGCATAGAATCGTTGCAGAAGTGGCATCAACTGGGAGCGACTCCGAGCGAGTCTCTAAACACAGCGTTTGACACCTGCACCCAGCTTCAGCACCAGCTCTTCCTCATCAAGGGCCTGGATGGGTCGATGTTGCACACAACCACACTGTCGAAGGCAAAAGCCGAGAGCAAACGACTAACGGCCGAAGTGGCCAAGATGCAGAAGGCCCTGACGAGGTCCACGGACATAACCAACCGTAAGATCTCCCGAGTGAACGAGCTGGTCCGTGAGCTCGATGAGCTGAAGAAGAAGCTGGGGGAGTCTCAGTCTGGGATCGCCATCTTGGAGACGGACCTT
Organism: Geum urbanum; assembly: GCA_946800695.1. Taxonomy (NCBI): domain Eukaryota; kingdom Viridiplantae; phylum Streptophyta; class Magnoliopsida; order Rosales; family Rosaceae; genus Geum; species Geum urbanum. Next base: position 14,373,141 of record OX326998.1, on the reverse strand, counting down.
GTCGCCCTCCGAACGTCAGCGATGCCTGAATTGCGGAGCTGGAGCGCAAGCTAGCTGAGGCTCGGGCGCATGAGATGACTGAGGACATTCGCAGGAAGATTGCAAATGAGGCGATGGCTGAGTTCAAGGCATCATCCGAGTTTGAAAAGGTCAAGGCTGATGTGGTCGAGGCCTTCAAGAATTTGGACGAGTTCGAGGACTTGGTTGCTACCGAGGCCAACGTCCAGTGTGAAGACTTCTCCTCGCTCGTGCTTCCATTTGTCAACGTGGACGAGTTTGAGGCGTGGCAAGTAGCTGAGGCCGAAAAGCTAAAGCGTTTGCTCGAGGAGCCTGTGATCGATGCTCATGCTGAGAATGGAGGTGGGGCCTATGCCATTGATGTGGCCAATTGATCATGTGTTTTTGCTTTCTTTTTTTTATAACGTTTGCTTTTGCGCCTGCGTGCTTTTGCTGAACTATGTACAACCTTTTTTGGGGAATATATCCAAGTATCTTTGTTTCGTTTGCATTGTGTCTGAATGCGTTTGGTGTGTATTAACTTTCATTGTCACTATCTAAAAACAAAACGTGTGATCGTACTTATACAAAAAGGAACACATAAACATTAGATGTACGGGCATTAGTGCCAATCAAACGGAAGTAGATAAACACCTTAAAGGAAATATTTTCTCAAGTGTTGCGTGTTCCAGGGGTTACCTAGCCTTCTTCCAAACATGTCTTTGATGTAGAATGTGTCTGGGCTTACGACTGCGTCAATTATGTAAGGACCTTCCAATGATGGGCGTAAACTTTTTGGCTTCATTTGGATTGCCTTCATGACCCAGTCCCCCAGTTGAAGTGGGCACTTCCGGACACGTTGGTTGAATAAGCGAGTGACTCGCTGCTTGTTCGCGGTGTTGTGGAGATGTGCCGTGTCTCGTTTCTCTTCTAAGAGGTCATTTTCGAGTCGTAGTCCTTCTCTGTTTGTGGTGGGGTCATAGCTTTCGATTCTTTGGCTTCTGTATGTAAGTTCGAGTGGTAGTACGGCCTCTGTTCCGAATGTGAGGCTAAACAGAGTTTCTCCTATTGCTGCCATTGTGGTTGTTCGGATTGACCATAGTATTTCGGGGAGAAGTGTGGGCCATCGTCCGTACCAGATGTCTCATTTCTAGATGAGTTCGATTTTCTTCTTGATTCCCTCCCTGATGATTTTGTTGGCTGCTTCTACCTGTCCGTTTGCCTGAGGGTGTACTGGTGATGCGAATACCAGGTTGGTGCCTTGCTTTCTACAGAATACTTTGAGCTCGTCATTGTGGAATTGTGGCCCGTTATCGATGATGTTGTTGAGTGGGCTGCCGTAGCGACAGTAGAGAAAACGCCATAGGAATCTCTTAACTTTCTCGGTTGTGATCTTGACCATCAGTTCGACCTTGATAAACTTGGTATGGTAGTCAATGATCACGATGATGTAGCGATACTAGCCCTTGGATTTCGGAAGTTCTCTGATGAGATCAAGTCCCCACTATGCAAACGGAACTGGAGAAATGAGGATCGATTGGGGAACTGCAGGCGTATGGTTCTTGTGTGCGTATAGCTGTCATTGGTGGCAGGTCGTCGTAATTGCTGTTGTGTCGGCATGGATAGTAGGCCACCAGAATCCACTTCGGAGTGCTTACTGTGCGATTGATCGTGCTCCTGTGTGATGGCCACATTCTCCCGAATGGATTTCCCTTAGTATCATGTCACCTCTTTCTGGTGTGACGCACTTGAGGCTGGCCCATGTCTTCCCCTGTCGGTACAGGATGTTGTGCTAGATGTTGAAGTTGACTGCTCAGGCTATTATGATTCGTGCTTGTGCCCAGTCTGTTGGGAGTTCACCCTTGGTTTTTTATTTGACGATTGGGTCCATCCAACTGGCCACGTGTGGCTCAATGGGGAAGATCTCTTCTAGTGTTTTCGTAATGCTTGGTCCTTTCAGGACTTCCACTACCCGTTGCCCCGGCTTCGTTTGGGTGGGTGATGTTTCTAAACGGGCGAGTGCATCTGTCTTGGTGTTTTTACCCCTGGGGATGTGGTTAATGTTGAAAAACTTGAACTTGCTTAGGATCGTGTGAACGTGACCGAGATATGCCGTCATCGTATCGCCCTTTGTTTTGAAGTCACCCCGGATTTGGTTAACGACCAATTGCGAGTCACTAAAGATGTTGATGCTTGGGGCTTCTGAGTTCTGGGCTAGTTGCATTCTAGCAATGAGAGCTTCGTATTAGGCCTCGTTGTTTGTTGCTTTGAATTTGAATCTGAGTGCGTACTCTGCTCGTACGCTCGCTGGCCTAGTAAGGATGATTCCGGCCCCGCTAGTGTTCTTAGTGCACGATCCATCCACGAAGAGGTTCCATGATGATTCGGGTTTTGGGAGCTCTTCCTCGGGTATGTCAATGCTAATGGATGGCGTGCCGTTGAGGGCAAGTTGTGTTGTCTCCTCGACCTCAGTGTACTCGGCTATGAAGTCTGCGACAGCCTGGCCCTTTATTGTTGTCCGGGGGGAATAATGGATGTCGTATTCGCTTAGCTCGACGGCCCACTTTGCCAAATGGCCACTGTGATCGGGCAATTGCAGTACTTGTTGTAATGGAATGTTCGTGAGAATGTGGATGCTGTGGGCCTGGAAATACGGCCTTAGTCGCCTTACTGCCATTAAGAGTGCTAGTGCCACCTTTCCAATTGTTGGGTAACGCGTTTCGGGCGGTGTGATGCCCTTTCCGGCAAAGAAAACCGGTAGTTCCAGGTTTGTTCCCCTCTGAACCAGGGCAGAACTAACGGCTGTTAAAGAGGTAGATAAGTATAGATACAAGGTTTCTCCCTTCACAGGCCTAGATAGGAGAGGGATTGAGGCCAGGTATTGCTTAATGGATGTGAACGCAGCTTCACAGTCGGGTGTCCAAATGACGTTTTGTTTGTTTGTTGTTCTGAGGGCCTTGAAGAATGGAGCGCACTTGTCGGAGTAGCGAGAGAAAAAGCGATTAAGGGATGCTAGTTTTCCCGTTAGGCTTTGGAGTTCGGCTTTGGTCGTGGGTGATTGCATGTCTAGTATTTCTTTGACCTTCGTGGTTGAGGCCTCGATGCCCCCCTGGCTGATGATGTATCTGAGAAACTTGCTTGTTGTTACATCGAATGTGCACTTAGCTGGGTTCAATCACATGTCATTCTTGATCAGGAGCTCGAGTACGGTTTGCAGGTGTTCGGGATGGTCCATTGCCTTGGTGCTCTTGAACAGTATGTCATCAATTTAGACCTCAACGATTTCGCCCGTTAGCCCTTCGAATATAATGTTTATCAATCTTTGGTAGGTGGAGCCTGTGTTCTTGAGGCCGAACAGAATTACTATGTAACAGTACATCCCCTTGTCTGTAGTGAAGCAAGTGGCCTCCTGGTCTTTATGATTCATAAGGATTTAGTTATACCCCGAATATACGTCCATCATGGATAGCAATTGGTGTCCTACGGTGGCGTCCACCAGCTGATCGATCCTGGTCAATGGGAAGCTATCTTTCGGGCTGGCCTTATTCAGATTGTTGTAATCTACGCACATGCGCAAAGATCCATTATGCTTCTTGACCATGACAGCGTTGGAGATCCATTTTGGATAGTCGACTTTTTGGATGAAACTGATTTTCTGCAGTCTGTCTACCTCCGCGTGCATGGCTGTGTATCGTTCCTGGTCATACGCCCGTCGTTTCTACTTGACCGGTTTCCCGATTGGATTTATGCTGAGTTTGTCGGAGATGATGCTTGGGGCGATTCTAGGCATGTGCGCGTAAGACTATGTGAACACCTGTTGGCAGTCCGATAGGACCTTAATCAGTCGGGCAGCTATGTCAGGCTCTTGCTGGGCGCCGATGCAGATCGTACGCTTCGGGTGTTCGTTGGCAGGTGTATCGTGCGTAGCTCTTCTTGCTCCGTGGCGAGCCGGATAGTATTCAGTCCGTCTCTTGGGTCATCAGGTTGCTGTTCTTTGGGAGAGCCATCTTCCACTGCGAGTACCTCCAATCGCATGTTGTTTTCGTCTGGTTGTGAAACATTTTCTACGAAATCGTACCCCATGATCGTGCTGATTCCATAGTCTGTTGGAATTTTTCCAGGAGCATATGGCTTGCGATAATCAGTCTTAGCTTCGAGATGACTAGTCGTCCAAGGATCATGTTGTAGGACATGCGAATGTTTACGATGACGAAGTCTGTTCTGACCTCGTTCTGGGGGGTTCCCGGCGTCCGGATGCCAAATCGCATATAGTCGCTGCCTAGAGGATACGTGGTTTTTCCTGAGAAGCTGGCAATGCTCTTAGGGTCCTATGTCATCTTGCATCTCAGGCATTTGAGCCCTTCGTATGCCTCCCGAAAGATGATGTTAACGGAGGCCCCGTTGTCGATGAGGATACGCTTGACCAGATATTGATCCACCATTCCATTAATGACGAATGGGAGTGTGTTGTTCTGGTTGCCTTCTTCTTCATTATAGGAGTAAGTGATTGGAGGCCAGTCCTTCCTCCCTGCCTTTAGCAGATTTTTGGGGCGTACTGCGAATACGTCCCTTGGGCGAGGCTCTTCCCGTTCTCGTGCGCACTCGAGCTTCCGCTTCCCTTCCGAAATGTTGTTAATGGTACCCCTCGTTCGTATGTTTGTGATATGTCGTTCAGTGTTTGATTTTTGGAAGATTAATGTTCCCTCCTTGTGCAGCCGTTCGATTTCCCTTGCCAAGATTTTGCAGTCATTGTTGTTGTGGGTGTTCGAATCAAGGTACATGCACCACGTTCCCTTGTTATTCTGCATGGGGGCGATTCCGGGTGCCCTCGACATTGGTGGGCGGATCTGGCGTTTATTTTGCTTGAGCACCTCCTCGTTCATGGCCTGGGTAATCAAGAAGATTGTATGGCGTTGGTGGTGGATTCTGTCAGGGTGGTGGTTCGCACCCGCGATGCACTTGCTGATACTGTTTGTTGCTTTTGTGTTCGCGGTAGTGACTCACGTTTACAAGAGGTTAATTCGGGCTATGTTTTTGGTGGTGAGCTTTTGGCTATATGAGGGGATGGTGGGCGGTTGTGTATGTAGGGTGTTTTCGAGGGTGGAGCTTTGTTCGGACCTTGTGCCCCGTATACATGGGTTTCTGATAGTGTCTTCTAGACGATCAGATTGATGACCTCGTCATACCCGAGGTGGTCATTTTTGACCAACTTCTCCACAAACGGGGTTCCCGTCAGGTTTTCTAGTAACGTTGTTTTTGCCACGTTCTTGTCGAGGTTCTTGCACTTGTTCGCAAGGGCTCTCCATCGATTGATGAAGCCGGATAGATTTTCGTTGTCCCCCTGACGGATCTTGAGGAGTGTGCTGGCAGTGTTGTACTTGCCCTGCAGCCTATATCGCTTGAGGAAACACTCTGTTAGTTCATCGAACGAGTGTATGGATCCAGTGGGCACCTCGTAGAACCAGTTTCGAGCTTCTTCCGTTAGCGTATCTTGGAACAGAAAGCAGAGGGTTGCATCTGAGTACCGGATACCTATGGTGGCGGATTGATATTCGTGGATGTGTGTTCGTGGGTCTCCATTCCCATTGAATTTACTGATCTTGACAGTTTTGGAATACGGGTCCCTGCCCTGTGCTATGATAACGTCCGATAACGGGCTTACGCGGGGCGTGTACATTCCCTTCGATCCCGTATGCATACTTTTCTTTAGTGATATGATTTCGGCCTCCATTTCTTCCATCCGTCGAAGCATGGCATCCTCGATTGTCACACTTGGTTCCTCGTCATCGTATTCTTGTATTCTTTCGGGCGGTGGAGGTGGTTCTTGTAGACGGCTGTTTCGTAGTCCCCATGGCGGATCGAGTCTGATGACCTGCTTGCTAGCCCTTTGTTCTTCTGTCGGTCCTGGCTCCTCACGTTGGGTCCCCTAGCTTCAGGTTAATGCATCAAGTTGTTCCTCCAATTGCTGTCGGGCTTGGCGTTCCTGATCTCTTTCGGTTCTGGCCGTTTGGAGTTCCATCACGAGATGGGTCGCCGCTTCGTCCTCCGTTAAGTCATTGATGCTGTTGATCGTGTCTACGGGTGCGTCTCTTGTTTTCCGGCTTTCAGGTGTGATGTGGTCTGTCGCCATCTATGTTGCTGAGTTTGGTTTTGGGCTCCCCTTTTTTTTGCGGGTTTGTACGTCGCTTACGATTTCTTGCTTCCCACAGATGGTGCCAATTGTTTCTACCAAATTCCGCAAGGGGTTTTTAGCAGAAGAATGGATGGAGCTATTACAGGTGAACTGGGCTATCACGCGTATGTCATCATTTACCTACTGTTAAGGACAATACACCAAACGGGCGTTAGGAGTCTTGACGGGGTGTTCTCGCCTTCGACTCTCCGACGCTCTAGTTAGAATGTATGGGGTGTAACAGTAGTATTGGTAGAGTAACGAGCATACCTTATATCTGTCATAAATGTGTTGCTTATATTGTTGGTTGAGTGTAGAGTCTTTTGTTGTTCTTCGATGTGGGATCCTATTTTTTGTACATGACCTGTCTTGGTACCTTCTGTTTGTCGTTCCGAACGCGTGGACGTTCAGATGGTGTTGTTTCCTTGTTTAAAGTTGAAGTCTGTATTGTTGTCTTGCGTTTGGTTTAAGCTGTGTTGACTCGTTTGTAGTGACTAAGTGTGCGGTAATTGTGTGTTACGGGATCACAGACTAACACGAATAAAAACATAAAAATTGTCTTAGAACAGAAAATTAACTACAAAATGAATAAATAAAACCAATAGAAATTACATAACATCAACAAACCATCAGCAATCTTAAATAAGCAGATGAGTCGGAATCACTTGAGTCAAAGTCAGTAAAAACCACCTCCACTACCACCAGCACCACCTTTGCCCCCAGCAGCATCTCCAGCCCTACCATCTCCAGTAGGCCCAGCCTCACTAGCCCCAACACCACCACTTCCAGCATTCCAGGGATTCGCAGGGAAAGGAATGTTGCCCAGCACGGCGGAGAGCTCCTGAATTCGCTAACGCAACGTGTGGATGTTGTACTCGATGTTTAGCTCTTTATGCTTCAGGCGATGCTCTACCACCTAGAGTCTGTCCATCACTCTCCTTGCCATCGCGCCAAGGCGATAGCGAAAGGAATGTTGACATTTCCTGGGTGAGGGCCTTCGAGCTCTTTGGGACGGACCTGCATATTGACAAATTGAAATATTAGGGTTAAGCTGGCTTGATCAGCGAGGGGTGGTCAACGTAGGGTTCAGCCTTGGAGAACGTCGGACCGGAGTCACCGAGTGGGCCTTGCCCTTTCCCTTTGTGCTCTTGGCTTTCTTGTGGCTCACCATTTTTAATCGGGTTTTGATCAAGTGATAAAGTGAAAGTGAAAGGGAGAGAGTGAAAGTGAAAAGGACAGAGTGAATGTGAAAATGGAGTGTAAAAATCCTAGCACTATTGATAGGGTTGTAAACCCCTACAAATCTTGATTTAGGCACATAATCATGATTAAAGGCGCAGTAAAATGAACACTCATGCACGCACCACATGGTAAACGATGCCATTAATGCTGAACGATGCAATCTTATTCAACGGTTACCTACCCCTTAATTGCATGTCATTTTGAATTATTGATTCGTTCATTGAAATGGGCTTCAAATGGGTCTAAATTGTTGTTGATACTACAAAGTGAGGCCCAATATAGTTTACACATTATCCAAGTGATGATAATGTACATAAAAAATTTCACTGGCTTCATTTACCATTCCTTCACTACATAACACTCATAACCAAATTTTTTCAACATAATGGCCCGAAACCATTACCATTACAAGTTTAAATCTATAGCAGATTCTTATCAAGACAACTTAAATTCAAGCAACTTAACCCCCCCCCCCCCCCCCCCCCAAATTGAAATTAAACCCAAGAAACAAAAGTTAAAACTTCATAATCAACTCTCTCTCTCTAACTCCCAATAGAACACAGATTCCAATCATCATCTTTTTTCCCTTGTTTTCCTCATAATCAACTCTCTCTCTCTCTCTCAACTTCATGAATCCTCTCATTCGCCGCATCACTTTTGTACTGTGAATAAACCCCTAAACAGATTAGATCGCCAACCTCCTCTTCAATCCTCATATGTCGAACCATTAGCACAAGTACAAGAGCTGTAATTTTTAGGTTCATTTTCTTTCTCTTCAACTCAAACTCTTCTTTTATTCTTTGAAGCTCTGTGCCATCTCAATTTTCTCCCATAAAAAATCCCTAATCACTTTTCGGGCTTCTTCATTATGTGGAGCGTCAACTCAAAATTGAAATCCACACCGCCTTACACACAAACAATAAGCAAACACATATTCTATCACAGCTACCACACACAACCCACTCAATCAATCAGATTTAACCTAAATCTAAATCTCAAAGCATACCTGTACTTTCGTTGGACCACATCCTCAATATTGCCTCCCATAGTTTTTGTCGTGCCCCCCCCCATACAAACATCTCAACTCTCTTCCCACATATGCAAACATTTCCTCTACTCAAGCTCGGTCTCAATATTTCTCTCGATTTTCTTGAACTTGTGCCGATACAAACATCTCAACTCCTCGATTCACAAAGAGAGGGGCAGAACAGACAATTCTCAAATTTTAGTGCCGATATACACGGTAAGAAAATTGAGTTCTAGTGCGTCTTTTATTACCGAGGGAAAAAATGTCATTTCGCACAAGTGACGTTGATACGTCAGCACTCTTAACCGCCGATGGACGGAAAATCAGTTCATGCATCACTTTGATGTCGTTTGAAAATTCTGAACATTACGTTGATAGTTTTTAAAATCTGGGTATCACATTAATGTTTCGGGTAAAATCCAAACCCTGTTGGTAATTTTGTTTTCCTAAAATAAAATATAGGGGTGTACGGCCCTAACATTTTCATAATGAAAAAGACGACACAGGAAGGAACGGTTCTTCACTATGGCCGTCGTGTCACGTGTCCATCAGGTCCTTCCTATAAAGAGTATTTTTGAATTTTCACCCCGACTTGCAAGGCAGTTTGGATATGGGATTAAGTTTTTGGGTTTTTTTATTAGGTGGCCTCATTTTTCTTACCAAATCTGGTCCCTACCGAAGAACTGGCCCACAGGTAGAGGTCATAACATGTTCTGACGTTGTCACGTGGTTTCCAGCAAACTTAAGAGGATTAAGGAGGATGAACAGGATGAGCTATTGTCAGGACATAGCTAGATTGTGATCAAATGAAGATGTGGGAAAATTATGGGGAGTGTTGATAATATAATCATATTAGTATTCTCTAAAATCAAGAGGATAACATTTATACAAGTGAAGCATGACACACAAGCAAAAGTCTCTTCATACAGAAAATTGCGATGATTAACTAGGAAACATTGATCAGTAGTTAACTGGACCCAAAGATTTGAAGGTCTCACTCTTAAGATTACACAAGATGACTTAATCAAGAGTATGTATCAACAGAGATAGAGATACTGTCCTCTTCTTCATTTTCAATGTTTCATCTCGATCGAGCTAGATAGTCACCAACAAATTCACCATCATTTCCTTTTGCATTTCCCTCACTTTAAAGCTTTAATGATTGGTTTTGTTTGTCTGGAGCTCATGGGCTCATAGCTATTCTTTATCCTAGCATTAATTAATGGAAGTATATACAAGAAAATAAATTAACAGTCAAATCTAACGTGTTCAAAGGCAGTTCATATAAACATACAAGTGATAGATTTTCAAAAAAAAAAAAACATACAAGTGATAGTGTGATACAACTGTTTGTTTGTTATCTAGACCGAAAGAACCATGGGCTTAGCGACTTAAGCCTTTGGGCCTAACAGCTATCTTTAGAGTTTAGCGGTTTAGCCTATAAGATGGGATTGAAACTGGCAAGCAAGCTCGAGTGCTGTGTAAATGAGGATTAGAGTCGTTTAATTCAAGAGGTAGGCATCGAAAAGAATTGACATGAATAATATTGGGACAATTTTTGGCTGCCCATGGTTGGGCATCTCTTACCCACAATTAATAAAAAATTGACACGTGTTCTCAACGAAACACCAAATGCATTGAATACTCCTTGCATTGTTCTCTTAGCAGGAATAGTTTAGTATTGACAATAGAGATTGTTTCCATCAACATTTGATTGTAAAACTAAGACTAGAACTCAGTCCATCATTCAGTTTTCTAGATTTGATTCGTTGACTCTTGTCTCTTGGGTTTCTCAAATTGTTTAATATTAACCGAGATGTGCATGGACTATTCAAATATATCAAACTTGGGATTGATCTTGTTGGCTTCTAACCATTTTTTTTATCTTGATATGGAAAATCTGGAATTGAATTAAAGATTAATAACAAAAGATCCCCGAATTATGGATCATTTTTATTTTTATACCCAAGTATCAAAAATTGCGTTTCATTACCTAATGTTACCTCCATTTTACACATAACTACTTCCGTCAACCACACCGTCAAATTTCCTCATGATCTGCTTACGTGGCACACTTGGGTCCCACTAATTTCAGCTGCCACCGAAAGTGAAGGGGTATACTTGTCATCAAGCTCCTAATTTTATTCGTCTGCCCTTTCGATCATGAACCAAAAAATTTCTTAGTACATCTGTCTTCTCTTTCTATCCTGCGCTCATGGATTCTCCGAAAAATCAAGCTCTTCAATTTTGGGCAGGATGGGTTGGATCGGTGGAACAGTTTTGGGCTGTAGCTGGTTTTTGTCATGGGAGTTTTGGATGGGAGCTTAGGGGTTTTTAAAGTTAAAGTAGTGTATTGTGGCGCTGTGACTGCGGTGGTCTATGAAGAGTTGATGGATTCATTCGGTGGGCTGAGAAGTAAGAAGAGAAGAACAAACCAAAATTAGAAGTGATTAGCACATCTAACCGACAAAGGATTTTGGAGGTCTGGGTAGGTATTGGGTACTCCGACCAAGTGATTATTGGGGCTGTGGTTTTGCAACTTTTGGTTTTGGTTCGTTTGTTTCTCCGACGAAGGTGGATTAAAGTCAGTGAGATGACCAAATTGATTTGTGGAAGCTGACATTCGTGCCACGCAAGCAGATAACTAAGAAATCTGACGGTGTTGTTGACAGAGGTAGTGAAGTGTAATATAGAGGTAACCTTAGGTAGTGAAATGCAACTTTTTGATACTCAAGTATTAAATTAAAAATGATCTCATAGTTCGGGGTGTTTTGTAATTAGTCCTATTAATTTGATTTGGTTGTGGATTTCAATGTGTTCAACATGAATCGATGCTCTAACCCGAGCAAAGATGGCCTCTTCTTGATTTTGTTTGCTGTGTTAGAATTTTAGTTATGTATCTTCAGCGCCCGGTGCTATCACTAGTGTTGCAACTTATTCATCCTTGGATCGTCAGCATCTTCTTAATTGATGTCTTGGGTTGTTTCTAGAATTCTAGGTTGATATCTGCGCAATGAGTATTAGCTCAAGAAATTATAGTGGATTAATTGAAGGTGTTTACGAAGATCAAAAGATGATTGCAAAAACTAAAGGAACGGCTGGAGTAGGGATGACAAAATAACCTGACCCGCAAGTATTTAGCCGACCCAAACCCAATTTTTAAGGTAAATAACGGGTATCGAGTATTTATGGACCCGAATGGTGGCGGGATAGAGTCGATTACGGATATGCATCTACTAAATCCAGACCTGAACCCTGACCCGCCTATTTTTTAAATGAAATTTATTTTATTTTATAATTTCTATCTAATTTTTAATATATTTTATACAGAATATACGAATAGTATATATATAAACCTATTTTTTAATTTTAATTTTAATTTTTTCTATTTGGATAAATGGGTCGGATTCGAGTTTTAAATATCCAACGCGTTCGAATTGGGTGAAAATTCGAACTAAAATTTTTCGGGTTCGATTGGACGAGTTGATTTCGGGTTCGAATTTAGTTACCTAATATCCAAGCCAACCCGACTTGTTGTCATCCCTAGACTGGAGCAAAAAATCCAAAATTAAAACAACTTAAAAAAAAACACATGTCAAATTGTTATTTGTTGTGGGTAAGACATGCTGACCAGGGCTGAGCCGCGAAGTATCATCATGTGCATTGTACAGTTTACTCCTGCAAATGGACCACTGTAGGTGCAACTGTGCAATCATGTTTCATAACCTAGAACATGGACGTAGCTACGAGCAAGCTTAACATGCTTAAGTTAGCGTAAGACATGTAACCTTCTCTGCAAATGAAAAAGAAAATAGCTAGAATGATCAATAAATTTTGTCACAATTTATCATTTAATTATTAAAATTTAGAAAAATATTAAACGGTCATTAAAGTTTAACTTTGTTTAACAATTTGGTCAATTTATTTATTTTAAACATTAAAATTCGTCAAATATTTTTCTTATATAGATATAATTATGAGGGAAATACACATAGGTCTCATTTGAGGATGATTTTTTGGGATAAAATCTACTTATTTTCAACTATTTTGATAGAATAAGTGTTTGAAAAAAAAAAACTGCTTATTTTAATTTTTTTTCTTAAAAAAATTATGGTTAGAAATAAGCAAGTGAATGATTGTTTATTTTGAACTGTATTTTTTTAAAATTGAATATGTTTCACCCAATCCCAAACTAAGCCATAGCATAGGCGGGAGAGGAAGAAGTGTGAAGACTAATAAGGAAAAAGAAAAATTGGTGTCCGAAATGAGTATAATGACCAAATTGATATGTGAGATAATAATTTAGTAATAATTTTGTTATTTTTGAAAATTCAGTGATCATTGTAGCTATTTTTCAAAAATAAAAATGGGTAGTGTTAACAACTATTGATTGTTAGGAGTTGTGCAGCCTATTTCTTGTCCCAATTCGCAGGCAGAGTTGCAGGAGCTCAACATGCCACCGATACTTAGGCATGTTTACTTACCTGTAATGGGAATCAAAAGTGAGGGAATATTTCTCATTCTCCTTCATTCCAGTGTTTACTTGCATATAAGGGAATTGGAATGGAGGTGAGTCCCATCTCCTTATCTGGAATGATTCCCGAATAAATCGAAAATTTGATTCCCAAGGGGGGGAGGTGGGTTCGGGAATCATTCCTCCCGGAATCATCTTTTGTACCAATAATACTCTTACGTACATATTTTTAAAGAGAACCTTATGTACTATTAAATGACTCCAATTTCTTTAGACTTAATACTTTAATATATTTTTTAAATTGCTATTACAAATCATTATATTTCAAATTTTCTAAAGATATTATGATTATTATTTTGTTGATTTGAAGCTTTGTTTAGTTATAAAGTTGGTTAGATTTCACCTTTTAGTTTTCGTTTTTTTGGTATTTAGTTAGCCAATATGATCTGTTCTTATGTCGGTACCATTTTAATCATTTTTCCAGTAAATTTTTTGATAGTTGCATAAATATGCAATTCTCTTGTGCTTAATTATTCCGAAAATACTTGGTTTAGTTTTCAATAATTAATTATAATTTTTTTATTTAGGTTATTTGGAGAAATAAAAAAAAGCAATAAAAGGAGAATTCTATTTGAATAAGGATTGATTAAGTGAAAAATCCATGTGGCGATGACTCAACCTTAAGTTGATGAGGAGAGGCCCAAAAGCATACCTATTTAAGCCAACCTTGTTGATGAAAGTGGGGTTGTTGAATTTCGAAGAGAAAAGATATGAGAAGAAGCGCCGCTGCCTTGGAGAGTCTCAGTCGTCATCCTTCGACCCGTCGGGATACCTATCTCAACTCATCAAAATTGCTCAGTCGAGAACTCTAGTGTTTTTGGTTTATTCTTCATTCTCCATATATTTTGTAATCTTGACTATGAGTAGCTAAATTTCCCTAATTAGAGGTTAATCGAAACCTTAGACATCCTTACGATTTTGAACCCTTTTGATCTTAATAACTAATTATATGTGTTTTGTTTCATTACTTTTTCATTGATGAATTCTATGTTCATGTCACTTTTGTTGCAAACTTAGATGTATGGCTTAGGATCTAGAGTCTAGGATATGTGATTGATCGCTATATCAGTGCATATTCAATACAGACAAGCAAGCCCGTTGTGATAACTTATGTGAAACAATTATTTAGTAAGGTTAAGGCGACCGTTATATCGACTTTAGAAGTTTTGTTGACTTTCAAACACTCTTAGAACTTAATGACTTCAATTGCTTATATTACAACACCGATATGTACCAATCTACCAGTTGAAGATCAAGGTAAGTCAGTACCGACATTCTGCTTAGTACGACCAGTAAGAGAGTGTAAAAGAATCGATGTCCTACTGACATTCGCTCAATTGTGGGAGTCAGTCATTCATAGTTATCTAGAATAGAGTTGGGATAACTTGTGAGTTGTCTAGGGTGGAGAGAAGTTCCTGACATTTATCTCTTTTTGATTTCATTAACAATTTACTTTCTTGAAATTTATATTTTTCTGCATTAGCTGTAGCTTGGCCGAATACTCTTAATTTTTGGGTGGGCGGTCCTCAAGAATGGACGACCTACAATCAATGGGAGCTCAGACGACATTAGTTCTCTTTCCATCTCCAAGATGAAGAAGTCAGATGGGAAGATCATGTCACTTACCTGCACTAAAGCATCCTCAACAACACTTAAGAGGTAGCAACTAGATCTGTCAGTCAATTTATTAGTCACCAAAATGTGGGTTGCAATTGTTGTTCTAGGTTCAATTTGTTATAAATAGAATAGAGCATCAAATTAATCGAAGCACCTAAATCCAATAAAGCACCAGAAAATTTGTTATCATCAATAATGCATGGAACACTGAAATGTCCTGGATCTTCCATCTTGGGAGGTAGATTTTTTTGTAGCACATTAGACATTTTCTCGCTCAAAGCTACCGTCTTGGTTGACTTATACTTCCTCTTAGTGGTACAAGGTTCTCTGGGATACTTTGCATATTGTGGAATTTACTTGAGTGCTTCAAGGAGGAATGTTTATTTGAACCTTTCTGAAGATCTCCAAGTGGCCTTGTCCTCCTTCTCCTGCAATCTCAATCTCTTAGGAAAAGGAACAGGAATGTCAGTAGAAGAAGAGGGTTTAAAAGATACCTATCCAATTTTTGAAGTGGTCTGAACATTGGCTCCAGGTCCATTTTCGGCGTGTTGAGATTTATGTTCGATGTGTCGAATTGGGGTTCTAAGAGTGTTCTTTGAAAAGTTGTGAGAATTCTCAGGACGGGTCAAAGCATCGCTTATGTCCGTCCCTAGATCATTTTTCGACGGGTTGAGAGTTTTGTTTGACCCGTCAAATTAGGGCTGCTAGAATGTTCCTAACGGGTTGTCAAATATGATTTGCTTAAGTACTGGTTCCTCCAACTTTTTGGGCACTAGGATTAGCCATAAAAATTTCCCACTCTTAAACTCCATAGCATACATATCATTCTCATTCCTTAGGTTAGAGTATGTCTTGCTAGGAAGTGCTTCAAAGTTTTATTAAGTCAACAGTTGTTACACATGACTCATCTGACGCTCAAGAAGCTCAATAGATTTCCCATGTTATTAAGTTGTGGCCTTAATATCTTGACAGAAAGCGCCAATCTCTTGGCGGAATGCACTATTATCTTGGCGAGATACACTATTCTCCTCCATATCTTTCTTGTTGTCAAACATCATCTGTTGTATCAATGCTTCTAAAGTTGAAGTACATGTTGATGCTTGAGGTGGTAGGAGTGATGGAGCTTGGTATTGTTGTTGTGATGCTTGCCTCTGGTCATATTATTGCCCATCCCCTATAGATTATCTTGGTGGAAATCCAGGTGGGTTAGATGGAGGATTAAGCATATTGTTGCTCATATAGATGAGAAGTGGATAATGTCTATTTCCTCCATAAGTGTTGGACTGCCTTCCAACAAAATTCTCTTCCTTTTCTTCCTCATCTGCTCTAAACTTTGGGCAATTCTCTACTAGATGATCTGTAGATGAACATAAAGTACAAACCACCTGAGCTGCAACAACTGTTTTCTTCTTGTTAACTGTCAAAGAACTGCCAATCAAGGTTATATCATTTTCCATAAAACTCAATCTCTTTTCCATGGCTCCATCTATTGCAACGACATTTAAAGACCTTTTACTCGCACCCATTTTTCTATCGTCAAAAATAATAAAATGTAACGACCCGACTTTTGTCGAAAATCGTCAAAAAGAATAAAAGAATAAAATAATATGCGCGATTGGCCGAAATCGGCCCCAAAAGCTCACGGCCGAAAAATGGTTTCTGGCACTGATCTCCACCGTCGAGCCGCCAACGGACTCGAGGCCGGTCACAATCGAACTAGGAGATAAAGGGGAGCAAAAACCCTCTATCCTCAACAGCCATAGCCGCCAAAAACTGTCGCCATGATGGCTTTGAACGACGATGGCGAATTTTGAACCGGGTTCGATTCAAATCCCATCAAATCAACCTAAAATCCAAAATATAGCAACACAATCACACTCATTGCATCACAGGGAATTGATTCCTACCTTTATCGTGGCTAGAGGAGTCGCCAGCGATGGCGACCCATGAAACCCGAAATCCTAAAACTTCATCGGCCCAATCTCTCCTCTCTGGCATCATCGTCGCTGATCAAGCCCATAAATGTGTAGGAAATGTCGAGCTGCTTCGAACCCATCACACCTCAAGGTCATAGGTGGCCGGACGGCATAGCGCCGTCGGCGCCGCCTCACACCGCCTCGGTCTCTCTCTCCTCATGAGAGAGACGGGTTGACCCGATTCAACCTAAACTAGAATAGTCCCCTCCAAAGAGGAAACCTCCTCTATTTATATGCTTCAATTTATGGTAACTTCGGTAAATGATTTATGACAAAATTTCTTCGTTAATAACTTTCTCGTCGAAACTCTGTTTTCGGCAATTCTCGCGTCTACAAACTCGTATCAATAAATACTACAATTTATTCAAAAAGTCAACCGACTTCGACAATTCGATAAAAGGTCAAATTGAGACACCTTGGTACTTACCGACGATACAAATATTTTACCGCAATCACTAAATCAAACTCAAATTATTCATAAATAACATAAATAATATAAAAAAGATCGAGATATTACATGAAATTACCTTGAATTCTCAACTTGGTTCTACACAATTTTCTTGGCTTCAGTTCCAATCATGTTCCACCAATTCCCCCCACAAGCATAATCAAGTTTTGATTTGTTATAAGAATCAAGTCCTTCATAAAAGAACTTCATCAGGGTGTTGAAATCAAAATTATGATGAGGGCATTGTCGAATTAGACCCTTGAATTGACTCAAGGCTTCATGTAGTTCATCTCCATCATTATGCCTGAATGTATTGATCTGCTTCTTCAAATTTTTTTGTGGGATGTTAAGTAAAATTCCTTCATGAATGTAGCACCCATCTTGTCCCATGTGTCAATCGACTAAGGAGGCAATGAGCTGAACCATGCATTTGCTTGCTCCTTTAGAGAAAAAGAGAAGAGGATAAGTTTTACACTATCTTCATCTACAGTTATTGACTTCTGTATTCTGCACCATGCTGCAAACTCATTAAGATGTTCTTGAGGTCCTCAGAATGAGTACCTCTGAAGTGTGGCAGATTTGAGATAAGAGACCGGGGGATAGCCTAAGCCCCCAAATTCTCTCGTAACACAACTGATGAAACTGCAACACCTGTACCCGGAACAAGACTCTTTTAGTTTCTGATTGTTGGCCATTTGTGGTGGTGATGGTGGCGGCGTTGGAATACGTTGCTCTTCATGTTCCTCAACCTCGGACTCAGAATGGTGTTCAGGCTCAGACTCTTCACCACCACTGTTACTTGTGTTCACTTGTTGTCTATGTTGTCTCCAATTTTGTCTTGCTGATCTCTCAATCTCTAGATCAAGTAATAGTGGTTCAGAGCTTGTAGAGTGATGAGTACGTATACACAAAGCTATTGCATATAGTCTAGAATGTAAGACTAAAAAGAAAAAGAAAACTAAACAATACAAAACTAAAAACAAAAGACACAACTAAGACTTAGAATTAAACAGTCCCCGACGATATGATGCCAAAATTTGATAGAAATGAAACCACCCTCAAAGATACTCTATTATCAAGTAAATTTTATCAATGTAGTTAATGAAAAATAAAGGTCATACCCGATGAGGATTGGTGAAACTACGACTCTAGAACACAAGAAACACAAAAAACGCGAAAGTCAGAAACTTAGTAGACTCGACCACTAGACACAAACTAATTTATGAAAAGTACTTACACTAAACCAAAAATCACAAAAATTTAAAACAAGACACTAGACTCAGTAGAGGACTATCACACAAAAATTGAGGGTATTCGGAGTTGATTTGGTTGCCAAACTAATTCGGTCAAGTTACAGCTAATGTAGAAAAATGTAAATATCAGGAAAGTAATTTGTTGATGAAAACAATAGAGATGAATGTTAGAAACTTCTCTTCACCCTAAATAATTCACAATTTACCCAAACTCTAATCTAGATAACTATGGATAACCGACTCCCAAAATTGAACAAATGTCGGCAAGACATCGATTGTATTACACTATGCTCAAATTCATAAAAAAAAATGTTAATGAATATGAAAATATAGCTATTGTTTTGTAGTGGTATTTCAATAATCAAATTTGTTTTGATTCCGATTAGATTCATGTTATGATTCAAATAGTAAGTAAACACTTCAATAGAAATGATATATTTAAATTGTGATTCTTTTCCATTCTGATTTCAATTGATTATGAATTCTGATAATTTCGATTTCAAATAATTAAAGGTGACCTTGACCTTAAGTTCTTGTTGTACTTCTTTCTGGAAAAACACCCAATTAATTGCGAATGAGTATATCGAATCAAGCAGACAGCTCTAATGTTCAGTCACTGTAACAAAGCCAGTTCATATGGCTGAGTAGTCTAATGAGAAATGGGTCCTTAAAACCAGCACTTGAAATTTGGAACAGCACCAATAACCGTAAAACATGAAACAAAATTTGATGACAAACGAATGTTAGATTCTAGGATTTAACCCCAAAAGTAAGCTTAAAAAAACAAGCTCAAGAACATGCATGGGCCACCGGCACCACCGCGGTAGATTTACGTTATGTGTTTTGCATTGTTTATACGACTTTCACGACATGCAAGGAGGTTGTTGCTGAATGCTAATTCGTCTTCATTCTCACGTTTAAGGTCTGGAAGAGTCGGCGTCTTTTATTCTGGGAGTTCATGTTGACTCTTCTATTTTTACTGCTCGCCCTCAATCACATTGTTAGCTCAAGTTCCCATGACATGTTCGAAAGCAGTAATTTTTACACTGCTCGTGCATGGTGTTGCACCTCAAACTTTGAAATGTTATAGACTACAATGCGATTACTTGAAGCAAAGAAGGTTTGCTTGCTTGAAAGATAGACAATGTCGAAGAATCAACTCCCAAACAACAAAAAACAAACACATTACATGTGCTAGATACGGTGACAATCTGTGTTATATAGCTGGACTCATTGGGAATGGAAGAAGGACGCATTCGCTTCCATGCAAATTCAAGTTTAAGTACTATAATGTGTACTCCAACTAATGCAACGTAGTGTTACAATTATACCAATATAAGAGTAAGTCTAAAAATCAATTTTGTCCATTTTAAATTTGAAGGTTGACTATGCAACATGTTACTTTGACACATTTTAAATCTAATGGTTATGTTAAAATAAATAAACACAAATATCAAAATAAAGAGATTAATTGTCAAAGAAATAGAGATAGAAAGAGAGATTGACATATTAATTTTTGATGTCAAACTTAACATTCTTGGTTAGATGTGTCATCCATGTTAGAGATCGTCAATAGGCTGGGCCTGGGGCACCCAAGCTCAAGCTCGTCAGGTCTGGGACGGGTTTTTTCGTTATGTCTCTAAAATATGGGCTGAATTTTTTTTGAAATTTTGAAACTCACTGGCATTTTAGGCCCTAGGCCTTAGCGGACTTTTCGGACCGGGCCGGGCTAAGCTCATAAGGTCGGGCCGGGCCACCCTTTTTTTGTGTTAAATAATTTTTTTTATAATTTAGTAGTGTTTATGAAAGGACCCAACCCCGATTTAGCTACCTAAATCGGCATCGAACCCCTTCGAAAATACAAGCCAACAAAAAATTTTCCGAAATTTGGGCAGAGTTTCGTTACTAGCGTGGAATTACTTTAACCTGCACGCGGAAAAACACACTTCGTCCTATGCCACAAAAAGCAAACTGTGGGCACCAATCCCATCCGGATTTCTCAACATCAATATAATCAACAAACAGTAACATATTGTACTATATATATGTATATCCGAGAAAAATCCGTATAAACAGGTATCAGAATGTATCAGAGCGACCTCTAGTATAAAATAAATACAACATGTACATCAGTAGGCGAAACTGAAACCTACTGGAAAACACAGGTGACTCTGATCACTAGCCTCCAAACCGCGACGTGAACACCAGTATCCGAACTGCAAACTGGGCACGGAAACCGAAAAGCCCAGGGGAAAGGCAATTAAAAACGTTAGAGTGAGTGGACGAAAATAAACATATGCCTTTCACCAGTTTATAAACATACTCAATACAAATCAGTGCGAGTTCGGAAAACACAACACATATATATATATACACGGAGGTTGTCGGGCGACCTCTCAAACCCGACGTCAGGTGAATCGCTCAAACCTGACAGTGATAGGCCAGGGGACCTCTCAACCCTGGCGGCATACAGGGGACCTCTCAACCCTGCCCAGAGGACCTCTCAACTCTAGTAGACTACCGGTGATCAGCCGAGTAGTCAAGCATCGATGCAGTAATGCCATCACATATAAATATAAACAATACCTCCGAAAACATCATATAACTCAATCATCGTATAATTTAAATACGGAAAAATCATAAAATCCACGAACTCGCAGATTAACAGTGAAAATATAAACTTGCCCACTCACAGATCAGCTAGCGCGAACTCGCGCTAAACTCGTGGTCCGGCGGAAGTTCCCTCGCCTGAAGCACGATCACGATCCAGATCTCGATCACGATCTCCTGAATATTCATAAAAACATAATTGATCAATATCGTAATCCACAACACTGTACTGACGCACGGAAACCAACCGTTCCCGGAAATACGAAATGCAGTGCAAAATGAATTACAGAAATCCCGAAATCCCAACTCGAAACCTCGACTGAAAATCGGCTACTCAAATCAACCCGAAAACCTCCGTGCGATAACCAGGGCGTGATTACGAGAAAAATGACATTAAAATCGTCGAAATCTGAAAAGTTGACTTTTTGACCGCCGTTGACCACCGTTGACCGCCGCCGTCGCCGGCGGCGCGCCGTCAACGGCGAGATAACACGGCCAAAATTTCCAGAATTGAAGCCCTCCTCATTTCGAACCACATCCTGAACTATGCCCAACCTCAATTCAAAGTCCAACATAGCCAAATTCACACAAAACCACAACGGAGCTCCAAACCAAAACCCAATCGGGTTCAACCCCAAACTCGATCTCCTTCTAAACTGTGAACCTAGGGAGTATCACCAAGGGGTGGGGAGCGAAACCCCCAACCACCCAACCTGAAAACCTCGCCGGAGAGCCTCCCCCCATCACGGCGAAACCCGAAACCAAAACCCGATTCGGGTTCCCACGAAACTTCACCAAATCACATAAATTCAAACACTAATCCACTCGAAATGACACAAGGAAGCTAACCATACCTTCCTCGAAGTCCAAGATGGCCGGAATCCGGTCGCCGGAAATTGACTTCCCAAAATAGCAACTTTCCTATTCGGTCCGATGGTTCACTTTCCAAATATGGAAAGTCAACAATTTTCCAGTTTGGTCAACGCCCAAAATGAAGTTTTCGACTAATTCTCGGCTATTTTCGATATATATACTCGTCCCTCGGGTCGATCAACGGTCCAGAATGAATATACGATGTGATTCGGATAAGCTCGAAATAATCGGATAAACTCGTCGGAACCCAAAACTTCAAATAATCATAAAATATTCCTCGGTTATCGAAAAAATCTTCCGAAACCGCCCACGAACTCGAAATCACGTACTCTACACTTTCCGTGAAGATACCCAACTCAAATTCTCGACTAAAAACAAAGTCGCGAATCGAATCGACAAACCACATAATATCGCAAAGCTGCGACTAAAACCAAATCTCGAGAATCGTGCCAATCACATCTGATTCTGGTTCGGGTCGTCACAGTTTAATAATCCAATATATAAACACTTATATACACTAAATAATTTATATACCTAAAAAAAGGTATTTAGTATATGAAGAAATGATTTAAGATAAATTTGATAGTTTATGGGTATATATTGATAAGATAATCTATTATATATATAATTGATGGGTTTGACGGGCTTGGCCGTATAGGCCAGGCTGGACAGGCCTCGGGCCTTGACATGCCGGACTTTTTTAGGCCCCCGAGTTTTGGGACCTCGGCCCAAATCTGGTCCTAAACCCATAGGACCGGGCTTTTTCTAGCCTAATGTTAGGCATAAAACCACATATCAAAGATAAGTCCCTACTTTACTCCTAAGGTTGTCAATTGTAGTAAAGGTAAGTAAGGGTCAATCCGGCAAATGACTGATGAGATAAAATGCTTTAAATGACTCGATACACTAATACCAGAAATCTGACAAACTCGACCTACAGACGAAGAATTAATTTATTAAAATACTTATACTCAACCTAAAATCACAAGAAAGCATAAACTACAAATAACAAAGTGGTGGACAACCATCTAAATTTATAGGATTTTTGGGTTTATTTTAAGTGTCGAGATAAATTATATAAAACAAAAAAGTAAACTAAGACAGAAAATAACAAAATAAAGATAAAGAAGAAATCAATAGAGAAAATGGCTAAGAACTTCTCTCCACCCTAGATAGTCTTTACCCCAACTCTAATCTAAATAACCATGGATGACTGAATCTCACAATCGGGCCAATGTCGATAGGACATCGATTGTATTACACTATCTTACTGGTCGTACTAAGCAGAATGTCAATATTGTCTTAGCTTGATCTCTAATTAGTAGATTGCTACATGTCGGCGTCCTATCTAGTCAACTAGAGTCGTTATAATCTAAGAGTGTTTGAAAACAACATAGCTTTTATGGTCAATATAGCAGTCGCCTTAACAGCACTAAGGAATTATTTCACACAAGAGCTTGTTTTATCTCTATTGAATATGCATTGATATAGAGATCAATCACACATCCTAGACTCTATATCCTAAGTCATGCAACTAAGCATGCACTCAAAGAAACATGAACATAGAAATCATCAATGAAAGAGTAATGAAACAAAACTCATCCAAATAGTTAAATAAATCACAAGGGGTTCGAAATCGAAGACATATCTAAGGCTTTGATCAACTCCTAACTAAAGAAAAACTAACTAAACATGATGAAGAAGAACAGAGAAGAGAAGAGACGGGAAAGAGAAGAGAAAGAAGAGCCAGAGAAAAGATATTTCTTAGGTTTTTATATTGCTCCTTTAATCTTCTTTCCTTATAGGTTTGAGACTCCTTGTCTTGGAAGAAAAGTCATCTTCTTGATTCTTCTATTGGATATTGACTTTTTTCTATAAACCAATTCAGTATTAAATGGAAATATTAAGCACAAATTTGTCCATGGGCATCTCAATGAGACATGGGCCTCAAAACATGAATTCTCGTCCAAAGTCAGATTCGCGAGAAGAATGACCTCTATAAACTAAATCAGTCATAACTTTTTCTAGAGACATCTAAATCATGATATTGAAGATGTTCTGAAAACTAAACATCCGAAGATTTCCACACATATAAAGATCATCATCTAGTTCATCTTGAACTATTCTTAGTTCTCTATAGAAGTTGACTGACATGCACAAGCAGATTTCATAATTAAGCTTAAAATCCTTCTCTTTCCTTCTTTTCTCTTTATTCACTCAAAATGCCTATAAAATAATTAAGTAAATATTGTTGAGACTAACATAATTGAACTAAAAAATGGGAATAAATAAAACACAATAAAGTTGCATAAATATACAACTATCAAAATACCCCACATTTCTTTTGCTAGTCTTCGAGCAAAACACTAAATTAAGACTTTGAAAAGACTCAACAACTAAACAAACATAACTCTGGTGCCCTTAACATAATGTCTCAGCAATCTCTCTAATATTATAACATCAAGTTCACATGATATTTCAATTCAACCCACATAATTTCGAAGGTTAATGTCAATGCATGACACACATGTAATATGTAGGACGAAGATATAATCATGATGAATATAAGGTTGTAGCATACAATAAACAAGTCAAGATTCAACCTCACATAGATATACTCTCATAAGTGCTTCTCAAAATATGTTTAAGGTTTTCACTCAACTTAATTACTTGTCATATGAACCGAATCATATGCTAAACTCTTGGGACTTATCTCCACTTATCAAAGGCTGCCTATTTTGAGAATCAAAAGGTCTTCATCAGGATGTAATGGGGCTAGGCTCATGGTTTTATAGAACAAAAGGATGTGGAATTCAAACACAAGTTCTAAAACCTAGTAGAGCACCAAATGCACAGACTTTTCTCGAACTTTACAACCATTGAAACATCTTCACTATTTTATTCTTTAAAATCACCATTGTGGCTGAATTTCATCTTGTTGGGACTTCACGTCATTCTTTTCATCAACAGTTAACTAGAAGTATCAAGTTAGACATCACAAAATAAAAATTTTTCTTTTCTTTTCGTGTCGATTTCTTTTTCTTTTCTTTTTTCATTCGGCTATTTTTTTTTTCTCAATACAACACAACTAGCTTGATACCCCACACTTGTTCCTTTGCATCATCTTCACAATATTTCACCTTGGTCTTCATGTACCTATCTCATGTATAGCTCTACTAAGTTCTAGAACAAAGGTAGAGATATAACTAATCTAAGATTCAAGGTTAAGGTCATTCAGGTGATAACAACAAGGCTAATTAAACATATAGGCTCAAAGTGATTAACTAAGGGATGCACATCTTGTGTACGCAAAAGTATGGGACATAGACTACATATGGCAATTGTAGTAGATCCTAAGTGCCTTTATCACTTCCTTAATCAAGACATATATTGACTATAAGCTTCGAAAAACACAAGAGAAAGTTCTAGTAATCTCTAGAGTCCATTAACTTAATCTACATTAAGCAATTAATATACAACAAAGAAAGCATGTATTACACATATAGGCTCAAAAGCTCACATGTTAAATGAATATGATCAAAGTTTAAGCATGCTCAAAGATATGTACCAAGTTAACTTGTTTCTACATCCACTACACATTAGCACAGGCACCATATATTTGATGACCCATGTGTGGGAGGTGCCAATGATACTAGCTTCCTACATGGGCATGCAATCCCACATCGCTTGGGAGTGAAAAGGTGATGTGCTTATATCTGCATGCCCACATCTCTATAATAAGACGCATTTTGAGGGTAGACCTAAAAGTAAAACCGTGCGGGCGAGGCCCAAAGCGGACAATATTTTATGTGGACTAGGATGTGACAATATATCAAGATTAACCAAAGAAACTCAAATAACTTAGTCACATGTTTCATTCGTAGTCACAATTTTGGAAGATATAATCACATTATGGACTAGTTAAGGACTCCTAAGACTTAAATATAAATCAAAATACTCTTTTTGTGTTGCTTTTCTTGACACTATTTACTTTTGTATTTTTTTTCCATATAAGACTCAAAAACACACAAGAAAACAAAGGAAAACACCAAAATCTGATACAAAGCTTCGATGGGTTGAGGATAGTCCTCGATGGATCCAAGCATGCTCTCGGGTCTCATTCTGGAATAACCCTTCGATGGTTCAAGGAAATTCCTCGATGGGTTGAAGGGTCGTCTCTGGAATTTCTAAGACAGGCTCGAAAATCAGAAAAACTGAGCATTTACGAAATTTATACATAATTCATTACACATTGTAATTATCTGAAATCTTATGAACATAAACTAGAGACATGTATACAAAATTTCTCAAAATTTAAGAATTTTCCAAGACATCTAACCATGTCAAAGAAATAACACAAGTCAACATACTACACAGTTCCGAACTAACACCCCAAAATGAAAAAAAAAATTATACATAGAGGCTAAGAATATGATATAAATCTCACCTCACACTTGAAATTTGGATTGTCCTCAATGTAAAACAAAGCCAAAACATGCAATATATCAAACAAGTATAGAATGAAACACATAACACATCACAAAACACACTAAACATGGAGAAAAATAACCAAGGTGATCGAATAAAAGAAAAATATGAAGGAGAAAGGATAACAGAGCAAATCTGTAGTCACGCTTCTCCATCAACATGGGTTGTCTCCCATGCAGCGCTAAATTTAAAGTCTTCCGCCAGACATAAAACCTCTTCAAGACCAATTAGGTAGTTGCGGTCTTGGCTCGATCAAGTGCTTGGCCTTTAGAAGTAATGCTAAGTGAGCTCTTCCAAGCAACTTGGGAAACCTTGGTATCCACACACATAACACCCAAAGTATTTTCTTATTTTCTTCCTCTTTTTTCAAAGCTCCTCTTCTTTAGTCCAACAAATAATGCAAAGAAAATCTCCTTGTTGGACATATGGTGATCAGGCATCACCATTTCAATATGCTAAAAAAATAAGGGGCTCTGTCGGTGAATCCTTAAACTCAAGTGTTTCGTTGGAACAAGAAACAATTTTGGAACTTGAGTTTGGCATTGTAAGCTCATGCGATTGTTCTTGTAGTGGCAGCAACATCTAAACCAAAAGAATTTCGATGGACTCCTCCTCAAAGAATTCGTCCATCTCATCATTATCAAAGAATGCATCCCCTTGTTTGATCGGCTTCTGTTATGCAAATTTCGACTGACTTAATCCAAATACTTCCTTCAATATTTCCTCACCCCATCCATATTGAAGATATTCCTCATCAAGATGGTTTTCCTCTGTGGATCATTGCATAAGAATTTATTGAATTTGGCTCATCTGATGCTCCAACATCTCTATAGCATTACCATGCTCATGTAATGTCACCTTTATCCCCTACATGAAAGTATGATTCTCCTCTCTCTCTTTTTGTTTATCGAGCATCAATTGATGCAACATGCGTATCAATCTCTACCCGGCATCATCTGATTGTTGAGGATAGTCATAGTCGAAGTGATCATTACATGTAAGAGTGTAAGGAGAAGTATAATAGTCGCTCTGCATGGTGGGATAACTTTGATATGGCAAATATGCACATTTCTCAGTTGAGTGAATTGCCATTGAACATGTAGATATACCACAAAATCAGAATACATTATATACAAAGGTTAATACAATATATAAGTTAAAGCAATTAGACTTGATCAATCTCCGGCGATACGACACCAAAATTTTATAGGAAGAAAACCACTTATCAAAGATAAGTCTCTACTTTACTCCTAAGGTTGTCAATTGTAGCAAAGGTAAGTATGAGTCATTCCCACAAATGACTGATGAGACCAAATGTTTTAAACGACTCGATACACTAATACCAGAAATCTGACAGACTCGACCTACAGATGAAGAATTAATTTGTTAAAATTACAGACTCGACTTAAAATTACAAAAAAAAAACACTACAAAAAAGACAGTGGTGGAAAACTAACTAAATTTAAAGGATTTTTGGGTTTATTTTATGTGTCGAAATAAATTCTATAAAACAGAAAAGTAAACAAAGACAGAAAATAACAAAATAAAGATAAAGAAGAAATCAATGGAGAAAATAGCTAAGAATTTCTCTCCACCCTAGATAGTCTTCACCCTAACACTAATTGAAATAACCATGGATGACTGAATCCCACGATCGGGCCAATGTCGGTAGGACACCGTTTGTATTACACTCTCTTATAGGCCATACTAAGCAGAATGTCTAATTGGTATATTGGTATATGTCGATTTCCTAATCTAGTCAACTAGATTCGTTATGATCTAAGAGTGTTTGAAAAATAACATAGCTTCTATGGTCGATATAGCGGTCGCCTTAACATCACTAAAGAATTATTTCACACAAGAGCTTATTTTATTTCTATTGAATATGCATTGATATAGCGGTCAATCACACATCCTAGACTCTAGATCCTAATGCATGCAACTAAGCGTTCACTCAAAAAAACATGAACATAGAAATCATCAATGAAAGAGTAGTGAAATAAAACTTATCCAAATAGTTAAATAAATCACAAGAGGTTCAAAATCAAAGACATATCTAAGGCTTCGATCAACCCCTAACTAAAGAAAAACTAACTAAACATGATGAAGAAGAAGAGAGAAGAGAAAAGACGGGAAAGAGAAGAGAAAGAAGAGCCAGAGAAAAGATCTTTCATATGTTTTTATATTGTTCCTTGAATCTTCTTTCCTTGTAGGTTTGAGACTCCTTATCTTGGAAGAAAAGTCATCTTCTTGATTCTTCTATTGGCTATTGGCTTATTTTACATAAGCCACATCAGTATTAAATGGGAATATTAAGCACAAATTCGTCCATAGGTTTCCCGATGGATATGGGACTCAAAATATGAATTCTCGTCCAAAGTCAGATTCCCGAGCAGATTGACCTTCATGTACTAAATCAGTCATAACTTTTCTAGAGACATATAAATCACGATATTAAAGATGTTATGAAAACTAGACATCCGGGGCTTTCCACACATATAAAGATCACCATCTGGTTCATCTTGAGCTGTTCCCAGTTCTTTGTCTAATTTGACTGACATGCACAAGTAGATTTCACAGTTAAGCTTAAAATCCTTCTCTTTTCTCTTTATTCACTCAAAATGCCTATAAAATCATTAAGTAAGTAAATATTGTTGCGACTTAACACAATTGAACTAAATAATGGAATAAATTAAACACAATAAAGTTGCATAAATATGCAACTATCCCCTAAATTCGGGCCGGGTCGGGATTGGGCTTTGCGGGCCTCGGGCCATCCGCGGGATTTTCGGACCTATGTGCCAAATGATGATCTTTATTCTACGTGGATTTGACATATGGGTTAGAGAGACTAAAATATAAATATTTTGGTCAAAAGTGATCAGTATCTTGGTGGATTTTAACATATCCATTAAACTTGTTCTAAGTAGACAATTCGATACAAAAATAAATCATCTGGGTGTGTGTGTGTGTGTGGGGGGGGGGGGGGGGGGGGTGTCGTTTGATCGAAAAGATATAGGACAAAACTTGGGTCCAAACTCAATTGGATGTCCAAACTATTTCTATTTATACAACTTTCAATTTGTAATTTTACGACCGATGTCACCTATCTTATAGTCCGTGGGATGAAGATCAACTCACCCAAAAATAAATTAAAAAGAAGATGAATTGGGTATCTAATTTTGTTGAATAAATAGACGACTATTATGAATTTTAACATTACATTAACAACCGTCTATTTTTTATTTTATTTTTGTGAAATTTAATGAGCAAACAATCTTCGGTTTAATCAATTTTTTGCATACATGATCATTACGACCGTCTTTTTTTTTGCGAAATTTAATGAGTAACGATCTCCGGTTTAATTAATTTTTTGCATATATGATCATACGAGGTAAATTATATGTTAGATGGTTTAGATTATAAAATCACAAACCGAAATTTATATAAATAGGAATAATTTTAACTTTGACATCCAATTAAGTTTGGACCTAAATTTTGTCCAAAGATATATAGAGCCAAAACATGGTAAGTAATTCTAAGTTGAAGCACATTTTCCTTCATCAATAGCTCATCGTCTTCAAGATTGAACAGAATCTGTGAAGCGATGATATTAGCTAGTACTAAGCAAGGAATGAAAAATTGATATTTTCGGCGATATTTCGATTTTTTTGAATCACCTGAAAAATCCTCTATTATATCCCTAAATCTCCCAAAAAAATTCTATTTTTATCGATATTTTCGATATATCAACGATATTTTCGATATTTCTTGAAATATCCCGAAACTTTCAAAACCTTTTCAAAAACTTTTTTAACCTCATAGGTTCTCTATGTGGTTTTTAACTATTTGTATATTTGATTTTGTGATGTGTGATGTGCAATATATTGTACAAACGACGTGATGGCCTACCCGTTTTAGCCATCAAAACAAAAAAAGAAGTATTAACTTATATATTAATAATTATCAGCACTTAATACGTACTAATTCATATAGTAATATAACAAATTCATATGTCTTGATATTCGATCAATATTTTCTTTTTACATACGGTAGATAATTGATTATATAACAACCTCCAAAAGTTTCATTATAAATTTTCATGTATTTTTATTAGTTTCTGTCTTTTTCGACAGAATTTTACTAGATATATATTTTATTGATATTTTTGTCAACATATTTAAATTTAGATCGTCGATATATCTTTGATATCTGATATTTTACTGGACAAAGGCCCGATGGTATCTCGAGAAGGAGAGAACATTGATTCAGTGAATAGAATCGGCGGGGTGGCCGGGGGCAATTATTTGAAAGCTGTGCTTGCTTCTGCTTCTGTGTTTTCTCTCTGTGACTGGCCTTAAATAAACTCAATTTACGAGGGAACTCCATTTCCATTTCTCTTGCTCACTTTTGGGTCAGAAAGAGGGTCCCCCCCGCAGTTTTCTGACATTTCCCTAGCCTCGCTTATTCATCATCATCAAAGATTTTTACTTTTTAATTGGATGCTATTATATAGGCTGTGTCGTGTCTGGATTCAGTTCGGCATGACGTGCAGTATTTTCTTTACTTTTTCTTCTGAACAATGATGATCCCGTATTCGCGTACACTGTGACGAGGGGGCCCTTTGAGCAAGAACCAGAACCAGAGAGAGGGACGAGAACAGAAGCCTACTTGCCTCATTACATGTGTCGGTCACAAACTCTCAAATGCTTGCATGTTGATGAACATTAGTAGGTAACATTGATATTATCGATTGATGAAGATAAAAGAAAAAGGGAAGCACTAATGACTTAATGAGCTATATATGGTTTTGAAACTAAATATGAGAACCTTGGTCCAAAATGCTAGTGATATTTCTTCACAGTTCATGTTAGTGAAATGTAGATGAGCGAGTGTAATCTAACTTAATTGCTTTACTACCTACAAAGATGGGATAGGGTGATCAAGACTCAACTCACTCAAGATAACATTTTAAACACCATGTTCGTACGTGTAGAACCATCCATGCTCCCACAATTAATATGACTTAAATTGTTCAGTTGAAGACATTAAATTGGATGGTTCTACAATGACAGAAGTAATGTAAACTTCTCTACCTTCCCCTATTGAAATATTTTAACCATTTAAATGAAATAGAAAATGAAAGATGGTGACCAAGGACGTACAGATGAGATGATGAAGCTACATGCAGTTGTTTCAGTTGAGCACCATTAATGGGGAGAGAAGAGCTTATACAATGACAAATTTATCACAGCTCCTTCAATGAATCAGAAGAAAAAGGAAGTTGTGGGGGAACTCGATTTAAATGCTCTGTGAAAACTTGAATTCCTTACCATGTTTATCCCATGGGTAGCTCTTTGATAACCCAGAAGAGCAATGATTGATCTTACGTCCTCGCATATCTAAGTTTCAAACTCAACTGTTATAATAAAATTTGGGAATTGGAGCGAGAATTGGAGCACATATAAATATCATTTTTAGTTGTGGGACTTGAGCTATGGTTTTGAAAATATGAGAACCTTATTTTAGTCGAATACTACTCCTCACGTCTAGAAATCAATAGTTGTAATTTTCTTCTTTTGAAATCGAAAAAACTTTGTGACTGATATACAGTCAAACCAAATCATAACCAAGTTTCCCAGACCAAACAAATTCTTATTTTAGTTATTGAAAGTTTGAAACCATTAAACTGGCACCCATGTGAGACACACTTATGCACTCACTTCAAGTCTTCAACTAGTTCACCATTGAACCCCAAACTGTAGTGAGTATAAACCCCTTCTTAATGTCAGGACCTGGTGATCTCTAAAGTGGTGCTAAAGCTTACATTGTAGTCATTAAGTGATATATGGGAACATTGCTCTTCTCTTGCACCATAGTTCTTGGTAAATCACCCACTTTTGTTCATTTTGAACAGGTTCGTTAGATTACATAGAGATGGGGAAGACATTGGTTTGGAGATGATCCAAAAAAGGATTCTAGCCAGGAAAGAAGAAGATAAGATGAACGGTCTGGGGCTCTGGGCAATAATAGTATGCACCTTGTGACTATTTTCCCAGAAAATTGTGATTCCCTTAGTTTATCTAGTTGCTCAGATAAAATGGCCACGCAAAAATCCAGAGAAAATAGCTTGAAAACGAATCTGAATAGATATGTTATATAGTACAGAGAGAGACACGAGAGAATCCTTTCTTTCATCATCACGCATCAAAACAAAAACCAAGCCCCAGTCAGTTTCACCGCATCTATTCAGAGTAAAGTCACTACCAAAAGCAATCCCCGTGACACCTCTTTTACCTGCACAAAAAGATAAAAATCTTGGCTTTGCATCATCGCTCCCTCCTTTTTTTTAACCCCATCCCCCTTCTCTCTCTCTCTCTCTGTCTCCCTCTCCCTCTCTCGCCATTATAATAACCAAGAACCCATCAATACCTAAGCCCCACTGCTCTCTCTCTCTCTCTCTGTCTGAGTGAAGAAGTGAATAGAAGCAGTAGTGCAGTACTAGTACTAGCTAGTGGGCTCAAGACTTGATCTTGTGGAGCATAAAATGGCACCTGCAAGCTCATTTCTGAGGCAGATGAGTGTTAGGGAGGCCTGGAAATCAACTTCAAGGAGGTGGGGAGGCGGTACCAACTACAACAGCAATACTTGTGGTGGCAACAGCGGCGGTAATACTCCACATTCTCAGGGAAGCTTCAAGAAGCAAATGGAAGGGTTCAGTAACATGTATGGTGGCTGTGGTGGAGGTTTTGGCTATGGTGATAGTACTACAATGAGGAAGAGAGTGATGGTTGTGGTGGATGACTCCTCACATTCCAAGCATGCAATGATGTGGGCTCTTACTCATGTTGCTAACAAGGGAGATTTGCTCACTCTACTTCACATAATGCCTTCTAGTTCCTCTTCTGATTCTCCTTACCTTGCAAGCTCTCTTGGCTCTCTTTGCAAGGCTTGCAAGCCTGAGGTGTGTTAATTTCTTCAATCTGTTTCTAGTATATTAATTTCTTAGAAGGATATTTTCCTTAAACTCAACTGTTAGATCCTTTTGTTTCCCAAGGTTCAGCTTGTTTAATAGATCCCAACTCTTCTTCTCTGTTTCTCCGCTTTTTACCTTTCGTCCAACTTTTCTCTATCATTTTGATAGCCTCTTAACTATATTTTTTTTACTATATTATTCAAATTTTTAGCCTTTAAAATTGCTAGTTTTATCTATTTACCATATAGATTTGGTCTTTCTCTTCTTTAGATGGAGAAGTGTAATGATTATGTTCAGAGACAATAGGCTACCTTCTCAAACTTTTTTCCTTTTTCCTGTGAGAAGTGACTTTACAGTCGCTTTGTTTTTTTCTCAGAAAAGGAGAGGGGACATGGGTTTTCTGTTAGTCTGTTCCATTATCTATAATTTTCTTAGTTCCAGTCATGTGCTTGGATTAAAATTATTATCTTTGGGAAATATTCAGGTTGAAGTGGAAGCACTTGTGATCCAAGGACCCAGACTTGCCACAGTCATAAGCCAAGTGAAGAAGTTAGAGGTATCAGTCCTAGTTCTGGGTCAGAAGAAAGCCTCTACCTTCATGTGCTGGTAAATCTACCTAATCTTTCATGTCCTACAATACCCTTTCCTGGCTTCTCATGAATCTTAATCTGTTAGAACCTTGATATGTGCTAATTATGGGCTTCTTGTCACTTGGTGCACAGCTTGTATGGAACAAGTGGAACTGAGGAGTTTGTGGAACACTGCATCAACAATGCAGAGTGCTTAACTATTGGAGTGAGGAAGCAGAGCAAAGGTGTGGGTGGCTACCTCATCAACACTAGATGGCAGAAGGACTTCTGGCTCTTGGCTTAGATTTGTTCTCCAATAAAGGCTTCTCTTCAAAAAGGTCTTTAGTCTAATAAGTAATTGAGAGTATAGATTAATGTAGCTTGTAATGTTTAGTCTGACTACTAACTAGGTGATCTTTCTTTGTAATAATGAAATGGATCAGGAGCAGTCCCTCTTCTCTTCTCTCTTGAATTATTGGAACCTCCAACCCTTAAACGCTTCCTGTATTTTTATGCAACCGAACCTTCAACCAGATCTAGATACTGTCTTTTAGACCCAAAAAAAGATCTAGATCCTATCAATGCTTCACTGACAGTGTTATCAAAGCTCCATTTCCAATTGTCAACTTCACTATCAGAAAAACTTAAAGAGGGTCTTGTAGATTAGTTTCGTCCACGCAGTTTTATGCAGATTTGGGTGGTACTTTACTAAAGATACAGAAATTTGGGACCGCACTGGTATCCAATTTTAGGTTCCAAATATTGCTTAAATATCATGGTCAAATTACAAATTTTGATGGAAATTAACTAATACCGAAGAAACTTGAATCTTTGGTGTTTGCTACAAATATTGATATGTTATTCAAGAGAAGAAAGAGTGGAAGGCGTGGAATGTGTATACTTCGTTTAGCAAGGGATGAATATCATATATTAAAAATTTGTAGTCTGAACCAAGATTACACAGCAAAGAAGTGAATAGTAAGTTTTGTGTACTCATTTTCCTATAAATAATTTCCCGACTGCCACGAGCCTCGTTCATGACTTACCATTAGACCTTGTCATCTAACTTATCATTTACAAGCGGGAGCAGCTCCATACGACGCGGAGTCCTGGGTGTTCGAGGAGTTCCAGGCAGCTGTTGGGAGAGCAGGTGCCTAATGTACCCATAGAATGTACATCCAATGAGGGTTATTCCACATCCAATAGCGTTCATACCGGAGATCGGGTTTCGGAATATCATCCACGAAACGAGGACAGCAACGGCAACCTGTAGGCAGAGTCCATTAAGTTAGAAAATGCGACTGATTACAATATTTAGTATGGTCCAAAATAATTTGCTTTTAGGGGAAAAATCCAGCCTGGCAAGTAAATGAATAGTAGTCGCAAACTTGCAATAATGAATCAAAATTCAATGTTATGTGCCCAAAGGTAGGGCAGTAGATGCCTTTTCAACTAAAAGTAGCAGACAAAAAAAATGGAGTACAAAATAAATGGGTATATTAGGCATGAATTGGCAGACATTTAGCATTAAAATGGAGATATTTGAAATAAGATCAATCTTATGTGTGCAAGACAATGTATGTATCAATAATGAACGTGCAAATAATATACACACTACAAACGTAACATATTTCCATTAAATGAATGTTGCAATGTAAGTGAATTTGCTCAGTAGTTACCTTCAGGTTTCCAGCCACATTGAATGTTACCGCAGTTGTGGAATGAATCACATAGAAGATAGAGAAGTTGAGACAAAATGCTAACACCCCAGAGCTGAAAATAATGGTGAGGGATGGAACAAGAGTCTCATGGGTACGAAGCCATTCAAGAACGCCATTTCCTTCGAGTAGCAAAGCTGGTATTCCCAAGATCATGGTTGCAAAAGGTGCCATGTAGTACACCGTGTTTATGCTAAATTGAATAGCCAAAGTTAAAACAAAAAATGTATCAGCATGATTAACAAAGTTGTGAGCACTGCATACACAAAAATATAATGTGCCTTCACCAGAAACCAAAGAAGCATCACGAGACATTTTTATAAATTTTCAACCAGTATGGTCTGGTATATTATCGACACAGAGTCACAGACATTAAGAATGAGAAATAGTCTGCAGGATGCTCATATCAGGCCTCAACAAGCCTGAATATGTTAGCAAATTTTCTATTTGAAAATTTCCTAACCTTCTTTCATGTGAGGTAAAACCCTCTCTCTCTTAAGCAAGTGTATCAAGTTTCAACAAATGGACAGGTTGGCATATCTCCTCTATATTCTTCTTTATTTTCTTTCATGTGAGGTGATTTTCTGAGTCTATCAAAGCTTCAATAAACTGATATGGACAGGTTCACATATTTTCTCTATACTATCTATATCTTCTTTCATTTGAGGTGCAATCCTTTTTCTTTACTTACACATATATGCTAGGCACATACAATGAAACCTGATTGCTAAGCCCTATTGTTTATATCACCTGGACATGAACATAATAGTAGAAAAAAAGTCTCCACCAAATCTGGATATTCAACAACATTATAATTTATTAGACATCAAGCATACAATATAGCTTGTGACAGCTTCTAAATAAACTGAGAAAGATATATAAACAAAGGTGATGATGGGAATTACTTCTGAAGTATGAAGAAAGAAAGATGAAACAACACAATAATGAGATATAGGATATGATGACTTAAGGCATTAAGAACAGAGAGTCTACCTGTCAAACTTGTATCCATGCAAAAGAGACTCAGCAAGGATAGTCTTGGTGGAAGTAGCCAGACAACCAAATAAGGCAGCACAAAATCCAAACATATTAAAACTAAGTTCTGAGACAGAAGTGAGCAGAATCCCTCCAACAATGGGTATCAAGGAACACCAAATTTGCCAATCAAAGCTCTTTCTCCAGACGAGCCACTGCAAGAAAACTGTTCAAATCCTCTGATCAGTTAAAGCTACATCACAAGTGAAGGATGTTGATATACAACATTAATATTTCATGGATCTAACCTGTGGTCGCAGGAGTGAATGACTTTATCGTCTGCATAAAAGACACTGGAATGTAACGTAAGCTCACGTTCCCCATCACTATGTTGATGCAGAACACGAATGACATAGGAAATATCCTTCTCCAGCGATCTTCAGGCTCAACTGCTATTAGTGGTTTAAGCTTCAAAATCTTGATTACTGTGTATGCTCCAATTGCTGAGCATATGAAATGCACACATGATATCGTCAAGGGAAACTTGAAATCCAGTTTCTGTCCCAAAAAAAAAAATGCTTCAGAATTCCAGTTTCTGTCCCAACATGGAGTTGACCATGGAGCAAACTTACATGACTAATAAAAAGTAACTCCCAAAAGCAATATGGTAATGCATTTTACGCATAAACTTATCATGAACACTATATTAACCCAAGTCAATAAAGCATGAAGCAGGATTCCAAAGAGATTATCAGTAATCTAGACCATAAAACAATTATTCAGCGCTACGAAAGCAAAGCCAGCATTAGCAGGCACCATCATCTTAGTGTGTACACCGTTACCGAAATTCAACCAGCTCGAGGCCTCTCGCAATTGTCCAACTATACAATTTGGTTCATATCGACCCAATATTCTTATCAACTATACAATTCCGTAACCTAAACGATTTTCAAAACTAAGGCAGAGCAATACAGGAAAAAAAATAACCAAATCAGGAAACAAGAAAAGCGAAACTGAGCTCAGAAACATATGATTATGCATCAAAATTGAGGTGGATATACCTGAAAGATCCACTTGTTCATAACAACGACGGTGACATTGAATCCCCACCATTGAAGAACAGCGAGTAGAGATCTAATGACGCTCCACTGACACAACCGACTCTCCTCCATCGAGACCCAGATCACTCTCACTCTCACTCTTAAAGACCCAGATTAACACCCGCCAAAAAACCCAATTCCCAAAACCCAGGAAACCAGCTAATAAACACAAGACAAGAAGAACAACAGAAACAAGAAGAAGAAGAAGAAGAAGAAGAAGAAGAAGAAGAACCCTATAGAAAACGAGGAGCTTAGTAGTTCTAGTAGTCCCATGTGATTTGTCTCTGAGCTCCCATGTTGTTATGTGTTTGAGTAATTCAGGTTCTAAAAACGCCTTCTCTCTTCTTCACGCCATTATGCTCACACACGCACACGCACACGCACACGCACACGCACAGAGTTTCTCATCAGCTTTGTATTTTGTAGTTTACAGCAGACCGACCCGAAGCGTGAAGCGGCCCAAAAAGATTTCGAGGGGGGTCCACGTGCCGAGATATCTAGGACGTCGAGGAGGAAGAGGGGTCAAGGTGATCAGGAAATAGCGGCCATCCGATGAATATACTTTTTGTTTTTAAGAGTAGTTTGGCGTTGACTGGAATACTCCACTTTCCTTTGGCCTAATTTATGATTTTTTTCTTTCTCTCATTTTGGGATTATTTTATTTTATAGATTATAGATCCAAGTTAAGACGTTTACGAGGACTTGCTGGATATGTACTTGGAATTTTGATTAACAATGTTTTGTATCATCGGTGGGATCGGGGAAGGGCTTTGAAAACTTGACACTTTAGCTTGAAAGGTATAAGCGGGGTGGGTTGGTACTCGGTCATTGTCCTCACTTAACGATGAATCAATGTGCATTAATTAATTATACAACCTTATATTAGACTTTTTAATCTCTTACTAAGTTACTTGGAAGTTGAGGAGCAATACAAGTGCTTCATATTTTTATTTATTTTTAAATAAAGTGATTCATAATCAAGTTTTGCATCCTACGAACAAAACAAACAAACAAACAATTCAAATAAGGACAACACGGTTTACTCAGAGTGCTGCAAACTCTTTCCCCTATAGCGCTAGCATCTTATGGCATCCGACAACGTAACTTGAAAGTTCTCGGCTACTTTTGCGGGCGGTTTTTGAGCGAGGGAAGACTTCATTCAGCGTCAAAGAAACAGGAAATACCAAACATTATGTTGTGGGCCGCCTGTTGGCGACGAAGAAGGATCTAGGCCCTAAGGATTTCATGGGCACAATCGCCAGAGTATGGATCTGAAGAAGAGATTGTCGATCAGGCAACACGAGGAGCAGTACGTGTTTGCTTTCGATGTTGAGGCCAAGCGCGATCAAATCTTGTGAGAGGGGCCGTGGTTCTACAACAAATCAAACTTGGTTCTCAATCCCCATGACGACATTGGTGACGTCGGAAATGTGGTATTGAACCGCCTGCCGGTGTGGGTAGAAGTTATAGGCCTTCCTCCACGGCTGCAAACAGTAACTACGGTGGGCTACATCACCGCTACTCTCGGTGAAGTTATCCGGTTGGATGAACCAGGTATCAGGCGGATCCAAGCTCGGATCTTACATGACATACAAAAACTGGTAAAGCAAGCTTTCCCTCCGGAGGTCTTCGAATTCGATTGTATTGTCACTTCTGTTTGCTACAAGTACGATCAACTTTGTGGTTACTGTCGAATGTGTGAGATCTTTGAGCATACCATATGTGGAAGCCCTCCGGACATGTCGGCGGTGGAGGAGGCTTTGGCGGCATTCCATCTTCCCAGCCCAGAAGGAAAGAAAGTAATCGGCATCGGGTCTGTTAACAACTCGACGAGTCAGGAGGGAAACCCCGGTCAAACCAGGAATCCTAGTATGACTAAGAGTCTTAGTCTACCTAGGTTTCCTTCCTCCACAGGAACCTTGGGCTTGACTGAGAGATCAGGATCCAACCAAGGCCTCACCTTGTCATTTCCAGGCATAACCATCTCGACACTAGCCTGCCAACTAGGGGCCTTCTCCTTCAAATCCCCGAAACAGACTACACCCAGAGTTAGATTCTCCGATGAGGCACGGCCAGTATTTGGAGCAAAGTGAAAGGAAGTCGAGGACACCCCTCAATCTTTGTCGCGTGCGGTCAAAGTTTACCAGAGGGCGGTTTGACCCCAGGATCCACCACCTCCCTCTGAGGGAGAGACCTTACTCACTGCGCTATGCTCGTCACTTATGGACGAGTTTGATCACATCAAAGTGTCTCCGATGAAGAAGAGGAGGGAACACCGTGTACGATCGAAGAACAAGGCTAAGGAGAATGGGGCGGTATGGTAAGAAAGAGCTAGTAATGCAACTGTAGCAGCTTCTCCTAAGGTACGTAGGAAACGAGTTGTTGGTAAGAAAATTGTCATTGGTAGCGAGGTTGTTCCTGATTCGGTGGCAACAGTGGCGGGGTCTTCTTCAAATCTGGCATCTA
Organism: Geum urbanum; assembly: GCA_946800695.1. NCBI lineage: Eukaryota > Viridiplantae > Streptophyta > Magnoliopsida > Rosales > Rosaceae > Geum > Geum urbanum. The sequence goes on along the minus strand of OX326998.1, from coordinate 14,333,100 downwards.
TGGCCGCGGAGTCTCCTGGCGAGGCTCAAGAGTAGTGAGTGGTTTTTAGGCAAACATTATCTTGGTTTATCCGAGTTGGTGTTCATCTTGGCTGTGAGAGGCATGTCTTTGTTACTTGGTGTTCATTTCTGAGCATTTATTTGTGAACTAGTTTAGTTTTCCTAGATTAGTTTAACAGTAGTCAATTCTCTCGAGCCCTCAGGACGTCTGATATGTAACGATGTTCCATTTGATTAATAAAGTGTCTCTCATTTGATGATAAAAAAAAAGTTTTGCATCCTACATGTAACCTATTTTTATTTCAATACTATATTGTGTATAGCAAACTTCCATTTTTTGAAGGAAATATGAGAAACAATGGTCTAGCCAAACACAGCGCTTGCAAGCTCCTTCCCACTACTTTTATTAAGGATAGTATTTTGTGGCATACTTTCATTATTTTTGAGATGTGAGTACGTGTATAATTTATTGTAATTTTTTGTTTGTTTGTTTTGCGTCGAACTACTAACAAATATGGAGTTGTATGTCCATGTATATTTAATTATAGTAAAATTTTCATAAATTAATAATTTTGAGATTGACAAAATTTATTAATTTAACGAGATTATTAATTAATTGAATATTAAATTAATAATCAAATCTCTAAATTAAGATCGATAAAAAATATTATTTTAACAAAATTATTAATTAATCGAGTATTATATTACAGAAGTTTTACTGTAATTAATTTAGTGATAAACCCTTAGATGACCAAAGTGTCGGCACAAGTCTTAAGAAAGAAAATATATCAAGTATACAAATATCCTCACTCTCATAAAATAGTTTTATGTCGGTGTTTTCGCTCGGTAGCTAGATTTTATTTAGGCCAGTACGTTTATATCCAAACGGCTCTCACTTGTAGTTTATATATCAGTTATTCTATTCCACATGATATGTATGTAGAAAGATCGTGCAGTATTTTTACACGAGTTTCAATCGTAAATGTTTTTTGTATTCAAGAGTGTATAAACATATCAAATCTGATCGTAAAATTGTGTTCATCATTTCACTTCAAGATAATTTGTCATTTCTACCTTTTAAACTTGTTTAGAGTTTACTTATCAAAAAGAACCTGTTTGGAGTGTTTACTTAAAAATATAGGTGGTGATTTCGGTCAAACGTCACGGCAGTGCCAACTACCACTCAAACATGCAGAAATACCCATTTTTACGTCTTCTGTTCTTCGTACCAAAAATTTGACACCTACCCGGCCTTCATGTATATATGCGGCTTCATTGATAACCAATTCACGTATATATGCTTGCATTTGCAGTAGCCCAAACTCCCAAAGTGAAATTAGAGCACAGAGTAATATTCCAACCCAGAATTAGAGCACAAAGTATCTTCACCAGATCCGGCCATGCCACCTAGCTAGCTTCTTGTACGTGCATGTTTAGCTTCTAAACGACAACCTCCACCTCCACCTCTCCTTCACATTGGTTGTTTGTTTTGTACCAATTAAACTAAATTACTTGGTGTTTGACATAAAAAAAATCTCTTAGCGGACTAAAGAGATCTTACAAACTGTCTCTTTTCCTCGATCGTGCTTCGTGCGCTGGAGTGTCACTGTCTCACGACGGAATGTTAAACTTGTAGGGTAGTGACTACTGACTTCTTAATAAGCGATTTAGACGAGGAGAGCACTAACCTCACGTGAATTGATCATTCTCGCCTAGTGACCTAAGACTTTCTGTTTTCGTGTCTCTAGCTGAGCCACGAAAATCGATACTCTACACTCCTCCTGGTGTAAAGCAGAGTAATCTTCTTGACTGAGTGTTGGGAACACAGGGTGTTGCGTCCTTAAACCTCGAAACTCTCACTCTTCCTAGTGACAAGGCTCTTGATCACCGGTTGCAGTTTTTTGCGTCCTTGAATCACAAGAATCTCACACTCTTCGGGTGACAACTCTCTTGATCACTGGTTGCAAGGGTTTTCTCGTATAGAGAATGATAGTTTGCTGAGAGCAAAATATGTATTTGATCGAGGGATCCTCTCTAAATCGCTCTTCACTTCTTTATATAGTAGACTGTAGTCGTATTCCACTTCACTTGGAACTCTTTGATATCGGTGATTAGACTCTTAATACAACTCAAGGTACTCAATAGAGCTCATCCGATATTTATAGATAACTCTTGTAACAGAGTCCTAACCACTAGAGGAAAGGTAAGCTGCATGGATCAGTTTTTCATATTGTTCCTTTCAAGCACATTCCAGTCCAGACTTGTACTTCCTACTTTGACCGCTCGCCTAATTCAGCCCTCAAATTCTAATAATAAATATTTTATTTCGGAATCAAACACTTAGATCGATCTTTCGATCCAATTCAAGAAAGAGCTAGAATGAAATCGATACATTCCAGTTTATTAATTAGTAGTTTAGTATGGTTACTTTTGCATGTTAATTATATTAGTAAACACGTTTAATATGTTCGAATTTGCAGCAAAAAAGTAATCAGCCAAAAGTATTCTTTTTTCTCTGATCAATCGAAGAAATTTCGTATAATTCTAATTAAAATGAGGCTGAAAACCGGCTTCAAGACTAGAGAATTCTTGCGGCACCATATCTGGATCATCACAACTTTAGGATGAACAACATGCATGAGAGACTTTTGGAGTTCGACGACAGTTATTTGTGTGCAATTCTATCAAGCATGCATGTGTAGTACAGCTTGTTTATGTACGCAAAAAGATAGCTAGGGTAATAAAGCTAGCTCAATTAATGTAAGCCGTAAGCTCATGCATGCATCCATGGTTAGTTCGAAAGAGTAATAAAGACTATATTGAAAGGGTACGCTACATATTGGAAAACTAGCTACTTATGAACGTACATGGGACTTTATTATATTCGTCACATGCCATGGTTGTTCGTACATGAGAAGAGCTAGGTCAAATTCAAGTGCACCACGAACAAACTTGAAACGATCCAAAATCGATCCTAATTCATAAAGCGTACGTATATACTAATACTCGAGTACTAAACCTTCCACAGCCTACAGCCCATGCGCTTTTGAACATGACAAAGTCGAACACTTTGAAGCTAGTTTTACTGTTCCTGATCGAAGCAGTGTAATTTTGAACAGGTATGTTTTTCCTCGATCAGTTTCTCTAAAGCCATTTTTTCTTGGTATTTCATTTCCAACCCGGAAATTAAGGCCGAAGCAGAAAATAAGCCGGAGCCGGATGACTCGATTTCACGCCCGTATTAGTATTTGAAGAATAAGCGCGCTTTGAACTCTAATAGAATAAGTACGTGAATTAATGAATGCCAACTATTCGAAGCAATTTCCTATAGGGAACTGAAATTGGTGTATGTTTTTGTTCTCAGACTCTTCCGATGAGAATGGCATGGTTAACATACAGTATTTGCTGTATACCATTCTTGTATTGAAGGTAAAACGAGAAAAGCAAGCGGAAAATGTGGATATGGGTTTAGGACTTTAGGGCAGAATGCACTATGCACGTACGTTCGTCGATCTCTCTCAATAATAGATAGTGCTGTAAGCCTGCAAGTAGCATTTCAGCATCACAAACCACTGAGGAGCTCGAACTTTCCCATATCCTATAAAGACGGTTGGAAACTGACCTAATATGGTGTTTGCTAATGCAACATTGAATTCGATCCCCAAATTCCACACATGAAAACGACTCCTTCAATCCCCTTCCCTGTCATCTTTCTCCCTTTTTCAATGGGTTTGGTGGGATGGCTGAACTTCTGATTCTAAGAGTACATAAAATGGCCCAAATTTCAGATGGCAAATAGATCCCGACACCTTGTCCATTTGCCAATATCAACAAATGGTATGTTTGCAGATTGCATAAACCCTAGGGGACTACCCTCTCGCCCGTAACCTCTCAATTTCAGTCTTTCACGATCACACATGGTAACTACAAAATAATTAGGAACATTTTACGAGGCTCCGGAGATCTTCGTCGTAGCATGTTGATTCACCACTATCATCGACGATTTTGGGTTTACAGAAATGATCAGAACTCGCATACATATCATACTATTTTAGTCTTTCAAGCATTGCGATCCATTTCAACTCTAGAGGCTTTATTAATCTGATTCCAAAAATGGTTGATTATGCCATGGAAATATAACACAATACGGGGGGTCTATTGCAAATGCCACAAAAACACTGAGACAATAGGACCTCAACTCAACCAAGTAAACATAAAGGGATGACAAGCTTTTTCTCTTACGCATTTCCTCAAACACCTGGTGGGCCTTTCCTCAGATCACCAATTTAGCACCAGCCAATTTCGAATCCTTATTCACAGCTGCAACACGAATTCGACAAATCAACATTTTCTAAATCCTTACAAACCCAAATCTTAAAATAGTAAAAAGACCAGAGAGCGAGAGATTACCGATCGGGGGAGTCGGGGTTTCGCCGTATATGGCTCTGAGTCTGGCGAGAGGGACGAGAGCGGAGTCGGTGGCGGCTTCCGCGTAGAGCTGTTGCTTCCAGTCCCACAATGTCTGCTTGGTGCCCTTGTTCGATTTGATCAGTGACTCCTTCTCCGCCTCTAGAGCTTCGATTTTGTTCTGCTGCTTCACCGACCTTGCGCTCAGGGCGACGAACGATCCCACCAGGAATACGCTAATCACCGTGCTATTGTTCGCCGCTCGCATTCCGGCGCCGACCAGCTTGTTGGCTACCTCCATTTCGAACTCCACAGATGAAGCAATCAAAGCAAAGCGTACGACGAAGTCAAGGACGATGCTGTTCAAGTGTTTAACGACTAAAATAACTGAGCAAGACGCTTTTCTTATATTTATTTTTATTATTTAATTTTGACTATCTATTGGCAACGATAAAACTAGACTTAACAAATTACCAATGATAAATTTATTGGCAAAATCCTATACCAAAGAAATTAGAAACTGAACCACTAGAAGAAGAAGGAGAAAAAACCTCTGAATTGAGCTAGGTTTTTACAACGCACCTCATGCGTCTTTTTCAAAAATCTCTGTTTGTACCGTTGTGAGTTCTTGTCATCCATTGACCGATTGGTTTGTTTGTTTGTTTTTTGATCATCGTTTTGTTGTTGACAGTCTTGTGGCGACGTCATCGAAGTTTGTCTTCTCTGCCCTTCCTCATGGAAGTGGCGGAGGCGAGGAGGAGGGAGTAAGTCAACGCAAATGAGTTCGTATTGAAGAAGATCTCATTTCTGAGATGTAGGCTGTGAATGTGAAAGCCACTGGATTTGGTGGCTCTGGTGCTTCGCCTAAGGCTACGATGAGTTATGCCTCTATGCTCCGTAGTCCAATTTCGAGATTTCATGAATCAATGAATGAGAATTTTGTGATGACTGACGAGGATTGTGTGGTCACAGAGGGTACTCATGGACCCAATATATCATTCTCTTCGAAGGTTCATAATAAGCTAGACTTGGAGTGGAGATGCGTTGTTGTTGTTAAATTGATTGGAAAGCCTAATGCCACTACCAATTTTGATTTTATGCTCAAGGGACTCAGGAGAAAATGGCAGATGCGTGGTGGTGGCAACTCATTGATTTGCCAAATAATTTTTTCTTGGTTAAGTTCAACCTAGAGGAAGATATGCATCATGCCCTCTGTGATGGACCATGGATACTTGTTGGACAAACCTTGACCGTTCGAAAATGGAGTACTAATTTTGATCCTAGAACTGCACAAATTGGTGATATGGTTGTTTGGGTTAGAATTGTGGACTTACTTGTGAAGTTTTATAAGAAATTTACTATGGAGAGGATTGGTTCTACATTTGGGAAGATGGTTCATGTTGATCCAGTAACTTTGAGACAGAATAGAGGAAGATTTACTAGATTATGTGTGGAAGTGGACTTAACTAAACCTCTCAGGCCTTTTATTGAGGTTGAGAACATCAACTACAATGTTATATATGGTCACTCTAAGGAGAGTTGTCCTATTATGACACGTCCAAGCAATGATGTCACTGAGGCTCCAATAGCTTCTGAGATTATAGGGGAGGTTTCTATGGAAATGAGTGCTGACCAAGAGAGTAATGAGAATGAGGTAATGGCTAGTAATACTATTAAGACTATGGGAAGTAGTGTGAAGAAGGAGGATCTGGGTTCATGGATGCTCATGAGTTACAGAAATAAAAGGAAAGGTGCTACTGCTAATGGCATTAAAGGCAGTGGAAAATCTGGTTCCAAGTTTTCTGTGCTTCAAGATTCTGCTCCTGAGGATACTACTAATGTTGAAGGTGCCTTGGAGGTGACTTCTAGTATTAGTAGTGAGGAAAAAGATGTAAGTCCTGTGGAAGCTGGTGATATCACAAAGGAAAAGAATGTCCATTCTGGGATTTTCTCTAAGGACAGCTTGAAGCTTGACTTAACCACTAGTTCTGTTAGGGAAGGGAATGATAAGGGCAAGAAGAGTGCTAAGTCTAGTTCTAACAGTACTAGTGTGAAGACTAGAAATCTAATGAAGGATATCTCTAATGCTGGTCTTGTTAAGCATGGAATGAAGGCTTCAGCAAGTGTCACAGAAGACATTCTGTTAGAGCTTCCACTTCAAAAGGTGCAGGTTCCACTGCCTCAAAGAGGTTGCAGTTTGATGGAGTGAGATCTGAGGGTATGGATAGCTTTGCTGGTAAATTTGGAAATAAGCCTTTGGAGTCCAAACTCCCTAAGTTGCCTAAGGATTTGGAAGCTAATGCATCTGAGATTTTTGTTGATAAGACCTTTGCTGAGAATAGCAACATTGTGGTTAATGTAGATCCTCCTTCCCCTTCAGGGAAGGATATGGACTCTAATTGATGATGGGAATTAATCCCACTCTCTCTATTGATGTTTTTTAGGTATAAGTTCTTATTTTGGAATGTAAGGGGTGCAGGTGGTGATAATTTTAGGTCTGCTATTTTTGACCAGGTGAAAATGCATAACATTCAATGTCTTGCTATGTGAGAACCTAGAGTTCAATTTAGTAAGAACTCAAAGTTCTTTTGTGATTTAGGATTTGATCAGAATATTGTTCAGGGGGCTGCTGATTTTTCTGTATTTGGTTACTTTGGAGGTCTAGAGGATTTATGATTGATCTGGTAGACATTCACTTCTAGGTTATATCTGTTAAGGTTACTAAGGGACAAAGTCCCTCATGGCTATTACATGTTATATATGCTAGCCCTACTCCTGTTACTAGAGCTAGGGTTATGGAGTCATTTGGATGCTGTTATGAGAAAGTGTCCCTTGCCTAGTATTTTTATTGGGGATTGCAATGAGCTACTTTCTGATAAAGATAAATTTGGTGGTTCTGCTGTTGGCAGGTTTGATGGATTAAGTGATTGGGTGCATAGGAATCATATGATTGATTTGGGGTTTAAGGGCTCTTGTTTTACTTGGCAAAAAAAGATGGTGAAGGAAATACTTGATAGAGGTTTTGCTTGTGGTGATTGGAGGACTAGGTTTGCTGAGGCTTTTGTTACTCACCTTCCCAAGACCAAATCTGACTTGCCTTATTCTCTTGCAGTTTGACTCTAACAATGTGCATAACAAGAGAGCAATATGGTTTTCTCATGTTGAGTACTCTCAATTTATTAATGAGACTTGGTCTTCCTCTTCTGGTGAATTTGCTGATAGGCTTAAAGTTGTGGCTTGTGCTCTCCAGGGTTGGAATAGAGAAGTTTTGGGCCACCTATTCTTAGGAAAAAAACATTGTTGGCTAGAATTGGTGGCATCCAAAAAGCTTTAGATAGGAACAATAATCTTTTTTTGCTTAGACTTGAGACTAAATTGGTGAAAGAATACAATGATATTTTGAATCAGGAGTGTTTGTTTTGGAGATAGAAGTCTAAGGACAAATGACTTTAAGATGGTACTACTTTTTTCCATCTAACCACTATGGTTAGGAGGAAGAAAAATAAAATTGAAGGCCTATTTGATGAAGAAGGGGTATGGACTACTGAGAAAATAAGGATGCATCAGATTGCTGTGCATTTCTTCACCAAGTTATTTTCTCAACCTGAGGTTAATGATATTAGGATTATTATTCCATGACTTTTTCCTAGCATTCATGTTTTGGAGATACAAAAGACTTGTACTTCTGTGAGTATGGAGGAAGTAAAGAAGGCTTTGTTCTCTATTGGGGGCCTTAAAAAGCTTCTGGTTATGATGAATTCTTAGTCATTTTTTTCCAAAAATATTAGAGTCTGCATTCTGAGGAGTTGTTCTTGATTGTTCAAAAAGTTTTTCAAACTGGTGTCATCCTAGAGGGTTTGAATCATACTATTATTGCTCTGATCCCTAAAATTGAAGGCCTCCAACACATGGTAAATTTCAAACCTATTAGTCTTTGTAACACTGTTTATAAGGTGATATCTAAGATTATTGTTGCTAGGCTGAGGCCTTTGATGGAGAAATTAATTAGTCCAAACCAGACGAGCTATGTGTCTGGAATGAATATTTCTGATAATATTTTGATAGCTCAGGAGATGCTGTTTAAATTTTAAAAATCAAGAGGAAATCTTGGATTTTTAGCATGGAAAATTGATCTTTCCAAGGCTTATAATAGATTGAGTTGGAGCTTTATTGAGAAGATGTTGTATGAAGCTCAGTTCCCTGTGAATTTGGTGAAGCTTATTATTCATTGTGTCACTTCTACCAGCTTCCAGATATCATTCAATGGTGAGCTTACTGAAAGTTTTCATGCAAAAAGAGGGATTAGACAAGGTCATCCTGTATCTTCTTTCCTATTTGTGCCATGCATGGAAAAGTTATTCCATCTTATCAAGTTTGCTGTGGATGAAAGATTGTGGCATGCTGTGAGACCTTCACAATCAGGGCCTTTTGTTTCTCATATTTTCTTTGCAGATGACTTGATGCTTTTTTTCTAAAGCCTCTAGTCAACAAGCTCACATTCTTAAGGGTTGTTTTGACCTTTTCTGCCATTTATCTGGTCAAGCTGTGAGCTATGAAAAATATCTTCTTTTTGTCTCACCCAACACTGAAAAAGCTGTGGCTATTGAGATCAAGTAAGTGTGTGGCTCTACATTAACTACTGATCTTGGTAGATATCTTGGTATGTCCTTGGTGCACTCAAGAGTGAACAAGCATACATATGCTGGTCTGGTTGAGAAGGTACAAAATAGACTGTCTGGTTAGAAAAGCAAGGTGTTAAGTATGGTTTCTAGAGTGACTTTGGTGCAGTCTGTTACTTCAATTATTCCCATTTATGCTATAAACATTGTCATGCTTCCCATTAGTCTTTGTGATCAGCTTGATAAAATGAATAAAGACTTTATTTGGGGGGGATACTGATGTGAATAAGAAGATACATATTGTTAATTGGGATTTGGTATGTAAACCAAAAAGTCTTGGTGGACTATGGCTTAAAAAAGCTACAGATATGAATCAAGCCATGTTGACTAAAACAAGCTGTATAACTTTTTAAAAAGATGAGGGTTTGTGGGCTGTTACGTACAAAGATAAATATATGAAGAAGAAGTCCATTCTTGAGAAGGATTATGTGGTTCCTTCTGATTGTTCTCATGCCTAGAGAATCATTGTACATGGTGTTGAGCTTTTTAGGAAAAACTTGGTCTAGAGAGTTAGAGATGGTTGCAGAGTGAAGTTTTGGTTGGATAATTGGCTTCTTGTCTCCCCTCTCATTCAACACTCTATTGCTGATGAGGAGGTGCATTATGAGACAGTGGTGAAGGATTTCTGGAATGATTATAGATGGGATATGGAGTTGCTTAGTTTTTTGCTACCTCAAAATGTTGTTCAGATTATAATCAGTGCTCCTACTAGTTTTGAGGGTTGTGGTGAGGATAAGCAGATTTGGTGTGCTTCTCCTAATGGCCAATTTAGTGTTAAATCTGCCTACCAATCCCTATTTGATTTTTCTCATCAAAATCCAGTCCAGAAGATCATCTGGAAGTTGAAGGTCCCTCCCAAGTTAAAAACTTTTGCGTGGACTTTGGTTCATGGCAAACTTCTCACCAATGTTCAGAGATGTACAAGAAAATTGACAAATTCCCCTTTGTGTCAATTGTGCAATAATGGTGAGGAGTCTTTACTGCATCTGTTTAGAGATTGTAGATTTGCTAGGCAAGTGTGGGGACTTTCCTAAACCTAAAGGTGTATGCATTCATTCAATTTAAATTGGCTAGAGTGGTTCAATGCTTAGATTCATTGCAAGGCTGAGTGTAGAGAGGAGCTAAAATGGTGCAATATCTTCATCACTGTGTGATGGTATGTTTGGAAGTGGAGGAATAGCCAGATCTTTGATGTCAATTTTTAAAGGCCTACTGAGCCTGGTGAATTACTTTTCAATGCTGCTGTGGAATGGAAGAAAGCTTAAGTTTTAGCACAGAATAACATCTATGGTATGTCCCTCTTGGCTTGGAAAAAACCTGGTGTGAATGGGTATAAATTAAATGTTAATGGTGTCAGAAATCAGAATGGGTGCATTGGGGCTGGTGGGGGTGTGATAAGAGATCATGTTAGAAATTGGATTGCTGGCTTTCAAGTTAATTTGGGAAGAGGTGAAGTTCTCTTAGTTGAAGCTTGGGGCCTGTTTTATGACTTGCAACTAATTAAGCAACATTCTTTGGAGTTTGTTGTAATTGAATCTGACTCTGCAATTCTGGTCAATCTGTTGATGAAGGAAGAGTTTGACGATCATCCATTGGGATCCCTATTAAAGGGTTGCTGGAAGATGACAAAGGAGATGCAACATCATTCTGTATCTCACGTGTTTAGAAAATGCAACAAAACTGTTGATGCCCTTGCTAAGGAGAGTCTCAACCATGGGATGGGCATGATAACCTTCTTGGAGCCCCCAATTCTCTCCTTACAGGCGTACTTTGCTGATATGGTCGGGGATACTACTCCTATACATACTAGGACTATTGATGTAGTGTAATTTTGCTTCTGTTTGGGCCTTTTGGGATTCGTTTGTAACCGGAAAAAAAAAAACTGAACCACTTCATTCAGGATTGGGATTCTGATGGTTTGGTTTTTCAGATAGGGATTGTTATGATTTCCTTATTTAACTAGGAATGTTCATTAATGGTCTTTATGATTACAATGAAAATTGTTGGTTTGATCACTCATGTTTGACAGATGAGACAATATGATCACTCACGTTTGACAAATATTATTTTAGTCATCCATGTTTTACTTTGTCATTCAGAATTGTCACTTTGTTCATTTTTTTATGTTAAAAATCATATATGTGACACACACATGCTTTACTTAAATTGATATTTTTGTCATCGTAAAGCTAATAAACATATTTATATGTACTTTATAAATAAATAAATATTTTTTTTAATGTTCAAAATATATAAAGTAACCAATCTGAATGATAAACTAAAACATGAGTAATCAATCCGTCTCAATTGTCAAACATAAGTGACAAAACTAATAATTTTCTCATGACTAAAACATGATGCTGCTCTACAATTTTGAGAATTGAAGATGGTACATGACTACTCTAAACGCTGCAACAGCAACACGTCTGCAGAAACTGTAGCCAGCATAGAAGAACTCCCTACCGAAATTCTCTTGTATTTACCAGCTCTACCACGTCCTGCTCCGCTGCAAATGTGTATCGAAGCATTGACTCTCACTTATCCTCTCACATATCTCTAGCTTCACGAAACCCATACTCTTCCATCTCTGCTGTCTCCTGTGAGAGTTCAGAAAACTTCTTTTTTATCCCTGTTCCTTTTGACAATGATCCCAATGCTATTTACTGTGCAAATTACCAAAACGACAATCCAACTCTCTAGAATCCTCTTGATGTGGCAAGCTAATATGGTTGCATCGGGATCGTCCACTCTTGCAATGGCCTATTCTTGTGTCAGCCCATTTATGCAACAACTACTAATAGGTCCCCATTTTTTGTTCTCAATCCCACAACTGACAAGTACTTGACACTCGCATTTCCCCCAGCTATTAGTGATGGTCAAGAAGAAACTCATATCATTGGATGCTTTGTGGCTTTTGACCCTTCCAGATCACCTCATTACAAGCTTATTTGCCTTGACACCATTACCAGGTGGGCATTACCAAATACAAGTATGAAGGTCCTAGAGGGGGTGTGAATAGACCCTTGACGACTTTTTCTTAAAAGTATGGTGATTAATAATCAGAGATAGTTATGTGGAACTATTCTGACAATTTGTTGAACATAATAAACATACAATGCTATAAGTACATAGGACAAATAACACAAGTATGTTTTTTATCTCGCAGAAACCCTGCAATCAGGGATGAAAACTGTGTGGCCCTTTCTCTTGAAGGCCAAAACTTTTCAATATGTAAGAACACTTATACAAGACTATAGTTCCGATAATAGCAAGGAAACGGTGCTATCCTATCTAGACTCGCGCACTAGACTAAGAGCTATACTCCATCTTGTAAGTAAGAATTTTACACACGAACGTTTACAACAATTTAACCAATGAGCTTAGCTATCGCACAACTAACTCCTTTGGAAACTTTCCGGGTTGCTTGCATCTACCACAAAGAACTCATGTAATGCAAGATGTATGTAGATGAGATGAAAGGGTTTTCATGTAGACTTTAACACATAAAGTACAACACAAAGCAATAAGCATAAGCTTAGAAACTGTTTTGTAAAAACAGGGAGACTATCTTCTCAAACAACCAAGCAACAACAAGGGCTGCTGTTCGATATATATAGGCACGGGTTGGAGGAGATAGCCTTAGTTTAAAACTGATCCTAGCCATGTATTTTTGGCTTGATCAACACACAAAGCTTTCTTTATTGTTTGGAAAATATCTAGCTAAGAGAGCACAGCTCATAGCTTTAAATATCTAGGCTGTACTGAAATTTACAGCCATGAGAAAGGGTTGTAGACAGCTAAGAAGTTTTGCCAAAATATCTATTTTATCTTCAAGGTAAAGTGGGAGTATGTTTTGTATAAAACATAAGCATCATTTTAGCCAACACAACATTGTCAAAGATATTTAGATATGTTCTGAAAAAGGTTTTTATATTCATAAAAAGCTGATTCAATAAACATAAAAAGCTGATTCGAAAATCCTGAAACAAGAAGAACTTGTGAAGGCTGGGACTTTTTGGGATAGGAACCTATGCAGGTATCCTCTGTGAAAAACAATGAATGTATGCATGTTTTTACCTTGAGCCCATGAGTTCTTTATGATGTTTCTTTGATCTTCTTGCTTGTTTTCTTCACTTGTTTAGAGTCCTCTAAATCATGTTTTGTAACCATATAAGATATGTCAATAATCATATACCTTCAAAGTATATTCATCTGAGACTCGAAGTTGGAAGCTTCTCGATTCTTCTTTCTACAGGAAAGACGGTATCCATCACGGATAGGGGGTCGACTGTAATGGCGCAATTCACTGGGTAGGCACATATGGTGAGATGTCATATTATCTTATTGATGAAGAGCGTCTTGAATATGTTAAGGGAACTCCTCACTGTCACGAGAAGAATTGGTGTGAAAGGGAGCACACATTTTTTATGGTGTCCAATAGTGGCCATCGTTTGCATCTCATTGATTTTTTTAAACCTTGTCTTACTAATTTTTAAGTTTTGGAGATAGGAAGAGATTACTATGGTTGGTTCCTCAAGTACAATGTTGATCTTGATCTCTTGTGCACTGCCTTCCCGCACTTCCTTGATGGAGAATTTGTTCTTCTCTATCTTGATCGAGACGAAAATGAAGAGGAAGAGTGCAATCTATCTCTGTTGCTAACATACTCACTGGTAAAGTCATCTCGTGTAATCTCAAGAGTAAGACCTTCAGATATTTTCAATTAACTACTGATCAACGTTTCCCAGTTAATCATCGCAATTTATGTACAAGGAGACTTTTGCCTGTGTGTAATGCTTTACTTAATTGTCATCTCTTGATTTTAAAGAATACAATTATATAATATATATCAGTCCTTTTCAAATAAGGACGTCCGTAAGTTTCAGAAAATGCGGATGCCAGACGATAGTTGTTGGATTAGTTTTAATGAGCTTCAACGACTCAGATTAAAACACGAGATATGGGTCATTCTAAGATTATACGGGCGGGTATTATTGCTGAATTCGACCCGATTACAGAATACAACACCCCGCCAGCAACACACACTACTCGTTTCGCGCTCTTCGATTCCCGCCTTTCGACTTTCACCTATTCAATCCCTCTCAGACTTCTAAACTTCCCAAATTTGCTATCATGCTTCTCAGAGAGAGAGAGAGAGAGAACTATTGTTGCAACCTCTAACTTATAAGAAATTCGATCGATCTTTCAGGTAGTAACTTTACACTGCTTATTTTTCCTTTCCCAATTGATTTACAACACGCCAGGTCGCCAGCAACACTCTATCGAAAAGAAAACGATCTCTCTCAAAATCCTCTTTCTATTTCCAAGATTTCCAGTTCTTTAACCTTTTCCAATTCTCAAATGGCATCTCCTTGGCCAGAGCCCAACAAATCTTCTCCATCACTCAAACCTCGGTCGACTCTGATCCCCGCCACTACCGCATCAATCAGGGTCAAAAATCACAACTTCTCGGTCGTCGTACGACGCCGTTCGATGTTGTGACATTGCTTGCATTCAGGATTGCTGGAACCGGGACTGGTTTTGGCGTTTGGCTGTACAATTTGACAAATATATGTCGACACCTTCTAAAGGATTAGTGCTTTAGTAATTATGTGGCTTTAAGGCCCTGTTTTGTTCTATGATGCAGGATAGACTTTAGCCATATGATGTCTGCGTTTTACACCCAAGTAAATGAATAAATTTAATGATGTTGGTGCATTTTGTGAGTAATATTGCTAGCTTGCACCGAATGAAACAAGTGTTTATACAGTTTATCAAAGAAAAAGTTTTAGTTCCAATCTGTGCTAAGCTAAGAAACCATCACAAGCTGCATATTGGTGTGTGTGATTAAAATAGCTTACACTTAATGAAACGATTCCCAGTTATTCCAATTCTTGGACTTTTGTTTATCAATCCATCTAAAACTTCGTACTCAATCAATCTGTGCTAACTACAAAATAAGACAAATGAACACATATATGAGAAGGTAGCAACCATTACTGAACTAGTTAAATATTGCATAATAATTATAGCAACTCCTCTAAAATACATCAGCTCACTGCAATTATGGTAATACAAAAGTAACAACAGTAGTGATTGGATCGGATGACATTATGCAAATAACCATTTTGATGAGCAATTTCTGTATTTGTACTCTTCTCCTATGTTAGAAGACCAAAAATGAATATGTTCTTTCCAAAAGCAGCTAAATCTCAAATACCCTCATCTTCATCAAAGGAACTTGACTCCTCCTCTTCACCAGTTGATATTGTCTCCTCATCATCTTCTGCAAAGGAACTCAACTGATTTGGATCTTTAGACCTGTAAGAAAAAAATATATATACTTTAATCACACAACTAAAAATTGAGATCTATGAAAAACAGAACTATGCAGCTATATAAGTAACCATTTAAGTAAGTACATTGTCCTTAATATACACTGTAACAGAGTACAGAATCAGAACTCAATTCAATTTCACATCCAGGAACCCATTAACACAACTGAAGATCAAATATATGACAACACCACAAAGTACATGCCCTACAGCAATCTAAATTCCTCATGACATTAATTGTTGAACTGGAATATGAATGGACAAGGCAAATGAGCTTAAAACGAAAAGGAATGGCCATGTTACCTATGTTCAGGCTTTTTAAGTGCAGGACAGTTCCGTTTATCATGTTTCTGCCCATATAAACCACATCCATGACATTTTCTTCTTGAATTTGTATCTGAATCTACAATACTTCTCTTCTTCTTTGCCTTCTCCTTAATTTTCTTATGTCTTTTTCCACAACCTTTTGCTCTAACTTCATTTGGCTCATTATATCTATGTTGAAGTTGTTGAACATCACATGCAACTTCATTGTTATTGACTTGCATTTGTTTGAGCTTATCAAGCATACTATCAAGAGCCTCAATGAACATGGTATGAGCTTCTTCAGAGCTTGTAAGAATTCTGTCAATAACAAGTGAAGCATGATGAAATAATTTACTGCGTTTCGCTACCAATGCATTCGTCTCCTTAATCTCCAAGCCATCTAAGTCCCTGACTCCGTGAGCCTTTGCCACCTTAGTCCACCTCTTCAAAATATATTGCTCAGGCAAGTAATCTATTTCCTCCACTTTCAGCAAATATCCCATGATGTGCCTGCACACGATTCCTTCACTTTCAAATTTTTTGCAAGTACATGCAGCAAACTTCATGTGCTTATCATAACTAATTTCCCGATCCTTTTGAATCTGGTCACTTCTTTTCTTGACCAAATACACTCTTTGGTTGTCATCCTCTCTCATAAGTTGATATCTGTAGTTGAAGAAGCAAATATAAAATTCACTTTGTAGTTGCTGGAAACAATAACGAGTATAAACACTAGCCATTTGAGACTCCATCGGATGAGGGGTTTGTAATGGAGGCTTTTCATTTGCATCAATGTGAGTAGAAACTAACTCTTGATGACGTTGATGCACAAGTCCTCTATTAAAGCGAATCACAAAGTCTAGTAATGAATTCTTGTGGTCTACATACTTCTTGAAAAATGCATGAGAACTTTCTGCACGTTGACTACTTGACATTCCAGCCGAGAAAGTGTGATTACAGTATGCAGGTACCCATGATGCTCGAATATCATAAATTGATTGAAGCCATCCATTGTCAGCCAAGCTACTCCTCTCAACGACTTCATTCCACTTTTTATCAAATTCGTATGTGCTCTCTGTATTCCATACACAACTCTTAAAGTCATCATAATATTTACTACACTTCACTGAACCTATCTTTTCAGAAAACTTATCCAATATGTGCCAACTACAGTACCTATGGAACGTGTCAGGAAGAACTTGGGAAATGGCAATCTTCATAGCGGGATCTTGATCAGTAATGATCATCTTTGGCAAGCTTCCTCCAGGCATTGCTTCTAAAAAAGTATGGAGTAACCAAACAAATGAGTCTGAGGATTCATTACCTAAGAACGCACAACCAAACAAAATGGTCTGACCATGATGGTTAATCCCTAGTAGTGGTGCAAATATCAGCCGATATTTATTAGTGTTGTATGTCGTATCAAAGATAACCACATCCCCAAAGAAACTATAATTCATCCTCGAGGTTGCATCTGCCCAAAAGCAATGTTTGATTCGATTTTCACCATCTTCTTCAATCTTGAAAGTGAAGAATGGATTTTTCTCTTGCTGTGACAAAAAGTGAGCATGCAACATATCTCCATCATGTCCTTGAAACTCTGTTTTCTTATCTCTCTTATGGTTGTATATATCCATCCTTGTGCAGCCCATATGTTGAATTCCTCCTGATTGAACTTCCAACAAACTGATTTGTTGGTGGGTTGCAATATTTACTAGTCCAAGTTCCATAGTTAAGCATTTGGTAGCATCTGAAACTTGGCGATGAGATGGTAACAAATGAACACTATCGGGAGGTGTCAAAGGATGGTTATGAGCCTCTGTAAAATGAGTGATCACATATGTGCTAGATTTCTTCACAGCTGCAACCTTTGCTAAACAACCCATTCTTTTAACCCCTGTCCTTCTTTTTGACTGAGTAGTGTGCTTCTTCTTTAAATGCCCTTCTTTGTGACAACAAAATTCTTGCCTTATGATTTCAGAATTGTCTCTGCTCTTGGCAGTGGAGCTTCTACGAACACTAAACCCTGCTTCAAAAGCATACTTATTGTAAAAGTCAAAAAACTCATCAATTGTTTGGAATTGACGATTTTTTGTGGGTTTGAAAACATCAGCTACTTCAGGAATGTACTCCTCGTGGGTGCTCTCAGCAGAATGAAAAACTGCTTGCCAATTCATTGCCTCTAATCTTACCTCCTGAATCATATCCATCATACTAAGTTGTCATGATAGAAAACTAAAATCACTTAGAATCAAACCACATAATAGCCTACAGTTTGAGTGAACACAGAATGAGCAAGGTTGATAGTTTTACAAGAATCACTGCATCTATGATCAACCTCAATTAAATGAAGGACATTAAAATACTGAAACCCATATAATACATCTAGCTAAGGCATTCAAAGACTAAATTGGTTGTTACTGCAGTAAGCTATATACTAAAAAAACCGTAACCCACATAACCATCCAAAAAATTATGAACTAAATCAAATAATAGATTACAATTTCTTATCTATTCCATGCTCTATTTTCCCCAAAGAAAGAAAAACCTATTCCATGCCCTAAAATTTACCGAAAATCAAAAGCTCTCAAAAGAAATCAATTGGGAAAGGAAAAATAAGCAGTGTAAAGTTACTACCTGAAAGATCGATCGAATTTCTTATAAGTTAGAGGTTGCAACAATAGTTCTCTCTCTCTCTCTCTAAGAAGCATGATAGCAAATTTGGGAAGTTTAGAAGTCTGAGAGGGATTGAATAGGTGAAAGTCGAAAGGCGGGAATCGAAGAGCGCGAAACGAGTAGTGTGTGTTGCTGGCGGCGTGTTGTATTCTGTAATCGGGTCGAATTCAGCAATAATACCCGCCCGTATAATCTTAGAATGACCCATATCTCGTGTTTTAATCTGAGTCGTTGAAGCTCAATAAAACCAATCCAACAACTATCGTCTGGCATCCGCATTTTCTGAAACTTACGGACGTCCTTATTTGAAAAGGACTGTGTATATATATATATATATATATATATATATATATATACAGTCCTTTTCAGGTGCGGACGTCCGCACCGTCCGCACCCGTACGGATTCCGGCTTTTGGCCGGCGTTCCGGTCACCAAATTCGATCTCCACCGTTCAGATTATAGGTATGCGTGTATAGATCAACCCTGTAAAATTTCATCCAAATCGGCGATCGTTTGATACATCAAAATCATGATTTACCAACCGGAATACGAACGGTTCCGGTTTACTAATTTATGTCCGTTCGTGTAAATCGCGATTTTGAGGTATCAAACGATCACCGATTTGGATGAAATTTTACAGGGTTGATCTATACACGCATACCTATAATCTGAACGGTGGAAATCGGATTTGGTGACCGGAACGACGGCCAAAAGCCGGAATCCGTACGGTGCGGACGGTGCGGACGTCCGCACCTGAAAATTTCTGTATATATATATATGCTTCACTTTTGTTAATTGTCATGCTCCCAAGTCCCAAACCAAACCAAACCATCCTTCTATCTTCCAAATCTGGCGCGTAATATTAACGCGCACCGAAGGCGGGAGCCCCTCTCGCTTAATTGAAGCCCAACTCCACCATCACTATCACACACTGCTCTCACTGCTCTCTCTCTGTCTCGCTTTTGAGCAAATGCCCTTGTCCGACTTAGAGTTTCACTCCGATCACCGGTTCGCTATGGACGAGTCCATCTTGCAACTCGTCGCCAAAATCGGCACTCAGCTACGCCGTCAGTCTCGCCCCAACAAAGACACCGTCGTCAAATCACTTCGAGTTAGTCCAACTTCACATTTTCACCTCCCAGTAATTTCGAAAATCGCTCAGTTTCGCTATCATAGAAACCGAAAAATGATCTAGGTTTTTCGTTTGTGTGATGTAAATCACGCTTGGGTTTTATAGGAAGCTGTAGCTACTTTCGCTAAGCTAGAACAGCCTTCCTGAACTAATAAGCGGGAAGCTACCAGAAAACTCGAGGCGGCTATTGAGCCTCTAAAGGAGACCATCGTTAATGGCTTGCTTAAGCATAGAGATAAAGATGTGAGGCTTCTAGCGGCCATCTGCGCCACCGAGATTATGCGACTCATGGCACCCGAGCCACCGTTTGAGGATAGAGATCTCAGAGTAAGCGCTGGCGTCGATTTTTCTTTGAAGTTTAATATGTGCCGATTAATCTATGTTTGTTTATGATTTGCATTTTGTTTATCTGCAGGATGTGTTTAAACTTCTTGTGAGTGTGTTTGCGGAGCTAGCGGATACCTCGAGCTCACTGTTTTCGAAGAGGGCTAAGATAGTGGAGATTGTGGCAAAGTTGAAATGCTGTGTGATCATGTTGGACATTGACTGTAATGATGTTGTTCTCGACATGTTCAACACCTTCTTCTCTGTCGTCAGGTTAGGATTCTCTCTCTCTTCTGTTACAATGTACTAAATGAAATCATTGCCAGTGGAAGTATTAATTTTAACTCGCATGATTAAAACGTGCTTATTTCGTGTTCGTTATCGTTATATGTAATGACATCGATAATAATGACTTGCAATTTCTTTTTGCAGCAGAGAACATCATCAACAGACTTTGATCAAGGATATATTGTCTATAATGGCTGAGATACTGAATGAGGAAGCTTCACCGGCTCTTTTGGATGTGGTGCTTCGTAATCTTGTGAAGGAGGGAACGGTGAGTTTTAGAGAATATATGCGTCAAATTGTCAGAGATAAGTTCATTTTCATGATAAATTATGTGCCAGCTGAATTTTGTTACGTGTGTAATTATTTCCATTATCTTATCAAAATCACGTCTTTAGTGTTGGGCATGTCCCATGTACATTTTGTGGTCAATTATGATATTACATATGTTTTGCAGTAGCAATTAAAGAACCCACAATAAAAAAATAATGGATCTGTGGTTAATGATGCAAATATGGGAAACAAGTAAAAACAAGCTACACTTTTATGTTTCTTTTTTTACAGGATACAGCATCTGCTTCTTCTCAGCTTGCTGTTTCTTTGCTCCAATCATGTGCAGAAAAGCTAGAACCGTTGGTTTGTGGCTTCTTGACATCTTGTATATCAGATAGAGATGCCGCGGGGAGTGAGCTTGAAGGTCCCAGAGGGGAGGTGAATGTGTTTTTTATAAAAAATTTCGTTAGAAAGTTAATTCGAGGATAGCAGAGAATGTTTCTATCCTCCAATAACCAGTAATGAACTTGATAAAATGCAATGAGAAGGAAAGCGATAAATAATACCTGGATGTTTTTGATAACGCAGAAACCCTACAATAGGGAAAAAACTGCGTGCCCCTAACTCTTGAGGGACAAACTTTTTCACTATGTAAAAACACTTTTCTTTACAAGACAACAGCTTCACAGGATACAAAGACGCTCTTCTATCCTTGCTAGTATTCGCACAACTAGACTAAGACCTATCTATCTTCTCGCAAGAACAAGTGCTTACAATCCCTATGTAACACACTTTTCTTTACAAGACAGTAGCCCTCAGGATACAAAGACACTCATTTATCCTTACTAGTATTCACGCAACTAGTTGAAGATCTAACTCTCTTCTCGCCAGAACAAGTGTTTACAATTTCAGTGGCAATGAAGCTTCTCCTAGAACTTAGTACTCGACCGACTAATTCTCTCTAGAATGCTTCCAACGAAATTGCACCATCATTTCAACCTATGATATGCAATATGACAATATGCAAGTTTGAAAAATGGTTTTATATGCTTTCCTATGGAGATGTAAAATCTCAAGAAGGAAAAATCTTGTTTTATAAACCTCCTAACAATTATAGGAGCAAAATAGAGTTTGATACTAGTTTTGACAAACCGAAACATTTTTTCGAAAACAAGATAACTCTTAGCACATGCAAGAGATAAAGCGACTTGAAATGAAGAGAACAACACTCTAACTCTTCCTAAATGTTTCAAGTACCAAATGACTTCAATGGTTGTGGTATTTATAACCAAACGGTATAGCAAGTGGAGGCTCAAGATTTGATTTTAGCCCTTCATCAAAAAGATGAATCCAAAGGTTCTCCTTGAAAGGGAGAAATGCCATGCTGAAATTCACCAACTGGGACACAGCAAAGAGCATGCTTAAATTCACCAAATCGGGACAGCAATGAGAAGAGATGAAACTGAAAAATCTGACTCCATTACATGAGTGAGAGACACCTACCCTAAAGAGAGAAGGTAAGGTTTTTCTTTTGGTTTTGTCCAACCGAGACATGCAAGAGTGTAGAGAGTGTTTGGAGACAATGTTTGCTCCATGAAAATAATGAGAGATACCTACTCCCTTTTACCTACCGAAAAGTTGAGAGAAAGAGTTTTGAAGAGCAAAACTTGTAGGTAAAGATTTTAACAACTCCCATCACAAAAGTTTTGGATGAAGTAACAAGCAAGGTTTAATTTGTAATGATGCATGATTTTACCTTTCACAATAGTTAATGAGATAAATGTCCATTGTTTTAGCTTGTTAATGTTGTTTATGCATGTCATCCATATTTTTTGAGAGAGTGCCAATATTGTAATGCCAATAGAGCTGAAGGAGTTTTACCATGAAATCATTTTCAAAATTTATCAAAATGCTCCCATGATGCTTCTTGCTGTCATCCCTAATTTAACTCAAGAGTTACTGGTATCTCTTCTTGTCTTAATTTTCTTTTCATTTTTTTTTATCTCTGTCACTTTTTATTTGCTTCCTAGTTTTTGTGCTTTTAAACGGATCATTAATATCGTTTTACTCTGATTATTATTGTAGACTGATCAGGTCGATGTCCGAATAAAAGCTGTTAAACTAATTGGGAAACTCTTTACATTGCCTGAACACAATTTGTCACAAAAATATCATGATGTCTTTGTAGAGTTTCTGAAAAGATTTTCTGACAAGACTGTGGAGGTCAGAGTTAGTGCTCTGCAATGTGCTAAACTCGGTTACATAACCAGACCCTCTGGGGAAGAATCCCAAAAACTCCTCTGAAAGTTGAATTTTTTTCTTTCTCTTTTCTTGTATGACTGATTCTATAATTATGAGAATCTGATATGTACCTCCTTTGAGTAGCTTCCCTTGAAGGTCGATGACTAGATTTCGATGATAAAGTCAGAACACAGGCAATAGTTGTTTCCTGTGATCTTGCCATATCTAATCTGAGATGCTTTCCTCCCAAATTAATATCTCAAGCTACCGAAAGACTTCGGGACAAGAAGGTATTTTATTTATAAAATAAAATATCTTAAGTTACTGTTACTGTCATGTTGATTGTATTGAAATCTTTCATTGGTGATATTGTTTACTAGGGCATTTCCAATGGAGAAGTCCTATATAAAGTCCTAAACCTATTTTTAGGACTTCATTTTGACACTATTCATTTAGGACTTCAATCATCTCCAATGATTAAAGTCCTATATGAAGTTCTAAACCTATTATTCCCTCAGCCTGGCCCACTGCCTCTCTCTCTCTCTCTCCCATTTTAGATCCAGATCTAAATGAAGTCTTATTCTAGATCTTCATTTAGGACTTGTAGCTAGATGTATGTAGGGTTTAGATCCTCAAAATGAACCATTGGAGAGCAAATATTGGCATACCAAGCTATAATATAGAGTTTAGCACCTCCCATTGAAGATGCCCTTACAATACCTATTAGAAAGATGGCCCTGCAAAAGTTGATGGAAGTTTACCGGTATTACTGTAACAAATGTTCTGAAGGCTACATTGCAATAAGTGACCACTTTGAACAGATTCCCTGTAAAATCTTGATGCTCTGCTATGATAAAGATTGTAAGGAGTTCAGGTCTGCTCATTTTCATGTTACAACTTCTTATATTAAATGCAATGCTTTAGAATGTTATAGCTGACTAAAATGTTTTTGATCACTTCTATTTTAGGGCCCAAAATATGGAGCTTGTTTTTGCAGAAGATTTATTTCCAGCTGCTCTTTCGATGGAAGAAAGGACAAGGCACTGGATTCATTTGTTCTCTGTTTTTAGTCCACTTCATTTGAAGGCTTTGAATGCCATTCTGTCTCAGAAGCAAAGGTACCTTCACTAGCTTGTTCTAGCAAGAGTTGACGTCAAACCATTTATCTTTACATGGTGCATATATTTTATAGGTTGCAAAGTGAAATGCGATCTTACTTGGAGATAAAAAAGAAAGAGAAGGTACGATCCATTTGCCAAATATGACTTACATATAACTTGTGAAATGTCTTCATTGCAACTTATTCTTTGACGGCATGTATCGCTTATCCATAGGTCTTAAGGAATAAAGTAATTCAACTATTCAAGCAATTCATCCTCCATTTTAGGAATTTAGGTTTACCTTATCGAACCATTTTTCTTCTGGAGGCATTTCCGGTGATTTATATTGTTGGAGTGTTCAATCAAGTATTCAATTTGAGGACTGTGTTAATTTCAATAAAGATTTTTATTTTTTTGGAGCCTGAATAGGTCTCTCTTCCTAAGACATATTTTCTTCTTGAAGAATCATAAACTTCTTAATCAATTTACGCCTCTTTATCGGCCGACCTGTTTTCTATAGCTTTCAGCATAAATTATTGTGAGTTGCAAATGTTGCATAGAGAGTTATGCTATATTTACACACTAAAAGTTCAATCTCAGTATTCAAGATCCGTAGGAAGCTGCTTACCTTGTTCACAAGGTTTTTGGATATTTGATTTTCTGATTTTGCTAGAAATTGTATTGAGTGTAGCTGATGTGTAGCTTTACATTCTTCTATATCCTTCACAAGTATGAATTACGAATAACAGGACTTTTGTATTGCAGGGAAATGATCCAGAAGACATGCAGAACAAATATAAAAATTCGTTCTTGAAAATGGCAGTCTGTTTTGTAGACCCTTCCAAAGCAGAAGGATGCTTTTACAAATTGAACCAAATGAAAGATAACAACATTTTTTGATTCCCTGGTTTTATTATTAGATGAAAGTAAAGATGCCCGAACAACCAGAGTGCGTATGTTTTAACTCTACTCTTTATGCAGTCATAGTCATCTCATGGGTAATGTGTTCCTAGTTTTCCCTTTGGCTAGTAAAATAGATAGTCTTTGACTGTCGAACTAATTTTATGTAAACCAAGGCTCTTTGGTTGCATAAATGTTTTTAGACGCATACAGTCGTACCTATCAATAGTTGTTCTTAAGCTTTCAATTGTCCATGCTTTGGGATTTTTGAACTGAAAAGCTGAATGTTCCAGTATATGAAACTAACCCAACTTCAACTTGTACCAAAAACAGTTGGATGTGTTTGCATGGATTAAAAGATTTTTGATCATGAGAAGTCTTGGCTTAAATAAAATTAGTTCAACAGGCAAAGACTTTCTATTTTATTAGCCAGAGTTCATTGCTTTTCTGATAATAGAGCCATCATGTTAATGGGTCTTTTCTAGATATATATTAGAAATGTTTTTGTTGTTTTCCTTGTGGAAGGCTAAATTTTTTCTTAAAAAAGTTGGCTCATGTTTTTTAACTCTTCGCAATCTCAACTGGATTTTGTGTATATTGAGGATGGTCAGCTAGATTTGTGGTTTGGTTATGTGATTTTTCAAACAACAATGTAACATTCTTCCTTTCCTAGTGATCCTCTTCTAATTGCATTTTCTTGTCTACTGATTAATTGTTGTACTAACTTTCAGGACAAATTTCTGCATATCATTGGAGAGAAACATGACAACTTTGAGTTTTTGCAAACCCTTTCCACAAAATGCTCTTATAACATATTCAGCTCAGAACATGTTCGCTGTATTCTAGATATTCTTCCCAGTAACACCCTAGGAAACAAGCACCTGGAGGCTTCATGTGTCCGACTTCTTCTGGTAAGAAGATTTCCTTTTGCTATCTGGATCTAAATAATACTTTGCATAGAAAATTTTATGAAATTGATGTTGTGTAATTGTTTTAGAACTTAATTTTGGCCGAGAAGATAATCTTATGTCATAATCTTGAGAAGTGGCAATGAGTTATTGTTGTTGTGGATATCAGGCATCATTATTGGCAAGTAGGAGTAAGATGAATAACGAACTAGAATTTACGGTCAATCAGGTCTTATGCTGAGTTTCAGCCCAAGAGTAGTTGGTAGTAGGGGAGGCTTTTGGTTGGAATTTCTGTGCTAACTTTTATTGCTGATTTGCTGGTTTGAACTGGTTAAGAATGGAGACAATTTCTTAATAAAAAAAAAGGGGTCCAATTTTCAGAAGAGCACGAAATATTGCTTTAAGCTTCGCTTAAATTTTTTCTATAACTTTCAGTTAAATTTGCCTTCTATGCTTCTTGTAACATAAGAGAAGATTGTGGAAGGGGGAGAGAATATGGATACATAGATTGGTTGTATGACCAAGTACTATGTTACTGCCACATTGCCACTTGCACAGTAATTAAGCCATATACCATATCGCAGCCACTATTTGATTGAAGGTTACCTCCCTTCCCTGGTCAGGCAATCAGCAGCTCTTTCCCCACTCTCCTGAGAGGTTCAGAAACACAATTTCAGATATTGCTACAGGAGAGCAACCCAAATAATGATAAGTTGATTGAAGTGTTAACCCAAGATGGTAGGCACATATCAGTGAACCTTCAGTAAGCTCTGCATTCTTTTCATATTCCTGTATTGATATTAAAGTTTTTAGCAGGAAGGATCTTAATGCTCCACTTCATTGTACATTTCAACAGTTCTGTTTCTTCTGCTAATTTCAACCGTTCTATTATTGTAATTAAATTTCAAAACCTTTCTGTGAGTATGTTATGTGTGTAGCGTGAACCACCATATCTTCCTTATTTTCTCTGTAGTGAAATCAAGCCCTTTTTGGAGAAAATCTGCTTGGAGGGGAGTCGTCAGCAGGCAAAATATGCTGTTTCAGCAATTGCTGCATTGTTTGATACTTCTAAGCAATTATCAAGTCTATGCAAGGTATGCTTAGACATAGTATTTGAAGTCACATTTGTTTTCTTATAATGTTCATCTTCAGCCTCATATTCATGAAGTAGGTATACAATTGTGCGTGCTCTGTGTGCATGCTAACAACCATTGCTAGTTAGATAAGGTACTATTAGCATGAAAAAGTTGTACCTCAAATGCTAACATATATCATTACGATTGACATTGGATAATGGGATATGACTTCTACTGTCAAGCCTCAGCTTGTAATTGTTTTGGGCTCTATGATCCAAAACCATGATCCGCAGCTATGATGCAGAGTAGAATGATCTGTTGGCCCTGCCACCTGGTGCTTGCTTGTATGCTCTGTGAACTATGCTACCTCTTTGTGCTAACTATTATGAGTTATTCCATTAGACATACTTTTCCTTATTTTGGGGACCTTTTAATGTGTAGAAAATTGTTCCAAACTTGAAGGATCGCCTCCTGAGTAACCTTCAATTTAAACGTCATGAATGTTACTGCATGCTGTTTAGTTGACAGACATACTGAATTTCACTAAAATAATAAAAGAGGCCATGTAAACCCAAATATCACTCAATGATCTGCTAAATGTTAACGATGTCACTGTCAAAAAAGAACTGTGAATTGAAGTGCTAAAGAGGATAAACGCATCATTATTTTTAAGAGGAAAGATGGTAACCGTTAAACAGCTAAGTCTAAGTGTCATTATTTTTTGGGTGAATCGGAAACTGGCCAAGATCCTTTGAGGTTATTTTGAATGAGTAATTTTTAGTATCATACAATGATTCTTTATAGTCACGTAGTTATAAACACAAAGAAATTCTTATTCGTAAACAGACAGTAGCTTGTTTTAATTGGGGTCCCTCCTAGTCAAATTCTTACTTGGGTCATCTATTCATAACTTTCTAGTATATAAAGTCAGGTGCATGCTCAAGCTGTTAATCTTTTTGTCGTAGGATATTTGATGTTCCTAGTTATGGTGAAGATTACAGGATATGACAAGTATAACTTATCCAGTAATGTAATAGGATTACTTTCCTGACTGTACCTCTTGAACTCTCCTATATATAGGAGTTGCTCCTTCGTTAATAAAGTTGCACAATTCATTGCTTCATATTATTCTCTCTACTTTATATTTTCTTAAAACACGTTATCAGCACGAAGCCCTAAAATCGAGCACTGCCGCCGACTACAATAGCTGTTGTGATCCCGAAGAGAAAAGAGGAAGAAAAAGAATTGTTTTGTAATAAAACAACAAGTAAGTTTTATATACTCAGCTTTGTCTTTTTTAAAATAACCTACTCTTTTGGGAAATTTGGATTTTTCCGTAAGGATTTTGGGATAACATCTCATCCCTCCTTTCTACACCGCACCTTTATTAAAGGTGGGCATTCTTGGAACTAAGAGCGTTACCGCATGAACTAAGAGCGTTCATGAGTGAACTAAGAGCGTTCACGAAATCAGTTGAACAAAGAGTGTTCATAAAAGCATCGATTGAAACGAACAAAGAGAGTTCGTAAGACCATATATATCAAAGTAAAGGTCTAATCCAAATATTATATTGGAAAACAAATTAGTTGTCGAGGAAGTCTCTTACGACTGCGAAACTAATACATCTTCTATTTCTCATGGTGTTTGAAATGCAAAAATGCATTGATACCATGCTCTCGGATCTAAAAGAGAAGTGGAATAACATGTGGTTTTCCGACTTCAAGCAAAATTGCATCAATCAACTATGAGATGCTTAAGCTTAGATCCATGCTCCAATTATGCGGAAAGCAATTGAAGAGCAAAATTTGATTGAGAAAATCCTCTATCATAATTCAAGGTAAGTTGGAACTAAGAGTGTTCACTATGGGAATTATGAAAGCGCATCAAGAGAATGGCGCAAGAAGCAGAACCCTTAAGTTAAGGGACTTTTGATGAGACAGTTTTTGGTCTCTACCACCGCCCACACAAGGAAGGACACCATAAGTTGGCGCATGAAGGTCATGATCAATGACCATGATAGAGAAAGCGCCAGCTATAGAGGCCGTGGTAACCAAAGAAGCCATGGAGGCTGAGGTACCAATGCCAAGAGAGACCAACATAAGACGCATGATGTTTCTTGAGTCAAACGAGTTGTTTATTCTCAAAATGTTTGAGAAGATAGATTTCGGAAGTTTTGGGTCAATAGGTATTGATTACCATTGATAAGCAATAGATGTGAGGTATCTATGGATTTCCAAGATCATCATCGTTATATTGAAACCACCCAATCCGAATCTACTTGATCCTTGAACACATCAGTTTTCGGAACTGTTTTCTGCATACTATTGTACAAATTATTCGACCTAGCTATAGGTCTCAAAAAATTATGAAAATTTGCAGAAGTGTTCATATACATGTCTAGTTTGGGTATGCAAAAATTTCGTTACATTCCGACACACTAATAATTCGGAAGAAAATCAACAAGCAAGTGTGCTCAGATTTTGCAAATTTTAAGGATCAAAGAAACAAACGAAGAAGAAGATAGAGATGGAGCAAAGACTAATCTCATTAAGGCAAACTTCAAAATTGGCAGAGACTCAATTGCTGAGATACCGAATTTTGATTAGAGCTTTATGTTTTCCATGTAAAAAGGCGTGTGTGCCTAAGTATTATGTTTGACAATGTTGATCAATTACTTTGGATTAACAAACTTTGATGTATGATGTTGGCATTATTAATAAAGGCATTGTTTTGGCTTATTAATAACAAGCTTTTCTACATTTTCTGTGTAATGTACATGTTTTGTAGTTGCTACAAACTTATCGTCTACTAGGGCTCACCTTAGTAACTTGTGATGTCTAGAACAAGAGACTTTCGATAAAGGTATTTGAGCGGACTTTATGTCCCACCTACATTGATCTCTCTTCACCTAGTCATAAGTCAAAAGAGCTGCCCAAACGACTTTAGAAATCCTAGCAAACTTGCAAATTCGTCCATGTATCAATTGGGATAGCTAAGAGTGCTATAAGTCCCCGAAAACACAGAAAACAGGATCTGCTGAACTATCAGCCAACTTCCACAACGAACTGGGAAATTCCCAGAAAGAATCATATGAGTGGCATATGGCTGAAAATATACGGATATCTAGTTTTCAGAACTATCTCCGGATTGTCGATAGCTAATTTCTAGAAAAAGTTATACCTGTTTTACTGGACAAAGGTCAGAAACAGGGCATAACAAAATCTGCTCTGCAGATCAGTCGACTTCGACGACAAACTTGGATTTTTTCCAGAATAAAACAACATATAAATGGCATATGTTTGAAAAAGATACGGACCTCTAGTTTTCAGAAATACATCCAGCTCGTCGATATCTATTTTCTAAAAAAGGTTATGCCCGTTTTACTAAACAGAGGTCTGAAACTGACATAACACATTTGGCTGTGTAGATTACTTAATTTTGACATGAATCTGGGATTGATTCAGAACGATTCAACATATGAGTAATATATTTTTGGAAAGCTACGGATTTCTAGTTTCTAGAACTTCATCCGGAACGTCAAAATCTATTTTGTAGACAAAGTTATGTCTGTTTAAGTACTCGGAGGTCAGTTTGCCCGAGGAAGGCCAAACCCTGAGGAAAACCCGAGGAGGCCATTCGATGGATCGAAGGTGCCCTTCGATGGATCGAAATTTTTCCCGAGGAGGCCCTTCGATGGATCGAAGGGATCCTCGATGCATCGAAACATTTCCTAAGGAAGCTCTTCGATGGATCGAAGGGATCCTCGACGGATCAAAAAATTTCCTGAGGACATCCTTCGATAGATTGAAGGTATCCTCGATGGATCGAGGGATCAACCCCGAGGGGGTGCTTCGATGGGTCGAAGGCATATCCCTTGAAAACTAAACTTTCAAGTTATTTTTTCGATTTTTCCTCATGCAAGACTTGTCTTTGCATGTATTTCCCCCGAGAACTTTGAGTGTCTCATTGACGCGGGAATTACATATAGTATGTTATGACATAGACAACTTACATCGACTTTGTGCCTTGTCGATTATGTTTATATATTATGAGAATGGACATGGGTCTTCTCATCATCTATGCCAATAGTTTTCAAGTGAGAATGGACATGAGTTCCTTTGCATTATCTCTAATGTTTGCGGTATGATCCGAATATTAGAAAAACTTATGTGTTAGCCAAATGGGCTATGTAAGACAACCAAAAGAGTTGTAGAATCAACTAATGTCATGTAAGATGACTTAAGGGATTCAGACACATATAGGCTTTGATATGACAAATTGGGATACCCAAGTCGTGATATGAAGATCCGAATTTTGAGAAAGTCAAAATCGGACATCCTTCTTTCGAGTGAATGAAAGCAAGAATCAGAAATGGTTCATAAGAGATTGGGGTTGGGCACCATTTAGTGGTGGCTCCATCGTCCAAATGTCGATTAGTGATTGACACCTCTTCCCCCAAGAGAAGAGAACTAAACGCCGAGGATGGGGTGCTAGTCTTCTACCTTGCTTCCCGAGTTCATGGAAACTCCAAGCCTCAACCAAAATCTTCATTGGTTATTTTCAAAGGCTCATCACTCGTTATTGTAAAAGCTCACTTGTTCAAGAGATTATGATTGAGACCATCATATGCAAAAGACACATAAGTTCTCACTATATAGAATCTAAGGTGATTCTATAGGACGATTCAACCAACTAGCGGACCACTACGATGTTTTGTGGTGTTGGTTTATAATGCAGACACACTGGTCACGTGTCGTGCCATCTTCCACTTGTAATACTGCTTAAACTTCTAGCTCAGATCATATGAATGCAGGCTCATTACCCGAATCATCCCATTCATAGTCGGTTCAACTCAATAAGGCTAGAAAGTTTACATCGAAGAGTTTCGATGACTTATATTGCACATCATTGAGATTTGATATTGGTATTGTACTCTCATGAACAAACTCAAATGGTCTCGCAGAAAACTACTGTTTAGCGACTACGATAGTAGTCTGAGAATTGGTAATGTACACCAATATTTTCTACTTAGGGTTATGCAATATCGCATGCAGCTATACTTCATCGTCTATGATCCACCATCAATCTTATTTTGCGCAGCTAGTGACTGTGTACGAAGATAATATCTCGCACTTACGCAAATATGTGCCAAAAACATTGCTCTGCCACAACACATTATGATGGGTCAATCGAGACGGATGAATACATATGTTGGACATGAATCTTCAACAAGAATCTGCTATAAGAACCTTGACAGGCGATCTCTTTACCGCTAGTTTTGCGGATGTCACTTTGATGAGACAGCCTTCCCGTCATTAGGGGGAGATAAGAACAAGCATGTTCAAATAGGAACGACAAGAAGGGTCGTGTTCTCACTATGTCTCATCATGATCTCCAAACGATAGTACGTAACAGATTCGATGCCTGATACGTTTTCTAGTATCGTGAAAGTAACAAGATCACATATACTTGCTGCAAACATGCCTATAAGGATTCATGTCCCTTTGAGAGAACATGGCGCGCCACTACCGCCGTAAATATTATAGCCGACGATATATGTAAAACTATAGCCGACGAGATAAAAATCTCGTCGGCTATAGTGAAAAAAATGAATTTTTAAAAAAAAAAACTCGTCGGCTATACTATTACCGACAAATTTTAACCAATGGACTTTAGCCGACGATATTTAAGGGTCGTCGGCTAAAGTCGGCTGGCTAAAACCTGTCGGTAATAGTATAGCCGACGAGGTTTTTATCCATCATTATCGGCTATAGTACTATAGTCGACGAGTTTTTTAAAAAAATTCATTTTTTCCACTATAGCCGACGAGATTTTTATCTCGTCAGCTATAATTTTATATATATCGTCGGCTATAGTATTTGCGGTGTTAGCGCCACCAAAATGAGTAGGTTATGGCGCTGTCACCATAGAATGTGACATAGTGTCGTCATAGGCCATGGGTTCCGCTGGAGAGCGTAGGATACCCAAATGTTCTATAAATACTCGTCCAAGGAAGGGAGCGAGTTTGGCACAATATGATCAATTGATCATTTATACTCTATTCCATCTCATGAGAATATATTTGGATTATGGTTATCATTAAGGGACACCTTAATGCTAAAACCAATTCCTCAAAATATAGAGATCTCTACATACTACACTAGTGTACATGAGATTATGGAATTTTGAGACTTATCGAACATATCTACGTTGAAACTTCCAAACGTAGTAGCAATTGGCCTACATGGAAAGAAGCGATTCAGATTGAATTATGTTCACTAACAAAGAGAAAGGTCGTTGGGTTGGTGATGTCGACACACCCAAGTGTAAAACCTATCGAAATAGGTCTTTATTAGAAAGCGTGATGAGAATAAAGAGATTATACTCGCCTCATGGCGCAAGGCTTCTCACAACGCTCTGGAATCGACTACGATGAGATAAATTCTCTCGTAATAGATATCATTGCACTCCACTACCTTGTCAGTTTGGTAGTTTCCGAAAAATTTGACATGCAACTTATAAACGTGGTCATGACGTATCTCTATGGGGATCTAGAATAAGAGATAGATATGGATGTCTCGGATGGACTTCATTTACCCAAATTAAGTGGCTCTAGACCACAGAGCACGTTTGCAATGAGATTGAAACGTTCACCAAGTGACTACTTGATTGAAAATGAATATGCCCATGCATGTTCATTTATAGAACAAGTTCAGGATTTACAATGTGTTTGAAATCCGAATTTGAGATGAAAGATCTTGGGAAGACACGGTTTTGTCTCGAATAAAGGAATCAAAGCTAGTGATGGGAACTCGAGCACCGTAATGATGAAATTCTTCATCATCAGCTTACTCTAAGATATGTTACACTTTATGATGATAAAGTGAAGTCTATGAGTACTCCCATGATCTGGTATAGTCTTGACCCTTAGAGGGATCCGTTTTTGTCCAAGGGATGATGACGAAGACGTATTAGAGGCCAAAGTGCCTCATCTAAGTACAAGAGTGTACTTAACGTAATACACAAGACTTAGCTTCTCATTCTTGTTGAACTTAATTGCTAGATGTAGCTATGCACCCACGCAATGCCATTGGAATGGTTTAAAGACAATCTTTTAGTATCAAAGAGTATGAATGATATGGGCTTAATCTATCCATACAAAGAGTCCATAAAGAAAGTGGCATTGTAAGTAAGGGTACCACAAAGAGAGTGGCATTGATTTCCCTTCACCCTATGCACCAACAATCGTTGTGATGTGTTGGCAAGTTTTGCTGATGTTGGATATCTCTCTGATCCACACAAAAGTTGTTCCCAAGTTGGTTATGTCTTTACTATGGGAAACACCGCGATATCTTGGAGGTCTACAAAGCAGACCCTAGTCACTACATCCACGAATCATTCTGAGATTATTACTCTTCATGAGGCAGTTAAGGTGTGTATATGGCTGAGGTCCATCATCACACATATTCGTGAGACTTGTGGATTGGAATCCACTACTGACTCTTGAAGTCTAGATAGCAGACTCTTGTCGCTACATCTTCAAACCATATTGAGATTATTGATCTAACATGAAGTTGTTATGGAGTGCATATGGTTGAGATCCATAAACGCACATATCGAAGATCAAGTGGTTTATGAATCACCACTGATGAACCTACATGCATTATGAGGATAATGTTGCTTACATCAAGGTGATGAAGCTAGATTACATGTAGGGCGACAACACCGAATACATATCGCATAAGCTATTCTATAGTCAACAAACAATAGCAAATCCTCAAGGTTATGGTTGACCAAGTTTGATTTGAGGATAATGTGACAGACTTTTTAAGTCATTGGCCAAATTCCACATTTGAAAAACATGTGTAGAGCATAAGGTTGCTCAGCCTACTCAAGCTACCCTTGATGTTGATATCAGGGGGAGATGCAGACTTCAGGGGGAGTCTGGCATGCACATGAGCGTTTTTGGATGTGAAGGACACGTTGTACTCTTTTTCCTTGATTATGGTTGTTTTTATCCCACTGGGTTTTTATTACTTAGCAAGGTTTTAATGAGGCAACATAGTTATGTGGCATATCATCGTCTACGACGATCTGCACTTTTTTTACTTGGCGAGACCGATTTTTCTTCTGCAAAGGTTTTTGATGAGGCATCAATGAAGCAAATGAAGAGGCATCACCACCATACACCGACACAAGGGGGAGTGTTATAGGATATTTGATGTTCCTAGTTATTATAGAGATTACAATATATGGCAAGTATAACTTATCCAGTAATGTAATAGGATTACTTTCCTGATTGTACCTTTTAAACTCTCCTATATATACGAGTTGCTCCTTTATTAATAAAGTTGCACAATTCATTGCTTCATATTATTCTCTCTACTTTATATTTTCCTAAAATCTAAGTGTCATTATTTTTTGGGTAATCGGAAACTGGCCAAGATCCTTTGAGGTTATTTTGAATGAGTAATTTTAGTATCATACAATGATTCTTTATAGTCACGTAGTTATAAACACAAAGAAATTCTTATTCGTAAACAGACAGTAGCTTGTTTTAATTGGGGGTCCCTCCTAGTCAAATTCTTACTTGGGTCATCTATTCATAACTTTCTAGAATATAAAGTCAGGCGCATGCTCAAGCTGTTGACCTTTTTTCTTTTCGGATGACATTTACTAGTTACCTGAAGTGACAATATACTTGGGTGCAACACATGCAGAAACTTGTGGAATCTCTACGTCTTGAGCAGAACATACCAACAGTGCTGCAGTCCTTGGGGTGTCTTGCACAGCATTCTGTTTCTACATTTGAAAGTCAAAATGGCGTGATCTCTCCTTATATCTATCAGCAGATTTTCCAAGTAATTGACATCAAACTTTCTGAATCTCGTTAAGAACCAGAGTAGCATATTATGAATGTTTGTCTATAAAGTTTCTAAAGTTCTGCTGCTGAATCTATAGTTGCTTTAAGATGCTTGCGTAAAATTATTGGTTATATATTTCAACTTTTTTTGCGTAGGCGAAATCTTCAAATTATAAGAAATCGTTCAATGATGCATCAGCTTGTACCAATTCCTGCAGACTGAAGGTGGGTTCTTCTAAGTTGAGTTGAGATACTGAGCCATTGATGAGATTGTATGAATTGAAGTGCTTTGCATGAAAATTGTCTTAGAGCATCTTCATTCGATGTGTTATTTTTAACACATCAGTTTTACGGTAACTTTTGACAGGTGAAACCCAACTCCAGCCGATTATGTATATACACGTGGATTTGACATACGGAGAGTTCATGTCAAATTTGACATGAAGCACGGCAACTGCCAATTTTTTTTTACTCGCCTCTCGCCTCTCTCTCTCTCTCTCTCTTCTTCCTGAGGCCTCGTCTCTTTCCCTATACCCAGAAACTCAAGCACAAAACCAGTTCATCGGCCATCACCCTTCCCTTCTCTCTCCCTCTCTATCGTCTTCTCTCTTTCAGATCTTAAACCCAGAACAAAACTCAAAAGAAAAACCCACGAATAGAAACATCCTTCTTCTACCATCATCAGATCGTGACTGTGTCTCCACGCCTTCACAAGCCAAATTGAGCATCCTCCGACCCCAACCGGCCGTTGGGTTCAACGTCAGCCATGTACAGGTACACCAATCCTCCAAATCAATCTTAATCATCCTCTCGTTTTTTCCATTGAAACTTCCATTGATAAGCTTCAATTTTTGATAGAGTACCAGGACTTGTTCTTACCACGAGCTGTTCATCAATGGGATCAAATCAATATCTCGTTCGGGGATGTTTATAGCAACCAGGTTTGTCTCTTAACTCTCTTTGATTACTCATAGTTTTGCAATTATCCCATGCTTATTGAAATTCAAACCTAAGAATTGGTAATTCCTGGAAATTTTTATGGGTAGAAGATTATACTAATTTTGTGTACAGTAATGCGAGAAATAAGCATTGTAGCTCCCTGCATTTGAGTTCAGGAGTTTAAATTATCGATTTATACTCTGTTTCGGAAAAAGGGAATGTGAGTTTGTTGAGCTAAATTTAGTTTTAAATTTGCTACAGATTTATGCGCCGTGGCTAATCAGATCCGTTCTTCTGCCATCTTCATCCTTCATCTTTTCTTGAATATCAGACATGGATTTACAATTATCCGATTCCTCCTCTGATGCAGCGGATGAAGAGTTCTGGAATCTTGCAAATTCCTCATCAGATGAAGAGTTGTTGAATATGCAAATAACTGCTCTGCAAGAAGACAAGGGAAGGAGAAGGCGTCGAGGCTCTATTTCGGGTCGCATCTATAAGGATAGGCAACGACTTCAAGGCCACCAAACACTGTATAAAGATTATTTTGCTGAAAGTCCTGTTCATGGAGAAGAAGTATTTCGAAGAAGGTTTCGGATGCACATACCACTTTTTCTTCGAATTCTAGATGGAGTGAAATCTCATGACTCATATTTTGTCCAAAAGAGAGACAGAGCAGGGCGTCTTGGATTATCGACCTTGCAAAAGGGTACAGCTGCGATCAGAATGCTTGCATATGGAATTGGGGCTGATGCTGTTGATGACTATCTTAGAATCGGTGAAAGCACAGCAGTTGAAACTTTGAGAAGGTTTGTCCAAGCTATTATTGATGTATTTGGTAGTGAATACTTGAGAAAACCTACCTCTGATGATATTGTAAGATTGTTATCGATTGGTGAGAGTCGGGGGTTTCGAGGAATGTTGGGTAGTATTGATTGTATGCATTGGAAGTGGAAGAATTGTCCTGTTGCTTGGAAAGGTATGTTTTCTCGTGGAGATCATCGTGAACCTTCCTTAATTCTTGAAGCAGTTGCTTCAAAAGATCTTTGGATATGGCATTCATTTTTTGGATTACCTGGTTCTCACAATGATATTAATGTATTGGAGCATTCACCATTATTCGATGACCTTCGTGAAGGCCGAGCTCCTCCGGTCAATTTTAGGGTGAATGATCATGAATATACAATGGGGTATTATTTGGCCGATGGCATATATCCTTCATGGTCCACTTTCGTCAAAACAATTCCATGTCCACAAGGAGAGAAAGCAAAGAATTTTGCTAAAGCTCAAGAGGGATGCCGAAAAGATGTAGAAAGAGCATTTGGTGTGCTTCAAGCACGTTTTGCTATAGTTCGTGGTCCGGCTCGTTTTTGGGATCGTGAAACTCTTCAAAAGATTATGAAAGCATGTGTTATAATGCACAACATGATTATTGAAGATGAACGTGCCGAACTCAAAATTGCAAATGAAAATTTTGCAAGGTGACATATGAAGAGCAGGAAGATGAAGTGCAAATTATTGGCCTCTCTTTGGTTGCAGCTGTTGTTTCTCTAGTTGGGACTTGTTTTTCTCTAGTTTGCTGTGTTAATTTTTCTTTCCAGTTAGTTTTCAATGTTTCTCTAGCTGGGACTTGTTTTTCTCTAGTTTGCTGTGTTGCTTTCTCTTTCCAGTTAGTTTTCAATTTTTCTCTAGTTCGGACTTGTTTTTCTTTAGTTTGCTGTGTTGCTTTCTCTTTCCAGTTAGTTTTCAATTAGTTTGCTTGATTCATGCAGCAACTGACTTGTAGTATCACTGTACTGGGGAATTCAATACACATTGTTGTTGAGATGAGCCATGAGATTGTTGAGAAGAGCTTCTCTCTAATTGTAAAAATCTTATTCATGTTGGTTTTACCTAGATTGATGATTGTTTAATGCTTGGTAAAAATTCAAATTTGACATCTCCATTGGAGATGAGAATTTGTCAAATTAGCAAAAGTTATTTTTGCCTAGTCACATGTCAAATTTTGAATTTGACAAAAAAATTTGGCATCTCCATTGGAGATGCTCTTATGCAGTTATTTTAGATGAAGATACTATTAGTTAAATATGACAAAAAAGCTTGTCATTTTGACTGACCACAGTCCTGGTCATGTAAGGGATGTTTGTTTTGTATTTGGTTTGAATGCTTTGGCGCTGGTATAGCTTGCATTAACTAACCCTGAATCATTATATCACATTAAATTAGATCTTAAATCTCCATCGATGGATTTTCCTTGATTACAGATACTTTTATGACTGCTCTGATTGGCTTATTTAACAGATATATGGGCTAAAAACACTTGTCAAGAGCTTCTTGCCTCATGGTGGAAGTTGCATCAAGCGGCAAGTTATTGAACTTTGGGGCATTTTATCAACAATGTTACAAAAGGGTGAAACTGTTGATGGTATTAGCTCATGGTGTGAATTCATACTCCTTCATTAAAGGAAATTGCCAGGAAATTCACACGCCACAGTTCATATGTCTTTAGTTCTACATTCTGGTCAGCCCAATGATTTTCAGAAGAAGTTACGTTATGGACTACAGCTTTATTATTTGTATTTCTGTCATATCTTTGATGTTTATTGACTTCTACCTCAGCTAGATATGATTCAGACGTTGGATTTTCACCAGACTGTGTAGTGCTTAAATGAAACAGCTGAAACTGTTATATTTTTTTCTTTCTCAAAGCATAAGATAAGTCTGGTGTTGCACCTTATTTTTTCCAATAATTTTGGCAATCTTGGAAAAGAGATTTTT
Source organism: Geum urbanum (assembly GCA_946800695.1). Taxonomy (NCBI): domain Eukaryota; kingdom Viridiplantae; phylum Streptophyta; class Magnoliopsida; order Rosales; family Rosaceae; genus Geum; species Geum urbanum. Next base: position 14,293,879 of record OX326998.1, on the reverse strand, counting down.
TTTTCTTTTCTTTTCAGAATGAAATGGTACTTTTTGATTTCACATTGTAAAAAGTAAATTTGTGGACCAGGGTTAAGTAGGAACAATCAGGCACTCATGTCCATAGTTTTTCCCCATGTGGTCTAGGGGATCCAAACTCCAAACCCCCTAACAGTACCTACCTAGCTATTTGTGATTGTCTTGTCTCCTAAATGTTATGATTAAGCAGAAGAAATGGTCTGCGAAGCAGGTGTGGTTTTATCTAACCCAAAACAAAGAAGTATCTTTGTACATGTCATGAGTTGATTTACTTGTTGTGGATGCAGTGAAGTTGATGAAGCTTGTCAGCCTTATATAAGACTAGCTGCTGCCAAGTCTGTTCTCCGGCTTTCTCGAAAATGGGATTTCCATATATCACCAGAGATATTTCGCTTCACAATTTCCATGGCAAAGGTAGGCCTGTTTGTTTATGTAATGTATTCCTATGGTCTTTGAAAAGAAAATTCTGTTGGTGAACATTCTTATTCAACATTCATCAACCAAGGCTTTTATGGGACCAGATGAGCTGCACACAATATTTTAGATATTCATTCATAGCTTCTTGATTGCTTCGTTATCTCCTGTCAATTTGATTATACCTGTGTAATTTGTTTTCTCATGAAACAATACAGGATGATTCTCCTTTGGTTAGAAGATTATTTCTTGATAAAACCCACAAACTACTGAAGGGGCATGCTATACCTAGCAGATATGCATGTGCTTTTGCAATGGCCTCCTCGGATTGCCTCAAGGACGTGCAAGATGATGTACGCTACCAATTATTTATCTATTTTGTCATTGCTGTGGACTATTACTTGATAGTGTCTGCTGATACATTTCATTTTAATCATTCAAATATATAACAGAATTCATCAAGGATTACAGTAGAGAAGCTCAAGCGCATCAAATATCTGGAGGGCAGGAAGGATTATTGACTAGTTTTCCAGCTTACATAGTGGTATTCTTGATCCATCTTCTCGCTCATGACAAAGATTTCCCACATGAAGACTGTCAAGATGAAGAATCATATGCCCAGTTCACCTAGTATGTATTGCGGAATGCATTGTAGAATGATGTGGACTGATTATAAATGCACAGGTTATAACCTCAGTTATGGTTACATTATTTGTATTATGTTTCTTTATGCAGTCCTGAGTCCTCTGTTTGTTTTATTGCGGGATTTAGTCAATGCCAGTGTCAAGGATACTGCATCTTATTTGCTTTGTATTTTCCGAGCAATTAAGAACGCGGAGGATGCTATTGTTGTCGAGAAAACCCTTGTAAGTGTTTCCCTTAAGAATTTGTTTCCATTTATTAAATTGAATATTCGTTTGAACATATGTGGACACAAACTTCTGACACAATGCAGACGCTGCACCTTCTAGCAGACATTGGATATGTGACGTTAATGAATCATAAAGATCTCTCCTCATCAGATGGTCTCTGGGCAACTTCTACTACCTTCATCCTTATATAAGGTAAGCAATTCAAATAAAATGTGATGGGCAATATTTCAAGATGATTTGAGACATCCTTTCTATAGCTTTTAGCATAAATATTGAAATTCCAAGTGAAAGAGGAATTCAGTTATGATACACCGAAGCATCAAATATTGAGTCTGACCTTATTTTAATTATTTGTCCTCTGCAGTCTAATTCAAGATCCCTTGCTCAATCATCTTTCGATAAGAACTTTGTGCAAAGAGTTGTTAATTTTTCTAATATTTCCTTGGTATATGTATCTCTTAGCTTCCTTAAAAGGCTTCTCTAAAATGCTGCAGTATTAATATTTTGTTTTGTTGGTCGCATTTCAGCTTTCTGGTAATCTTCAGAAACGTGGGAGGAAGTGTCAAGATTATTTTTCAAAACCTATTGTTATCAAGGGCAACACAGGTATCAATACACTACATAAGCGGAAACGGGCTCTTTCTCCTAATTAACGCTCCTGGATCAGAGGGAAATGATGCATCTAAAAAATCTGAGGGTAATCTGGGGAAAAAACTAGTTTCATCTTGTGATTCGGTAGCTACAAAATCTTCTCTTGATGATCAGAATATGGAAAGAAATACTCTACCTTTGTCGGAAAATGTTAGTGTGAATGTGAGCATTGAAGAGGAACATTGCAATCATCCCATTACACTCAAGGTATCCACCAACAGTGGCCTTAGTAATCACAAAAGAAAGTTCTTTAAACTGTTGAATTAAAAACTCTAAGGTGCATGCTAAACAACTTGTCAAGAGTAAAGATACAATTCAGCATTGTGATTAGATGATAGCTAATGTATTTGTTCTGTTTTCTTTGTGCGATCCTTGAGATGATTTTGCAATCTAAGGTGTTTGAATAGCACCGATAATTTTTTTGATAAATCTAGTTTTGAATAAGCTAATTTTGAATGTAGGCGGAACAGAAGAAGAAGAAGAAGAAGAAGAAGAAGAAGAAGAAGAAGAAGAAGAAGAAGAAGAAAGTTTCTGTAGACATATCGGTATCAGAAGTTCTTGATAAGAATGATGATGATGTAACTATGTAAGCCTTGCTACCTTTATCCTTACTATCTTAAGTTCTCTTACTGGCGCTATTGAACATAATAGCCTAACCAAATCTTCTTCTTTTTGGTTCCAAATGATGCTATTTTATTACATTATTTATTATTTCAAAAAACATATATTACATTATTTATATTTCCATAATGGAGTTGATTATTTCAAAAAAAAAATGATGCTGCAAGTAATGTTGAAGTTAGAAAGTGAAAGGCATGATCCGTAATGGAGTGGAGTTGATTAGGAATATAGATTATTTGTGTTTATACTATAATTTTTGCCAACCCTTAGAATTGCAAATCAGATAATGTAATCAGCACAAATGAATAGGCAAACACCTTGCAATATTGTAATAAACTCATTGTTATTTATTCAAGCTGTCTTTTACGGTATTGTTTTGTAATGTCCTGCTCTGGGTTGATTGTCATGTAACTTGAGACATTTTAGCTATGTCTGGGTGAATCAGTGCTTACAGATATAACCCGTCATGCAATTTACAATTTTGTTTCCTTATTTCAGGTTGCCAAAAGAACTCGTCAACAGAAGAAATTAACTTATGGATAATACTCTTTCTTTTGAGTCCTAATGTAGAGCGAGAACTGCTGCTAGTAGATGATTAAAAAAAGAATGATAGTTGTGGTTTGGTAGAAGGTTCTCACGGGTCCATTCCACAGTTGCACTCTGCTCGTCAGTAGTCTCTGGTAGATGAATTTGTATATATCCTTACAATCAACTCACTGCAGATTGTAGATCAGGTTTTGTGTATATGCTTATGTTTTGAAAATCTTGCTAATGAAATGCTGTATCATGTCGAATCGAGTACAAATTTCTCCAATCTAGGACAACTAGAACAGGTTGGACTACTACTTTGTGTAACGCCTTGAGCTTGATGCTCACATATTATCAGAACATGCATGTAAACAATAGTTACCAAGAACAAAGCCTTGTTTTGTCCTCTTAGGATTATTCAAACACTAAACATACCGATCATTGAGTTCCAAAGATGTTCATGCTAAATTTAAACGTCGACATAAATGAACGTTGTTGGCAAAATTAAAGTTGGAAAATCAAACCTAGGGAACAGGGTTAATTAATTTCTCCAGGTGCTAGGGCTTGTGGAAGTAAAAGGCTTCGTTCCCGAGCTAAGATAGAATATCAAGTTGGAAAGCTTGCTATCCTGACGACTCTTGGCCCGTGTGGTACAAGCAATTGATGATGAGCGACTCAGAATCAATACATCGTCTCCCAAACTTTGAACACGACTCCAATCTTTAATGAAGTTATCAAATTGGTAAATACACCAATGGCGGATCCCATCAACTTCATCAGAAACCGCTAATGATAGAAGAAGGTTCACTCGCAATATAAACAAGCAAAATACCCTACTTTCGGTATGCTGGTCTATTTTTATGGAGGCGTAGTAGTCTTCGTTGGAGCGTCGATATCTTCCATATGCATAAAACTCACTGACCCGCACAATTGAAGCACCATCAGACTCATTTACCATTGTAGTAATACAGTAGAAAGTTTGGAAGTAGCAAGTAACTCCCTCGATATTACCAGTAATGTTTCTTCTTTGAATTATCCATTCTCTTTCTTGTAGCTTACATGTGCTCACGATGCAATCATTAGACTCATAATTTTTGAAAAGCACAAAAATGAAACAATGCTTTCAAGTTGGAGGGCTCGAGAATGTGGCAATGTTTACACGCAATCCATTGTCCAATTTTAACTTGGGCAGTTGTATGATCTCGTTGCTAAATGGATTGTAGAGATAGAATTGTCGGTCTACACTTTGTAGCATGGCATATGGTATGATCCAAGAGTCTTGATTCCCTGCTCCATTCATGAGGAGTTTTAACCAGGTCTAAGAAGTCTACGTAATCACGATGGTCGATACTATGATATTCAATCAGGTAGGGCACAAGCAAAGTGAAGCGTTGTAAATTGTGAAACCTTATCATGAGAATTTTGAAGCTTCTGCATATGGCCGCGAAGCGAACAACGTCCCCATATGAGAGACGATCAGCAATTTCGCATAACATGTCGATTGGAAGATCGGACAAGTTAAAAACGCCAATGTTCATCATCTTCGTCGAGGAGTTGTTGTTGTTATTTATAAGAAAGTCCCGTTCTTGTTGTAGCTGAGATTTCGGCGGCAAAGGCAGGAGCTCGTGCGTCGTGTGGCAACAATAACACATTTGTCCCAACAATGGCTGCATCTTTGGTAAAGCTAGACGTGTTTCACCACCACCAGAACCAACCTCCTTTTCACAATCTATTTTTGCCATATATCGATCGGAAACCCTAGCTGGCTAGCTAGCTAGTTCTTGCCGCAGCTAAATTGTTGTTGTAGGGTCTTTTGCAATTTATGAGAAATGAAAGTGTTCCATCTTTTGGTTCGAAAGAAGAATATATAGTTCATATGATTTCTGGTTTCCAGCGAATTCAACACCTTGTAGAATGTGGAGATTGATCGAAGTGCCATGTTATAATAAAGTTATAATCCTGATTATCTGATTATCAGGGGCAGAGCCAGACTTCTAATCCAGGAGGGGCCAAATTGAAAGGAAACAAAAAAACTAAAGGAAAAAACTCCCAAAATTGCAAAGAAGAAAAAACATGGAGAAAAATGGCAGATTTAAACAAGCCTATGGATCAAACTCAGACCCTTCTAGACATATTCATGTATGAAAATCACTCCACCACCCGGCTTCATGTGTAAATATGGGGCAACTATGTTTATATATTCAAACTCAGGAAGGTCAGGGTCTCCTCTGGCTCCAATGTGATTCTGCCACTGCTGATTATGTTTGGACGAAGAAAATTGCATAACGCCTAAACTCGTGGGAATGTAGGAGGCTAACATACGAGATGTAATAAAATTAATAAATACCACCTATTTACGGGTATACTTTTAGCGTGCACAACACAAATATATAAGAACGTTTGTCACGGTCTCAACTATTTAAAGTTTAAAGAGAATAATACATGCGAACATATGAACCATTATATCACTGTTGTACAAATAGATCTCTCATATTTATCTCAACACTCCCATCCAAATCAGTATAATCTTTTTTTGTGTGTGTAATAATACGAATTCTAAAATATATTCCCATAATTAGTAAAAAAAAATCCTACATATTTAATCCCCTTCAAACTGATGACGCGGCCCCGTTCAGAAGTCAGAACCCCCAAAACCAAAACAGTTTCTCTCTTTCTCTCTCTGACGGGTCTCAACTCCCAAGTGTCACTCACGACGGTCCAAGCAGACCTCTCAGACAACCGACAAGCCCCAAAGAAAACGACGCCGTTGAGCCTTAGTATGCTCGCTTCTCCCTCCTGCTGACTCCATCCATGGCTCCTCCGCTGAACACCGACTCTCCCCTCTCTCGCCGCATCGTTCGCGCCTTCCTCGATTTCCTCACCTCCGGTCTCTCTCTCTCTCTCTCTCTCCTGTAATTTCATTGTTAGGTTTCATAATTCGTGTGTTTGTTTGTTTGTTTGTTACTCACATTATAAATGACAGCTCTGGTTTGTGTTTTTTTAGCTTTAGAATTTGGGAGTCTTGAGCTTCACATTTATACTATGCTGCACGTTAATTGATATTGAAGTTATAGAATCAGTAACTGACTGTAGCTTAATGTTGATTGGAGCAGTTGAACCAGCTCCAGGTGTTAATGCCGAGGGGATGTCTGGAGGAGGCTTTCAAGCTCGATGCAGCTCCGGCCGGTGAACTGATTAAACTGGACTCGTTACTTGATATTTTCAGCTCATTGGAAAAGAATGAGCTTCCGCAGAAAAGTTCCGATCATGGTCAGGGATCAGTCCCAGCTTCTAGCTCATCAGCTGGTCAGGATACTGCTTCTGCTGCTAATATTCCAAAGGCGGCGTCATCTAAATCTCTGGTGCTTGATCATTATCTTGTTTTCTTATGTTAATATTCGGATGCAAATTAACACGGGTGTAAATGTATTAAATGCGCCGTTTGTTATATTATCCATGATAGTGTCAGTGAGTTTATAGTGGTAATTTAGGCAAGTTGTATCGAGGGAAATGACAGGGAATTTGTAGGCCTTTTATTTGAATTGAATGTGAGGGTTGAGGATGTAAAAGGAATGTCGTGGGACAGGAAATAGGAATGGAATATTCGTGCTTGGACATTTTCTTTTCCCTCTTTGATTATGCAAGTGACGGTTACAAAAACGCTCAAGAAGTATATATTTGGAGATTTGACTGCAATGAGTTTGCATTACTGGGACTAATGATGACTAAGAAGATGAATATTAGAATATAGTTTAAGCTTGCCCATGTGGTAGCAATGTGGAAATTAGATTACCCGGAAAGACTTTCTTCTTTTTTGGTAATATTTGGACAGAAGTCTGGTGTAAAATTACACTGGTGAGTTTCGGAGTGGCTCCATATGGGGCCTTCTATAACTACAGTTGTAATATTGATGACAGAATAATGTCAGAAAGAATCTATTGTTTCCTGATTCAGGTCATGTGCCTTTTATGTTCTTGATGCGTTTGCCTATTTCTCTTTCTGTTTTGTTTAGGCCAGCAGGTCTTTTTGACCTGTTATTTTTACGGACTACTGATTTTTTAGCTTGATTTTTTTGTATTAAGTCTAACTTTATTTGTTGTTTCTAATTGAACCAGGGTGAGGACTCAACAAGCAAAAAACATGAGTTCGGTAATACTCTTTGTCGTTTTGCTTCTCCTGCCCCTACTCCTAGAGCATGTCTTTATTTTGTTGATTTATTTAGTTAACGTCGGCAATCTGGATCCATGTTTGTTAATGAGTCTTATCATTGGATGTAAGCCCCCCTTAATAACGTTATATACTTATATGTCGTATCTTCAAATACTGATTCTTAAAGTAATAATGGATTTCATTGCATGAGAGTATTTTAAGTGTGTTTGACTGATATAAAATACAACTATTTATGTTTTTGACAACGAGAATTAACATAACCTGTAAAAAAGCTTGTAATGGAAATGAAAATGCTGGATTCGTCAATAAATATATAACTGTATCAGGACATGTATACAGGGTTGTCCCACTTGAATTTTAACTGAATGACTTAACAAATGAGTGTTTATTAGTAGGTTTAAATGGGAACCTTATCTCATATAAGAAGAATCTTGCTCAAAGAAAACAAAACTTAGTATGGTCTAATGAGATATGAATTCTTAATTTTTTTTTCTCGAATTTCTGCACAGTATAAATTGATGTGTAATGGTACAAATTTTGTTTCTCCTGCATAAGTCCAAACTGAATATTCTTAATAACAATTTTACTAGCAGGGGAGTCCAAGGACGCTTTGTTTGGGCAATTCTTTTCTGCGCTTGAAGATATTCTTTTTTTTTTGGACCTTGCCTGATGGTAGTGAAGACCCTGTTAGATTAGAGAAAGCAACTCAATTATTCCATGACGCTTTAAATGTATGTTTCCTCTCTCTCCCACACAAACACACTCACACGCACCCACAAAGACGTAGTTTTGTTTGTTTGTTTTTCACTGCTATTAAATATTGTAATCAATAAGTATATTTTTTGGGTGCTTAGATGGAATATTTTGATATATCGTGCTGAGTTTTACCCTGTAATATTTTTCCCTTTTCTTATAAAAGTTAATGTGGCCCCACTTCAGGAGATGGAAAGATCTGGATGTAAGGAGTTCAGTCCTAAATCCTTGGCTGAGACCTTGAAATCACAAGGTACTTGCAGCTCATATATGCCTTTTGTATAATATCTGACCTTTGCTTGGTGTCATTGATGAGAATGGCATTGGTCTCTAGCTTCAATCTCATTTGTCACTCAAATATGTCACTTTACATACACAATGAATTACAGAATTTCTACATTCTGATATATCTATGCAGAGGCTGATTGCTATGTGATTGTCTTTATCTTTAGGTAATAAGGCTATGCAATCAAACATGTATCCGAAAGCAATTGAGTTGTATGACTGTGCTATTGCACTTAATGGGAGAAATGTGGTTTACCACTGTAACAGGTGCCTATCTTGAGTATCATGTTATCCTGAATTTTGGTAATAATAGTAATTATTCATTAAGAGTTTCAGTTTCCACTAGCCCGAAAGATATATGTGCATTAGTCTGAGATATGCATCAATGTTGCAATGCAAGAAGATCCTCAATATGCTCAGATTGTATCTAACGTAGAAGATTGACCCATTTATGCTCATATCTGAGGGAACAGTTGGAGAATATTATATCATAGAACCTTTAATACCAAGGTTAAAAGATGTGGCCATTTTTCAGTATATTTTGGAAGTACACATTCGAGTTGTCGAAAAAAAATTAGGTTTATCTTTATATTCTAGTAAAATTGGAGTAAAATGTTAATCATTCTGTCATTCAGTTATTGCTTTTTAAACTGCAATGGTAATAACAATTTCTTATTTACATATTACAGGGCAGCTGCTTACACTCAGTTGCAGAAATATCATGAGGCAGTCAGAGATTGCCTTAGATCTATACAGATTGACCCAAATTATAGCAAGGCATACAGCCGTCTAGGATCAGCTTATTATGCCCTAGGGAACTACCGTGAGGCTATTGATATAGGTTACAAGAAAGGTTAGTAAGAGAATTTGTGTTAAGCACCTTAGCTTATATAGTGTACGTGCTGAAAATGAGGAGGGAGATCAAAAGGTTGTAGTTCCATATTTATGTTTAACCAGGGATAATTTTACTCATGCAGCCTTGCAATTGGATCCAGATAATGAAGCTGTCAAAGAGAACCTTAGGGTTGGTTCTCGTGTATTTTCTTCTTCTTTTCCATCTTCTGCAACTACTTAACTAACTGCTTTTGTTATTCTGAAAACAATAGGTGGCTGAGCTGAAGTTGAGAGAGCAGCAGCAACACCGCTCGGGATCTCATCAGGTAATGTGTAGATCTTAAGAAATGTGCCTGGCTACATACCTGTTGGGTTGGAAGACAGGAATATGATTTATTAATCGTGGTTTTTTTGACATCTGATTTATAGACTGATTTAGTAATCTAATGCATGAATTGGAGGCTGTGTTTTACATCAGATTTGATATCATGGTATTCTTCTGATTTGCATAAATTTCTCTGTACTGGAAGTAACTTTATGTCTCCTTTGCCTTACCAAATACAGAATACAAACTCATTCTCATTTACCAATGGTTCAGCCTCCGAACACCACAACCAGTCAACTGGTGGGTCAAGAGGCCCTGGTGCACCACCTCCTTTTGGCTCAATGCCATTCAATACAAGTTCATTTCCATTTGGTGGTAGCGATGGCTCTGTGCCTGTTGATTTTGCAAACATGTTCACGAATATGGCATCTAATGCTCAAGATAACCAAGGAGGTGAACGTAACACCGATGGAGCTGATGAACCTGAAATAAGGATCGGTGGCAACTTGAATGTTAATTTTGGAGAGATGCCTGAGGAGCTTTCAGGAGCTTTGAGGTCAGTGATGCACTTGTTTTCTGGTTCAGTCCCAGGAGCCAACGCGAATGGAAATTCTCAAGATACTCCTCCAAATGAAGGTCACAGACCAAACGAATGAGACATGCTGGAACTGTAGAAGCTTCTCATCTTTTTCTGTAGTCATTAGTTGTTTCATAGGTGAGAAGTTCCTTCAGTTCTGAACTCAGGCATTAACCTATAGAAACCAGAGCTACCTTTATGTATTAGATCTCATTATCAAAACCCAGAACTACACTCTCTCTCTCTCTCTCTCTCTCTCTCTCTCTCTCTCTCTCTCTCTATATCTTTTTGTCTTCTATTGGCCGAAAGTTGGTTGCTTAGCACTGTTTAACTGAACACTTTTGGCTATGTCTTGAAAGCAGAGAGAAGTACGTGAGTCAGTCTAAATGTTGTTCTTATACATGGAAGATGTAGCCTGCTTCACCCAGTCAAGACTCTTGTCCTGGGGAAAAACCACAAATCCGAAGGTGGCTCAAGGATTCAAATGAAAGACTTGTAAGCTACGAAGGAAGTCCATTTGTTTGAGGAAACATCCAAAGCTTTGATTAGGAAAACAGATACGAAGTCCTTTTTTTTTCTTAAAAGAAGAGGTTGATCCATAGGACTCAAATTATCAAACTTGTCTCTGCATGTGTTTCTAAGAAACAAAGGAAAACTAAAAGGAATATCAGGTGGAAGCAGTGGCGGAACCGGGATAAGATTGTTATTCGGGTTAATATTAGCCAATGAATTATTTAGTGTGCGAAGTGCAATTTTTTTTTTTGGTTTGGTATTTCATCGTGATGTCATAATTTTAGATTCTAATTTTTAATTCTCCTCTACCCAAATTGCTTAAAAGACATAATTAAGTCAATGCCTAAAAAACATCAATTACGACCATCAGACATCTTCACTATTCAAAACTTGCATACTCAATCTAATATGGAATTACTATATCAAACAATAGCACAAAGCTATAACAAATACGTGTAACTTATGAAATACGAATTATAATTGTGCTATTGAGATTGAGACTAGGTGTGTTGAATTGATCGGGCAATGGATTGATATTTGAGATTTGAGCGGGTGAATCGTAATATAGAGATTGAAAGTGAGGGAGGTGACTCAGCCGAGTTAAGCCGAGTTAGGCGATGTTGGTTTGGGAATAACCAACGAAGGGCTGCCGGGATCAGAATTATCAAATGGTCGACACACAAAAAACTCTTTAATCAAGACCTTAAGAGACGATGAAGACTAGTGTCTTCAATTAAGAGACAGTTGTTCTCTAGAATAGATCTCACTCACGATCAATGGCCGAGAACAATACTGAAGTTAAACTATTTTCTTTTTAATGTGAAATAGTTTTATTTTTAGATCCAAAATTCTTACCGGTGCTTAAGCCTAGGGACCCTTGGGCTGGCTCCGCCGGTGGGCGGAAGTGTGCTGCATGTCTTCAGCAGTCCACTGTCAACGAGCACCTCAACTCAGTAACACGTCCTCAAAGACTGATTCTTCTAATAGCTAAATTTCAACTAAGAAACAAGCACCCATTACTGCATTGCCCTGTTCAACGTACAAAACAGATTTCAATCATTCTATCAAAGACCAAACGTCAAATAGCATAACAGTTGGGGTACAAATCCCTTTATTACACAACAACAAACAAACAAGAGAGAATAAATAAAAGATGATACAATCAAGTTTTCATTTTTAATAAATTACAAAGACAGCAGCCTCTTGATCGTAATTTTGATCTTGGCAGGTCGGCATTGGGTATCGGCAGAGAGGGCAGAGGTTGTTGATCTGCAGGCACTGAACTATGCAGGGTCGATGAAAATAATGTAGGCAGGGCAATGCAGTAATGGGTGCTTGTTGATCTGGTCGGAGGAGATCGAAATCCACCAAACAGATAGCACAGGTGGGAGAGGTTGTGATAATATCAACATCGAGTGTCACTTGCTCCAAAGCCTCAATTGCTGATGCGCTCGCAGGACTAAAATTGGTCCACCGGGGAAATTGCTGCCTCAACCATCTCGAAGAGCTTCTTAATAGCGCAGCAGGATGCTCATCTTTTGGTACACCCAATTCCGTCAGATGCTCGGAAATGAAGAATTCATACTCCCTCCTATCACTGCTGCTGCAGCTGCGCTGCTTGATATGAGAGAAGTGTACCCAAAAATCCTTTTGGGCTACTTATTGTAGTCGTAAACAACTGGTTCGCTTCTCGTACGTCGCCATTTGCTTGACTCGTACAACTTGAATCTGATCAGAAGCTTATCCTCCTCCAAAGACCCCGTGAACCCGGGTATCCTTTTTCGCATCGCACTGTGGTAATAGTAGCGCTGATATTCCATAATCGATTTAATTTGGATCTCCAATTGTATATTTCTTCCCAGATATCGATCGAAGCCAGACTTATATATGTTTGGGGCCTAATCCGTCCAGGACGAGGATTTTGATCGAGACAAATGAAATTCGATTAGGATTAGGAGGAAACCCTTCAATCCGAACTCGACTAGGATCGGATGGTGGAGGAACGAACCCGCCGACTCTAGTTTCGTCTCTCAAAAAGGACGGACCGTCGTCCTGTCTCGTCATGTTGAAGTGAAACTTATACACGCCAGCCCAAAGCCCAATCCATTTAAGTCCAATTCTTTTTTTCCTTTTTTTTTTCAAGGTGAAACGGTATAAATTATGAGCTGGTAAGTTACAAGATAGTTACGGGTGTCTGGCAAGATAGAAATAACTCCCCAAAAGTATATACTATTACGTGATCAATCTAGTACCCAATAACTATAGCTAAACATTATAGGCATAAAATAAAGACAAAAAAATCGGGGACGCACACCATATCTAACTATGCACTCCTAACAACATCAAAGACATATGGCGCTCCGCTTCTAACTTTGAGAGTGCCACCGGATCCATAACAACCTTCTTATGAGGTGACTCGAGCTTGTGTGCCCTTTGATGCTTCCATTAGCCCCATTCGCTTCTGGTTAGGGTGTCTCTTCTCAAGCAGTCCTCTTCAGCGACATTGCCCCATCTGTACGAGGAGATCTTGTCTTCCTCAGTGAAGATGCCCTGTCTGCATGGGGGAAGGTTGTCCCTTAGACCAAATGACCAGCGCGTCGACGATCCGATCTAACATAAGACACCATAGCCTTTGAGGTATCCTTCTTACCCCAGATGGACTTAAAAAGACCTGTAATATGCAGAGAATCAGACAAATTTAGTGCACCCCCCTCCTCCACACACACAAAAAAAGAAGAAGGTTGTCTTGCATATTGGACACTTGTTCTATAAGGTCTTCCCGAGGCTTCTGCATGACTGCCACGTGGCTAGCATGCACAATCTCCAAGATCGCACTGCCAGCCCTAGTGACCGTCGCATCCTCCCTCATCAGCGCCACCTCCTCCATCACCACATTCGGCCCTGAGGCGGCCATAAATGTTTGCGCCGTCGTTGCAGCGGGCCGCCCCTCAAAGCCAGGAGGCACAATGAGAGGATTGGTTCGGGAACCGTCACCTGCAGAGGGTTTCGATGCTCTAGCCAGTGCCGATCGCCGCCAGTTTAACTTTCTGGGCCTGCAAAACATGACATCCATCCGCACCATGCACAAAAAGCCCACACAAATCACAGTAACCACCAATGAAATCAAAGCCAACTAACTTCTCTACAATTGGCCGAAAATTGGAAGCTCCTTCGTACCACCACTCCTCGGCGAAGGTCGAGCTCCACCACCAGTTTCATCTTACCCGCTTGGAGGAGCGGCTCATCATGGAACCGGTAAGTACCAATGGTATTCCCGATCTTCTTCACCCATTTCTTCTCTATGGCGGGAACATTGTGAACCCACATCTCCACGGTGACCTTGGCAGCCGACACCTCCATCATCCGTGAAACTCCACCACCACAGTTTGGTCACGATAATAAACATCGGACCGCCAGTCGCAACCCCCCGAATCTCCTTGAACTTGCCGAAGAACTGATCGGGACCTCGGCGCTGGAGTGAGATCATTGCCGGGCCAAGAGGGCCATGCCAAATCTGAACCATTGCCCCCTTGAGAGACTGTTCATGGATCTCCGACAAGGCCATCGACTCGAACAGTCTCACAACGGCATATCGACAGTTGTCATCAACCTCTTCGGCATCATCAGGAGCAAGATTCACTACCTCTACATCATCAAGTTCCAGATCGAAGGCTATAGTAACCAATCAATTCGAGATCTATTCGGCCTCCTCAGCCATGCACGAGTAGAGAGAGTGAGAGACTGGAAAGGAAAATAAAGAATATAGAATCAAGAGAGGATGGAAGAGAAGGAATCGATCGATCTAAGGACCGTCGGAACTTGGATTCGGTGGGAGCAATGCTAGGTTTTGGTAGGGTTTCTCAACATGTGTTTTTTCTTTCCACTCAATGTCTCGACTCTTTTCAATTTTGACATTTAGTTGGTAAGTGACATTGATTGGCCATGAACTCATGTCCAGGCCCGAACTTTGATAGAGGCCCACGAAGCATTTGCGCCAAAAGTCTCAAGAGTTTCCTATACAGATTAAAAAGTCACCAAATACTAAGAATAGTGTTTTTCTCCTTCATTCTCTCTCACAGTAAAGTTTTCCACGACAATCCATGAGAAATCAAATAATTTTCTAGATAATTTAAACATCTCACGCTTAAAATCTCTCTTCTGCTTCTAATTGAATACATGATTCTCTCTCTCAATTGGTGTTGCTTAAGTCACTTGCTTCAGTTTATCAGTTTATTGGTTTCACTAGTTAATTTTGTATTCATAATTGGTTCAGTTTATTGCTCCAGTTTATTGTCTCATGATTCTCATTGAAAGGTAATGATTGATTAGCCCTTGGATAAGATTTAGAGAACTGACATCTTTTTTTGGTTTCCTTGCGATAGAAATTTTGATATTATAGTTCTTTTAATTTACTTTTAAAGTAGCATTGTGATTGATTGATCTTTGTATGCAACTATCCATTGAGGTAGTCATTAGGTTCTTCGATCGATTTTTTGAGATTTTTCTTGTATGAACATAAAAGTTTAGGGACATTATTTTCAAGTTCATCTCGAGTCTCAAAATCTAAAGTCCGGCCCTGCTCATGTCTTAACTCTTAAGTTAGCTACAACATCAACTACAGTACGTACTACACCATTATTGACTTTGATCTCTACAAACATGGACATGTTATGTTTGAAAGAGGGAGACATTGGTGCCTAAATTTTGAACTCAGCTTTAGATAGAGTGATAGACTACACAACTAAGCAGTACGTACTCATGAAACCTTGCACGCTTTTGCCTAATGTAAATAGTTGGAGTCACATCAACAAGAAAACATGTGAGCTTTTGGCCTTAATTATCAAAAGGTTGTGAGACTTTTCATGTCAGAAATCCAATCCCTTGCAAATTCCTCCCCACCGGAGAGAATGAACACTACTGATATGGGACAATACATATTTGGTACTAGTGCTCACTGCTCAGAATTTGAGGGTAATTACTTTGAAATAGGTTCACGGGAAACGGCTTGGCATTAGGGTTGAGACTTGAGAGGCTTAGAGCATGGAAAGCGGATGAAGGGTCGGCTTTTGAATTCAGAGGCATCGTGATCGAGGATTTGTTCTTCAATTCTGTCTGAACTCTTGAGATAAATGGAACAAAAGGGATGAGTTAATCTGCTAAGCTAGCTAGCCGGGTTTTATAAACTGGAAGGGAAGTACTTTGGATCTGGAAATGAAGCATGAACGAAATGAGATTGACGGAGGAGATTGAGAGTTGGGAAGAGACTTTTCTTACTGGGCTGGATTCACGATTTAAAGCATGAACTCTCTGCAAACGATTTGGGAAAACATTTTACCCTTTCTGTCTACTAGTTTTCAGTTGAGCTAATCACATAGTGAAGATATAAAATCGGGAAGAGACGAAGAGGGGCTGCAGCCTGCAGGACAACAATTAGAAGAGGACGCATATGGAAGTCAAATGAGCAGTGGAAGCCTAAGGGTATGCAGTCGAAAATGTTCCTAGAGCATTTGTTGGGCACTACATTGAAGATGCATACGAGAAAAAGCTAGCAGTGCACACAAAAGAAATTCAGGATTGCGTTCTCACATTTAAATCTTCAGAATAACAGGCCACACACAAAAGACGCACAACCCAGATACAAAATATTTGCAAGAAACTGTGATGATCTAATATTTCGAAATCCAAAATACCTACATCTAATCTACCCATCTTCAAAGAGTCTTGAAAGATATATTTGCACATCAATTAATTCATAAATCTAACCCCAGCAATCAAACATATCACCCTCTCTGCACCTTCTGCCCCTGCCACCATCATCTCTTCCCCTCTTCCGCCATTCCTTACCCTTCCAAATTCAACCACACCTTTACCATTGGAACTTCGGGGACCCAGTACCATAGTGAGAAGCTGGAATGAACAAAGATGGACTCATATCCATGCTCACTGGGATCCTGGATAGGAAAAAAACAATACTTGACATCTCTTTATGCAGTAACGAAACAATAATACAAAGAAGGAAGGATTTACCACATCTGAGGGCAGAACAAGATCGGAAGGTGGAGGAAAAGAACAGCCCGATGCAGCAGCAGCATGAGCACAGGGCGGTGCAGGAAGTGCAGTCCTCTAGACAAAAGATATGAACCATCAATCCAAAATTTAAGATAGCCAGAATTTTTTACATAAGCTATTTAACGAGTACAAACTAAGCCGAAAGCAACTTGCTTCTATTATCATCTCGTTGGGATTGATTATAAATTGGGAATCTATATATCAAAGTAGTTTCCCAACCTCTCTAACTGACTGATGCAGGGCAGAAGCACTCCTAAATTAATTCAGGATTATTGGATGCTCCTGCATCACTAACATACGATACAACTGAACTTCACGACACGGTAAAAAAATAAAAAAGAGCATTGCTCGGCCTACTCTGGCGAATGCCTCCTCCTGCTTCTCTGAAGTATACAAAGAGAAAGAGGATTCGAACCTAGGTAGAAAAACTTCAACAGATTTATAGTTTCCCCTCTCCCCTTCTCTGGCCTCAACCCCCTTCAATGGGTTCTAAGAGGACCCTGAATCAATCAACAAGCTTATCGATTTGATTGAAAGGAAT
Organism: Geum urbanum; assembly: GCA_946800695.1. Taxonomy (NCBI): domain Eukaryota; kingdom Viridiplantae; phylum Streptophyta; class Magnoliopsida; order Rosales; family Rosaceae; genus Geum; species Geum urbanum. The sequence continues at coordinate 14,276,708 of OX326998.1, read as the reverse complement.
TAATACTATTTATTAGCTTAGCTAGCGTTCCGGGGAATCTAGTCATTTAGTCGGTTCAAAACAATCTCTACTACTCCAGTGCAGATAATCTATACATAATTACCTAAAATTCAAAATCAAAGATTATTCTATGAATCATATTCAACCAGGAATTCATTTACCAAAAAAACAGAGGAAGATATGAACCGTTAATTCTTTGCAGAATATTCCATCAATCATATTCAAGACTGAAAAAAAAGCCCACTAGAAAATGTTAAACAATACAAGTTAAACCCAATTTTGCCAGTAGAAAATGTTAAACAATACAAGTTTATTGGAAAAAGGTGACGAAAATTTTGCCATCTTAGTGACAACTTAGACGATGAAACCATGGTTTCGTCATCTAAGATGTACCACTTTGACGACGAATATCTTCCTTTCGTCGTCTAAGTGTTGATTTTAAAATAATAATAATAATAATAATAAAAATAAAATTAACTAAACCACTTAGACGACGAAACTATTACAATTCGTTGTCTATGTGTGTTGCAACTTAGACAACGAAACTGTAGTAGTTTCGTCGTCTAAGTGGTTGATTCTATAAAAAGAAATTAAATGCTTATTATTAATTGTTAATGCAAAATTTATAATAAATAAATAATTTAAATAAGTTTGTATTTAAATACAAATTCGTAATATAATTAATTAATAAACTAAATTAACTCAACATAATAAACTAAATTAACCTAAACTAATTATATTGGTGTCTGGTGGTGATGGTGGTGGTGACGGCAGCGGCGGCATAATGTGTATTGGAGGTGGTGGCGGCTGCGGCAACTGCGGCGGCGGTGGTGGCATGTGGTGGTAATGGTGGTGGTGGTGGTAGTGGGTGGTTTGATTGAGAGGGAGGGAGAGGGAGAGAGTTGAGAAATGAAGATAGAGTGAGAATATAATAAATACGGTTTTAAAACGACTTAGACGACGGAACCTAATAGTTTCGTAGTCTAAGTGTTTTAAATTCTTAAAAAAAAACTGTCAATTATTTTGACTTAAACGATGAAACATAGTTGTTTCGTCACCTAAGCATTTTAAATTTTTAAAAACAATCGCCAATTGTTTTACACATTTACTTACACGACAAAACTATTAGGTTTGGTTGTCTAAGTAATTTGAATTTTTTGCAAAAAAATTTGTGGGGAAAAAAATGCCAAATGTTTTTACTTAGACGACGAAACGTATTAGTTTTAGTCGCCTAAGTGATTTAAATTTTTGGCAGATTTTAGCGAAAAAAAACCGCCTAATTTTTTTATAATATTGTAAATTTTCTCCAAAAATTATTTTTTCAGATATTTATTAAAAATAAATTAAAAAATTTCTCTTAAACGACGAAAACTTACATTTTTGTCATCTAAGTGAATTTTTAATTTTTTTTTATGAATATCTGAAAAATTAATTTTGGGTAGTTGCTTAAACATCATTAAAAATCAATCATCAAATGTAACAATTACATTTATACAATATTGTAGAAAAAAAATTCAACCCAATTCGGATTAGTTTAGGATTCGATCGAATGAATTTTATCAAAAAATAGTTAAAAGACGAAAATTATCGTAAAAAAAATATTCGTAAACCTGTTTCCAAAGTTACGGTTGATTGTCTTGTCGTAAAAATTTAATTTATCAACTAGATAGAAATTAATTGAAATTTAACAAAAAAATTTATTTAAGACTAAAAACTTGTCGTATATCTATTAATGTTGTATAATTTATGTGTTTGTATGTCTATATTCACTCCACATCAATATTAACGAAATTGAATTTAGACAAAATAACCGTTGGATATATTCATCATAACATAATATGTAAGTTGATGAATTTTCAGTAAATACGAAGTTCGTTAAGAGTTTGATCGGCGTAGTCAACCATAAAACTGAAATTTCAACGAAATGGACATTGATATACGAATCTTCGTAACTCCAATTTTGAACCATCGACACTCATAGTCCAAGAATTGTTTACTCTATGCTCTCGATGAAAAAAATATGTATTTTAAAATGGTATACATGGTCGTACTCTTAGAGGGCAGATTGTGAAACTCTACTTAGACGACAGAAGTGATTGAGTTTCATCGTCTAAGCTATTTTTAGACGACGAAACTTACTGCTTTCATCGTCTAAAACTTTTCGGTTTTAGGGGAAAGAGTTTAAGGTTTAGGGTTAGGTTTTAAGTTTTAAAACTGATTTTAGAAGACGAAATAGAAATTTTCGTCGTCTAAGTGCAGACTTAGACTACGAATTTTGTTTTCGTCGTCTGCGTGTGTCTTCTAAGACGACAATGAAACTTTCGTCATCTAGGTTTGCACTTAGTCAACCAATATCTTCATTCCGTGGTCTAAGTCATATCTTAGACAATGAAAATTCGTATTCGTCTATTAAGAGATTTCTTTGACAACAAAAATTAGTTTCGTTGTCTAAATTCAGCCTAGACGACAAATTTTTTTCCGTTGTCTAATTGGAACTTAGATGACAAAATTTTTATGATTTCGTCGTCTAAATGTGATTTTCTAGTAGTGGGATCGGAGGTTCTGAGTCACAGGATGTAGCTGAGATGGCTGGGGCAGGATTTACGGTGGCCGGACTGGAGACCATCAGACCGAAGGAAATCGGATATGCCGGATCGGCGGAGAGAAGAGATGTTGGATCAACAGAGATCGGAGACGCCAGATCGACAAAGATCGGAGATGCCAGATCAGCAGAGATTGGAGACGCCGAATCGGCGAAGATCAAAGATTCCAGATCTGAGATCTTTGGGGGAAGATGTGCTGAAATCAATGGCGCCGGTGCCGGCATATCCTCATCATCGGACTTGTATCGATAAAGCAGTCCTTGTTGTCTGATATTCCCATTTTTGTGAGAAAAATTAAGAGAATTGATCGAAAATAGGTTTAGAGATGAAATTCAGATAGTGATAGAAGTCATGGAAGAGACGTGAAATCTGGAACAGGTTTGAGATATTTAGACCGGGTTTGGGCCGATACTTCTAAAAAGCCCGGGCTTGTGTGTGGATGTGGATTTAATGGGATGATCTGGTTCCATGTTCATCCAACTCCCTCCTGTTTATTTTAGCAACCATTGTCACCCCCCAAATTTATGATTTTTGGTTTCGCGACATGGAAAGACCAGCTAGAGAAGAAAAGAAAAGGTCTTTTAAGGAATGGAGGTGTTTTCTTGTGGTGGTGGTACTTCTAAATTTTCAGCTCATTGATCTAATATTTCGGGTACCCTGTATCCTCAGTTTCCTTTGTATGTTGAGATACTGTAGTCAAATCTGAAACTAGAAACAATATGACTAGTGTATATGTAGATGCTAAGAAAATCTGCAGTGGAGGAGAAATAGCAGAAGCAGCGGCTGGGCCCCGCCGAAAATAGCACGAGCAAGGAAAAAATGGCTTGAAGCGGTGGAAAGAGAGTGCGACGAGCCGACGACTTATACATGACTAAATCTCGTAACCTCCCTCTTGGTGTTGGTGTCCACCATGACTAAATCTCAATAGTGTCAGTGGCCAAGTTAGCAGCGGGAAATGTGTCATCGTGTCCATGAGTGGTATCGTAACCTCCCTCTTGGTGTTGGTGTCCACCATGACTAAATCTTGAAAATGCATCATGGACCAAATCCGAAGTTGGGTTTCAAGAAGGGGGGCCGACACCACTAACGTTGGATGATGCACCGTGGTAACTGTACTTTGAGCTGAACTGAAGTCTATTGCTTCACCATGCTCGCTCTACGTAGAGTAACTCCACATCATACCATTTCCGTACAGATGTTGCATCATAACATTAACCTCCACATACTGATATTTAAGACATTTTTTGCATGGACACCTGAAACGCTTCTTTCCCTGACCATGTTCCATCGCAAAATCCACAAATTCTCTAATTCCGTCTATATACCAGACAACACTTCTATTCCGCAACTTTATTCAACTCTTGTCCATACTTCTAGGAAATTTAATAATTATCATATCAGTCACTATTATATATACATATTTTCAAGTAATTATTAAACTATTATATACATATTTTCAACTACCTTATTAACGTATAATTAATTAAAATATTTATTAATTACATTTATTAATTAACAGTGAATATACTATACATCAATTACTTTAATCTAACATGCATGTACATAGTTGAAAGAACCCGACTCCGATTTAATTTCCTAAACCAGAATCAGACCCCTTCTGAAAACATGAACTTTCAAAAATCATAAAAAAAAATTGGCAGAGTTACTCTATATCGCGTAGTTACCATTAACTTACAGCGGAAAATACACTTCGTCCTATGCCACAAAAGCCAAACCGTGGGCACCAATCCCATCCGAATTTCTTAAAAACATATCATAACGTAAAACAATAAACAAAACTGTAGCTTTACAGAAATTCGGGAAAATCATATGAAAATATAAACATAATAGTATTCAGAGCGACCTCTATATACATATATACACAACAGTAGGCCAAACTAGAAACCTACTGAGAAAGGAAAAGTGGCTCGAATACTAAGCATCTAACCTTGACGTGCGACACCTGAATCCAAACTGCAAACTGGGCATTGAAAACAAACAGCTCAGGGAAAGACATATAAACCGTTAAAGTGAGTGGACGAAAATAAATGTCTTTTGCCGAATATATATATATGTTTATAAAACATATGCGAGTCTAAATGCATAAAAAAATTATATGGTACACGAGGGAGACTCTAACTCCTCACGCGTACAGAGCATGCATCAGAAATCCTGCGGGGTCACTCATGGACACATCTGCGCTAGTACAGTCTGAATCACGGGATCCATGATCCTCACGTGATTCCGGCCAGAAAGGCCTCAGGTCAGGGTATCTGCTCCCCCTCGATAAACATCTTCGGGGATCAGCCAAGATGCTAAGTGTATCGATACAGCTACTACTGAGACTGTACTTTGTGTAAACAAAATCATAAAGGTTTCCATGCAAATGCATAAAGCGTAATGTAAAAGCATACTCGTAATGCACAATTATAAAAACATATTCGTAAATGCATAATCATAAAACACATACTCATATAATTCATAATCATAATTGCATGCTCATGCTCGTAAAACATATATAAAAGACTCGCAATCAACAGTGAAAAGAATGTCCACTCACAGACAAGCACAACGCTAAACGCGTTATTCCTGTGGTCCGGCGAAAAATCTCTCACCACAAACACGACCACGATCCTTCTGAATAACAAAAAATATCTGATTAATATTATACTTCAATACACTGAATCATGTGACGAGAACCAAGCATTCTCGGAAAACACAAACTCATATCTTGACGGGAATAACTGAAATCACAATAAACACATTATAAAACATTGCCACAAATTCTGATCCTCAATTCAAACTATAAACCTCACCACTACGATCAGTGCGCGAATCCGAGTAAAACGACATAAAACTTGTCGAAAACCACTATGGCTGGAACTCCGCCGCGCATGGTAGCGCGTGGGACCGCCGCCGCTGTCGCCGACCGTCGGAAAACTCATCGGCCCAGAAAAATGCAACCAATACATGTATTTGAAGATTTCGTCATTACTAACAACTTTGTAGTTCAATGTTAAGCCCAATTTTGACTGAAAAATACCCAAAACTCACCTTGAAGTCAAAACCCTCGCCGAAATTCTCCACCTCCGATCTGCCACCACCGGCCACAGCAGGGTGTAAGACCACTTCTAAAAGCTTCTCTCCTCAAGAGAAAAAAACCTCTATAGGGTCGACCACCAACTCGGCCGCCTCCGTCGCCACCGTCGCCGGCGATTCTGGCCGAAAAACCTCCAACTTTGCTTCGCCGTATCTTCTTCATCCGGCAACCAAAATGAACGATCCACTTATCAAATCGAAGAGGAGCACGAGACCAACTTATTTCATGAAGACACCACGGCCAACCATGGCCGAAAAATGGCACATCGACGACAATGATGTCTAGGCCCAAAACGGGTCAGTTTTGACCCGTGGTCAACTTGGTCAACGACCCAGGTTTCCCAAAATGGAAACTTCCCGAAATATCACGTCTTTATACCGTAAAATTATACCATACATAAACAGCCCCAAATCAACGACTACGGTTCAATTTGATCAAGATCGGGCGATCATGATTAAATCAACATTTTCGACTATTTCACTAACCAATTTCAAAACTCGATAAAATACTGCTCGCTTATCTGAACCATTCCCCAAAAATTTACATGAGCTTGAAATTAAATCCTCTACAACTTTCATGAAAGAACCCATATCAGATTCCTTACCGAAAATCACATCGTGAACAAACCCGCAATATCGACCAAATACGGCAAAACCGCGACTAATCGCGAAACTCGCAAATCAAGCCGATTAACATACAATTTTTGGTTCGGGTTGTCACAATTTTAACTAAATATTAATCAAATTTTTAAACATCCATGTATACTAATTAATCAACTAATATTTATATATATATCGATCAATTACCTAGCTTAATTATAAATATTAGACGTACTAACAATGTAATCAATCAAACGTACAATTAATTATATATATAAACGTTAAGGTTGTCAGAAATTAACTATGTACGTACCTAACCTTCACCGATATGGCGAATCGATGGTCGGAGCCGGAGATAGTGCCGGTTGTACGTGTGAGGAGAGAGAGTGAGATGATTGAGAGAGAACTATTTACTTTTTTAATTGATGAGGAGAGACTGATTGAGAGAAAATGAGAAAGAGAATAAGATGTTCCGAGCGAAGAGGAAAACAATTTGGAACAATATATAATTGTGTTTACTTAGACGACGGAACAAACTATTTTCGTTGTCTAAGTAACTACTTAGAGGACAAAGCGTCGGTGCATCGTCTAAGTAGTTACTTAGATGACAGACTATGTGTAATTTATGTCGTCCAAGAAAGGACGTGGACGATGCACCGACACTTCGTCGTCTAAGTAACTACTTAGACGACGAAGTGTCGGTGCATCGTCTATGTCCTCACTTGGACGACGTAACGTCATTTCGTCTAAGTCATACTTAGACGACGAAAAATTGTTTAAGGCGGTACAATTTATTTACGTCGTCTAAGTTACTTTTTCTCGTAGTGGCTAACCCATTTCCGAAAGCTCTGAACCTCCTATTCCTATTTCTGGATTCCTTTTTGCCATTGGTGTCGAGGATAAAGAGAATCGACGAGAGAAACTCTTAGGTTTTCGTCAAGCTATTGTCGCCATCGACGATAATGAATTGGTCGGCGATGGGTGGAACTATCTGAGGGGTTTTAAAGCCCACTCTCCCAGGATTCGATTGCCATCAATCGCGCTGCCCATCTCGGCTTGTGGATGGCATATGGATGTCGCCTCATTCCGGCGAGTTTCCAAATGTTTCGGGGTAAAATTTGACGTCTTACGGGTCCAATTTAGGCTTAGGTACAGTTGAGATATGTGGTGGGATTGTTGTGATGTTTTTTTTGATATGCAGATCGACTAAAATGGAGCAGGTTGATTTCAACAGTGCGTAGCCACCACCTCTGGCCCACGCGCCATCGTGTGTGACAGATATCTGATGTCCAAAACGTGATATTTTGAGGGGAAATTTCAGATTACGTGTTGATTCAATTTATTGCTATGTTACATTCAATTCCAATTACTAATCAACATTTTTATTACTTAAGGCAATGAAGCAGTTTCTCGGAGAAGTGACACTCTCCGGCCAGTTTGAGGAACGAATCGCCACATCATACGAATCGAAATATTAACTCTCTTAAATGGACAAAAATCAAGGTGAGGCATTGGTAGATATTCCGTCTAGGTTTCATTTCCTACCTTAGGCGTATGATTGTAATGTGTCATTAATCAATTTTAGGCTCTCGATTTATCATAGGAATTGAGTAAAGTTTCGAGTGAGATTATTGACTACTTACCCTTTAGGCAATTAAGGTGAGTGAATTTTTGTTTTTCACAGTCCGGTAGTATGCAAGTAGCATTTTTTTGTAATGTCAATACTAATTTTTAGTATTTAATATATATTAGATTATGATTGTATTTTTTGTATTATTGATATTATAACTATTCGTTTTCTTTTTTATGTGTGGAATCCATCAAAATCAAATTCTGCGAGGAAATTGTTTTGGCAACTGCTATATTTCCCGTATTTGTCATTGAAATTGTTCATTGCTTCCAATAATTTCTCTCTTCTCTTTTCGTCATTTATCTGTGGAAATTGGTTGTTAAACTACTCCTACGGTTCTACCTAAAACATAGTGACTAAAACATGACTTGGTCGAAATCCGATAGGTCTTGCCAAGTATAATCCTATACGGTAGCCTAATTAAGTAATTAACACACACTGTCTTCATCCTCAGAATTTTCTGGACCTAAAACAAGGACAAAAGTACAGAGGCCACAACAATTTTGGGCCACATTCTAGCCAAATCGTACGGCCCATATCTAGCGTAACCAGCACCTTATAACTTTGTACAGGTGGCATCCCAAAAGCAAAACAAAACAAAAATAGAAAAGAAGAAGCAAAAACCACTTGTGCTGAATTTTGAGCTAGTCAGTCAGTCTCTCCTGAGTCTCCAACTCTCTTCTCTCTCGATCTCTCCGTCCCATTCTCTTCACAACTCATCATAATCATCCTCAATTCACCTTAATAACAAAAATAGATTCTTTCTCCGCCACCTTTTTCTCCCCCATTAAAACGACCTCGTTTTGATTTCCATCACTCTCAACGCCATCGTTTTAATCTCCCTAACAATTCATTGCTGCCAATGCCGTTGAGCTACTGCTGACTTCGTCTCTCTTCTTCCGAAGGTAACCAAAGCTTGAATCTTTTTCCGTTTATTTTTAGTTTTTATTGGTTTTAAAATATAATTTTGGTTAGTCTGCAATGTGTATTGTGCTTGGTTTGAGATGATGATAGTTAGAAAGAATGAAACTTTATAATGAAATTGGAAAAATGTAGCTCATTGGATATTTATTCAGTAATAAATAACATGCAGGCAGGAGAGTGCTTTATCTATTTTGGTATAGTAGAAACTTTGTTTTTGACTATCAATACATGAAAGTTTCAAACTTTGAAACTTGGGGTTGTTTATGTTATTTATTTTTTTATGCTTGCTTGACCTTACATCTTCTTGTGGGAATATATACTTAGCTTGTGTAATTGAATCGGTATTTTTCTGTTTTCAGGGTTGTGATATAGGGCATTGTGTTGTGGAGTTTACAATTGGTTGAAAGATGGTTCCTACCTATGTTGTTGGTGCCCTTGTTCCTCTTGTGCTGACACTTTTGCTTCAGAAGTCCAAGAAGGAGAAGAAACGGGGTTTGATCGTCGACGTTGGTGGGGAGCCGGGATATGCGATTCGGAACCATCAGTGTAGTTCCCCTGTGGAATCAGCTTGGGAAGGTATCTCAACTCTTGCCGAACTTTTTGAGGAGTCGTGCAAGCGGTACCAGGATAAATGCTTTCTTGGAACACGGACATTGGTTGCAAGGGAGGTTGAAGTTACAAAGGATAGGAAGTCGTTTGAGAAGCTTCATTTGGGAGACTACGAGTGGCTAACATATGGGAAAGCGTTTGAAGCTGTCTGCAACTTTGCTTCTGGTTTGACTCAGATTGGACATAAAAGGGAAGAGCGAGTAGCAATCTTTGCTGACACTAGAGAAGAGTGGTTCCTCGCATTGCAGGTGCTTATCTCGTGTCAACTTTCTTCTTATGGATCAATGAATTTCTGTTGACACTTTATGTTATTACTTATTGTCGTTAACTCAACTTACAGTACTGGAGAGCTAGCTCATTTCGTTGCACATATGATGTGAATATGATTTTACTTGTATAAGCTATCAGTAGATTTAAATAGATAACAGAAATATGCAAGCACGAATTGCTGATACCTGGATTCTGAATATTTTTTTTCCTATTTCAGGGTTGTTTTAGGCGAAATGTCACTGTTGTTACCATATATGCATCTCTTGGGGAGAAAGCTCTTTGTCACTCTTTGAATGAGGTTCTCTCTCTGTCTCTCTCTGCACTTATGATTTTTTTTTTCCTCTGTCATTTCAGGTCCTGAGTGCGTACTTGTTTCCTTTAGATTTAACTTACAAATAATACAGTAAGCAGGATGTTTGCAATTTCCAAACTTGTGATTTTTCCTTCAAGTTGTACAAACATTGAATCCCAGTTTGTTGGATTTTTATTTGGTTGGAAATGACCATCTTTGTGTTACGTTTTTCTTTTCTTTTTCATTGCCTCGACAGATTTTGTTCTCACTAGTCACTACACTTTATTTTTCTCCAGACAGAAGTTACAACTGTGATTTGTGGGAACAAAGAATTGGAGAAACTTGTAGCAATAAATGGACAACTTGACACAGTGAAGAACATAATATGTATGGATGATGAGATTCCATCTATTGCTTCATCTGTTGATAGCAGGTGGAGAATCACTTCATTCACGGATGTTGGGAAACTTGGACAAGAAAACCCTGTTGATCCTGATTTACCTCTTCCTGCGGATATTGCAGTCATTATGTACACAAGTGGAAGTACTGGGTTGCCCAAGGTTTGTTACTTTTAGCACACTTTATTTCTTTCTTTTACTCGTTTTCTGTGTCGCCTTCACACATGATGGTTAATCTGATTGGCTTTATTTGGGGAGTTTATGAACACCTCAAAGGTCCATGTGACATTTTTATCAATACTTTTACCTCTTTATAGTCTTCAGTTTATTCTCGAGTGAAGTCTGCTAAATGAATGCTTACAGTTTGTAGCTTAACTCTACACTTTTCTTGTATACTTGTAATAAAAGGCCTATCATTTGCAGTTTACACATTTATTTTCCAATTGATAATAAAACCCCTAATCCATTTTCACTATGTTCAGGGTGTAATGATGACCCATGCTAATGTCCTAGCTGTTACCTCTGCTGTGATGACCATTGTTCCTGGCATTGGAACCAGGGATATCTATATGGCATATCTCCCCCTTGCTCATATCCTGGAAATAGCAGCGGAGGTATGAAGAATATGTAAGCTTGCTGGATTGCATGGCTACTGTAATTTTTGTTTTTAAATTTTATTTTAACTTGATGATCATTGTGCAATTTCTTTAAATGATCATTTTCTTTTTAAGCACCTACATTCCTGCTGCTTGACCTAACAAATTTATTCTTCATCTCGAAGAATGTCATGGTTGCTGCAGGAAGTGCTATAGGGTATGGATCTCCTTTGACTCTTACGGATACTTCAAGTAAGATTAAAAAGGGAACAAAGGGGGATGCAACCGCACTTTCGCCAACCTTATTAACAGCAGTTCCTGCAATTCTTGATCGTGTTCGAGATGGGGTGCTCAATAAGGTAATTGAATCTTGTCAGGTATATGATATATAGTTATGTACATATGCATATTCAAGTCTACCTACTGATCATGTTGTGTGTGCGTGCGTGTGTGGCATCCTGGTTTTGAAAATATGCCTGTTTATTTCAGGTAAATGCTAAGGGTGGGATATCCAAGAGATTGTTTGAATTGGCCTATGCTCGTAGGTTGTCTGCTCTAAATGGAAGCTGGTTCGGGGCTTGGGGCCTGGAAAGAATTCTATGGGACTTTCTTGTGTTCAGAAAGGTCCGCGCAATTTTAGGAGGTCGCATACGGTACTTGTTATCTGGTGGTGCTCCTCTTTCTGGCGATACCCAAAGATTCATCAACATTTGCATTGGGTCAGTATGCTTCCATTAGTACTTAACTCTTCGAATGCTAAAGTGCGAGCCATGTTCATTCACTTGATCAAAACCACTAAAATGTGAAATATGACTAGAGTCAATAGACCAAATTGCAATGGAATTGACTGAGTTGTGGGGGTCAAGTCCCGACTACAACTCTGGGTATGATGTTACTATATAAAGTCCAATTCTTTCTAAAATGATTATTCTAATCATTTGTGTGCAATTCCTACAAAGGAACATCAATTGCTAAACTTGTTAGTGATAGAAACTTCTGCTCAGTTTTAGGAATAGACTAGATCTTGAGCCCTTCTTTCAGTTTATGTAAGTTACCACTAAGGATAAAGGCTGAGAGGAGCTTGCAGAAGTGCATAAAATCTGACTGCCTACACAGTATTGATGTGGTATACACTTATTATTCCTTGTCGGGTCCATTCAGTGTATTAATCCTGCAAAGAATAAGTCACTAATGTGCACAATGGCTACTTCGTCCTTCTTGTCAAGGAAACATTGATTTCTTTGTTTGTTAAATTCTCATATTGGTTGCCCTAATTATCACTTTTATGATTTGACGAATAATGTTTCTTGACAGTACTTCAATCGGCCAAGGGTATGGTCTCACAGAAACTTGTGCTGGTGGAACTTTTACAGAGTTTGGTGATACCTCTGTTGGTCGTGTTGGAGCTCCACTTCCATGCTCATTTATCAAGGTAACAGATATTCATAGCTTCGTAGGTAATAAGATGTGCTTAACATCAAAGTTTGGAGCAATTCATCAGTCAGACTAGTTTGATACCCTGGTTAATAGTTGCTGACACCTAAAGGTGATATGGACTTGATCCTTATTAAATTCTAATATTCTGTATCCAGTTAATTGATTGGCCTGAAGGAGGATATCTGATTAGTGATTCCCCAATGCCTCGTGGAGAGATAGTGATTGGTGGTCCAAATGTTACTGTCGGATATTTCAAAAATGAAGAAAAAACGAAAGAATCATACAAGGTAGACATTTGAAATTTATTACCTGCTCAGTTTTGGATGGGACTACCCACAAAGACAAGTGTCCATGTAGTCTAAAATCTTAACTTTGATGGTTGATTCTTATTGTCTGTGTATAAAGGTTGATGAAAGAGGAATGAGGTGGTTCTATACGGGTGACATCGGGCAAATCCATGCTGATGGTTGCCTTGAGATAATTGACCGTAGAAAAGACATAGTTAAGCTTCAACATGGGGAGTATGTCTCCTTAGGAAAGGTAATAGTTTCCTTGCGAGATACGTGACACTCTTCATTTCTTTCCTTCTTTGGTGAATGGTAACTAATATTTCCCTTTATAGGTTGAGGCTGCTCTGTCAGTGTGTCGCTATATTGACAATATCATGGTACATGCTGATCCTTTTCATAGTTACTCTGTGGCTCTTGTGGTAGCATCTCGAACCACAGTGGAAGATTGGGCAGCAAAACAAGGAATTGCATTTAGCAACTTTTCAGACTTGTGTGAGAAAGAAGAAACCAAAAAAGAAGTGCAAGCATCACTGTTGAAGGTACATCTATCTTCTCTATAAACACAAACTAAGTAAGGCATTCGGTCATTATACTCTGCCGCCAGGTCGATCACCCGACTTATCCTTGCCTTCATTTATTCTAAAAGAATTGCTGTTCTCAGTAGTCAGCCTTGTGCATAATTGGTTTCTCATTGAAATACAAACAACCTTCTGGTCCATGATATGAAGATTCCTTCTTGACTATTAACTTGTGGGGGATTTGTTTTTATCGATTTACCTTTACATAATTATGTTTTATTCTCAGGAAGCGAAGAAGGCGGGGTTGCAAAAGTTTGAGATCCCTGCGAAAATCAAGTTGCTTTCAGAGCCATGGACTCCTGAAACTGGCCTGGTCACTGCAGCTCTCAAGCTCAAGAGAGATATCATTCGGAAGGCTTTCTCAGAAGACCTCTCCAACCTATACGCTTGATGATTCTTCATAAAGTATGTGAAAAATCTTGAGGGCCCTACTGGATGCAACCAATTTTCTCCTTAAATTTTGCCTTGTTAGATGCATTGCAGGCCAATGATTAGTGTTAGGAAAGAGTCGGAGAGGAGTTAAATCAAACATGCCCAGAGTTTTTATACAGTAGCTTACTTCAAGTTGTTTAACTGCATCATTTACTCAAAATGGTTAGCCTTTTAAATTGGCACTATGAGTTATTCTTTAATTTACAGAATGGATTCGAAAGCCTCCACATTAGTTGCTGCTTGTATTGTTTTTTTTACTGACATGGATTTCAGATCATGTACCAGCAAATCTCATTAAGTTCTGAAAATTGATGTTGAGATTTGAATAGACTAGAGTAGTGTAGGACTGTAGAAAGGAGGGGCAGTTGTGAATTCAAGTATGGTCCACTGTTTATGAATCCGACTTGAAATTCAGGCAACCTAACTGGACCGGAAACCATCCCCAGTCCTCCCCTAAGACTAGGTTCCCCCCATGTGCCCTTGGGTTGGTTTGTTTCCAACTTTCCATCACCTTTTTAACCAAACCATTTTAGCTTTCTCTTTATCATCTGCTATTGGCTCCACTGCAGTCACCTCCCCCTTTTCTTCTCATTTCATTACATCTCTTCTCTCGTGTCTCTCTCTCTCTCTCTCTCAAGAGAATTGAATTGCATGGCCAACATTACATTTAGGAAAAAGACTCATCTTCGGCGGTCTGATTGTTTTCTTTGACTTCTAAAGGGTGTGATACGGAAACAAACAGATTCGATTGTAACAACACTGCATGAAGAAGAGAAACGACAATTTGATTCAAATCATGGTCTTGTCTTGCATTTTTTTTCTTTCTGTAAAGGATGATCATTTAAGAACAAATCTTCTGATCTCAGCAAATAATTCCTCTTGTTACTGACCAGATCTAGATTTTCCGTGTGCAAACTTCTCTTCATGATTGTGGCCACTAACACTAACTACAACCAATTCCATGAGCTTCTGCAAGAACTATGTCGTAATTAGCAAGAAACAAAACATTTAACATTGTGGAGAAAAATATCACCAGGCTTCTGAAGAAGGGAGAAATTACACTGTTTGCTTCAAACATTGTTGTCCAACGTGCTAGGTGTACGCCTGTGGTGAACCCAGTTGGGCAACCCACTTTTATTTTTCCCACAAAAAATGGGACCCGCATGAAGAAAAAAACAGGGCCCACCTTTTGTGCGTAAAAAAAGTAGGTTCCGCATGAACCCGGTTTGCACGAAAATTTCCAGCATCTTCTAGGCCCTGGCCACAGTTGGGTATGAAATTATCTTTCTTGGAGAAAGCTGGGAACCACATCTTGCTCCCAAGACTCGAAGAAAACCACAAGTTTACAAGCCTCGATAAAATTGCCTCATGCACTCTTCTAAAGTCTCAAAACAGCTGCTTTGCATTCTCTCTATGCTCTTTAGTTTCTCGTGCCAAGTGCCAAGTGCCCTTGCCGGCTTGCCCCTTATAAAGTTTGGGTGAGGTGACCAGTGGGAGTCGCTTTTCTTGACTCAAACCCACATGCATGCCCTTTTGAGTTTCGACAACTCCATCTCCATCTCCAATATGGTTCTCGATAAGGGTTGCAATTGATTTGCAAATTTAGGGCATAAATAATTTGGAGTCCTACAATTAATGTCTAATGACGATTAGTCGTACTTGAGTATACGAGTTTGCCAACTTTCATTGTTTTCTTTTCTTTCTTTTGGGGAGCAGAATTGTCTAACCATAGCCTTAAAAGGCCTAGAGGATTTGACATTGTAACAACCTAACTTCTGACCATAGTATGGCAATGGAAGCAAGCGAATCATTCGAGTTCTTACCAAATAAATAAGTCCATTGAGTTTGTGTATTGCAATATCTGATCGTGTAAATAACAAAACTTTGCAAATTAATAAACTAGACTTTTGAACTTAAGAGCATCTTAAGTGCACCAGGTACCAGGTGGTGTATTTGTACCAATTATGTATAACGTAATCTCAATCATTTATTTACGTACACCAGGTACCAGGTGTATTTGTACCAATTATTTATAACGTAATCTCAATCATTTATTTAATCTAATGTTATATAATATTAATATCATTAAGTGAATGAATATTAAATAGAGGTAAAAAATATTAGTTAATCATTGTAAACGTGTGAGCAATTATGTTAATAATTAATATTATTTTATTATTATTAAGATAATAAACCCTGCATCTCAAACTCTAAATCCTAAACTCCAAACCTCAAACCCCATACTCAGAAATTCTCGAATCCTAAAATCCCTAAACCCAAAACCCCACAATCAAATTAGCAAATTAATTTTCTTCTACATTGTTGGTGTAGAGTGTAGACACATGTACGTTTATAGAGCAAATTTAAAATATTGATAATATTTGTACGTTTATTTATGCAATTTTAAATTGTCGATGATGAAAAACAAAAAATTCAACATTACCTATATGCTTGTGGCATATTTTGATATAGGAAAAATTATTTAAATAATCACTCATCTTTGTCACGTTCGACACTTTAGTCACTCTACTTTTCAAAACATCATTTTAGTCACTCGACTTTACTTCTATGTATCACTTTGGTCACTAGGTTTAAAATAAACATCATTTTAATCACTGAACTAATTATCTATATATCACTTTAGTCACTATGTTACCCCTCATATAAATCAAAAATTTGATGTATAAAACTGACGAGTGACCAGAGTGATACATGAAAGTAAAGTTGAGTGACCAAAGTGATATTTTAGAAAGTAGAGTGACTAAAGTGTCAAACGTGACAAAGATGAGTAATCATTCCAATAATTTTCCCTTTGATATATGTACGAAAGAACTAGCCTCGTATAGTTGTGAGTTTTTTTTGTCTAGGTCCAGTTAATCAACTATTAGTACTGATCATTTCAAATTTATTTTTCTAAAATGGTAATAACAAATCATTCAAAGTTCAATTTTCAATTTTTTTAACATGTTTTAATTACCAAACTTTCAGTATCATTCAGATATCATTGTACGATTTTTTAAGTGATGGGATCATCTCTATTAAGTTGATATAAATAAAATGCAAATATCTAAAATCTATATATATATATTAGATGAAAAATAGAATATATTAAGAGCCGGTAATTTACAAGGAATCGACCGATTACCGGTATAATAGAAATGACTCCTATAGTAAACTATACTATAACCTTTTTCACTCAATGCAAGGAGCTTGACAAAAGAGAGTAAGGCAATTGGGGGTTCTAATCCTCTAGACTAACAAAATTACATTTGGTGCCCCACTCCTAATCAAGCTTCAAATATTGTTCTTTAACGAAAAAATGTTTGATATATCACATCAATTTTACGTCAAACCAAAGATAAATGTGACTTAATTATTTTAATATAAAGTTTAATCTTCTCACCAACCAAATTTTTCTGTAGACTATTTTGATATTACAAGGTATATATATCTACATAATCAATTCATTTGTATAGAGACATTAGTATGTCCGTGTCGATATAAGAACTTTATACAATTTGTAAAACAAAAATTAAAATTAAAATATTTGACATTAGTTTGAGTATTTAATTATCAAAATATAAATTTTTTATATTTAAATAAATTAACCCTATTTTATTTTAAGTAAAATTTACCTTATTTACGTACGATATTTGTGAGTGGAAAAAATATAAACCACAATAGTAAGCAAATAAAGAATTGTTGGATTACAATGTAAAAATATAATAATAGATACAACTGACAATATCATTACATGCTATATGACACGGAGATGAGTTCGAATTTTGATACGTGGAAGCGATAACACGGTTTAAATAACGAATACAGTTCACGTGCACATAGTTAGTATCAAAAAATATACGTTTATATATAGACAATCAAAAGTTTAACACTAATATGTTAATTTTATATATTTGATTATGGAAAATTTGAAAATAAAAAATAAAAATTTGGCATTAAAAAGTAATGACTAATACCCATGACGTTATAGTTAAAAAAAAGTTTATTTTATTTTGAGATAAACTAACCAAAACAAAAAACAAAACAAAATGATAAAATAAAAACTAATAAAAAAGCCAACGTGTTGAGAGAGAGAGAGAAAGATAATATTTCATTTCTTTTTGTGGTAAATTTTGAGTCAAATCTCATTTATTTTAAGAATTTTCCTTCGAACTTAGTTTCTTTTATGATTATATTGTACGTTCTTTGTAATACCTCCTAGAAGAAATTGAATTGAGGAGAGAAGTGTTCAATGGTTGAGTTTGACACCAACGGTTGATATCAATTACTCAATAGTCAATGGCATTTGAAAGTATAATTCATCTAGCTATTCAAGTACTTGTTCAAGAGGTAAGGTAAACCTAACTAGCTTAATCTCTTACTTAAATATGATTTGGAACCATCTTTCATCCTCTTGGTCAATCAATCTACCCTTTCCCAATCTCCAGGGCCGGCCATAAGCATACGGAGGCCCCTGCCAAAAAAATAAAGTTGCATACAAGTACTAGGCTAAATTTTTCTTGTTTGCTATTGCTTGTATCTTCTATCAATTTCTACATTTTCAGTGTTATTTTTTCTATTGTTTTGAACATTGTAATAATGAAAGTTGAAGTAACAGCCGCAAGTCCGCAACAACAATTGATTTAAATGAAAAATACTATTTACAATCCAGATTTGTTAAAGAAGTCAATTCGAATATATGAATTGAGCATTTAATAAGAATCCTTTTGAAAATAAGAAAAAAGAAGCTAAATGGGCATTGCATACTATACTGTCTGAACTTAATAATAAGGTAAAAGAATGATGTAAGGGGAGTTGAACCCCACTCACTTCACAGAAGCATGTTAACAATGTAAGGCTTTGCGAATTAGACTATCCCTCATTAGATGCATACAATCATCTTCACGCTATATAATAAAAGAATTTGGAGGCCCCGGTTACACTGGTGGCACACGCTCAGGGCCGCCCCCGCCAATCTCCTACGTGTAGAGAAAAAAACCAGCATTTGAAGTTTGACTCTTTACACTTGGTAAATGGTCATTTGTCCATTTGGCCTAGTTAATGAAATCAAGTTACCCATTCGATTAGATTAATTAATCCTATCAAATTTTAAATTCTTACGAATTTATAATGATTACCTAAAATTTAATACGAGACCCACCTCATGATCACCTCCGTTGATCCAAAATGCTCCAAACTATAAAGGGCCTTGCACCATATTACACATTTTCACACACACCCATGTGTATTCACACAAACCCAACTCACACACCCTCTTCTTCTTCTTCTTCTTCTTCTTCTTCTTCTTCTTCTTCTTCTTCCTTTTGGTGGTGACATCAGAGGCAATTTGGGGGCAATTTTATCACTTGGGTTTTCCCTTCTTCTTCGGTCAACTCAACTCTCTCTAGTTTCTTCTCGGAAGCTATGAACATGAACAATGGGTACATAGAAGGAGACAACTCGTTTTGCTATTTCCACCCAAAAGAGGTGGTTGTGGGTGTTTGTTCACTGTGCTTAACTGAGAGGCTTCTCATCTTGGCCGCCAGAAAAGGCCACCATAGAAACACCCAGAGCTTCACTCACAGAAAGACACCCATTACTCTCCCAAAGATCTTTGCTTTCGGTTCTTTCCTCAGTCGGAAGCCAGATTACTTGGATCAAGAAGCTTCCACCAGCCAAGAAGGTAACTTTTTTTTCATCTGGGCTGGTAAAGTTTTCAGCTTTTTTATTCAGTAGATTTCAGTGGCCATGGAATATATTGCTCTGTGATGTTTTGTTGAGGATTTTTGTGTCTGTGTGAGATTGTTGTTTGTATTATTGATGGGGATTTGCTTTAAAGGATAATAATGACAAAATTATGGTCAAAGTACAGGCTAATGTGGAATTATATATTGGCAGATTGCAGACAAAGGCTTCAGTTCTCTTAATTACAGTGGTAATTTAAAAACAATATGAAGATGGGGAAGTTGTCACTGTTGGGATTTTAGGGACATGCATATTTGATTTGGAACCATTTTCGTTTCTGGGTTTCTTGATTTATCTAGTCATTTATAATTTAATTACTCTGGCTTGTTTTCTCAGTGTTTATGAATAAAAATTTCCCAGTAACTTTTGTATGTCCCTAAAAAAGACAAAGTAAAACATGAAGCAGACTAGTTTGACGAATTTCCTGAAAAGATGCATCCTTTTGCTAAGCTTTGCGACTATGTTTTCGTTGAAAGTGAATTCTTGTGACTTTAGTGCATTTACATTTGTTTTATTTCAGAATAAGCAAATAGGCACCAAGAGCAACTCTAACAATGTCACAGAAAGTTTGCTTATTTTGTTCAAAAATAAAGTTGAAACATATTTTAACTAATCACTTATGTAATTTTATTCCAACAATATCACTTAAAATGTAGTTAGATCTAAACATATGCTTAATTGAATATTTATTTATTAATATAATTATTAATTACATTTGCAATTTAGAAGGAAAGAATTAATTACAATATTGAATGTTTTGTTACCTATAATTCATGTTTTCGGTATAAGAATAAGGGATAAAAATATGAAATATAGAAAATCCCTAAGCTGGCTAATAAGATAGGAGAGTTGTTGGAGTGAATTTTAAGAGAAAATCTTTATATTTTAGTTAGAAATGACTTTTAGAGAATCTGCTGAAATAGCTCTAAGCTCCTTAAATTCTGTGTTAATGTTTAAAGTGCCTCTTTAGACATATCTGAAAGGTTCAACATTCTTCCATTATTATAAGAAACCCAGTGTGATATTTAATATATTTGAGTGCAACAGATAGTATGATCATTACAGATTACCATTTTTTTAGTTGTAACTACCAATGCTTTTCTCTTTGCTTAGACTCTACCCTTACTCTTTCCATACCAACTATCTAAGAGTAATAATGAAAGTGCACCTTGACTAATATATTCTGTTAGCATTCACTTAGATCAGTGATAAGAGCAGTTGAGCTATCATTTGCCTATATTAAACCAAACTAAATATATCAGAACCAAATCCTAGACGTTACTGTTTCTTTATGGAAATACATGCATTTTTTGTTTTTTTATATCATGGAAATCTAGGAGGGTCCTGTTGGGACTTTTCTGTAATTCATTTCAACTATCAGCAATTCAGCAGTAACAAATGAGCATATTCTGAGTTTCTAGAATTATTCACAAACTCACTGTGGAAATAAATTTTTGCAGATTCATTTATATCAATCAAGTTCGAAGATAATGGAATTGCCTCTTGGGAGAAGAATAAGGTTTCTGAGGTCTCTCTAGACCATTGTAACATGCCCTGGAATCACAACTTTACCAAGGACTCCAAGGAGGGCAAGGAGACCAAGAGTGTAATAGAGCATGGGAAATCTAATACACCACTTAGGTGGAAAAAGCGGCTCGGACATCTCTTCCAGCTTAGTAAATGGAAGAGGTCCAACAAGAGCAGTGTGTGCCATGTGAGCAACAAGGTAGAAGGAGTCAAGGTAAGGAAGGGCTGGATAAGAAGTCTGACAAAGAGGAGAGGGTCCATGGAATAAAGGAGCGCTTGTACAGAAAGTGACACAGGTCCTTCCTCCACCATACTCATATGTGGGTTAGAAGCTCACTAAAGTCATATATAATTGAGGGAGGTAGAGTCAAATTCTTTACTTTATTATTCCCTAAAAAATGTGCTTTGTTTGCTTTCAACTCTTTGAGCTTCATATCTTTTTCCTTTTGTTTCCTCCCATTTCTTTAAACAGTACAGGCTGTAAAAGAGTTCTTGAAATATGCTTTGGTTTCACATTTTTATGAAGGGAAAATAGCTATAATGATCATTCAAGTTTGTCACAATCGACAATTTGATTACAGAAGTTTATAAAATATCAAAAATGTCATTGAACTTTAACTTTGTCTATCAAATTGATTACTTTGCTCATCTTGAATGTCAATTTTTTTTATTTCATGGTGGTTTTCATACTTATCCTACTTATGTTATGTGCATTTCTCTTATAATCTCATCTATATAAGCAAAATATTTGACAAATTAGAATATTTAAAATAGATAAAGTGATTAAATTGATAGACAAAGTTAAAATTCAGTAACCTTTTTGATATATTACAGAATTCAGTGATCAAATTGTCGATTCTGACAAAATTTAGTGATCATTTGTGTCATTTTCCTTTTTATGAAAGATAAAAATATGAAAGATAAAAATATTACAGAGCGGATGTGTGTTTTCCTCACCATGCCAAACATTGTAAAGCTAGCCCCATGGTAGGTTCACAAAGTGGGAAACAATAGAGCAAAGGCCCCATCCTTGTGGTTCCTGGACTTGTCTATTATCTTGTTCCCTCCCATTAGTAACCTCAAAATGGCTGTAAGTCACCAAAGATTATATGCAAATAAATTTCTTAACATGTGCCTCATAATGAATAAACTATGGTGTGTGTTTTTTTTCTTCATAGGAATAAAGGATGGTGTTGATGAGTCTCATTTGAGTTTTTTTTTTCTCTAGCCATGTGCAATTCATCATGCATGTGATGTTACCTGGCATATGTGATTAGGTCAAATTTGTTTACTTGTTTCCTTCATTGCTGTAATTTGTCCCAACTTCTGGCTCACTCAAACTACCAAGGCACCATTGATCCTGTTCTTATAGTTAGGACCACGCTGTGTGTAGGCTTTTTTGAAAAGCTTCTAATCTGGTTGATGAAATGACAAGACTTGAATTTTCTGACCCAAGTTCATCAATAACTAGAGGTATAAAATGAGTCAGACTGATATGACACAGACATAATACATTTTAAAATGAATCTGATACTATAATACACAATCTACACTTTTGACATACTAGGCATCATATGATGATATGATTAAGTAAATTCTGCTTATCTTGGGCATAACCTAGGGTAGACATGTTTAATAATGACAGTAAAAGATCACAGCCTATATTCGTCTGCAAATTGATATCTTCCTCTTTTAAAGTTTCCCAGTCCTAAGATAATGCTATTGCTCTTGAATCTAACTTTTAGGCCATCTCGGGAGGGACTATATTTGACCCTGAGCTATAATTTAGCCCCTTGAATATACTATTTTAGTTAATAGTAAGGACTATATTTTGTGTCGTCTTTAACCCGTAAGAGTTATAATTTTAATTTTTATATAATTTTATTAATTTAAACTTTAAACTTATATATATATATATATATATTCAAACCTATATTTACTCAAAACTAACTATTTTCACCATCTCAACTACTTCGTTAATAATTGTTGAAAATAGTTGTTGAAAATATTACCGTTGATATTTATACTAATAATTTAATTGCATTGTATTTATTATATTCATTGATGGTTTATTTAAAAAATCAATTATTATTAATATTTTAAAATATCAAATAATTTGTATTTATTTAATATATTATCGTTGCATATATTATATTTACTGAAATTTTAAAAAAATATATTTCTAATTTTTTTAAAAGTATTACACATGATATATTTATTGTTTTTATTATATTATTTTACGAAAATATTATGATTATTATTGAAGTTAAAAAATTAAAATAAACTGATTAATTAAATGATATCATCACGACTTTTAAATTAACATGATCACTAATTAAGATTAATATTAGCTATTAAGAATATCAAATTTTTAGTGTTTAAATGTAATTGTGGTCTTCACAAAAATATAGCTCAAGGCTATGCCAAGGGCTATATATAGTCAAACCTTTGGCCCGATCGGGCTATATATAGCCCTGAGTTGGAGACGAATTTTCGTTGATTTTAGGACTATATCAAGCTTTTAACCCTGTACTGGAGATGACTTTACAATCCAAAATTCATGGATTCCAAAAGATTCAAAAACTTCTTTTTGCTTTTTTATTTCGAGAGTAACTGTTGTCTGTAGTACCTCTTTTGTTCATCATTATCACTCTAGTCAGTTGAGTTAGATTTTGTGCCCATATGTGGTAGGATTCATTTTCCCTTGCCAAAAATGGCAATGAGAAATGAGAGGCAGTAATTTCTACTATGATAAATGTAGAAACAGTTGCTCACAAATGCATCAAAATTCAATTATTGAAGTTGTTATGAAATTTTACATTCTGCCACTCTCAACAGTGTGCTAACTATAACCAAATAAATCCCAGTACTTGCACTCTTTCCTCCGTTGTCTGTATCACCACAGATCAAATGCAAAACAAATATGGATGGTAAGAATAAACAGGTGATCAATTGGTAAACTTTACATCTGGGTTTCTCATGTATTTGAGCCACATATCAGCCATTACTCTTGATGAAATGCTCCACAACAAGTCTTGACCTTTAGAACTCACTGTATGTTTGCCTTTCTTCCCTGCTTTTGCCAATCCATGAGCCACAAGCCACTGCATTGCTGTTAATCTCTGCTTCTCGCTATCCCATGCAGTTCTCTTAACCCCTCTTGACTTCACCTTCAATCCCCCAACATGCAAACTTGCCACTTTGAATCTCTTCTCCTCCTCCTCATACTTACCGACAGCAAGCGTGTTTTCGGCTCTTGCTGCATAGATCAGTGCAATCATCGGGCCTCCTACTGCCTCATACCGCCTAACTGGATCTCTCAGCTGAACAACGACTGCCAGTGTGATTGTGTCTGTATGATCCATCCGCAATAAATCATCTGCACTGACCAAGCTATGGTTCTTAATCCAATCCTCAAGCGACATAGAAGAAGCAAGTGGTTGATGTTGAGCTTTTCCTCCAGATGCTGTGGTGCCAAACATTGGCGAAACATCAAATGGGGATTCTTCCTCTGCCATTTCAGCCTGAATTTTCAAAGCTTCAAGGGCCATGGACTCGATCTTCTGCATTGAGAATGCGAGAATCTCCTCTGCTGTTAAGGGGCCTTCATTCACATTCCAAATTCCTGTGGAAATCCTCTCTTTTCTACCTGCACTCATTGCATTTGCCATGGTTTTCACAGCTGCAATGGTTCTAGCGGCACTCGAGTTAGCGCCTTCTTTGTTCCTACCTTGGATAATGGCTGAAGCAATGCCTTCGAAAGCTATCTTCTCTGCAGTTTTATCCATCAGGTCATCCATGCTCATCAAACTCGAAATTTGAGTGTTCAGTTCATCAAGTCCAATAGCTGCAATCCTTTGGAACAGTTCAAATCCACTCATGGATTGATCCCATGGCAAAACAAATGGTTTCGATATTTGCATGGCAAGTTTAGGTGTATCTTTCCTTGCTACCACAGTATCCAGTGGATTCATGGATGCTAAGTAGCCTCCGTCTCTGGTCTGAACTACACAGCCTAAGCTCTTTCCTAGATCCGGTAGGAATACCTCTGTTTCACCCTCTGCAGATTCCTCAGCTCCTTCGAGCTGCAGTGGCGGCATATCACTCTGGATGAGCTTGTACTCATCTATGAGATCCTCATCCTCGAGCATTTGAAGGAATTCCTTTGATACTGTTTCTTCATCGGTCTCCAATTTCTGTGAAGACTGTGATCCAATTTCTTCGTTGTCTTTCGTGATGCTTTCCTCTTTTCCCATCATAGATTCTAAAGCTTTAATCTGCTGAGCAATTGAATCCAGCTCTGTCAATCTTGTATTATGCACTTGATCTTGCACAACTTCCTTCACTACCTCGGTCGATGCTGCTGATTTTTCATCAAGGGAAAGTTCTGATTGTGCTTCCCCATATTCCTCTTCCTTGTCTTGGAATTCAACACCTTTATCCACAACTTCAAAGTCGGGAAGATCAAGATCCTCTACTTTTGGTGCTTCTGGCTCTTTTGGCTTCTCGGCGATAGAAGTAGAAGAAGAAGATACTGAGACTGGGTTTGGCTCATCGAGATTCAGCTCATCTATCCCATGAAGATCATGAACAGAGTGTCCTGTTTGTGAAGGTGTCCATGCTTCTCTGCTTGAAAGCTTTGGACTTGGCACACTAAAAGAAGTCTTCGACTGCTTCCTTGCGAAAGAAGACGAGAATGTCTTGGACTTGGCACTCTTCAAATCCTCAGCCTGGCTATAGATTCCAACTCCTCCATCTTTCTCCATAATCTGAAATCCCAACTTCAGAACAAGCTCTCCACCTTTGGCCTTCCCCGACAACCTGAAACTCTTATCCCATTGCCGAATTCGCTTACCTTCGTGGCTCTGATCAATGGACTCCTGAATCAGCTGACTTAAATCCACAGAGCTTCTCCCAAATTCAAGCTCCTCAGCATCAACTGCAAACGCGTAAATCCAAAACGGCCGCGGCTCAAACTTCATCTGCTTCCCATGGCCAGAACTACAATACACATGACACCTAAAGAAAAGGGTCTCTTCAAAATCAGCAGCTCCTTGTGACACTCTTGATGGCATTGTCTGCACTGCTCCGTCTTTGCTCTCCTTTTTCCTTACACATACCGAAAGACGAAGGCCATTCATCGAAGCAGGAAGGCCTTGTGCAGTGACAACCTCAACCGAAAACAAGCAGCTGATCTTGTGCATTCCAATATGAGATATAGCACGAATAGGCTTCCAGTTCCAAATTCCTTTTTTCTCTGTACTACTTGATCTCTCCTCAACATTGTCCTTGAGTTCTATCTGATTAGTAGCCGTACTTGTGATCCCCTTGCCTCGGTCTTTTTGTTCATTTTCGGTTGGACGTGAGCGCCATGGGGACAAAGACATGCGCCTTCGTAGTGGTTTTGTGCTGTTGGCTTTGATCTCCTCAACTTTAGCAGCGGCAGTAAGCTCATCTCTGGATGGGATTGGAGGTACCGAGTTTCGAGGAAGAACAAGGGAAGCGGTTCTTCGATTAGTAGTGGTGGAGATGTGGGAAGTGTAGAGTGACTCGCTGAGTGCTTCAA
The DNA here is from genome assembly GCA_946800695.1 of Geum urbanum. Taxonomy (NCBI): domain Eukaryota; kingdom Viridiplantae; phylum Streptophyta; class Magnoliopsida; order Rosales; family Rosaceae; genus Geum; species Geum urbanum. The sequence goes on along the minus strand of OX326998.1, from coordinate 14,250,112 downwards.
GTTCTTCCAGGAGCTGAGCGTTGGAGTTTCTCCGGGTGCCGCCGGATGAAATCTCTGCCATTGTTGATAGGGAATATCAAATTAAGCTCAGATGAAATGGTGCGATGTAAATTACGTACATGCAGATTAGGTATGGAAGAGAATGTGATAACGGTTTTTTGTTATGAGGATGTTGATCATTTGGTAGCTAGAGAGGGTTGTGAGGTGGAGAAAGGGCCATGAATAGAGATGAATATGGTGGTTGTAGCAGCTTCAAGAGCCAACGAATTTGTGTGAAGGATAAGAGGAAAACGTTTGTTTCTGATCTTCCCCATCTCATTACTTCCTCACCGATGAAAGAGACAGATTGAAACAAATAGGGGATGGAAGTTGGTCCCAGAGAACTAAATGTATATGGTTTGTTCTGGTACGTTCATGATATGGAACGTAAAATTAAGTGTAGCCTAGTCGTCGATTACTATGTATGAAGTTTCTAATGAGCCTTGATGAGTATTAAAGGTACCATTAATTAGTTGTACTAAACGAACATTAAACGGAATAGCAAAGAAATTTTGATCGATCAGCTAGGTGCGTCAATGTGAATCATAACAATATATACGGATATGGGGCAACTAGTTCACTAATAATCTACTATTGGTAGAATTTCAAATAAGGGGGGTGACCGGGTGAGTAAAGGAAAATACTCAAACTCATTTCAACACTATTGCCGAAACTATTCCCATTTATATAACTTTTAATTCGTGATTTTAAAATTGATCAAGACCACTAGATCAATATATAATTTTCCTAGTAAGGATGATGCATACAAAAATTTAAATGAAATCGAAGATCGTTTATTTATTGAATTTAAATAAATAGATAGTTGTTAATGTAATATTAAAAGTCACAATAATTGTTCATTTATTTAATAAAATTAGATACTCAAAGGACATTCATTTTGATTACTTTTTTTGTTAAGAATCTTCAACTTATAATCTATATGATGGGTGATCTTGATTATAAAATCACAAATTAAAAATTATATAAAAAGAGTAGTTTGGACAATAGAGTCCAAATATATTTAGATCTAAGTATTTTTCGTGAGTAAATTGGAGTAGAGTATGCATGGTAATAATTTAGAGAAGAGTATATATATGCATGCATGGTTTCAAACTTTCAATAATGATGTGAAAGTATTCTGAGAATTGTCTTATAAAATATCCAAGTCTATCTAGCTAAGAGATTTTAGCCTGGAGCTTATAATTAAGAGTAAAGAACTAACATAATAGTACTACACTAAAAAAGATAGTACACAGTTATAGAGCCTGTTAAAAGCGAATAGAAAACCCTAGAGGCGTCTCATCTACTACTGTTGCTAGTTCTTTCATTCGAGAACTTTGTTACCCAAATTTCTAAAGCTTCATGGCGGATCAAATGACTGAATAACTCAAGAACTCATTGACTATTGTCGATGAGGGTCGCACATTCTTTGGTGTCAAGGGATTTGCGGGTGTGTCTAACCATTCCTTTGTGGTCGCCAAACTGATTAGAGGTAAAGGATCTCAAAATTTTCAAGCTGCTGTCAGAACCCTAGCCTCCCTTTGGGGTTATGGTCATCGTCTCTCGATTCGCCCCGTGGATGACCAGTTTCTTATTGACTTCTCTAAGAAATCGGAAACCAAGCATGTCTTGGAAGGCGGTAGTTCTATGGAAAGGCTGCCTTGGTGTTGGAAAGATATTCTGGTCGTGGAGATCCTATGCAAGTTCCGCTGCTTTCGCTATCAGTGTGGGTGATGATCCTAGGTTAGAGTTGTTCTTTTTTACGAGGAAGGCTATTCGCATGATTGCGAATACGATTGGGGTGTTTATCAAGATAGAAGAAGATGCTTTCTGTAACCACTGCAAGATACCCCCGTCTTCAACACTCGGCGACCTCGCGGGTATGGCAGCCATTTCCGGTTCGTACTTTTGATTTTGAAGATGGAATTACAGCGAAGATGTCATTAAAATATGAGATGTTGCATGGGTTTTTCCATGCATGTGGTCTTCTTGAGCATCCTAAAACTGGTTGTATTGGTGCTCCAGACTCATCGAAGAACATTGTTCTCGAATCAGCAACGAGTTTTGTTGGTGGTGTGGACGTTTCTCCACCGGAGGTCATTGCTACTACGGTGATTAGGGCTTCTAACCCTAAACCTAACCCTCCTTCTTTCTTATAGGTTAAGACATTGCAAAGCCTTTCAACTTCGTTGCTATTTAGGATTCCAGGGGTTACTCAAGAATCTTTTGCAGTGGTTGATGCAGCTCTTCGTCAAACTGTGCTTAATGCATCGGTTAGGGAAGCTTTGCTTAAACGTTAAATTGGAGATAGCAAGGAGGAAGAATCTAAGAGGCAGTAAGTATCGTGTTCTCAAAGTAAGAAACAACTCGCAGTGATACCAGAGCTTGCGATCCTGGAACTCAATGGCCTACTCCTGAAGTCTCCGGCGAAGAAATCAAAGAGAGGCCTGCCTCAAGGTTCCAAAAAAAACCCCCAAAGAAACTGACTATGGATGCCGTGTCTGAAGTGGAGAACCCTTGCAGAATCATAGGGATATCAGAACAGCATAAGCGGGATCGCATGGCAAAGACGAAAGGCATGGAAGTTGGTACCATACTCCCTGAATGCATCAGCCAAGAGATTGTTCCCTTCGAGGAAGTCACTCCTGCCACTAATGCAGGGGATTGGCAGTGGCACTCTTCTGTGTTTGCTTCCAAGAATGGTGGTGTCAAGGCTCCAAAATTAATGGAGATGGAGGTTGATCCGAGGGCTGCAACACAGGAGGAGTGAACTATTGCGAGGTAGTAGTTTATTACTTTTCATTTTTTTGATTTTATGTTTCTATGGTTGTCTGGATTTGGCTTTAGCTTTCAGTTGTTCTTTGCTACTTTTTGCTGTGGTTGGGTAGGTATTTCTTATCGGTCTTTCCACAGTAACGTCACTGGTTACTTTTGATGCTTATTGCTAGGATAAAGATATTTGTGTAGGTTAGGTGGCTTCGTCGCTGAATTTACATAGGGTTTGACTTTCTTGTTTGTCGTCGTCCTTAAATGGATAGTCAATTCTATATTCATATTTATTTTTTTCTAATAGAATTGACGTCCACGTCTACCTTTCAAAAAAAAGAGAAAAGAGTAAAGAACTAAAGACACAAGTTTTCCGCAAAGAAGTAAATGATGTGAAGCGACTTAATGAGAGGTTTTTTTATTATTATTTTTTGTTTATTTTTTTTTCTACGAATGAAGATATTATTAGAAGACATTCTCAGCTTGAATAGTACATACACAATTGAAAAGCAGCCCTATTCAAAAAGAGAAGACGGAACTAATAAAAAAAATACTATTCTTTATAACGTTAAGTTCAATTGACGTTGAGCTTACTTGCATCTTAAACCGATTAACGAAAAATATATGAGAGATGGAGATAACATACCCTTAAGCACGCAATTGTGATAGGTATATCATCACCCATCAATCCCGTAATCCATAAAAGATGCAAGTAAGTCAACCACTACACAGTGCCTAAATCATCTTCTTCTTGCCCATAATAAGTAGGCAAGAAGTCTTTGTCAAGATACAACCCTGAACAAGAACATGAGATCTCGACTGGCTCAAAATCCACCAAGCCAGTCCAAAAGGTTGAAGGCCCGATGCAATTGGGCTCCTCACAATAAGCCCATAATAGCTTGACAACATGGTAGTGCAGAGCAAAGCTGGATCTCGCATGCAACACCAACGCCATCGACCAAATCCGACCGTGTCTCACCTCATCCTATGACGTTGCCCCCTGTATATGGCCGAACATTCACGATAATAGCCCAGGCTTGAACACTCGCGTCCCTTGTGATGCCAAAGTACCTCTATGCGCCTCCACAACGCTCTGACGCAAAAACATCTTCCCCAACCCGTTAAAACATGTATCGAGAAGGAGAAAACGATAAGTTGCCACCATACAAGAAAGTCGTAACAATTACAAAAGAGGGTTGAGGACCCCTGGGATTTGATCTCGATAAAGAGCTCGACTGGGAGAAGACAGACCGACGACAACAACGCCATCCTAGGTGAGGAAAAGGAGAAAAATTGGCTCTGGGAAAGAGGTCCGAGAACTTAGGAACTAGGGTTTGCATGACTAATGAACCTCACTTAGTGAGAGGTTGATGACAAAGAGATGAAACAAATACTTGATGAATAAACATGCATAATAAAAAAAGAAATATCATCAATAGTGCATCACAAATGAGTCATTCATTATTTTGGTAACTCACTTTTAAAAACTATCACTACAGTACCTTACATTTAAATATCTACCTAAACTAAGTACCTACCGTTAGTAACGTCGTCAACTTATTGACAAATAACTGAAAAAAGAAATGACAACTTTTTATGAAAAAGAACAAAGTAAAAGATACTAAAAGAACGAGAAAATATAAATTAACAAGAAAGAAAGAAAAAATAGGAATTGAAAATTTACTTCTTAAAAGAAGAGATCTTTTAAAAAAAAAAAAAAGTCGACACATATCCTAAGTAGAGATATAAATGTGAAGTATCAAAGTGATAATTTTTAAAAATAAGACATCATATAAATGACTTATTTATGAGGTATCATTCACAATAAAACTCTAAAAAAAAATACATTAAAAACATAATTTAATAGATGGACTAAATCTTTTAAAAAAATTCGTCGTCATATTACATATCATTGATAAATCATCAGCCATATAGATCGAAATACTTCAGTAACTAATCAAGTATTTTACGATAACATTCAACATAGAGTACGTTTACAAATTTGCGGTCTTTATCACATCATCAGTAGTGTTTTTGGATGGAGCCTGCCAAGTTGTATGACCATACTGTGCTTCTACATACCCCATTGTGTCCACTTCGTCTGAAAGAGTGCCCTGTTTTACTATCAATATTGATGTGTTTGTCATATACTGTGAAGATACCAGTACATCCCCCAAAACCCCGAGCTCATCAGAATCATCATTGCAATCCATTATTGTTTCTTCGAACAATACCCTTCCATGGCCTCTCCCCAATATGCACATAGCGTACTCATATTCCATGGCGCTTATTAGGCTGTGAATATCTTCCCAACCTGTTACTTGCTCTTCAAGTAATTGTATACTAGGGTTGTTCATGGACTTCAGCCTGAACTCTTCCATGTATAACTCGTCAAGTTGTTTTTGCCTACGAGTGTTCTCCATTTTCCCCAACAATTCTTCGTCGTTAAGGCTAGGCAAGGCAAGCCGAATAACTGTTAAGTGAACCCCAGAATGACCGGCCATCCTCCATGCATATGCTAATGCCTCGCGATCATCTCTCCCTCCAATAAACAATAAGGCAAACTTGTGACATCGCACAGAGTTAGAGTCGCCGTCAGACTTAGTAATCATTCTTGACGTAGCAAGACCGCGGTCCACGATGACACCTACCGAGCACGGCGAGTTTTCGATCACATTCTTGTTGATGCCCATGAAGGAAGGGTTGGAATCCTCTGATGTACCTTCGTCCATGTCAGACTTCTCGTGAAAAGGAATGAGTACGAGATTAGCACGCTTCTCCTCGGCCAGGGTGCATATGTCCTCGTGCATGGTGGCATATTCAGACACCACTGTGAGTCTTTGAACAGAGACATAATCTCTTTCCAAAGCATAGTTTTCAAACGCATTGGACGGGAACCTAGACTCTTCCGCATTATTGTGATCTGTGCTGCTGGTCTTGTAAGTATCATGCACAATGAGCATGGCCGCCGCATGTCCAGTAAGTTCCACGAGTTGGACGGCAAATACAGAGATCGGGGCATGTTCTGATGGATTGGAAGCTTCAATGAGGTCGATCATGCCGGAGGTGTTTCTTGGGGTGTGGGTGCACGCAAGGATTTTGAGCTCTGTGTTAGTTCCTACACTTTGTACATTCCTCAGTTTGTATTTTGAGGAACGTTTAGTGGACTTGTAAGTGAGGGCTAGTATGGGTCCAACAGGAACTGTTAGCGTCCATATAACCACCAGCATTATAGCATACATTTGTTGATCCAAGACCTACACATATATATACCCACATGATAAATTCTCATGCATTAAACTTGTATTGCTTTCTAGACTAGTGAAATAGATCGAGCTCTATGATTAATCGTACCTTTAGATCTCGACTAGAGTTTAGTATGATGAGTGCCATTAGGCCTTTGGTGTTCATGAGGACTCCAAGAACCAGACTATCCCGAAGTGTCATTTTGTTTAATAATGCGGCAATGGAAGTGCCAATAATCTTAGCTGTAAAGGCCAGAACGACGGCCAGAACGACATCAAGCATGGTAGTCTCACTAGGTACGCCATCGCTGGTATTTAAAATCCGACGGCCGTTGAACCTTAGCCCAACCACCAAGTAAAAAAGAGGCATAATAATGTTGGACACAAAATACCCGACTCTCTCTTCAAGAATGTTTTTGATCTCTACTCCTTTGGGCATAATAGCTCCCAACACAAAAGCACCCACTATAGAGTGTGTACCGGACGCCTCGGTTATGAATCCACATAGAACAATCCCGCTTAAAACGAAGCAGATTTGTAGCTCATTGTCGCCGTCCTCTTTCGTTGTGCGCCGGAGTACCCATGAGAGAGCTGGCCGAACCAAAAACACAATAATTGCTATGAAGACCAAGGTGTACACCACCGAGAAAGTAAAACCAACCATAACCGTCATTGCCACCAGAAAAAGAAACCATGAGAACAAGTCAGAGAGAACGGCTACGGAGAGAGCAAGTCGTCCAATCTCAGAATGGAGGAGCTTCAGGTCTGCGAGTATTCTTGCCAGATCGGCGAAGTTGGTGGTGGCGAGGGCAATGCCCCAAAACAAAGGGCCTTGTACAAAGAAACGCTCTCTATCCTCTTTGTCCCATTTCCCAACTTTTGGGAAGTCTTTCTTCAGTATATAATAATGCAAGGCCCAACCGACCGGGACGGCCACGGAAATTCCGGCAATGGCGATCGTAAGAGCCTTCTTTCCGGTACGTATAACTGGTCTGAAATCAAGTTCTAATCCAACCAAGAACATATAGTACACCAAACCCAGATGTGCCACAGTCTCTAGGGTTAACAGTTTGTCGAAACCAATTACGTACCATCTCATCCACCAATTAGTACCCAAAGAAGTAGTTGGACCTAGCATCACGCCACCCTAAGTAAAATTAAACGATGCATGCAGGCATGTTAGTAATTAATCGAAAGATGACCTCGCGCGGTAATTGTCAAATTAATCTGTATAAGAAAAGAGAAAACTCACAACAATATCGGCTACAATACGTGGTTGGCGTAAGGGCCTCAGGATATAAATGAGTGTGTGATTGAATAACATGATGAGAACCAGTTGCATGACGAGTACAGAGAGAGATGATACCAAAGGATTTTCAGCTTTCCAAAATCCATCTGGGTGGCTTAGATGTTTGAAGTAACATACTTTGATATTACTCTTTGTGTCTACCTGTAAATCATATCCTGTTTTTGCTATCGCTTCCATATTGAGTGGAGCCATGTTGCTAGCTTCGATCTCTCTTGGATCGCTGAGTCTTTGTTCTCCTCCTCTTTCTCTCCCCAATCTGATTTCCCTATGGCATTAGAGAGAACGCTTTTCCCAAGGCATTAGAGAGATTGGAACTGAAGGGGGCGAAGGAAACGTAGATCGGAGTATATATGCAAGCTAGCTGCAGGAAGTTAGAGATCGAAATCGTGTTAAAAGCTAAAATTAGGTGTGTTTGGTAATTAAGAAACTAATTGATCTTTAATTTCTTAAACTTCTAGAGAAAATAAGAATATTAGGAAAATGAAAAATGAAAATTAGCTAACCACCTGATCATTTTCGTTTCTTGTGAGTTACGGTTGATCGTAAACATAGGTAGACCACTTATCATATAGTTACACAAACTACTAGTTAACAATATTTTGATTATTTTCAACCAATATTTTGAGGTTAGTTTATATTGATTCTTCCAGTAAGATTGGGCATTAAAAGATCTAAACAACTAAATTAAGTAAATGGTTCACTAAGTTGTTCCTGATACAAAAAAATCCGGCTAGTACATTAACAACATTCTAACCTATTAAATGCATTTCCAATAGTACTCTAATACTGAGATGCAAAAGCTAAAAATTTTAAACTAATATGCCTCCAACTCCAACCGTTTTTTAAATTTTACTCGATGTATAATTTAATAAAATCAACATAAATTATATTTATTATTAATTAAAGCGACTAATATCGAGCAGAGGCATCCAAAATTGGTCCAGAGCAGTTATAACATCCTTAAAAGGAGCATATGCATGATCTACCCTCATATGACTAGTAGCGCGCTATATCAAAGCTATAATACTACAGTAGCAAGACTTATTGTTTTACGTCGTGTATATTTTCTTTTTTGAGAGGGCGCACAAAATTTATCTACTATAAAAAAAAATTGGCAACAATTCCACCAGATTACTCGACACGATCAAAAGAGAAATTCTATAGTATTACTAAGCTGATAACAAATGTGTTCGATGCAGAAATATCTCTCGGAGAGACTTTCTCCGCGAAGCAGTCTCTTTTATCTCAGATGTCTTAACCACGTGTACCGGTCTATCCTGCTTGTGCTTCGTATGCTGGCGTGCCACCGTTCTTCAACGGAATATGGACTGATTACAGCCGCCTGACTTCTTATGTAAGCGATTAGAACAGAGAGAGCACCAACCCTGCTCGAATAGGTCCTTTTCGCCTAGAAACCTAGGACTTTGATATGTGTACCTCTCTGCCAAATCCAGAAATCGATACTCCCACGTCTTTCGTGCAGAGCAGAGCAATCTCTTGATGAAGTGTTGAGAACACTCGCTTCCTTTGAGTATCCAAGCTCCCAACTTACAAGTGAGCCGCTCTTCAACCTTCAGGTTGCAGTTGCTTCCTTGGAGTCGTAAATACCTTCACTCGATAGGTGAACAGCACTCAGACCTTCTGGTTGCAAGAAAGATAGAAATCTCGAGGACGAGATAACCGTCTAGGTTTGTTTGCGTATAGCAAGGCTGTTTGATTGCTTGTCCGGGGGTCCTCTTATGAGATCCTTGCATTCCTTATATAGTCGCCTACAAATCAGTCATTGATTCTGTTTCTAACTCCTTTGCTCTTATAATCTTGTATGAATTTCCATGCCAGCATACTTGTTATACCACTCATAGGCACTCTAATTCCATCATAACTCTTCCTAGAATCCTGCAAATATCAACTAGTTATGATGGAAACTGAGCCGCGTGAAACCAGCTCGATAAGACACAGTTCTAATAGAACTCTAAGTCTTCTTCCAGCGAAGCTCGATACGAATCTCGCTAGTCCTTTTATACTCAACTTCCTCGATAGGAACTCATAGCATGGTAAGCCGCTCGATAGACCTCGGCCATCCAGGCCTAAAATAAATATTTTATTTTAGGCCCAAACATTGCCCCTCAGGTCTTGAACTTGGAAACTTTCTGAACAAGTGAAAAGACTTGAATGTACCGTGAACGATGTACTCATTGACCTTGAAACGCTACACCATTATTCGAACGCCACGTTTAACCAACTCTTTGAAAAAGTATGACGCTCGACTGACTCCTCTATAAGAGCAGTAGTTCACATCCACAAAATTCAACTTTCATCGAAAACCTTTCAATTGCTCAGAAACCTGCAACTTTTAACTCTCACAGTCAAAAAGCCTAAACCTTTCCTTCTCACCGCCGTCAAAACCCTAACCCAGAAAAATGCCTCCGCGTAAGGACATTACTATTCCTTTTGACAGCGTTGACGCCAAGAAGTTTGTCAAACGGCTCAAGGAAGTCGCTGTTCGATCGAACCCAGACACCATCTGCACCCTTACAATAGACACTGAAGAAAATACAGGTCTTCTCGGCCCATTTCTGGAATCTCCATTGAATCCAGACCTCTTCACTTCCCTTCGCGAACCCATCTGCAACTCTTCCCTTCTACTTCAAGCAAAACCTTCTGCAGACCCAAAGTCATGGTCACAGAAAGATAGCCTCTGTTCCATCGGGAAATGGCCACACACATCCTCTGACGACCTCGACTGGTACCACCAACGCCGGAGGTAGGACAAAGAACGATGGGAAGCAGCAGGAATTGCTGAACTCATTGACCTATGTTTTTCTCTTCCGCCTGGAGCAAACAAACCCCCTCTTGCCGCAGCAATGTGTTTCTGGGATTGCACAGCGAACTGCTTCAGACTCCCCTGTGGAGACATAAGCATCACAATGCTTGACCTCTATACCATCTTCGGAGTTCCTGCCGCTGAGAACAATTGGGCTCCTCAGGAATCCAGCCAAACTACCCATAAAGCCTCAGAGATGCGGCCTCAATCCTACTCTGCCTGGGTGAAACACTTCTCAAAGGTGAAAGACACAGCACAAGGAGGAATAGCTTTTTTAGAGTACTGGCTATCGAAGTACTTGTTCTGCACAACCTCAGCGAAAGTCATCAAGACGTGGACCAATCTCGCTGAACGCCTCTACAGCGGGGAACCACTGAGTTTGGTTGAATCCGTTCTGGCCTCCATCTACTATAATCTCAAGCGAGTAACTCTATCGAATCTCGACTTGAACCAATCTGGGCCACTTTGGATGGTTGACCTCTGGCTGCAGATCTATTTTCCTTTCTTCTGTCCCTCCAAAACCCCTAGATTCGAAGAACAGAAGTTGCTGGGTAGGTCGCTAGTTGCTACATCGCCCAGGACTAAGCAATGGTCCTATCTCAACTGCTTCAAACATCTCTGCTACCACAAGGACTTCCCTTATAATGCAGTTGAAATAATTCTGGGTCGTTGTCACCCTGGCCTCCTCTCGAGCGGTTTCATGCCATCTCCTGATCAAGATAATCAAGCGAGGAGCTTGTTTGTTAAGTCAAACACTTGCCAGGACTTACCACTCCCAGACTCCGGGTACGAGCTTTATGCTCCTAATCACTTCTGCAGGCAACTTGGGCTCAGTCAGGATGCCCCTATGCCCCTTGCATGTTCTGTCAACAAATATACTCTCTGGCGAGCAGAGAGTAAGCCCAATGCAGCAGAAGCCACCGATGAACAATTTGGCTTTCCAATGGTGATAGTTCCTGAGATTACCCAGCCACTATCTCCATCGAGGTTGGTTACCCCAACATACCTCACCTGGTATGCCCAACTTTGGATTGAGAAACGTTACCAGGGACCAGAACTGTGCTTTGCTACCATCTTTCATGGATTCAATGATAAATTCTTGCTGAAGGTAGACTTAGATACACTCATCGGTCTTCACCCTAACTCGAGCTCAACCCCATGGCCTCAGGTATGTTTTTAGTCCAGAAATTTCCACTTGTGTTGGTAATTTTAGAATCAAAAGTGACCATCCTTCCCTTCTTCTCACAGTGTGATCCAGAGCCAGATGTAACCATGGTTATTCATTCTTTCAAGAAGAAAAGGACCAAGTATTCCAGATCATCTGTAAGTATTCTGAACCATTACTTATCCGGAACCAACATGTCTTCACCACTTCTCCTGATATTGACTCATATCCCTTACAGTCCTCGAGCTCTAAGAAACCCAAGCTGCAGGCCCCAGAGGCGGAGAGTGGGGTTTGGTTAGACTCACGAATCAGGAGCAGAAATAATCAACTACATCTCTTCGCTCGAGCCTTCCTTGCTTCGTTTGACCAAAGGAGCAGCAAAGCCTCAGGTTCTAGTGCTTGTTCAGCCATCGCATTTACTATTGCACACTGGTTTTGTGCAAATTCGGGTAGCACTCCTACACTCTCCCAGTTCGATGACCTCCTTCTTCAAGGTTCAAGGGCATGGCAGAAGTTATGCAAGGACGAACCCCTGGCAAGGAAATATCCAGACCAACATTTCGATCTGGATGCTATTTTGAAAGCAAACATCAAGCCGCTCCAATTCTCGACCGATGACTCCTTCATAGGATACTTTAATCCTGAAAAGTTTGCTAATCTGAATGGTCACCCGTCCTTCGATGATCTATGGGAACACATTCAGAAAAGCCGGAAGCCCCGGATCTATATAGTGAGTTGGAATGATCACTTCTTCGTCCTCAAGGCTGAAGACGAAACCTTCTGTATAATTGACTCACTAGGGGAAAGGCTCCAAGAAGGACACAACAAAGCCTTCATTCTGGAGTTCGATGAGTCCAGCACCATATCCACCATTGCAGACAAAGTTATAGTTAGCAGCCATAAAGAGTGTTGCAAGGACTTCATAGTTCGATTCTTAGCTGGAGTCCATCGAGCAGAGCTTGAGGAAGAGGAAAAGAAACAACCTGTAGCCCTTGACACTTTGTTCCATCGTCTTCAGATCGAAATTCAAGGTTGCTATATTCCTTCCTCTTCTAGCGAAGGTCCCAATGCCCATGATGAACAAGTCGTTTCAGAGGCTGAGCAAATTGTCTCCTCACCAGAGCCCAGATCTGATCAATCACAAACTCCTGTTGAGACTAGCCCAGGGATCGAAACAGCAAATCCTCCCTCACCAGAGCCACAAGTTCAAACTCATGAGGAAACAACAGCACTGTCTCCCCAACAAGTAAGCTAACGTAAACTCACTTGTTAGGTTAATAATTGTTCGATAGAGTCCTAACACTTCCTGTTATTTTCATATCGAAGTCCGATGTTGTTCTTATGGACCTGGTCATTCAGCAAAGTCTTCCTGATAGTCCAAGGAAACAAACGGTCATAGTAGGAGAGTCACTTTCGATGGCCATCGAAGATCAACTTAATCGGCCTCTGGACACCGATGATGAAGGACCTCCCGTTCGAAACGAGGAAATATCTGTACCTTCTTCATCATCTGGAAAGCAACTCCAACTGCTCAGTGTATAAGAAACAACCAAGGTTCAAGAACTTGTAGGTACATTGAGCACACTGAGAACTCCTTCAGGCATCGAAGACCTTCTCCACGACATTCTCTCTGGGCCCCTGGATTCTCTTGGAGATATTCATGCCGTGCACAAGCAAGTGAAGGAATTGCATCTCAATGCCCCAGCAGATCTTATTCCCCATCTGGAAGATATAGAAAACAAACTGTTTGAGCTCCAGCGTAGTAGTGAAATCTCTCAGGCATTGTCCATTGAGGCTGCTCGAAAGAAAGACGCAGCAATGACCTTGGAGCAGAAAACCCACAGGGAGACAGAGAGAATCGAGAAATATCTAAAGGAGCTGCCTTCACAAGAAGAACATCTAACAACCAAACGTGTCAGGCTCCTTGCTCTTGAGGCTGATGTCGCTGCACTTAGAACAGAGATAAATGCATTGGAAAGCAACATCCCCAACTATCGGGATGAAATGTATAACTTTTTGGCAGAAGGCGAGATCCGAGCCCAACTCCTGCAATAGGCACGCCAGGAAGCCATCGAAGCTCGCAAAGCAGCTTATCACGCCTGGAAGACCTCAGAAATGATTAAGATCTCGATAAAGAGCTTTCTTGATATGTAAAAATTTTGGGCCTCTAGTATAGGCTTTTTGTATTTGTTATCGAACAAACAAAGACTTTCTTATATCCACATTGTTTTGACAACAAAGTATGTCTTGGGTTTGAAACTTGACTGGGCTTCTATAATAAGCCCTTTTCCAAACTCTAATCCAGCCTCGTATTAGGCTGTAATTAATTTTAACCTTCCGATTGTTCAGCAATAAATAGAATTGAATTCTATACTTGGAATCCGTATCGCGTCAAACCATCGAAATCTTTGAAATACGTTTTACCTGCCCCAAAGATCTTCTCATTTATCATGCATCTCTTGCGAGCAGATAAACCGCTTCCATGGTCCACTGTTAATTGAACACGTATTCACTATTGTTGGGTGTAATTACTCACGCGAAACCAAACCGTTGTGATTCCTGGCTATAAAAGGTTTCCTTCTCTTGGTAAAATACACCAAAGTCCATTGCGAGAATGAATCACACCCAACTCCATTTGCTCTGGTCTTACTATCCAAAGAAACCTCCAGATAAATCCTTCGATGTCCTGTTCCTTAGATAGCAATATCCATGCCCAAACCTGGACTAGATAGCAATATCTATGCCCAGGCGTCGCCTTGGCTCTCCCTGATTGAAGGGGTCAAGAAGGGAGAAACCACAATCCCGAGGTTCCATCCCCCTCGTCTTTCGCCTCGCACCCATTCGGTGTCGATAGGCATCATGCTGGAGAAAAGGCGACAACCGTCGAGGCAGGTGTAACTCTTGTTCTAATGCACCTTCTCTTAGCCTTGACGAATCAGTTTCCTCTCCCTCTCCAATACCGAGGTCGATCTCTTCCAATCGCCTAGATTGAACTGCAAGTTTTAAATTTATCTTCTTGGGAGATGGAGAGAAACGCAGAGGATCTGGTGAAGAATGAATCTTTAATTTCTTGAGTTTCTTTCCTTTTGCAATTGTGCAAAATTCATCTTCACCATATGGTATCAGAGCCTGAGGCCGCAAAGCCTTTGTATTATTCCAAGTGTTTGTTTAAATGTAATATTTATTTTGAAGTAAAAGTTCTTTGTATTGATAAACTCGTATATAGTTTACTCAAAAATTTAAGCCACAAAGACTGGCCTATATCGAACTTTTGATTTGGAATAAATAACTACTCTGATTACAAAATTTGGCCTCGACTATAGGCACTAACTATTTAACCCCATTAATAGGTTATTTGAATGTCTATGATCCTCGATGAGTATACGTGTTGCCCCTGTAGTTTATTGATGCGAGAGCATGAATAAACTAGATTAAGCAGTATCTGGGGGATCATCATACTCCCAAACTGGTTGTATAAATTTCTTTAGGTAACGACCATTTATCGGGTTTGCATGTATAATACCATCTCGATCTCTCAGACGAACTGCTCCTTTACCCAACAGTCGATCGATGATGTATGGTCCTTCCCATTTTTCTGACCATTTTCCTCGTCCTTCCGTTTTCTCACCGATGGGCAAAATCACTCTCTAGACGAGTTCTCCTTCTGCAAAACTCATGCCCCTTGTTCGCTGGTCATAGGCAAAGGCTACCTTTTGTTTCTCAGCACGTAGACTTTCAAAAGCCTGTGTTCGATGTTCATCGAGATCTTCATGCTCCTGCCACATTGCTTGGACATAGTCTTCACCGATCAAATTGTGTTGCTCCATCACCCGTAAAGACTGAACATTGATCTCCAGAGGCAAAACAGCATCGTGCCCAAACATCAGTGCATAAGGAGTTGTACTTGTAGGTGTCCGCTTACTAGTCCTGTAAGCCCACAAAGTATGAAAAAGTTCTTCATGCCACAGTCTGGCATTGCCAGCGAGCATCCGTTTTAGGATATGTATAATGATTTTATTGCTCGCTTCAGCTTGACCGTTGGATTGGGCATAGTATGGAGAAGAGTGGAGAAAATGGATCCCAAGATCCTTCATTAAAGTATCCACTTCACCAGACATAAAAGCTCCCCCTCGGTCTGAAACAAAACACTCAGGGATGCCAAACCGACATATAATATCTTCAAACAAAAATTGACGGATGGCCTTCGCTGAAGATACCCTGAGGGGTCGAGCTTCGACCCACTTTGTGAAGAAATCAGTAGCCACTATAATGAACTTATGCCCGTCAGAGGAATGAGGATGAATCATTCCAATTAAGTCTAAGGCCCATCCTCGAGCTGGCCAAGGCTTAATTATAGGCTGTAATGGTATTCTGGGCATATGGTTGACTGGACCATGTCTCTGGCATTCTTCACAACCCTTAGCGAACGTGATGCAGTCTCTGAGCATTCCTGGCCAATAAAAGCCATGTCTTCTTAATAACCATCGCATCTTGGGACCAGCTTGATGAGCCCCTGCACTCCCAAGATGGACTTCCCTCATTAACTTTTTAGCGTCACGTCCAAAGACACACCTTAATAGTATGCCTTCTTCTCCCCTTCGATATAACTCAGAATCTTTGAGCACATAATTAGGAGCTAAAAAACGAATCCGCTTGTCCACCGGATTATTAGGATCCTGGAGATAAGACATGATCTCCAGTCTCCAGTCTTTGTCGATGTGATCAAGTGTGGCAACGTACCATTCGTTTTTGTCTTCTTGTCGTGCAAGGAAAGATGGAAGGGTTCTGCGTTCAACTTTAAGTATTCGTTCTCGTACTCCATCTTGCAAACTTACACCCGTTGCTAGTTGAGCCAACTCATTAGCTGCATAGTTCTTCTCTCGAGGAACATGACTCAACTCCACCTCTGTAAACAACTTTAATAAGTCACAGGCCCTCCTCGCATAAGGTTCTAATATCGGACCTGCCCTATACTTTGTTTCCAGTTGTCTGATCACCAGTTGGGAATCTCCGAGGACGTGCACATCATTGATCTCCATATCTAATAGAAGTTCTAATCCAATGATTAAAGCTTCATACTCTGCTTGATTATTTGTGCACTTGAAATCCAACCTGAAAGAATAAGAATAAGTTTGGCCGCGTGGGGAAACCAAAGCTACCCCTGCCCCAGCCATAGTACTCGTACTGGACCCATCAAAATACAAGCACCAAGGGGCCAAATCAATACGAGCGAGATCCAGTTCTGGCCCGTCAACCACATCTTCCATGGGATGATGAGCCAAAAAATCGGCCACTGCCTGGCCTTTCACCGCCTTCTGAGGAACATATTGCAAAGAGAACTCTGAGAGGGCCAGAATCCACTTTCCAATACGACCACGGAGAATTGGTCTGGATAGCATATACTTCACTAAATCTGTTTGTGCAATGACACACGTAGTGAAGGATAGCATATAGTGCCTCAATTTACACCCTGAAAAGTATAAGGCTAGGCATAACCTTTCCATTGGAGAGTATCTCGTTTCACAATCGTTCAAGGTACGACTTAGGTAGAAAATAGCACGTTCAACGCCTACTGTATCGTCCTGAGCCAGTAGACTTCCAATGGAGAGCTCGGTAGCTGAAATATACAGCTTAAGAGGAACCCCAGGTCGTGGAGGAACCAAGACTGGTGGGTTCGTTAAGTATGCTTTGATGGTATCGAAGGCCTCTTGATGTATAGGCTCCCATACAAAGTTTTTCTGATTTTGAAGCTTGAGGAGAGTAGATAATGATTGTGTCTTCCCAGCAGCATTGGCAATAAACCGTCGTAAGAAATTGATCTTTCCCAATAGACGTTGTAGTTCTTTCTTACTTTTAGGTGGGGCTACACTGATCACCGCTTGTTTCTTGTCATCCGGTATTTCAATCCCACGCTGATGAACTAGAAAACCCAGGAAGTCACCTGCCTGGACGCTAAACACGCATTTGGCTGGGTTCATCTTCAGTTGATGCTGCCTCATTCTGAGAAACACTTGTCTCAAATCTTCAAAATGGTCACGTCTGCGTTTCGTCTTGACTACCACGTCATCTATATATACCTCCATGGTCTTACCAATAAGATCATGAAATATCAAGTTCATTGCTCGTTGGTAGGTTGCCCCTGCATTTTTGAGTCCAAATGGCATATCGACATACTCAAAAACACCGGCAAAGCCTGGGCATCGAAACGCTGTTTTATGTCTATCCTCTTCAGCCACTGGGATTTGATGGTATCCTGCAGTACCATCCATGAATGTCAACATCTCATGGTGGGCAACTGAGTCAACCAACAAATCAGCTACTGGCATAGGATAAGCATCCTTAGGGGTTGCATTGTTCAAGTCTCTAAAGTCGACACATACTCGCATCTTCCCATTCTTTTTCTTGACTGGAACTATATTAGACAGCCACTCATTATATTTGGCTACTCGTATAATCCCTGACTTGAGCATTTTCGCAACCTCCTCTTTGACTAGAATTGCTGTTTCTGTGTTCATGCGACGCATTTCTTGTTTTACAGGCTTCTTTCCCTCGATGATGGGCAAGTTGTGACAAACCAAGTCTGTTGAAAGACCAGGCATGTCTTCATATTTCTCTGCAAAACAATCTGCATATTCTTTCAGCAACTCAATCATCTTGAGCCTCTCTTCAGGCTCCAAGAAAGTACTTATAGCCACAGACATTGACTTTTCGTGTGTCCCAATCTGAATGTGTTCGATGGGATCTTTGACTTTAGGAGGTATATCATCTAAGGCTGCTGGAGCTAGTTGAATCTCGTCCTCCTCTTCTATGTCTTGCAGAACGTCTTCATCCACGTATTCCAGTGCTGCAATTATTGGAACCTTCTCGAAGGCTTGGCTTTCTAACATAAAGTTATGAAAGCGTTCGTGCAACAAAAGACAAGCCTCAGTCTCTATTTCTGATAGAGACCCATTCATGGAGAACGTCTGGATGGTAGCTCGATGGTGTAGGGTCTTTGACTAGCCTGATTGGCTTGAACAATCCCCCACTAAGCTAGTTCCGAGGCCGTGACACCCATTGGGCGGCCTTTACTGTCGACGCCACATACCTCCAATGGCCTAAGGTCACTGTGGTAATACCTGACTTCTAGTGCATTAGCAGAGACGGAATATGGGCGAGGGTCAGCGTTGACCAACTCTGCTTCGCCGGACTCCATATTCCACAGTAGCATCTGCTGATGGAGCGAAGATGGTACACAATAACTTCGATGGATCCAATCACGTCCTAGGATCGCACTATATGGTGATGTGCATTCCACCACAAAGAATGTGTAAGTGCCCGAAGCTATTCCGATGTGTACCTGTAGGAAGATGATCCCCAAAGTCTTCGTTATGTTACCCTGAAAGTTCCTGACACTCAACGAGGTCTCTTGGATAGCTGACTTGGGAACACCGATAAGGGCCAATGCCTTAAAGGTGATGATGTTCACCGCTGCCCCTGAGTCCACTAAAAGTTTATTTAGTCGAACTCCTTGGACTTGTCCTGTGACATATAGTGGCCGCATATGCATGGCCATGTCAATGGTGGGCTTGGAAAACATCATTTGTCCTCTTGTGTCTGGTGAATCCAGTTCTGGTGTGTCATCCAGTGTGGAACTGTCTGGCACTTTCGATTCTTCATCTTGTAACATCACACTATTGATGTTGCTGGATTCAACTCTTGGTGTAAGTGAGGGCAAAGCATATTTGGAGGATAGAACATACACCATGTTAATGGCTGTAGTGTCCTCTTCGATGCAGTTTTGCACTTCTTCGGTCTCATCCTCACCGTAGTCCACCAACTCCTCATCGTCGTTATAGTTATTACCTCCAGCCGATGACTGTCCTTCCTCGATGGACATTGTAGTCAGTTCGAGATGGGCGACTTGCTGTACTATATCCTCAGGAATAGGATCGATAGCTGCTGGTGGTGTTGGTGGTGTAGCTGTTTCCTTGGGAACTTGGACTATCTTTTTGGCCTTTGCTTGTTCTTCCACAACTAAGGGCCTTGGTTTCCATTGCAAGACTGGTGGCTTGCTCGGAGCACTCTGTTTCTTTGTATCCTTGGTTCCCTTGGGAGGTGTCTTCAGCCCTATTTGTTTCACCGTGTCCTCTTCAAAGTTAAGGCGTCTCCATACTGGTTGTCGTTTCTGAACTACACGATGAACCTCTTGAGTAGGCTCAAGCTCTTTTCCTTTGTTTGCTAGTTCTGGGTTTCTTTCGAAAACCCCTGGTCTTTGGGCTCGCATTTTGGGCTCGTGAGATTTCTTCCCAAAGACCACTAATGGATTTGCTGCGAGGGTGTTCAATCTCCTCTGCAACACTTCTGGAGGAAACTCCAGGTCTTCTTCCTTGATAAGACCAGCTTCGTAAGCATCCAATGCTCTCTTGGCCCTACCAAAGCGTCGCTGTAGGTTCCTCCTTTTACTTGGAGTCACCTCGACTGTTTTCCCCTTCTCCCTTATATACCATACATCTTCCTTTGTGATATTCCTTGAAGCTGGAGGAACATATGGTTTGGTGAGCGTATTAGCAACCTTAGAATCAGGTGTTTTAACCATACTGGCCTGTTTTGTTGCTTTCTGACGCTTGGGAGCTGGAGTGTCCCTTTATTTTGATGGTGGGGATTGATGATCTTTATTGGAAAATAGTTCCGGGCAGGCTTTGGCTGCCTGAGCCAGCTCTTCGAAGGAGATCTTCAGCCCACTTCTCAATTTGCAGTGTGCACAAAGGGCCACTGGCGAGTCTGCTTTGGGGTCCACCTTTTCTTTTCCTTTATTCTTCGGTGTACGAGGTAGATTCTCGCCAGCAGTTGGTTGGTCGTTGGATTGCTTTCTCTTGTTTGTTTTATTTTCTGTTACGTCCAGCATTCCAACGATCATGGGGATGGGAGTTGTTAAATTAGGCGACGGTTTTTGCTCGATCGATATTACTCCTTCATTGATCAGCTGCTGAATCTTATACTTCAGATCCCTACAGGCAGTTGTAGTGTGACTTCCCCACTTGTGGTGATACTGACAATAAGGGAGACCCCTAACATCATTAGGATGTGGGTCTGGAGATCCCCAGTTATCGGGTACCACTGCTATCCCTTCTAGGCATAGCTTTTCAAATATCTCTTCCCGCCAAGACGCGTCATAAGTTATACGTGTCCGCTTGGGTCGTACGAAGGCTATGTTTCGCCTGGTCCTTCGCTTGGACTTCTTCTTCACTTGAATCAATGTATCTGGATCGTGCTCTGAAGAAGTGCCACTGACGGGAGATTCTTTTATCGGAGAAGATGGTGTTCTGTGAGGGTAGTCAGGGTGAAAATCCATCTCTCCGTCTTCAGTGATCACAATCACTTGCCAGTTGATCAAGCCCTAAATCTTATCCCTCAAGGTTGAACACATCGATGTTCGATGGCCGAAGTGATTGTGGAACCTACAAAAGTGTCGGGCTGGCCCTTCATACCGTAGATGTCTAAGCTTAAAGACTGGGTAGAAGAAGATCAGCCCCATATCCTTTAACCTATCCAAGTATTCATCCACCATATCTAACTCGAATGAATAGGTTAAATAGGCTGGTTGATTCCAAGCCTCTTTGTCTCCAAGGATTCTACTAGGTGCTGGCCAACTTACATCAACCATGCTCACCTGTGGATCAGGGAATGGCTCAGAATCCACCAATGCTGCTGTCTTGGACGAACCTTCCAACTCCAACTTTCCTTCATTGATCCACTTCTAGATCTGGTCCTTCAGCTTAATACAGTCTTTGGTAAGGTGCCATGCTCCATGGAACTTACAGTACTTTTTACCCTTCAACTGTTCAGCTGTGGGAAGCGGTCCGAAGTCTGATTTGACAACACGCAGACCGTACAATTCGTCCAGTATCTCATGAGCCATGTTGGCATCATAAGTGTATTTCTCGAATTCTGGCTTAGTAAAGGCCACTGTCGAGAGCTTGATGGGACCCCTATTCTTCTGAAGCTTGCGGGGTTTCAGTACTTTACTTGACATTAAATCCAAAGCCCCCACTCGTTCATCATCAGAATCTGTTTCCTGGTCATCCATCTGTTCGACGTAAGCCACTGTTTTTGGCTTTAACCTGTCGTAAGTTTTATTGTTATACGTCCCTTTGGACGCATTCTTCCTGTTATCTCTCTCTTGCATATTGCTATAAGCTCTGGTCACCGCAGCGATGAACTCGTTCAGAGAGAAATACTTGCTATTTAAGAATAGCTGGTGATAAGTATCTTCCAGCCCATTCTTGGCCATCTCGACCACCTCCTCCTTGCTTAGAGGGGTCTTACATAGGTTGTACTCCGAACGGAAACGGTGTAGGAAAGTGACCAGACTTTCGGTCACCGACTGGCTAAGAGAAGCCAATTTTCCTACGGTAGTTTATGGCCGTTCCGTTCCGAAGTGGTCTATGAACAAGGCCTCCATCTCCTTCCACGTACTGATCGAACCCTTCTCGATGCCAGTGTACCACACAAGGGCCGATCCTGATAATGATGATCCGAAGACCCTCAGTTTGAGTTCCTCGTCCTCAGCAAATTGGCCCAACTGCAAGGTAAAGTAAGCCAAATGTGTTGCCGCATTAGCATCATCATCACCAGAGAATGTCTGGAAGGTTTGGTGTTTATAGAACTTTGGCCAATGCCATTCATTAGGATCGTCTTTGGTCAGAGGAAACGGTGCTTCGTAAGACTCATGCATCTTGGATAATTTTACTTTACAATCGTCCATGAGCTTATTTATACGTGTCTCCCACTCGTAGGCCAAATCATCTGATCGTCTGGTTTTCCTAGCCAAGTCCGATACGGTTTTGGTTAGGGCACCCAGATCCTTATCTACTCTTTGAGTGATAGCCGCCGCTGACCGGCGGTATTCTTCCAATCCTTTGTCTAACAGGCTCTGGACATCAGCCCGTAGGCGTTCTTGGCCTTCTGCCAAACTAGTCACCTGAACGTTTATAGATTCTTTATCCTCTTGTTCTTGATTCAATTCTAATCGCATAGACCGCATATTACTCGCTATCTCCTTTAGAGAGTCGGTCTGAGCAGCGAGATGGTCATTCTGTTGCCCAAGTCTGTCTTCGAACGATCGAAAGCTACTAGTGTGGTGTAAGTCCCGCCTTATTGCATAGGCCACGTATTCGTCATACGTGAGTGCCTTTATCTCCGCTTCACTTAAGGGTACGAAATCCATAGTGTCGAAGTTGCTAGCGAAGATAACTTCAACCGCTTGATCACTTAGCGAACGACAACGACTAGAAGTGTGTTCACGGTATGCCGGTTGTGGATGTTTACGACACTGAGGATAAACCCTTCGATAAGGGTCTCCAATTGTCGCTTAGAGACGCAAAGAAGTATTGACAGTCCCACTGGGCGTGCCAAAATGTTCGATGCAGAAATATCTCTCGGAGAGACTTTCTCCGCGAAGCAGTCTCTTTTATCTCGGATGTCTTAACCGCGTGTACCGGTCTATCCTGCTTGTGCTTCGTATGCTGGCGTGCCACCGTTCTTCAACGGAATATGGACTGATTACAGCCGCCTGACTTCTTATGTAAGCGATTAGAACAGAGAGAGCACCAACCCTGCTCGAATAGGTCCTTTTCGCCTAGAAACCTAGGACTTTGATATGTGTACCTCTCTGCCAAATCCAGAAATCGATACTCCCACGTCTTTCGTGCAGAGCAGAGCAATCTCTTGATGAAGTGTTGAGAACACTCGCTTCCTTTGAGTATCCAAGCTCCCAACTTACAAGTGAGCCGCTCTTCAACCTTCAGGTTGCAGTTGCTTCCTTGGAGTCGTAAATACCTTCACTCGATAGGTGAACAGCACTCAGACCTTCTGGTTGCAAGAAAGATAGAAATCTCGAGGACGAGATAACCGTCTAGGTTTGTTTGCGTATAGCAAGGCTGTTTGATTGCTTGTCCGGGGGTCCTCTTATGAGATCCTTGCATTCCTTATATAGTCGCCTACAAATCAGTCATTGATTCTGTTTCTAACTCCTTTGCTCTTATAATCTTGTATGAATTTCCATGCCAGCATACTTGTTATACCACTCATAGGCACTCTAATTCCATCATAACTCTTCCTAGAATCCTGCAAATATCAACTAGTTATGATGGAAACTGAGCCGCGTGAAACCAGCTCGATAAGACACAGTTCTAATAGAACTCTAAGTCTTCTTCCAGCGAAGCTCGATACGAATCTCGCTAGTCCTTTTATACTCAACTTCCTCGATAGGAACTCATAGCATGGTAAGCCGCTCGATAGACCTCGGCCATCCAGGCCTAAAATAAATATTTTATTTTAGGCCCAAACAAAATGAACAACAAATTCTAGACTAACAAACAGAAATAGAGCTAGTAACTATCAAATTTTTTGGGTGCACCACTCCTTAATTAGTTAGATATCCCCTTGATTATGGTAGTCCATCCCTCGCGAGGGAGAAAAGAAACTAACACAGCAAAAACCGCACAAGCCTAGGCCCAGGCCCTGACCAGGCCTAAGCCAATCCTAATCAGAGAGGCCCAGACCAGGCCCAGGAACAAGTCAGACCGAGCCCACCAATGCACGTCTCCTCCTTAGCCGCACTGTTCTGCCTCACCGTCGCGCACCACTACCTCGAACGCGACGTCCGATCGGCGACCTCCAGATCGGCGACATGCCTCGCCCAGTCCCGGTTTCCACAGCAGTCGCTGACGCCGAAAAACCCAGCTCCCGTGCGCCTCCACGCTGCCATGGGATGAAGTCCGAGCCCGGATCCACAGGAGATGCAGCGAGACTGATCGAAATGACCTGCTCAAGCCAACTTCGACGCAATTCCTATCACACCAGCCCATATGGAGAAGATGAGAAAGAAACATTGTTGCACCATTTCCTCCAAAGCTTGGGTGATTGGTCTGGCCATTGATGAACCTGTTGAGGCACCAACTAGCAAACCCAACTATGATCAAATACATGATCAACTGTGTGACCCATTTCGTTCACTTAAACACTCTCAAATTCTTGCTTCTATTCCATGTGCTTCACGCAACAACGACGAATACCAATTCAGTGTTTTGAGTTCAAATGATAACCTCTTTCCTGTTTGTTCTGCAGCTATTTTTTTCAGATTTTTTCCCCCAACTCTGATATTTTTACTTGCTGCTGCCCCCACGACCACAGTAACTTAACTTAAACTAACCATCAGAGACCATGATGGGTAACGGCCGGGCACCATCTTTCTTACATCTTTTGGCCAGAAAAGTCACCGTAGTGCTTTTAAATTTTGACCGGAAGAATCACCGTTCCGAGTTACCAAACTTAATTTGTAGACAGAGCATTGGATATTGCAGTTGATGTGGTAACAGACTAACAGTTACTAATCTTATCTTGGATTTGACACGGTTTGTCACTACAGAATATACGGTGGATAAACACAAACGAGAAAGATGCCCACCAAAATGGAGGGATAGGCTAGAATGAACCATAAAAGTTGTAACAACGGGTACATATGCGCTTCCGTTTGGCACTGTATAGTAAGACTGCTGTTTCCAACACCGTGAACGACGACGTCGGCCCAAAAGACAAAACTCTCAAGTCCTTTTAACCATGTGCATTAAGTTGACCCAATCTTGGTAGATCTGAGCAAACGGAAGAGGAATGACCTAGGCCAGTGAATCGCATCGCGAACAGTATCATTTGTATTGAAGGTATGGAAGACACGACAAGGCACAATCCAGGCGAAGGCATCTCGCATCGCCATCTGGGTGTAACACAGTGCGCAGTGGAATAGATCCTGACTGAGACGATCGAGTATCGTTATTGTATTCTTTTCGCTGTCGCCGACAACCTCGTCCTCATCGTCTAGACACGGTCGACATGACTACGGTATGAAATTGTTATATGATAGAAGCCTCGAACTGGCGTAGACCGTGCAGTTCATAGAGATATTTGGCTCTATTAATACGTTCCAACAAGCTGTATGTTGGGTGGGATAAATCATCAATACTTCTTTCAATTCAACCGGAATGAAATTGGTCGTCTTAAGTTTTATCGATTGAGACCCCTTTTCGATTATGACGCAGGTCGGATATCAGAGACGGATAAATGCAAAGAGGGGCAAGAGAGTTTGTGCCCAGCCTACACTAGATGTCAGGTATGTGCAGGGTTATGTAATTCCTGTTGTTATGAAGCAGTTTGAATTTTCATTATGTCACTGGGAATGATTTTGTTTAGGGAAGCTGAAAGCATCCGTTGCAAAGACACCAAATTGGATAGCATGGAGGGTTGTACTCCGATCGGACAAGAGAAGGTGATTGCACAATCTTCCGTTAATGTCGGACATGGGTTTTGGTCCTCTTCAATCATTCATTTGCGGTGAGCTGAACATTGAGTTGTGCCAAATGCTAGTCGAAAGGTTCAACGTGGAGAACCACAATATTAACATACATGGGCGGAACCTTTCTATTACTGCAAAAGAGATCTCTTGTGTAATGGGATTTACTGATCGTGGTTGTCATGTAGAGCTAAGAGGCAACATGGATTCAGCAGACATTTCGGATTTGAAGAATAAGTTATCCGAATGGATGGGGCAATCAGTCTTGATATTCTGAAGAATGTTGTCTTGGATGAAAGCACCAAAGATAACATGTTTAAGACGTGTTTCTGCCTTTTTACCATGGCAACCATAGTGTCTTCGTCGTGGCCCATGATGCAAAGGCAATAGGATCCAAAAACTGGGCTACATTTACCTATGACACACTCATTGAAAGAAGTGTGAAGTTTCAGAAAACGGGTGGACCAGCCATTGGAGGCTGCTTACTATTCTTGCAGCTATTCTATTTAGATGTACTGAGCCACGACATGGAGGTTTCCAAAGGACCCTTCTCCAGTTACGACATGGGGTAAACCACAGATGAAGAGGGTGTACAGGAAGATTGAAGAACGAGGGGGGGAGGGGGTTTCTTCAGAGGGGCGTAAATTGGTTTCTAAGAAGGATTTATGTGCTCATACAATGCATGATTCAAAATATATGAGCACAGGATTAGCAATGGGTAACGTGGTTGATGACTTGTCAGTAGTGAAGTCCGAGGTAATATGCCTCAAAGAAGGACTGGTTAGTCTGGCCAAAACTGTGTCTCAACTGGAGCCAGGTGTGGCTGGTCTGCGCTATTCGATTAACATACTTCAAGATGTGGTTGGACAGTTCAGTAGAGTAGGGATGGAGGATTTTATTGCGGATGTATTGAAAACATTTACCGACAAGGAGGCAAAGCTGGGATTGTACGATTCAGCCGTTAAACGAGCAAAATGGAGCAAGTCAACAGTGGTACGATTGGCGAGGGAGTTGATGGTGTCACCAAGCAAGTCAAAACGGTTTGTATTGTATGATAATTGGAAGATGGTGCGTAAAATGTACTTTTTCTTCAGTTGTGTATGGTAACATGGACATGTCTCCTATTGTTCAGTTGTGTATGGTTAGAGACTAAGAGGAAAATAACAGATATGTCCATGCATAATGTACTATAAGGTTTATGTCATTTGGTGAATTGGCGATGACACAACAATGTTGAAGCTGAATTACTGGGTTCTGAATTGTTTGCAGAATAACAGAGTTGAAGCCAGAAAATCATCTACACCGTCAATGGCCATCTCACAATACACATGTAGGAGTTCGCCTAAATTTTTGGTTGTCACTAAGATTTCATGAAGGGATTCCTATCTGCTGAATTACCTGTTTAGCACCAATGAAACATCAGAAGATGTCCTTGGAAGGTAATGGTTAAGCATGTCAATTTCCTAATGTCTTCATAACAGTAATTGTTCTATTAATTCACTCGAGCATGTTTTCTGTTCATCCCCTGATTGGTTGGATTAGTTTCTCGTCCATTAATTAAACTATTTAACCATATTCGTACAAGCATCTGTCTTATTAAAACAAACAATGTTCTTCACTTTCAATGTCGAAGTTGCAAGATGTCAGAATTTCAGTGTGTCCAGATGGGATTTATCCTGCCTCTCCCCAACTAGTGTCTAACATCTGAGGTTGGCAGACATGCAACCTGACTTGAAGACTTATATATTAATATGATTAATTTAGTTGTATTTGATTCTATTCTTCGTCTTGAGTGATTGTACGGTATCAATCAGGTCAGAAACTTAAGTGGTATAATATATATACTGCGAGGACATCAATGCGGAGCCTGGTTCCTCCCAAGCATGTTTTTTATATGCACTCCAAGTTTATTATTCACCGTAGAGCATGCAAGAAATTTTCGAACTGTGAATAACACTGCCGTTTCATTTATACAGGAACGTGCGAAAGAGTTTGGGGCTGGGGCTGGGGCTGGTGTACCAGGGTTCCTGTCGTCCGTGGTGACATCGTGTGGTCGCCAATCATTGATTTTTGGTAGTTGATAAAATCTCAATAATAATATATGTTCTCAGTGACGATCACAATCTGAACAAATCAGTATTACAAATCGAATTAATCGATAATCCACCTAAAACAGCTTACGGATAATCACCACCGCACCAAGCGTTACTCAATACTCCCCTTAGTACGATGTGAAGCTCAAATATATTTTTGGATAATGTTTTAAGTTTTATGGTACACTGCTTTCGTGGCAATGTTTTATGGTTCGGTAATCTTTTCTAAAACTAACTCGTGTTCCCTATAAAACATAAAGAATTAATTGTTGTATGCATTTTATGATTTTCATTTCTTAAGTTTACAGTCATAAGAATCTTATGATTTTATGTGCATATACTTGAAAACATTGGAAGATCACAAATTGAAAATCTACTTAGAAATCTCAGTGTCGTCGCTCATGCATACATCTTTTTTTTTTCTTTCCCTCTAGCTATTTAGATCCTCGATCACTAATAGCTATTTCCTACTTGAACTATGTGTCGTTCCAGGCTGTAAAGAAATGGTGAGTTTGAGTTGGAAAAGCTGTTGGCACCCAATTCATGATATATGTATAACTGCTAGTAGGGTGCTGAGTTATGCTCTCGGAAGTCTTGTGATCGGTGCTTGTTGCAACTAGGGCGTACGCTATCGTAAGGGTTCCTTATCGTTGTAGCGACACACAAAACTCGGTCCCACTAGACGTGCCAAAATATCTTGATCTTCTCAGGAGTTTGGGTAGTACAAACTATCATTTTTACTTTGTGCTAGGCGTGCCACTGCCGAAGGCAGAACGTCGATGGATAGTTGCATCACTGAACTTGCTTCTATACAAGTGGCTGAGATAAGGAGAACATCAATATCGTCTAATGGATTCTTCTTGCCTAGATGGCCTTGGGCTTGTGTTCATGATCTAGAGCCATGAAAATCGATACTTTATACACCTTGTCTGGTACAAAGCAGAGCAATCTTTAAGGCTTATGTTGAGAACACAGGTTTGGTGACTTCGTAGACCACCAAAATCTTCACACTCTATCTGGTGAACCTTCCCTTGATCGTCGTTGTATGACAAGAGAGAATTGCCAAATCTTTACGCCCTGTCTGGTGAGAATTCGTACGTCGTTGTTACTGGTTTTTCTCGCAGAGAAAGCTTATTTGCTGAGAATAAATTTGCGTATATGTATAGAGGTCCTGATTTCTCCATGAACCTATATATTTATACTGATTAGTATATGCATATCTTCTAATTCTATAACGAGTAGGAAATCTCGAAATCCTTAGTGAACCTTGAATATGAGATTCAATCGATCACGCCTTCCTTGCTTGGCAAGGACTCTCGATAGACTAAGATTTCCTTACCGAATCAGGACATTCAACTAGGGGCGCAATCCGTGCAACTAGGCTCAAGTTATCATTAAATAACACTAGATTTATTTAAGGCCCATACAGTTGGTTTAACCGAGAACTTTCCCTAGAGGATATTATTACGACAAATATTGTGATCAATATGAGAGGATTGACAACAATAGTTTGAATAGTTTGAATAGTATAATTGTTGAAGGAGAAAAATAGAGAGAATAATTGTAGATTGAAATTGTATTTTTATTCATTAATGGATGACCTTAAATACATGTATTACAAATTAATTACAATTCATATCCCTATAAATCAGGGAATGCTAGAATATTTACTTCTACTATAATTAGGACAAGACACACACCGGGATACCAGGAATATACTTTCCTTAAACACTCCTTCTTATGTCGAGTCCTAATGTATGATGCACAACTTGTTGTCTCACTAAAAATATTGTCAACCAAACAAAAACTTCATGGGAAAAACAAAAAGTCAAAGGGAAAAAAAGTACAACGCATCAACTACAAAAACTACTACATGTTATATAAACTCCTCCTAATGTCTATCAAAATGTAACTCCCCTTGATTGGCCTTAACAACTAAAAAAACTCCTCCTGATTGGTAACTCAATCTCGGAGTTCAAATAATTTTTGCATGCCAATGCGTCTCACATATTTCACAAATGTAGATTTTGGAAGTGACTTAGTGAACAAGTCTACAACGTTATCCGTTGAACTAATCTGGCTCACATGAATATTCAATAACTACTGATGTTGCTGATTGAAGAAGAACTTCGGCTAAATGTGTTTAGTATGATCACCCTTGATGTAACTCAACTTCATTTGTTCAATGCAAACCGTATTATCTTCAAAGGTACAAGTTGGTGTTGTCGTAGTAGATGGTAATCCACTAGACCCTCGAATATGGTGTATTACTTATCTAAGTTAGACGCACTCTTTAACCACTTAATGTGAAGCTATGATTTTAGAATGATTCGAGGAAGTAGCAACAAGGGTTTGCTTTGTAGATAGACCTGTCAATGGGGCGGAGCCGGACCGGATCAACCTAGATCCAGATCCGTTTAAGGAGAGAAAAATTAGACCCGTTCCTTCTCATTTATCTGGCGGATCTTGAATAATCAAATTTAGATCCGGATCCGGCGGATTAACGAATCAATGAAGCAAATTCGGACTCGTTTATCAATATGCTAATTACTAAATTTTTTATAAATATATATTAATTATTACCAATATATCACATGACCTCATTACATAACCAAAATATTTCATTAAAAACAAACCACATAGACAAAAATAAGATTAATTTCAATTTACATCGAGATACTTGATAAGAAACAAATCATTTTGGGGTTTCAATCATAATTAATTAATATTTTTATATAACTTTGCTAAATATATTAATATTTTATTTTTAAAAAGTGATTTTTAGATTCAAACATTTCATATATGTAAATAAAAGTACATTATATTTAATAAAAAAAATAAAAAATAAACGGGACGGATCATAAACGGATCGAATCGCTTGTGATCCAGATCTGATCAGTTAAATAAACGGGTCAACGGGTTTAGGTCACAAACGGATCAACGGGTCCAAAAATTAGATCCAGATCCACCTAATATGTACAGGTTTGGAGCGGGTTCAGATTAAAACCCGATCCATTGGCAGATCTATTTATAGATCTCCAAGAAGTTGTCATGTTCCTCATGGTGAAGACATAATCTGTTTGGGAACGTCCTCTATATGGGTAAAAGATCATCATTAATAAATCCAACCAACACATCATACGGTGTCTCGAAATAGGCGACTACTCTGAAACTTGATTTAGTGCTTGCAGCCGGAGCAACCTTCGACGGGTCGAGAGGCATGTTATGATTGATCTAGGGTGCAGTATTCGATGGGTAGGGAGAACCACTCGACGGATTGAAAATCCCAGAGTCAAAATGCTGTGTTTCAACCATTCTTTTTCTTTTCGAAATTTCAAGTTTTTAGGGAAGGTACAAGCCTAAGTCAATGGATCCCTTCAAATACTTGAAGATAAGCGCGGATTGAGAAGGGGATGTCTGAATGTGTACACCAAGCTAAATATAATATAGCTCCAATAACACTAAGATATGAAATCCCAGCTCCCAAAAGTTCATCCTCATCATCATTCAGATGAAATGGATCTTTATGGGGTTTTAGACTACGAACAACCATTAGTGTGCTAAGAGAGTATGCTTTGTCCATGTTAAATCGCATGAGCATCTTTTGGACATAAGCATTTTGGTGAATAAGAATTCCGCCAACTCGATGTTTTATCTCTAAACCGAGGCCATATCAAGTCTTACCAAGGTCTATCATCTCAAATAACCTGTTCGTTTAATGAGCACACATGGGCATAACTCATCATTCTTATATTCCTTCCTAATCAAGCAGTCACTTAGAATAGTGAGCATCTTAATCTTATCACATGAGCACTTCGTGGTTTAGAGTTACTTGGATTAAGTATAACCATGTCATTTGACACTCTCATATGTCTCTAAATCAAGACTCGATCCCCATGGAGATATGTTGTAACTACATATATAAGCTGCATACTCAGTCTTTTGAACATTACTAAACTGATCAAGTAGCGAAAAATAATGATGTCCATGATTGGAGAATACGTCTCCTCTTAATCAATACCAGAGCGTTGAAAAAATATTGCTCCACAAGTTCTTCTCATTGTGCTTTCGAAAAAAACACTCATTCATGTCCAACCAGCTTAACATTCTATGGTCATAACACTACTGAACCGAAAACTTGCTTTTTTCTCAGAGAGTCTAGTTCAACCTGGATTATAACTTTTCATTTTGGCCAATTTGCTCTACGTTAACAATCCGCAACTGAGCGAGGTTCCACTTCATCAATGGAATAAGTAAATGCATCATTAATGAACATGGAAGAACTATCCATAGTAACGCTAACATTTGTTCAACTTTGTGACGACCCGAATCAGAATCAGCAGTACGACCAGCTATGTACGTGAGTTACCGCGTAGTCACTGGTATCCGACGGTTGTTTGGAATCGCCAAGCTTGTTAACGACTTAATTATTGGCCGAGAATTGGAGCTGGGTCTCTTCTCGAGAGTCGTTGTACGTGTGATTACGAGTTTGCGGGCGGTTCCGGATCGTTATTTGGACGACCGAGGAATTAATTATGAATATTTGAAGTTCAGATTTAAATGGCGGGTTTGTTCGCGACTAAATTACCGGACGAGAATTTGGTCTCGGCTTCTTCACGGAAGTTGTTCGGAATTTAATTTCGAGTTTGTGAGAACTTCCAGAGCATGATTTGGAGTTACAAGGAATTAGTTACGAATTTTGCCGTTTGTTGATTATTTAGTCGATTTAATGTGTGTTGCTTTGAAGGATTGACTTTTTATTCGATTGGCCGATATGTTTGACTTTGGGTGATTATTGAAGAGTATGTTGAGACGAGTTCGTGGCCGCGAGAATTATGGGAATCGGAATCACGACGAGAAAGTTACGCGCGTTTCAAGTTCGTCGAAATGGATAAACATGAAGTTTCCGTTTTGGGAAAGGCTATATATAGTAACCTGCTATTCTGGGCAAGGGGGAGACTTTCCATTTTGAGGGTTGACCGAGTTGACCGAGTCAACTCGGTGGAGAATGAGGATTCACGTCGGCCTATAGGTGGCTCACGGTGGTGCGATGATTCCGGCCACCCCAGAGGGTGGGGCTGGTCCCGTTCAACTCGTCTCGGTGCCCTCGACCCCGTGCCGTCCTCCTTTCGTGGTGGAGCTCACGGTGGAGAGAGAAAACTTGAAGTAAAGTTTGTGAATTTTGGTGTTAATGGTGGTTTGTTATTCCGGCCGATTCGAGCTGCAATTCTTAGTGGGCTTTGAAGCTCTCATCCCCTTGATGCTTCCCTGTAAGTTTCGTGTTTCAATTCGATGTGTGCAAGGAGAATTTTGGATTTGAAATTTGTGTGTTCATTCGGTTTTGCTTGAAATTGACCATGTTAGAGTGAGAATTGGACTTCGGTGCAGTTGACAAAGTTGCTCAGTGGGTGATTTGGAGTGGAATAGAGGTTGCCCCGCCGTGAAATTCTCCGGTCAACAGTGGCGCCGCCGTGGACGGCGGTCAACGGCGGCGGTCAACGGTCAGAGTTGACTTTTTGACTTTCGACAAGTCGCATGTCATTTGACTCGAAATCGCGCCCCGATCGCTGTGGGGAGGTTCGTTTTTCGAGTTGAGCGTCCGAACGTAAAGCGAGGTATTGAAGTGGTATATACGGATTTTCGACGATTCGTCGACTTTGAATTATCTGTTTCCGAGAACGGTGGTTTCTCGTGATTTGATTTCTATTGTCGGATTATGATTTTGTATATTGGACATTGTGAATATTCAGGGGTTCGTGATCGTTCGTTTGGCGAGGGATTTTCCGCCAGATCACGGGTTAACGCGATACGCGTTACGCCAGTCTGTGAGTGGACATTTTATTTTCACGGAATGATTGCGAGTCTTTTATACACGTTTATGAACTTGAGCATGCAGCATGATTATGATTTTACGAGCATGAGATTTCATACGAGATTATGATTATATAAGCATGTGTTTATGATTATACGAATATGTTTATACGGCTATACGTATACGAACATGCATACACTTTTATGCTGTTTCATGCATTTGCATTGAAATGTTTATGATTTGGTTTACACAGAGTACAGTCGTGGTTACGTTGTTGTATCGATACACCTTGCCTCTCGGCTGATCCCCGATGGTAGGCCACCAGGAGGGGCAGTACCCCTACCTGACCGGCGAGGGGCAGTACCCCGGAACCGAGGCCTTTCTGGCTATGAATCACGTGGTAGTCAAGGACTTCGTGATTCTGACTGTACTAGCACGGACGTGTCCATGAGTGACCCCGTGATACTTTCTATGCATGCTCTGTTTACGAGTTGGAGTCAGCGTCTCCTCGTAAACTATTTGATTTGATTTATTCATATTTCGACTCGCATATGTTTTTATAACATATATATTAACTGGTGAAAGACATTTATTTTCGTCCACTCACTCTAACGTGTTTATTGTCTTTCACCTGGGCTTTTCGGTTTCCGTGCCCAGTTTGCAGTTCAGGCTCTGGTGTCGCACGTCGTGGTCGGAGGCATAGTGCTCGAGCTACTTTGTTTCATCCAGTAGGTTTATTGTTCTACCTACTGTGGTATGCGTATATGATTATGTATTAGAAGTCGCTCTGAGCGTCCTATTGTATATGCTATACGATTTTACACCGGATTTCAGTAAAGTATAGAGATATTTACTGATTTATTTTACTGTTGATATATTGAAAAATCCGGATGGGATTGGTGCCCACGGTTTGCTTTTTGTGGCATAGGACGAAGTGTATTTTCCACGTGCAGGTAATGGTAATTCAACGTTAGTAACGAAACTCTGCCCAAATTTTGAAAAGTTTTTGTTGGTTCGTGTTTTCGAAGGGGTTTGATTCCGATTTAGGGAGCTAAATCGGGGTTGGGTCCTTTCAACTTCGAGAGATTTTTTTGTTTGTTGACATCATCATTGACTCTGAGACATCCCTCAGTATTTGTAAATGTGGACTTTTGGACATAATTGTAGTCAGAAATAATATTATGTGTTGATGATGAAGATATCATTTTATGCCTTGATGACTTGCATTTTCATCGATTAAGGGCATCTCCAACAGATTACCTAAAAGCTATAATTTTTGAAAATTAAAGCTTTTAGTCACTCCAACAGTGTACTAAAGTTAAAATACATTTAACTTTAAGCTATTTTCAGTAGCAATATTTAGCTAGGGAGGAGAGAGAAAATGACTAAAAGCTATAATCTTCCAATATCAAATGACTTAACTATAGCTTTCACTGCTAAAACTGAAGTCAAATTATGTTAGCTGTTTAGCTAAACATAGTTATAACTATGATTTTTCTGTTGAAGATGCTTAGTATTGATAGAACATTAACCTAATCTTAAAGAAACATCCCATTCCAATAAAATGCAGTCATTGGCAAACCTTAAAAGTGTCACTCAGATCGAATTGCAGTATATGTGAGCATTCTCATGGGTAAACCTTGTTTGGTGCATTTCCATTTCCCTCATTGCAAAGCTTATAGCTATTATTTAGTGATAGGTTTCATTTTTCTGAACCTCGTAGCTATTTAGTATCTTTCTTCCTGTTTAGGGTAAACGAGTGACAATTTATTAAAAATCAATCAAAGAGTACAACTGATAACTCTGATAGGTAGTGTAAATGTGAACTTAATTGTAACTATAGCAAGTAGTGACTCCATGCCAATCTGTATTACGTAAGACGAGAAGTGGGAGGCTACCGCAAGAACTGTAACTGTGACCAAGTAGTTGCTCCAAGCCAATCCGATAAGATGTGGAAAAGCATGCATCCAAAGGTAAGTGGGAGACTACCATAAAGAACCGAAACCAATACAAAATGAACATCTGAACCGGAAATAGAGTCCGTATTAAAAGCTCGCCCGGTTTCCAAATCCGGATCCAAATGCGACCTGAAGCCCAAATCAGCAGATTAGTCAAATCATCCATTGACCAAGCCCTCTGTCTTGGCCCAATGAAATAGGCACTGTAAGGACTTTGGGCCATAACCTTTGACCTAAACCTAGGCCCACAACAAAGTTGACCGCGTGCACCTCTCCGAGCCGCCCTCCTACTTCTTGACACCGCAAGCGTCGTCGAATCTCAAAGCCACCACCCCTTCTGTTCACAAAGCTTATATCTAGTGGTGATATGCCGCTGGGAAAGGTCAAGCTGTCACTGCCTAGCCGCCCCGTCACCGCCCCGTCTGAAACCTGCAAGAACTAAGGACGACAAGCCACAAATCACAGAGGATTCCAACGCGGTTCCTCCATAGATTGAAGCCAGATCGAAATATCCATCCACAATCAACATCCACTCCTTTCAATCAAACCTGACACAGTCGCTTCCGACCACCCAACATGTGCCAAACTCGGCCAGCAATCAAGCATGAATGTAATTTGAGGGCTGCAACTGAAACACATTGAGGAGGAGGTGCAACATTGGAAGCCAACGTCTGGACGATGAATTTGGTGATGGCCGCCTTCAGATGCTGCTTGGGAGGCCAAAGAGAGGTTGTCGCCGCTCTGATAGAGTTAAGGAGAGAAAACATTATTTTCCAAACTATGACTTGGTACTTCTTATAACTTTAAAATTTGGACGATAATAGAGAGTATTAGGATTCAAAACTGACTTGTCAGTGGATAGTTCAACACCTTGGCCATGGAGCAATCTCAATTCTCAATGAACTATTTTTAGAAAAAATTCTCTTCAAATAGGTAGTACTAGAATTTGAACCTGATTCGTCAGCTGATAAGTTCAACGTCTTGATCAACGGAATAACTCCAATGCTCTAATAGCTATTGATTATCTTATCACTAATGGAAGAATGTATATATTCAAGAAAAAATTAAGAGTAATATTTAGCTTGTTCGATGGGAGTAGCGCCATACGTAGATATAGTTGTTGTTTATATTATGGGCCCTATATTATATATCCGAACAGTCGGCTCTCGGCTGGACCTAAATAACGATGGGCCCTCGACATTTTAGCCCAATAGCTCAATCTAGCCTATAAGATGGGATTGAAATTGTAACAAGACTAATAAACTAGCAAATAAGCTTAAGTGCTGACTACCGTCTAAATGCGGGATAGAGTATTTATAACTTTTAATAAACAAGGAGATTAAAAGAAATAAATAAATATAAGAATTGTTCAAGGAGAAAAGTAGATACACAATAGATATATTTGAAATTGTACTTTATTCACTGTTAAATGATCTTGAATAAACATTAAAATTTGATACAACAAATATTCCCGTAAATCAGAGATTAAGAGAATATCTACTTCTATGCTAATTAGGACAAAACACACATCTAGATACCAGAAGTATAATATCCTTAAATACTCCTCATTGTGTCGCGATCCTAATAGATGATGCATAATATGTTGCATTACTAAAAACCTTGCCAAGCAAACAAAAAACCTCTTGGGTAAAAATAAAAGTTTGGTCTAAGGGAAGAAGAGTACAATGCATCATATACATAAGCGACCACATGTGGTGTAGACTCCCTCTGATGTCTACGAGATGAATTCCTCCTGATCAGTAACTCAATCTTGGAATTCAAACAATTTTCGCATACCAATGCGTCTCACAAGCTTTGCAAATGTAGATTTTGGATAATGACTTGGTAAATATGTCTGCAACATTATCCACCAAACCAATTTGATTCACATGGATAATCAATAACCACTGATATTGCTGATCGTAGGAGTACTTTGGCGAAATGAGTTAAGTATGACACCCTTAATACACAACTTCATTTGTTCAATGCAAACCGCATTATCCTCAGATGCAAGTTGGTGTTGTCATAGTAAATGATAATCCACAAGACCCTCGAATGTGGTGTACCACTGTCCTAAACCAGACACACTCATCAACTGTTTCATCAAAACTATAATCTCAGATTGATTCGAGGAAGTAGCAATAAGAGTTTGCTTTGTTAATCTCCAAGAAATCTCTATGTTCCAATGGTGAATACATAACGTGTTTGGGAACATCCTTTATGTGAGTCAACGAAATACCCAGCATTAGCAAAACCAACTAAGACATCACATGGTGTCTCTGAGTAGGGGACTCCACTGAATTGAGGAATAGTGCTCGCAGCTGGAGGGGAATTCGACAGGTCAAAGCTTTCACTCGACAGGACAAATGATTGCTTCGGGTCAATCTAGGGTGCATATTTTGATGGGTCGAGAGCTCCACTAGACGAGTCGAATGACACCTACGGGTCCGTCTAGGGTACACCATTCGACGGGTCGAAAATCCCAGAACCTGCATACTGCGATTCAACCATTCCTTTTCCGGGAATTTCAAGCTCCTCTCTGTTTTCTAAGTAGGAAAAAAATAGGCCAAAGTCAATGAATTCTTTCAAGTACTTGAAGGTATGATATACTCCAATCTAATGACTTTGTGTTGACGTATATCGAGAAGGTATGCCTAAATGTGTGCCCCAAGCTATATTTAACCAAGCTCCAACCACACTAAGATATGGAATCTCAACTCCAAAGGTTCCTTACCATTACCATTTTGATGAAATTGATCATTTTGGATTCCAAACTGCAAACAACAATTGATGGGCTAATAGGGTGTGCTTTGACCATTACCTAATTTGGACATAAGCAAACTAGTGAATAAGAATTCAACCAACTCGATGTATCATGCCTAGTGGTGACATCTGTAGCTGACCAAACATTTACATTTTGTTTTGTTCTTACTTTATGTTTTCACTTAATTAGTTAGTAGTAAACATTCAATCAATATTTCGTTTAACCACTCATCGTAATTCAACCATCCCTTGCAATGCTAAGTCTTCAAAGAACTTAGTCTTGTGAGATACACTTACACATCTTGCTTTAATTTTAGTGTCATGTCTTGTGTTTAGTTAATCCATGATTTCAAGTGCATAATCGGGTCAAGCTACGGAGTTTAAGTGGTAAATCCTCTTGGGTTCGACACTCGACTTCCTTACAAATACTATAACTTGATCCCGTATACTTGCGGATAAGAAAAAATCACTTACCTTTAGACTAATAAATAATCAAAAAGTTGAGGGGATAAATCTCTTGAACAGTGAACTCGCCCCGTCTCACCCAAAGTTCTAAAAAACACTAGACGACCATAGACGGTGAACATACCTTCGAGCGCCTAGGCGGTTAGACGTGGATTAATTGGAATTAGACGTTTTCTAGGCGACTTAAAGGCGGTATTAATTTAATACATATATATGTGAAATAATGAATATTTAAAACACTTATATAATAAAATTAGCAATAAATATAGTTTAAATTGTCATAATCTCCATACAAAAATATATAATATAGAGTAATATATAATCTCAAATCTCAAATTATTTGAGTTTTAAATTATTATTATTTTCACGTCCAGCATAGCCTAGGCTCGCCCAGGAGCGCCTGAGAGCGCCTAGCCCGCCCAGAGAGTTTATTCTCTCATTTAACTTCGCCTAGCGCCTAAGTCGCCTTTGAAAACAGTGGTCTCACCTCTCAAACCCTCGATTCTCTCTTCTACCTTGTTATATGAAAATGTATAAAATTTCATATATAGTTTTGTGACTAGAAGGCGATGTGTGACCAAGAATCCACCTTACCCTTATCAATTTCTACGAGGACAAAGTTGGTTTAACTGACAACTTTCACAAGAGAACGACGAGACCCAAAAGTTTTGGTTTATACGAGAATTTCTAAAAATTTATGGAAAATACGAAAGCATGCAATTGAATTGATGTCACATTTTAACAGAAAAAAGAAAAGCCTGTGTGTATGTATATAACTGGGTCGTTATTTAGTTAGTGCCCAGACTCCCCCAGAGTAACAAATGGAGAAAAGGAAGTTAGGTCACACTATTCAGTCTTGACATGTCGTCCTCACTCCTCAAAGCATTCAATTAATTAAAAAAAAAATCATCGGTGGTACTTAGATTCTTTTTGCTATATTTAAAAGGGTTTCAAACTTTAAAATTTATCAACAAAGTACTTAAACTCTTAAAAATTATTATCGAGATACTTGCTTCCAATTTTCGTCTGTAATCCGTTAAAATTAATGTCGTGACAATATATTTTTTTTAAATACGAACACCTTAATACCCTTATTTTTTATTTTTTCATATTTTTCTTGTATTTTCATTTTTCAATTGATCGTCCATGGTCGACATCACCAACTCCTCCGCTTCCCGCCACCACCTCTCTATCACCACTCTGCAACCACCTCTCCATCGCATCGATTTTTGTTCTTTCTCTTCTCTTATGAAAACCCAAACCTCTTAACCCCCTCCAATTCCATTACCAATCACCACTGACAGTTCCAAACTTGAGCTTATCATTTCTCAAGTCTCGGCACTATAACATCTTCTACGACAACACAGAGGTCGCGGTCCATTATAAGCACCGAGATGGAATTAAATCGGCTATGGCCATGGAAGATTCGACAATCAAGGTGACAGGCAGAGGTAGTGGCATAGGAAGATTCGACAACAGGGGGTGCCGGCTCGGGCTCGACGGAGCTATGAAAAATGTTGCTGCTACTGTTGTTGTTCTAATCCACCGGAATCGTTGTCCGAGTCAAGTGGCCAGCTCGACTCGTTTGTGAAATCGGTCTACTAACGGAGCACGTTTTTCCTTGTGCATGTCCATGTAGAGGATATGATGATGTGCAGATATGATGGCGGTGGCGATCAAGTGACATGGCAAGGAGGCTGGCCAATTCGGGAGTCAGAGTTTAAGAACAAGACTGAGAGAGAGAGAGAGAGAGAGAGAGAGAGATGAGAAAATGGAGGTAGCACGAGATTAGAAAATGGAGGTAGCACCGCCGAAAATGGAGGTAGCACCGCCTTCATCCCGCTGCTAGTGATGGTTGACGGTGTGCTTTGACGGAGATTTTTTTCACCATAAATTTTGGGGATGACATTGATAACGTAATTAAAATTTTGGTATCAAGATGATATTCATTAAGTTATAATAGTTCTAAATAGACTAAATTGTCTCTTGTTTACCAAAACAAAAATCCACATCAGCATAGTGAAGGTGAATGGACGAAAACTATGTTGGTATCTTAATAATAACTTTTAAGAGTTTAGTACTTACTGATAGTTTTTAAAGTTCGGGACCCAAAAAGAGTACGGTACCACGTTGAATTTTTTCTTTTAACTAAAACTAACCCAGACTCTTAGATACGACCTCTTCCATCAAAGCACAGAAAACCCCCAATTCCGATGAAACCTTAACTCTAATCCTAACCATAATCCTACATTGTGTAGTCTCGTCTCGTTCTTGTCATGCGCTCAATCTCAGCGGATCAAATTTAGTTCACCTGAAGCTCTCAATTGCCGCCAAATTCTTAACCCTAGAATATCTCTCTTTCTTTCTGATGGCTTTATATCTAACGACACGGCAGAGGAGGAAAAGATTTTGATTAAAGATCAAGGATCTCTACAGCTTCAGACGGATGCGAGCCTCATAGCCGGGAGAGAAGAGTTGAACTTCATACTTCATCATTGAAGACAATAGTCCACCAGATTATTTATGATTGTACGCAGACCCATACTTGATAGGAGGATGATGATGCAATGTTCTCAGTCCAAAAATGTCAAGACACATCTTTAATATATAGGAAAATACACTATATAATAAAAGAAAACTTTATGTCTAAAGTCAATAGTATGAAACCATCCAAACTACTCTCATGTATATATTTTTTACCCAACTATTTTTCATAATAAAATCACTAAATATTAATTCCACACACTCTTAGGAAAGAGCTTCTGGTTTAAAAAAAATTCATGCAAATTCCATGGGACATAGTCCTCTTTTTGTGTGACGAGACCAACAGCAAAGTGGCTTACAGTTAGTTAGCCATTAGTGATTAAATTTTAGATCATTGTGTTTTTTAAAATTAACTTCATTATCTTCATTTTTCAAATCATAGCACAATTTCAAGTAAGTAGTCTACTAATCTATAAAGAAAAACTAATGTTTTATTGATTTTTATGTTGTTAATTAATACTTTGACATCATAAAATCAATACCTTTGTTTTTTTATGTGAACATTAAGTTTAGAGGGGCACATCTCTTAGAGTTTGCGTTAGGTATGATAATCTCAAGTCTAACCATGATTGTACGATACCGCTTCTGATGAAGTTGGAGTCTGAAGATGGTTGCATCGGCTATGTAGACTTGTTTGATAGTCGAATCCAAGAATGGGTTGTAGCCAAAGACCTTTGTTGCCATTCTTCAATCCGGTGCCTGACTTTGCAGTTCTTTCACCCAATGGCAACATGTTGTTTTTGGAAAGTTCATCGTTAGTATGATGCTGAGTGTCTTGTGATCGTCTGAATACCATCAATTTCTGAATTGGAGTAGACCCACAAGTGTGACCGAGATAAGAAGTTTCTTGAGTCTAGCCAGTTACTATCGCTGATTTGTACAAGATTTTTCACGGATTGCAGCTCCACTTACCCGACTAAAGAAAAAAGGGGTCAGATTTGAGTGATCTGATGCTTATGAAGAGAGTTTTCTGACGTTAAAGGAGAGATTAACCACAACGCCAATGTTGACACAACTTGACGACAGTGGAGAATATATCATCTATAGTGATGCTTCAAAATTGGGTCTTGGTTTTATCTTGATGCAACAGGGTAAAGTCGTTGCATATATTTCTAGGCAATTGAAGCCAAAAAAGCAAATTATCCCACTCATGATTTGGAGCTAGCAGCAATTGTGTTTGCATTGAAGAGTTGGAGGCATTACTTATATGGAGCGCAATGTCAGATCTTAACATGAGGCAAAGAAGATGGATGAAGTTGATTAACGATTATGATTGTACTTTTGAGTATCACCCAGGAAAAGCCAATGTTGTTGCGGATGCTCTTAGCAGAAAATCTAGAGCTTCCCTATTCCATATAAATGTTGCAAGGGTACCTCTTTTTTGGATGAATTGTGTGCTACATGAGTAGTATTGGATGTGGGAGATGATGAGGCTTTGTTAGCCAGTCTTCAAGTCCGACCAGTGTTGGTTGATCAAGTACTTGAGGCACAGGATGCAGATCCCTATTTATTAGGTAAAAAGTGTATGATTCAGAATGGCGAATCAACGGAGTTTCAACTGAGGAATGATGGCACCTTATTATTTAGAGGAAGATTGTGTGTTCCAAGGAATGAAGAACTAAAGAAGGAAATACTAGATGAAGCTCACTATTTAGCTTATGCTATGCATTCGGGTAATAAAAAGATGTATTAGACACTTAAAGAATATTACTCGTGGCGGAATATGATGAGAGAAATATCAATCTATGTGAACAAGTGCCTTATTTCCCAGCAGGTGAAGGCTGAGCGGCAGAGACTTTCTGGAAAATTACAACCGTTAAAGATTCCAGTTTGGAAATGGGAACATATACCATAAATTTTGTGTATCAATTATCTTGTTCATCTGAGGGCAATACTAGTATTTGGGTAATTGTTTATCGTCCCATAAAATCTGCTCACTTTCTTGCTATTCCTGGAAAACTCTTAGTTAGAAAATTAGTAAAATTATATATGAAGGAGATTATGAAGTTACATGGTGTGCCAGTGTCTATCATTTTTTATCGTGTTTCTCAATTTATATTAGAATTCTGGAAAGCATTGCAAAAGGCGTTGGGGACTAGATTACATTTCAGTATAACCTTTCATCCTTAAACTAATGGTCATTCAAACTCTTGAGAATATGTTGCAAACTTGTGTTTGTAGTTTAAAGGAAGTTAGGATCAACAACTACATTTAATAGAGTTTGCCTATAACAATAGCTACTAGGCCAGTATTAGTATGGCTCTGTATAAAGCTCTGTATGAAAAACATTGTCGAACTCCATTATGCTGGAGTAAAGTAGGTGAAATGTGGCTTATTGATCTTGATATAGTGAAAGACACAGCTGAGGACATTCAAATTATTCAAAATAGATTGAAGGCTGCACAAAACCGACAAAATAGCTATGCTAATACAAGGAGGAAGGATCTCGAGTTCGAAGCTGGTGATTGGGTGTTTCTAAAATTG
Source organism: Geum urbanum (assembly GCA_946800695.1). NCBI lineage: Eukaryota > Viridiplantae > Streptophyta > Magnoliopsida > Rosales > Rosaceae > Geum > Geum urbanum. Next base: position 14,206,316 of record OX326998.1, on the reverse strand, counting down.
TCTCATTGGAAAGGGGTTGTATGTTTTGAGAAACGTGGCAAGCTCCGTCCACGTTACATCAGTCCAATACGATATTATCAGATGAGTAGGAGCCATGACTTATCAATTGGCATTACCTTATGAGATGGCTAGAGTTTACGACGTCTTCCATGTGTCTATGTTACGAAACTATGTATCTGATCCATCTCACATCCTTACACTCTACCAACTCCCTATACGTGAAGACTTAACTTATGTGGAGGAGCCCTTTCAGATACTTGACCGTAGAGAGCAGAAACTGCATAACAAGACCATTCCACTCGTAAAGGTCTTGTGGAGAAATCATGCAGTTGAAAAAGCAACATGGGAACCTGAACAGCAGATGTGAGAGCAATACCTTTATCACTTTGACTAACATGTCTGTAAGTTTTGAGGACAAGATTTTTATTAGGGGGGTGGATTGTAATGACCCGAACCAAAACGACGTACTTAATTATTTGAATTAGTTTTATTGCAAAATAGTCATGAGTGCTAGATCAATAAATTACTTTTTAATCAATTTAGAATTTGACTTGAATTTCTTCCCGAGAGTTGTAGAGTATTTTATTGCAAGACCGTATGAATTTTTGGAGAATTTTTCGGATAAGTAAGCTAACTTTTACGAGTATCGAAAGTCGGCGTGAGAAATTATCAAAAAGAAATTTATTTTTAGTCGGTTAAATCTGGATCATCCGATCTTGATCATATCAAATGTAGATTGTTGATCTAATCAGGAGCTTAGGGTATAAAAGGGAGGAGTTCGGGCCAAATTGAACCCAGAACCCCGTTCGGCCTTGGCCCGTATCTCCGGCGATGACCCAATTTTGACCCACCGGAAAACGCCACTGTTGTCAGCGTTTTTGGTATGGTTTGAAGCTCTTGTTATCCTATTTCATTTCCTGGGTATATTGTTGTGTTTGGTTGTGTGTGGTGTGCGAATCGACGAGATGAACTTGTTGATTTTCGGGGGAGACAAATGACGGTGCTCCGGCGAGTATTGGCCATCGAGAGTTGAGGGTTTATGTAGCTCTCACCCTCCTTCATCGTTTGCGATCAGCCTCGATCTCCGTGGTGGCTCAATGACGGCACTGCAACGATGGGGGTAATGTTAGGGTTTTTGCGCTGTCGGCTTTCGGGGCCGATTTCAGCTTATTGAGGCTGAATAAAATATTGGGCCTTTGAGGAAACTTGTAGGCCTCATGATGGGCTTTCCAATGTTGTTCCACTCGCTGCCTCCGGTGGAGGCGCGTGGTGGCCACACACCACCATCCATGACGGAGCTCCGGCAAGGCAGAAACTCAGTTTTCTCCAGCGGGTTATCGGGGTAGTTTCTAAGCTAGTTCCGCATACTGTATTGAATGTGTTCATTATTGTTGATTCGGGAGACTGTGATCAAGATTTGGGCAAGGGAACTTCCGTCGGAACTCAGAGCTAGCTGTGTTCTGTGAGTGGACATTTTGTTTTACACTATCGTTTGCGAGTCTATTTTTATGCATATGATTTCAGTTACGTAATGCTTCTAAGATATAGTTTATTTTTATGCATATGCACGGAGCCACCTATATTTATGCTTTTATGCACGTTTGTTTACTCAGTACTACATCAATGTATTAGCTTCTTGGCTGATCCCCGAGACGCTCCGGGAGGGCTAGGACAAACATATGACCCATGATTCACATTGTACCCGGGAGAGTTAGAACAAACACCTAACTCGAGCGACTCTAGTTACAGCCTCAATATATATTTATGATTTTAGACTCGCTATTATTTTGTGATAATTCATCGGTGAAAGACATTTTAGTTAAGTCTTTCATTTCATTACTCGTTCACTCACTCTAACAGTTTTTATATTTTATATGTCTTTCCCTGGACCTTTTGGTTTCTCGTGCCTAGTTTGTAGTTTCTATCATGTAGTTGCACATTATTGTCAAAATCTTAGATTTCGAGTCACACTTCTTCCCTAGTAGGTTCTTAGCTTAGCCTACTAGTTTGTGTATTATGTAAATTAGATGTCGCTCTGAATACGATGTTGTAGTTTTCTTCCGTTTGAGTTGTGTTCTTAAATAATCAGCAGATTTTATATATTTTGTAATTCAGTACTTAATATAAGTAGTTTGATAAGTTGAGAAATCTAGATGAGTATCGGTGGCTCTTGGTTTGGCTTGTGAGATTTGTGTTAAGAAGCGTTTTTCAATGTAGGTTTTTGGTAGCCTTCAGTTTGCGGGGAGGTTATGCCATATTTTCGATAAAATTCCCCCTTTTTCTTGTGAGTCAGTGGGATTTGATCTCGCTTTACTAGTTAAATCGAGATTGAGTCCTTTCATCAACCATCCCTTACAATGCTAAGTCTCTAAAAGACTTAGTTTTGTGAGATACATTTCCACATTTTATTTTAGTTTAGTATCATATCTTGTGTCTAGTTAATCCGTAATTTGAGTGTTTAATTGAGTCAAGCTAAGGAGTTTAAGTGGTCAATCATTGTGGGTTCGACACTCGACTTCCTTACAAACACTATAACTTGACCTCTTATACTTGCGAGTGGAATAATTCTTTGCACTTATGAGTTAGTTCATGGTTCACAAGTGTAGGGTTACATTTCTTCACATCATGTTTTGGTGCCATTACCGGGGATTAATTTCACTTTGATTTCTTAGTTTCGGATAGCCTTTGATTACGGTATAACCGAAAATTTTGTGTGACCATTATTGTTAGCTTTGTAGTTGTTCTTCATTTTATCACTTAAGACTTTGTCTTTGACTTTGATCTCTAGGATACTTTGGTAGATACTTTGAGGTAAAATTGTGCTAGAATTTGTGCTTCTAACCTTTTTGCAGAACATTATTTTGATCCATCGAAGAATCATTATAGAGGAGACCCGAGGGCATCCTTCAATGCATTGAGAAGTTTTCTCGATCCATCGAAGTGTAACCTGAAATCCATACTCGGGGCTTGGCTTCGATCTATCAAAGCCTATTGTTTCGATCCATCAAAAATTATGTTGTGCTTAAGGTTGTTTCACTTATCTTTACCCTCTTTTACCTTGTGTATTTATATTCTTGGGAGCATATTTAATTAGTTGTTACTTTCAAACATAGTAGTTAGTGTGTCTAGATTTAGCAACCTTAATTTATGCTACACCCTAGATCATTAGAACATTATCACATTTGAACTCTTGAAGTGGTCATTGATGTTTCCTCGAGAAGGGTGTCAAAGAATCATCGTGGAAGACCCTCAAGGCTATGAGTACTTTAAGAGTTTGGAAGACTAATATATAACGGTTGCTTAGTGTGATTTTAGGTGTCATGCATTCGAATCCTCTTTTTGAGGAAGAATTCATCATGAATGAGGACATCATTGAAGCAAGATCTTTGAGCGATAGTGCTTTACCATCTTTGTCAATGCATACCGGTTGTATTGTTCTTCAACCTTTAGTGGACAAATCCTTTGAGATCAAATCTAGTTTTCTCCAAACCTTAACCATCTTCGTGGGGCATCCACATTCTGATCCCTATTGTCACTTGTTGGAGTTTGAGGAAGCATGTACAATGTTCAACATCCATAACATGGATTTGGGACAATTAAAGATTCAGGTATTCCTTTTGAGTTTATGGGATAAGGAAAAGATATGGTACAACAACCTTGCTCCTAACTCGATTCACTCATGGGGGTGATGCAACGCAAGTTCATTACCAAGTATTTTCCACCAGGGAAGATAAATGAGAGAAGAACAAGGTTGATGGCATTTTGTGAGGAAGATGGAGAGTCGTTCTATGAGACTTTGGAGCATTTCAAGGAGCTTGAGCATGGGTGTTGTGGGAGCAAGAATTTTAGAGTTCGAACTTGACACTGTGAAATGTGATCAAAGATCGAACATGCAACGAGGACGTTGGGAATTAAGTCTTCGATGAGTTTCTCGAAGATTGAGATTCGAGCTTCGAACCTTGGGGACGGTTCAGATATGTCAAAAGGGAGGCTACAAACCCAAAGAAACTAGAAATAAGGGGTAATGGGGTGAGTGAAGCGTGATAATAGAGACATGCCACCGAAATAGAAGGCGGTTGCTGGACATGGTCGAACTTCGAGGATCAAATATTGGCGCAAGAACTTTGAAGTCCAGCCACTACATTAGTGGATGTAATGGGTCCTATTTTGGTGGGATTCCAACGGTATAAATACATGAATTTAGTAAGATTTTTTCTAGTTCGACATTATTCATACATATTTGCATTGAAGTCTCACTTACTTGAGTGTCGAAGAGTCTTTTGCAGGTACCTCCCAATTGTTCAAACGCAATTCGATCATCGCACTATCATCTTCGAGCTGTTGTCAGAGGAGACGTCAGTTTGATCCTTGGAGAAAACCTTGTGGAGCCTCGAATCAAGCCTGACTTTTTTGTGCACCCACAAGTAGGCGTCGTCTTTGGAAAACGATATCCCAGACAACGACGAGGAGTTATTGCACCACAACGATTGCAACTAAGCTGAAGATAAACTAGAAGATGGGAAGTTGATGAAAGAGCTAAAAGAAGGAGGGATAAGAGACCTACCTCCGAAGTCTAAGTGGTAAAGGAGAACCACATTAAGGAGTACACTGAAGCAATGAGGATCGAGACCACCAATTAGAATTTAATGTGCAAGCTATTCCCGACCACCCTCTCCAGGCCAGCTGCGAAATGGTTCCAAGGACTAAAGCCAGAATCAATATTGATCTTCGAGAAGTTAACGTGATTGTTTATCATGCAATACTTCTACAACAGAAGGCAGAAGAAGGACTTCTCCACCTTGTTTAGCGTCAAGAAAAAACTAGGGGAGAAGCTAGATAAGTACTTCGAGAGATTCAGAGATGAGATAGCCACAACAAAGACTAACTCGAAGATCGCGGTCATCACATTCTGAGAAGGATTACTCGAAGGATTAGCACTGCTAGAAAAGCTAGTGAAAAAGGTTCCAAGGACTATGGAAGATATCTCGGATCACATAGAAGGCGAAATCCGTCTCGAAATGATCAAGGGAACCCAAAAAGGCAGGGTCTCTGCCAACGTCAAAGTCAAATCTGGAGCTTCAAAATTTGTGGAAGTTTGAGATCGAAGGCGGAAGCCGACTTCGAACCTTGAGGTTCAAAAGGATAGGAGAAAGTCCTCGAGGCAGTGGTTCACTGTAGAAGCATAAAAAATACAGGACTCTTTCTTCTTCCATAAGAAATTTCCAATGAAAAACAAACAAACTTCATTAATGACACTTCTAACGAGGATCTCCAAGATGTATAAACAGAAGGGGTACCTACAAAAAATATTCCAACGCTGAAGTCAGACCCCAGTTTAATGCAAGCGTATATGTATATAATCGAACTAGAAAAACTCACCATATTCATGTATTTATACCTTCTAAAATCCCACCAAAATAGGACCCACTACATCCATTAACGTAGTGGCTAGACTTCGAAGTTCCTGCACCGAGCTTCGAGGATAAAAGCTCGGCCATGACCAGCAACTGCCTCCTATTTTGGTGGCATGTCCCTAGGATCACGCTCCACTTACCCCTACCTCTCACTTTAGGTTTCCTTGGGTTCATGGACTCATTTTGGACGTATCCAAGTAGTCCCCTAGGCCTTTGGAGCTCAATCTTTGCTCAATCTGAACCTTACCATGGATCATCGCTACTCAAAGTTTGAGACTCTCTTTGAACTTCGAGGTTCTTCATCGAGGTTCAAAGCTCGAACCTCGATCCTCGCTTCTGGAACCGACATGGATCTTTGAGATACTCTTTCGAAGACTTATTTCCCACTATCCTCGGTCCATGTTTGATCTTCGATCACATTGCATAGTGTTAAGTTTGAACCCTAAAATTCTTGCTCCCACAATGCCCCCAATTTTGCCTTTGGGTCACACTTGGTACCAAGGGAAATTCAGCTTCGAATTCAAACTTGCACATCATTCATTGATCTTTCTCCAGTAACTAACCTCAAAGCATTGATCAAAATCGATCCTCCATCTTTGAAACTTACCTTTGACGCGTTCTTCCCATGCTTCTTCGGGTTCATGCACCAGAAACCTGAAAACTTCCCTCTTCAAACAGAACTCTTATGCTGCTTGACTATCTATATTCTACCGTTTATTTTGCAGAATATAAATAGCCCTCAATCCTTATCACTTATTCACTTCACTTTCCCAAAACAAAACCCTAAAATCAGAAAGACCTCAATCTTCCTGATCCCATTGGGTTTCGATGGCTCATACACGCTCCAGAGCTCATCGCGGCCCATCTTCCCACCGTGGTCCAGCCCCGGCCCAGTCCGCCCAGTCCTCCTCGGAAGCCGATTCCGATCATGAGGAGGTCGCACCTCAACTCCCCGACTCCGAGACCTGGAGTCCAACCGAGGCCTAGCTTGACATCGAGCGGGCGAAGACTAACCCTCCGGGGAGTGTCTCGATCCGAGCATTGTCGGAAGATAGCGATATGTAATCCGACAAGGGGATTCCGGCCGGTGCTCTCGTGCTCGCGAAGCACCACCTCCGATTCATAAGTTTTTCATTGCATCCAGCATTTGTCATTCTTTGGATACTTCTGTGTTTACACCCCAGGCAACTCAGCCCTAATTCACACTTTCTTCTCTCGGCATACCTCGCTGTTATCTAGCAATGGCTGGTCTCCATCGGCCTAATCGACTTCTTCTACGCCCATATGTGAGCCAAGGTGAGAGGCTTGGAGAGGCGCTTCAATCTCCAACCCCAACGATTCAAGAAGTGCTTTGACCATAAGTCCACCAACTTGGCCCACTGGTACATCAATCTAGTCCTCGTCAAAGGCAACTAGATGCCTCCGGAGCTTGAAGTTCTTGGACTAGAAGTTCCTTCCTCCTTTTCTGATGCTCTAGGTACAACTTCGACCTTCACTTTTCACTTCTGATTACTCAATGAAGATACTTATTTATTTCAATTCTGATCTCGATCCTCATTCGCAGCCATGAGGCTCGATGCTACCTTCTTCGAACTTCCTGGCCGGCAAGGAATGGCCCTTGGAATAGCCATTGTAACAGCCTTAATAAGCACTTCACACCCAGCCTCATTGAGTGAATTTTTTTCCACCTATCAATCTTCTTTATGATCTTCTCTTTGATGTAACCAAGTGCTTGCTTCTTAGGTCGGCCCCAAATCAGTGGTAACCACAAATACTTTCCCGGTCCATCCAAGGGATTAACCATGCATAATAAATAAACCAATAAGATGTTGCATCTGTAAAGAAGTATTAGTAGAGAAATAAATGCTTGACTTATGATAATTTATCTCCTAGCCTGATGCAAAACAATATTCCCTCAAAATTTTAGAGAAGTTAGAACAATTCAACGGAGTGGCCTTCAAGAAATACATGGCATCATTCGCAAAGAAAAAGTGTGATATGACTATTCCTCCCCAGAGTTATGGCTTCTAGTAACCCACAATCAACCACCCTTTTAACTCACAATGATGGAACCTTACTCACAATAAGGAACAAGTAGGGTGCTAGCGGATCTCCCTGCCTCAAACCCCTCTCCGGTTTAAAAAATGCACCAGCTTTACCATTGAGTACCAAAAAGTATGTAACACTGGACAAACCCATCCCTGATTGAATCCAAAAGAGAGCATGGCAGCCTTGAGAAAATCTCATTCTACCCTATCGTAAGCCTTCATCATAATCAACTTTAAAGCCAAATCAAATTTTCCTAAGACTTTGATACACATTTGAAAATACTTGGTGGATCTAAACTACCTTGCAAGGGTTGTGGACAAGAGAAAGAACAAAAACATACACACAAGAACACAAAATGTGTTGACGCAATAAAAAATCCTTTCGGGAAAACAACTGCAGTATCCTTCACAAGGATGCCTTAAAACTCCACTAAAGATTCAATCAAATACAAACACAGAATATTACAAGAAATTGATAACATAAATTTATTCCTATTAACCTCTTGTTTGCAGACTTAAACTCTTCTAGCAGAGTAGAAGAGCAACTACATTTCCCGGTTGAACTAGGAGAACACCTTTCTCAAACTTCAACATCTTCAACAGCCTTGAATTGATGATCTCAACTCATACAAGTATGTATGAAATGCAAATGCACATAGACACTCAACAAGGAAAAGAGTCTAGACGTCTATTTCATAGAGATAAGTTTCACAAGAAAAACACTCACTTATATAGTAACCTAATATTCGACCTAACAAAGATCAATTCGGATCAATCAGTTACAATCTAAGTATCTTGTGATTCCTATCTATTAGTTCAAAGCAAATCTCATTCTTAAAGACTAGTTTATCAAAATAGAGAAAGAATAACTGTAATCATATCAACATTGATATTACAGTTCTAAATCAACTCTACTTACTAAACTTAGCACAGCATAAATCATTCAATTAGTACACATGTACACACAAGAATTTGACAATTAACACATATATCCTAAATCAAAGTATGCATGATCTTACCATTCAGAGGAGAGATCACCAATCCAAGTCAGTTGTTCCACTTTGCTGACTTTGTTTTTGATTAAGTTGCCAAAACATGTACTTTCAACATTTGAAGCGGAGCAGTGGTAGAGTCGGCACACGCTAAAGGATTTCAGTAAGGAGTTCTTCCATCTCCAAACTCTAGAGCAGCAGGATTCAACTATATATAGACCCTAGCTTAATGAACCTTTCCTGGTAAAATAAGGAAACCATAAAAATCCAAATCCTGAATGAAGAAGGAAATCCCCATTTTACTCTCGTTTGCAATGCAGTGAACTCAACTCCTGTGTATCTGATGCAGTTCAAGCAATTATGCTTTTGAAAGCCAACTTGGCATTGAGAGGCAATGCATGAGTATCTCTCGTCACTTCGTCATATTTCAAGATCAGAAGCTTCTCGTTTGTCAAAAGGTGTCTAGACGACCACGAAAAAGAAGAAGAAGTAGTTCACACATGCTTGTCTCCAGGGCACATGTCATTATTTTGTGTGGCACATACATTCATAAATACATAATAAACTTTGCGTAATCGTTCAACAAACGAAGAAGCCAGCAGTGCTTAAAACAGCTATATTATACCAAAATTTATATATTTTGGACCTATAGGCTATAGATCGATTACAAGTATATCGATCGAGTATAGGCCACAGTTATTGCACTAGACATTTACTAATTGTCACTTAAGGTTTCAACTCCTGTAACATGCTTGTTTCAAAGACAGAGGTGGATCTGAATATGCTCCGGTTGAAATTTTATCAAAAACGAATTTGGCAGCTGCCTCAGTATAGTGAATACCATCCCAGTTCACTCTGGTTGAGGGGTTCTTACAGGAACCAACAAATATTTGGCTTCCATCAACTGTAATCATTGCTCCACATTCATAACTGCTGTTATAGTTGTACTTACCACCATAGCCACAGCATGCAACCAGTGGGAGCTCAAATCCTGAAGATATTGCCAGCAATTAGATAACATCCATAAGATAAGTTTGACTTTAAAGTAATCAAAACCAGTATCGAGTCAGCCAATGAAATTTGAACTGTTCTGATGGAACTATATAATGCCCAAGTGTTGACTTACCATATCTTTCAGGTTCCTTGTAAAGAGAGTATTTGACAGAATACACATCTACATAAGTGAATGCAGCCAAAGGAAGCTCCTTCCTGAGTTTATATATGGCCTCCTTCAGCACGTGATTAAAATACCGGGCTACTTCATTTTAAGACTTTGCACAGCCAACCTCATCCTTCTCAGCTGATGGGAAATTGGCGAAGATGTAAGGTAGACAGCCTATTGGCCCCGTATTGTGGATCCAATATGATCTTGCTCCCAGTTTATATATTTTCTACATCATCACCAAATACAGAATCAACAACAATCATTACTTCATTGCAACAGTTTAATTGAATAAACTTCAACCCCACAAGTATATGTAATGTTGTTGCTTGTCCTTTAAGAAACTTAAATACAAACAGATTGGTGTTAATCAGAAAAACAAAGAAAGTTTCTGTGGGAAGTGGCTTATCTTAAATGGGGATTGCTAATGATTTACCTTAATATTTGTTGTAAAACCACTGATTATAGCAGGCACAGATGCATTGACTTCCTGTACAGTCAGGTTACCGAAAAAACCCTCGCCAAGATCATTCTGACCGATATCAAATGTGTATAAAGCTTTGGAGAAGTACTCCTCCTTTGGCATTAAGCTTGCAAATATTCCCCCTAGAAAGTAAATTAATGTAGGACGTCACATTTCTAGTCAAAGTTGTATTCATCTTAGCAAATGATGAGCAAAGTGATTCAGAGATATCCATACACTAAAATTTCTTCAGTGTATTAACTCGACGCCTTATAAGTTGTGATCTGGACTTTAGTTGGGGGAACTGAACGTACTGAATATCGAGGAAGAAGGGACTAAATTCACCGGCTGGTATAATGAGATCTGGGAGTCTGATAGTGGAGGCTGCAGTGGCAAAGTTTGCGCCATGAGAGAAATTGGTCCCAAGGGAATCCAGATATGCACTCAGATAAGGGTGGCCAAGACTTTTTGCTGTACCACAAAAATACTTTCATCAGTACACGAATATATCTTATTCTCTAAGCATGCATACAATGTCTCTGGGGAGAATTTGAAATGATGAAGACGAAAGCAACTCATATCATTGAACTGCAGTGAGAACTGTAAACGTCTGAAAAATCATTCTTTATATGTTCTTTTGACCAAAATGTAGGTAATTAGGTAGCAATTATTGGGACTTGTGGGACTTTAGTCCCACATGGAAGAAATTGTAAGATATGTGCACTTCATAAGGGGTCACACATGAGAAGAAGTAATTGGGTGACTAGCAAAACATGAGTTTCACTAGTAGATGTGTGAGTTTGGGCCTTGGACTACCAAGAAAAACCCAAATATAAATGTCAAAAGATGAGACTAGCAAGACATGAGTTTCATTTGTTGATTAATCCAAAGTTAAACATTTTCGGATAAATATGAAATCAAGATAAATTTAAAAGAAGCGACAGTTGATCGCGACTTTTGAAAAATTTCCAGAACTTCCATCTTCTTCCTTATATTGTTAATCGGAAAAGAACATAGAGTAAAATCGTCAGGGTTCAAGTTCGTGTATCCTCGAGATAGACGTTCAGACTACAAGTATAAATGAGGACGAAATTCTGTTCTAAGACACTACGTTTGCAGGCCTCTATCTGATCAAGTTAGTGAATTTCTCTTTCGTCTTGGTTATTATACGTATAGATTGTTTGTATAGATTGTTTGTATGCAAAAAACTGATTGGTTCTAACACCAATTACCTCAAGATGCCCAAATTATGGGAAGAGCATAATAGTCAAAGGAGCTTTGGATTGACTCAACCATATCCACTAATACTTCTCTCCTCATTATGTTTACACATAAAGTGCAGTTGAAAGTTCCTCAAGAAAGGAGTGTCTACAAACCATTTTAGACCTACCTCTTTGAAGGCATAATCTCATAGACTCATAGTTTGATTATTAAGCCTAAAAGAGTTTGGAGAACAAAAGCATATGTTTGAATGGTCAACCACGGAAGAACTCTTACCGAAGCTTTGTTTTTGAAATAAGTATAACTTTACATCTCTACATGCTAATTTGCTAAAAACCAACACAGCAAAGGATATTAGAGAACATACCGAGGAAATCAACAATGAGTCTACCATCAGAGAATCTCCCAACCGGCATATGAAAATAGGTCTCTCCATAAGGTGTGGTTGGTGGTAGAAGGGATGCTGCCAATCCACCAGTATCTGAGTTTGAGTCTCCAAAGTTGAACATGGCTGGAAATTCGCAGTCTTTCAAAGCCACGGCAGAGCTCAAAGTACTACTAGCAATATGCAATATAATAATATAGGAGCAAAACAGAGAAACAATCACTCTAGGAGAATACTCCATCTTGAAGAAATGCCAAAAATGATGCAGATGGCAACTATAGAAGCTGTGTTTGTTTTTATAGTGTAATGAAAAGCAGATGGCAAAATAAATCAATTCAAGGCTAAGGCACTAGTCAAGGTAAGCATTCAACCATGTCTAAATCATGCAACAAGATGACCCCCGATCGTGTGAACACTGTTTGCATTTTGGACTTCCAGTGTACATGTCACTTTCCTGTTGTAATACATGTTCAATTCGGAAACGACAAATGCTTTTGTTTTGTTTCATGAGTGAAAGTTGAGAATTGAAGTCTTGTAACTTTTCTTACCCTTACACTACAGTCTGCTCGAATCATGACAACCTCGTTTTGGTTTAAGCAACATCCTAGGCCACTTCAGTACTCCGAAGAACATTGATGAACTCTTTTAAACGACGAAACAAAACAAAAGAACTACAGATCGTGCAGACCATTCTGTAGTTTGCAGAACACAAATGTGTAAAAGAATGATCTTCCGTATATTTGTTCTCAGGCATTGTTTATCTAGGCCCAAAGAAGTTTCATGCAGGTAAAATCTATATTCACCGTGGCTCAGAGGTACGAAACTGAAAGCTAGTATGCAGCTGCTAGCTAGGTCAAGAATCAGAATTCAAACCTCCATCTTGTGTGAAAGGAGGGTTTGTAAGGACTGTTCACACAAAAAAGAAGGTAAAATGACACTGCAGACATTTGCTAGAAACCAACAATGAAAGAGGCCCACGAAGCTTTATTGTAACAAACTTTGCTCAATGATTCAAACAACTTCAAAATTCCACACCAGTAACTCATTCAGCGCCGATAATTGTTATATACAAGTTTCTAAACAAACAAGAGCAAGCAGAAAACTGATACAAATCAATACAGAGAACACCCTTGCACAGATTGTAGCAGAAGTATAAGTTTGTCTGTAGCTGTAGATACTTCTTCAGCACGAGGGAAATTGCCGTAAAGTTTGGTTCATGGATGGTCAATCTAGAAACGAAGGGCCACATTCATCAGAATTTGAAGGCTGCAAAGCACGAATTCTGACATCGTACTTTCTGCATTTGGAAACTTGATGGCCCAAGGATGAAGAATCTGATCCATCTGATATAATTGGGTAAGAAGCCGAAGTATAATCATCATACGCATTTCCTATATGTTTACCACACTTGCGACAAAGAAGTTTAGTTCTCCGGCTGAACAAACCCCACGAACGCTTAGAGAAGTGGGGTTTACATTGAAGTTCATCGACTTGACTAAATCTGCTCTCATCAATGAAAAAGAACGATATGATTCCTCTCTTTATAGATTTCCCATACTTATTAGAGCCGATCAAAGACGTGTTCCTATTGTTAGAACTCAGGTTTAGCTCGTAGCCACAAGCCCCACAGCTGCATGAAGAGAAAAGCATTTTCATGTAATGCGTTCAAAATTAAAACCAAAACAAAGACAAAGAAAATGGGAATAACAGACAAAGTGTGAAGATAGAACATAAATGTTATGTTCTCGTATGTACTCCTCGCCAATTCTAATTAGTTATGATTCAAAAGGTACTGTATTCAGTTTCTCCGGTTCAATCACTTAAACCAGATTCCCAGTGACAACTGACAAGTTTATCTAGTGAACCAAATGATACATGCTTGCATCCCCTGTTTCCATACTAGTACAATGTTGTGCGAAACCTATTTTCTACTTTATCTTTTCTTCAACTAAAAATATAGTCTTGGAAAATATCAATTGAGAACTGTTAACTGTTCATGGATCCTAAAACTGCTTCCTCATTAGTTTAATCCTCAAACGTTTCTGGGCCTTTCAACACCAAATCTTACATTAACAATTCCAAAGAGATCGATCCTACAAATTCCTCAACTTTCATACAATTGCAACTAACTATTAATAACAATCAAAGCCTTTAAGATCAAAGATTCAATTTTTACTTCAAGAAAAAAAAAATCAATTTTTACTGTCACAATATCAAATTGGAACCTATCAAATTAACAAGTCTCAGTAAAAACTAAAGCAAGAAGGTGATTCCATAGATTGAGGTGGTACAGTACCTGTAATTGACATCGCCGCGAGAAGAAGACAAAGAAGGATGGTAAGCTCCGTTGTTGAGATAACTGCCTCTGAAATTCTCCATTGTTTTTTATAGAACCAGCTCAACAATCAACGGCGAACATTTCCGAAGAGAATCAAAGAAGGAGGAGTTGCAAGAGGGACGGAGGCGATGGTGGTTAAGTGGGGAGAAAACGATGACGAACGTGTCCCACCTGTTTCGGTGGTGGAGAGACTTTACCGCCAATAGTTGTTGGGTCGCAGTTAGAGCTGGATCTTCAAAACGACGCAGTTCCGGAGAAGAAGAGAAAGAGAAGAGAAGAGAAGAGAGGAGAAGAATCGATCGAATTTGCAGATAAACAGATAAAAGAGTGTGAATGCGCTCCCCTCTTTGGGCTTTGGCGACGAATTTTCTTATGCACCGACTGACCTGGAGCTTAACGGCAACAAGGTATAGCTCTATTTTATATTAAAAATAGAAAATAAGATATTAACGACTTTACTATAAAACATATGGACCGATATTATTAAATGTAATGTATCATATAGTTTACGTCATACGTGTACCTGATCGATGAAACTTTTTACTTTTGTGTTGATGTGGATTTCCGGTGTTTGTTTGCCTGTTCAGAATTTTTGGTAAAAGCCTTGATGACTATGATTAGCTTATTGAGATTCTTAACTAATACTCAAGAAAATATATATAAATGGGGTATAATAAAGTTAATGATTTTGTTACTTTATAATTTGTTAGTTTCAGTATGAATAGTTTCCTAACTTATGATTTTCCGTTCAATGAAAACGTGGTAGAATAGAATTGAAACCGTTGCAAATTAGACAATGAGTCTATTGTGTGATAAGTATGACGGGCGAATATTGTACAAATTATTATAGCGAAAATAACCCTTATCAAGTCATCGTCGCATATCCAACTACATATTCATATTCATTTTGAAGGGTTAATTAACATGATTGCACACAAGAATTTTTAAAAGGAATCTCTTGAATAAGAATGGAGTCCATCACACCTTGCCTTTTAGCTAGATACCCAAATCTGCAAAGGCTGCAAGGAATCTCTCATCGAAGAGAAGACTCAATCACACCTTGTTTTCTAGCTAGATGCCCATGTCCAACACTAGCCGGTAGATAGTAGATATGATAAAAGAAGTATAGTAAAAGTTTGATAAATTAATAATCTTAGAATTGACAAAATTTATTAATTAATCGAGTATTAAATTAATATTCAAGTTTTCAAGTTAGGATCGAAGAAAAATATTATTTTAACGAGGTGATTAATTAATCAATTATTAAATTATTGAAATTGTACTGTACCTACTTTCAAAGGCTGAAATATTGTTGTGGGTTACAACAAATTAAGGGGAAGATCGAAGAATCGAAGAAGAAGAAGATTGACGGGATAAAAATTAGACAAGGAAGAGATCGAAAGTAGTATTATCTATCTCATACATGATTAAATTTTGATTCTTATAATGAACATAAACAGAGTTCCTACTCTTCATCCTCATCAGTGATGAATTTACCAGTTCCAGGGTTCACAGCAGCAATGAAAAAGAAGACGACATTGAGCAACACAAGGGGCTCAATTTCGTTGATAGGGACTCCGGTCTCAATGTTTAATTGGGCTAGAGCTCCCTTCCCTGTGATGATTTCTCCGATCAGAGAGAAGGCAAATCCCAATTGAGCCAATCTTCCTACGAATAGCTCATTCGCCTTGGTGAATCCAAACAGAGGACCTGAAGATCGAAGGAAGAAATTATCCAAGTCATTCCAGTAAAACTAGTACCTAAGGTTAAATTTAAAGCATGTGATACATTTTAACAACAATTTACCTCCTTCCTTGAGACCCAAGGCAGATTTAAATCCCTTCCCGGGAGGGATAACGGCCCCTTCAATTCCGGTAGGAGGGTCATCGACGAATTGACCACGGTCACCTAGAGCTCCTATGGCTCCAAGCAAAGTGAAAAGGATGAAGAAGAGAAGAAGCGGCTCAGCTTCGTAGATTGGAACTCCAGTCTCCAAATTCAATTGTGACAGAATTCCTTTTCCTGTAATTGCTTCTCCCAACAAGGATGCCTGCAATATATGGTTGCATAGAAAGGCTCGTAACAAAAGTTAAGGTAAAACGGATCCAGATTCTCATTTCACTAGACGTACTACTAGTATATAACTATATATATTATTCTCCATTCGATCAATGAATATCCCAAAGGTCCAAAGCACAGAGCACACAAATTTGAATGAGAACATGGCATAGTTGAGTGAAAGAAAACAATACCTACGTGTAGCAGCCATATCATTATACAATTTGATTGTTTAATATATATCTAGAATGTACACAACTCAGATAGGTAGCACCGTAGCAGAAGTGAGGGTTTGCTTTTAAATAAGTTTTTCAATATAAAGTTATAACATATCGGGAGGTATTGGGAAAAAATAATTAAATTTATAAATAAGATTAAATGGGTCACATATTGTTTTGCTAATTGACAGCATAAAACCAGACATTGTGGGTGCCAATGTTCTTCGGACCAACTATATTTATAATTCCAAGATTTACTGTCAAATTGGTTTTAAAATGTATCTTCAGTATGTATTGAGTGACAAGGATCATGACAAAGTGATGAGATACAATTTTACACAATTTTGTATATTTGCTTACTGTTTAGGCAGAAGAACATGTATCACAAGACATGCATGTGTGAGTACGAGAAACAATTATTTGTACGTAAATCAAATGGGTGAGTAAGAAGTTTGTCTCACAGCAAAACCGATCATAGCAACCCGACCCACGAAGAGCTCATTCTCCTTTGTAAAGCCAATGCCTCCAGATGTTCCAAAGATACCGGATTCTACCTTTGGCTTCTTCGGCGCTGGTGCCTAAAACATCAGTTAAAACAACAAAAAACAAGGCAAATTAAGCAAATGCAGATGAGTAATGTTTTGGTCATACATCAAAAAGAAACAGAGAAGCATATGCCTTGGGATAAAAAAAACTTAATACCTTCTTGACAGGAGCTTTGGTTTTCGATTTGAAAAGAGCAACCACACCGGAGGATGACTTAAACGAAATGCTCGAAGAAGGGAGGGGTCTGAACACAAGCTGAGAGAAGGACCTGGGCCTAAGTCTCTGAACTTGTAGGTGAAGTAAAGGGTCTGATGACTTCAAATCGACCACATTGGTTTTAGCCACACTGTTACTGGACATGAGCAACATGGTTTGAGCCATTCTTTTCTCTCTCTCTCTCTCTCTCTCTCTCTCTCTCTCTCTCTCTCTCTCTCTCTCTCTCTCTCTCGGGATTCAGTTGCTGGTGCAGAGAAGATGAAGACTACTATCTTTTTCTCAGACGCCCAATTTAAGGAGGAAACTAGAGGTGTGTGTGAGACTACTAGTTTTCAATCTTAATGAGAGATGTGGATATGGTGTGTGAGCTAGTCGATGGGCGATTAGAATGCCCACGTCTGCGTGAGTACTTTGTGATGTTGGAGATAATGTTGGTGCCTACCTCAGATTATCAAATTGCATAAGAGCTTGGACACAAATTGACACATGTAATATTTCAACTGGCCAGTGGTTGGAGGCAACCTCATGCAAAAGCTTCAGAAACCACCATAGCATATATAACAGAACATTCAATGTAATTGTTGCATAGTGTAATTGAAGTACTGTGAGCACATTATGTTTCATATAACCAAACAGTGTAGAACTGAGGCTTTCGACACCAGGTAGAAAAATCTTACCAGTGTGGCTGATGATGGAAGCAAGAACGTGTCTTTATGCGTGATTTGTTGTCTTTGAGGAATTTCATCGAACGCTAATTATGCAGTAGATAAATCATCAAAATAAACAGATTTTACTTGAAGAATGTAATTCGACTTCACTAGATGAGCTCAACAACAATATATGCAGACCCCTGGCTAAACCAAAACTTAGGATGTTGAAAAGTGAAAAACCACCTCAAAGATACCATATTATTATGTCAATTGTATCATTGTAGTTAATGACAAATAAGGATCATTACTCGCAGAGGATTAGTGAAACTAAAACTCAAGAACACACGAAATACAAAAGACATGAAAATTAGAAACCTGGCAAACTTGACATTTGGACACAAAACAGACTACGAACCTAATATAAACTTACCCAAATGCTACAAAAATTTAACATGATAAACTAGACTCAGTGTCAAATTACCACACAAAATTTTAAGGTATTCAAAGTTGATTTGGTTACCTAAATAATTCAGCCAATCTACAGCTAGTGCAGAAAAATGTAACTTTTTAAAAAGTAAATATTGATGAAATCAAATGAAGTTGAATGTTAGAAACTTTTCTCCACCCTAAATATGCTCGATCTACCCTAAACTCAAATTCAACAACAATGAATGAATGTTTTCCATGCATGAGCTATGATTAAGTCGCATACATATTACACTCTCTTACTCGACATGTTATCCGGATTAATTATCTGGTTTAACGTGATCTTAGAGTAGGAGACAAGGTACTATGATGGGCCTAAATCTACCTAACCTAAGTCATTACTATTTGTCTCAATTTTCCCCCAGTAAGTAGGTATGTGCTAGTTCTAGGTAAACCACAAACTGTCTCTTTTATGCGTGCTTGGCATGCCACTGCCTAAGGCAGAACGTTGATATGCGTTGCACCAATGCTGATCTTCTAAGAAGCGATTGAAGCGAGAAGAGCGCCAACCTCGCTCAATGAGTTATTTTTGCCTAAGTGACTTAAGACTTGGGTTCGTGTCTCGCTGCTAAACCACGAAAATTCATACTCTATACATCATATTTGGTACAAAGTAGAGCAATCTTCTTGGCGAGTGTTGAGAACACTGGATATGACTCATTTGATTGCTGAAACCTTCACACCCTGTTTGGTAAGGCTTCTTTTGGTTGCTATTGTCTGACAATAAAAGATCTTTGAATCCATCACGCCCTGTCTAGTGAGAATTTTGGATGCGCCATCGTCTATTTCTCGCGAGGAGAGTTGTGTTTGTCGTGGGCAAGTTATGTGTGAGAAGAGGTGCCCTTTGATCTAGTTATAAACCCTCTATTTATAGTGATCACCCAAGCGTATCTCTTGCTAAAAAGAGTAAGAAATCTAAATCCTTGAAGGATTCTGAATACTGGTTTCGCTAGATTCCATTCTTCCTTTCTCAGCAAGGGATATAACGAGATAATCTGATTTCTTTTTCAAACTGAGCTTATCAAGCGAGCTATAGGAATCAGCCTGTGGGATTTAATCATGACTAAATAAAATATTATTTTATGGTCAAAGCATAGCCCCCAAGGCCTCGAGATTAGGCCCAAGCGGCGTGATCGAAGAGTCCTTGTAAAATGGTACGTCGCCTAAAACCAAGCGATAACTTTGGTTGCTGGTAACACTCACCGATAACACTCACAGCTAGAAAGTTAAACCCCCACTGAGAACAAGCGTCAAAAACTGAAGTCATGAAGGTAGCGAGCGAAGACAACTTTATTCTCCAACCAATCCCCTGGGAGACTATAATTCTCACGAGGCAGGCCACTCAACCTGACTTTGGGATTACTGGACCCTACCGCCAGTAGAATGGTCACTTTAAGTCCTTTCAGAAGGACTCACTACACCTTTGGCTGAGCTCATTTTGATGCAGGATGTAATTCTCGAGGAGCTTCATCTTGATGTGAACTCTCCGGTCAACATACCCTTTGAATGGGAAGTTGAAATTTAGGCAACAATTGAGAGCATTAAAGTCCCTCACCTGGCGAGAGATGTTCCCACAACAAGCAAGGACACAAGCAAAAATTAGGCGAGCACTACACAGGCGGGAGAAACTCAAGTGAGAGACAAACAAGCGAGCAAGCAACAGGAAGTAGCTCAGGCGAGAAACGACCTTCGCCCTTGTTCATAGGTATTTATCTTCAAGAGCTTCTCAGGGTTCTTGATGTCTGAGGTAGATTTGTCCATAATCAGAGAAGCCAGTAAAGGATTCCCCAATGGACAAGCTCCAGAAGCAGTTTGACTTGGGCACTTCCACTCCATTCTCTTCCAGCGAGGAGAGCCCTGAGAATAGTTTAGATTGCGATCGAATGAATTTAGTGATTATCGAAAAATTATTAAAAGACGGAAACGATCGTAAAAAATAATTTGTAAACCCGTTTATGAAGTTACATGTGTTTGTCTTGTCGTAAAAACTTAATTTATCAACTAGATAAAAATTAATTGAAAATTAACACAAAAAATTAATTTAAAACTAAAAACTTGTTATATATACTTATATTGTATAATTTAAATGTTCGTATGTCTATATTCACTCCACATCAACAATAACGAAATTGAATTTGGATAAAATAACCGTTGGATATATTCATCATAACATAATATGTATGTAGATGAATTTGCAATAAATACGAAGTTCGTAAGGGTTTGATCAGCGTAGTAAACCATAAAACCGAAATTTCAATAAAACGGAAACGTTGATATACGAATCTTCATAACTCTGATTTTCGAACCGTTGACACTTACAGTCCAAGAATTTTTACTCTATGCCCTCGATGAAAAAAAATATGTATTTTAAGATGGTATACATGGTCGTGTTCTTAGAGGTCAGATTGTGAAACTCTATTTAGATGATGTCAAAATTCATGCTTGTATTAAAGGGTTTAAGGCTTAGGGTTAGAGTTTAGGTTTATGATATGTTCTTAGACGAAGAAATGAAAACATTTGTCGTCTAAGTGAAAACTTAGACGACGAAGTTTGTTTTCATCGTCTAAGTGTGTCTTCTAAGACGACGAAGACATTTTTGTCGTCTAAGATACTATACTTAGACAACGAATTCTATTTTTCATCGTCTAAGTCAGATCTTAGACGATAAAATATTTGTTTCGTCGTCTAAGACATTTCTTACACGAAGAAAATTAATTTTGTCGTCTAAGGTCAGCTTAGACGATGAAATTTTCTCTTATCCGACGACATTTTTTTTCGTCGTCTAAGTGTGATTTTCTGGTAATGCAAGCATAGAACACATCACAAAACACAGTAAGCATGGAGAAAAATAACAAAGGAGAAGGGTTAATAATGCAAATATGATTTTCAAGGTTCTCCATCAACATGTGTTGCCTCTAAAATAGCGCTAAGTTTAATGTCTTCAGCCAGATTGTGTGCACCAGTTTTACTCCACTGGAGAAGGATCTTGGAGGGGTAATTCCTCCACATCTCCCAGCATTGCCTCATAGAAAGGGTTGAGCCTATGTCCGTTGACTTTGAACGTGGTGTCATTCCTTGGATTTTGAAGTTCAACTGCATCATGACCAAACTCATTGAGTACAATAAAAAGTACATTCCACCTAGATTGAAGCTTACCTGGAAACAACCGTAAACGCAAATTAAATAACAAAATCTTTTGTCCAAAAAAAAAAGACTTTCTCTTAATCATCGTATCATGGAATGTCTTTGTTCTCTCCTTGTAAATTCAACTAGACTCATCAGTATTGTTCCTTATTTCATCAAGCTCGTTTAACTGTAACTTCTTATGAACACATGCAACATCAATATCAAAGTTAAACTGTTTAATAGCCCAATATTCCTTGTATTCTATCTTCATCAGAAGATGGCATCCTTTTCTATTGACCATCCGATAAAGAGACATCCCAATTAGTGTCTTGTATGTTATCTATATTCCCACAATACCTCATCCAAGAGTTGACTTCAATCTTTCTGGGTTGGTCCAACAGTCTTCTCCAAGATTTGCTTGATATCTCTGTTGGAAACTTCTACTTGCCCACTCGTTTGAATGTGATAAGGTGTTGCCACCTTATGATGAACATTGAATTTTTTCAGTAGGGCTACGAAAGACTTGTTACAAAAGTAAAAATCTCCATCACTTATGATATACCTGAGAGTGCCAAATCTAACAAATAATGATTTCAAGAACTTCAAAACAACAGCAACATCGTTAGTTGGAGTGGCCACTGCCTCCACCCACTTTGAAACATAATCAACTGCAAGTAGAATGTAAATATTCTTGTAAGAGCTAGGAAAAGGACACATAAAGTCAATGCCCCACATATCAAAGATCTTAAAAACTAAAATTGGGTGTTGAGACATCTGATCTCTAGGACTTAAGTTACCTGTGAGCTGACATCTGGCACATGATTTATAAAACTCATGTGCATCTTTGAACAAAGTTGGCCAGAAGAAACCACTTTCAAGTCTTTTCATCGATTTGTTCTTTCCAGCAAAATGGCCTCCACCTACATGTGAATGACAAAAAGATAAAATAGATTGAAACTCAATTTCAGGAATGCACCTTCTTATTAACAAATTCGAACAATGTTTTCACATATATGGATCATCCCACATATAATGCTTAGTTGTCTTCACCAACTTGTCTTTTTGAGCTCTAGTGTAGTCACTTGATATTTTTGTTGACACAAGATAGTTAACAATATCCGCATACCACGGCTCATAAACATTAAGAGCAAAAAGCTGCTCATCCGAAAAATTGTCACGCAGAGGCAGTCAGTCCTCCTTTGTGTTGGATCTATGTATGATCCTGCTTAGGTGATCTGTCACCACATTCTCATTACATTTCTTGTATTTGATCTCAATACTAAACTCTTGATGTAATAGCATCCATCGTATCAACCTAGGCTTTGCATCCGGTTTAGTCATCAAGTATCTCAAAGCAGTATGGTCAGTGAAAATAATCACTTAATGATGCATTTGTTTGGCACGACTAAGTCACATAGTCTTAGCTAAGAGGTATTAATTTGTTTGTCCCATATTTGGGGTAGTTTGTTACAAATATTAATGGCACTAGCTAGTGCCTTCTTTTCTCATTAGCCCCCTAAATGGGTGTTATCTTGAGTACCCAAAATTGAGAACTCAAAATAACACTTTTGCTTTTAGTCCAACTCACTCTAGTACTCTGCACCAAACATGCATCTCACTAATATTACTTAGGCTCACTCACGTTAGATATGACAAGTATTGTATTAAAAGAAGTCCACAATAGTCCTGCCAAACAAACGCACCCTTAGTTCCTAACAAGTAAGACCTAAACTTTTCCAAAGAAAAGACCATAGCTAAGAGTTCATTTTTTGTAGTTGAATAATTCAATTGTGCATCATTCAAAGTCCTGGAAGCATAATAGATGACATGGGGCAACTTAGCAGGACATTGATTCAAAATAGCACCAACTGCATAATCATAAGCATCACACATCAATTCAAATGGTAAATTCCAATTAGGTGCATGTATGATGAGTGCAGTTGTTAGAAGTTCCTTGAACTTGTTAAATGCCTCCAAGCACTCATTCATGAAGTTGAAAAGCTACATCTTTTTGGAGCAATGCACACAACGGTTTAGATATCTTGGAAAAATCCTTGATAAACCTGCAATAAAATCATGCATGTCCAAGAAAAGATCTCACCTCTTTCACAAATGAAGGAGGAGGTAAAGTACACACAATATCAACCTTAGCTTTATCAACCTCAATCCCTCTAGCAGATACTACGTGTCACAAAACTATACCTTGCTCTACTATAAAATGACATTTTTTCCAATTCAAAACAAGATTAGTCTCAACACAATGTTTTAAAACTATGGATAAATGGTGTAGACACATGTCAAAAGAATCACCAAAAACTGAAAAATCATCATTGAATACCTCAATGATTTTCTTAACCATGTCTGAAAAATATGCTCATCGTGTATCTCTGAAACATCTCTGGGGCGTTGCACAACCCAAAGGGTATCCGTTTATAGGCAAAGGTGTCAAAGGGGCACGTAAAGGTGGTCTTCTCTTGATCATCTTGATGTATGAAAATCTGGTTGTAGCCAGAATAATCATCCAAGAAGCAATAGAAAGCATGATCTGCAAGACACTCTAGCATCTGATCAATAAAAGGTAAAGGAAAGTGATCCTTACGCGTGATTGTATTTAGTTTGCAGTAATTAATGCAAACTCTCCATCCGGTTTGGGTTCTTTGTGGCACCATCACATTCTCATCATTTTTCACAACTGTGATGCCAAAATGCTTAGGAACAACCTGCACATGACTAACTCATTTATTGTCAAAAATAGCATATCTGATACATGCGTCCCTTAACTTGATCACTTCCTTCTTCACAACATCCATCATTGGAGGGTTAAGCCCGTGTTGAGCTTCTCTTATAAATTGAGTTCCCTCCTCAAGATATATCCTATGAGTACACAAAGTAGGACATATGCCATTGATATCTGCTATGGTCCATCCAATTGGTTCTTTATGTTCCTTGAGAACAGTTAGCAATTTCTCTCCTTGCAATTGGGTTAGCTTTGAAGAAATAATAACTTGTAAAATATCACCAACTTTCAAGAATGCATACTACAAATGGTCAGGTAATGGCTTAAGTTCAAGTTCATGGGCTACCTCAATAGAAGGGCGAAGAGTTCCATCAGAGACTGGTAATGGAATGGATTTTGGGCCCTTACCTATTGGCACAAATGATCTAGGCTCAGTTCAGCAATCTCTTCATAAATTTCATCCTCCATGGCCAAGTCTTGAAAAGACAATCCTTAGACACTCATCATCCTCCAACCCGACACTTGAAGGTTGGTACTCCAATTTGGCCTCAAGTTCGTCCAATTCCTTGTTGATCCGGTCAACCTCAATGAGTCAAGATTTTCTTTCGACGCATCGAACTGGGCTTGTTGGAAAATTTTCACCGCCAACTTCTATGGCTTTCTTCAAGGCATCTTTCTCAATTGAGTATTGGATATATTTCTGCATAAAACTATCAAACACATCAACAGAATAACAAGAATAATCACTATTATTACCCAAATGCTTCATGGCTTCAAAGATGTTGAAGTAAATCTTCCTATCATAAACTCTCATTGTGAGAGTTTCCTCATAAAATTTAATCTTCGTTCGGGCGGTCCTCGAGAATGGACGACCTAAAATCAGTGGAAGCTCAGAGAGCATTGGTTCTCTTTTCATCTCCAAGTTGAAAAAGTTTTTTTGGGAAGATGTCACTTATCTACACTAAAACATCCTCAACAACACCTAATGGGTAACAACTAAACCTGTTAGCCAATTTAATAGTTATCAATGTGGGTTGCAATTGTTGTGTCAGGTTCAATTTATTATAAACAGAATAGGGCATCAAATTAATAGAGGCACCTAAATCCAATAAAGCACCAGAAAATCTGTTATCACCAACAATGCATGGAATGGTGAAACACCCTGGATCTTCTATGTTGGGGGGTAGCTTTCTTTGTAGCACAACAGACACTTTCTCGCTCAAGGCTACTATCTCGGTTGGCATATACTTCCTCTTAGTTGTACAAAGTTCCTTGAAAAACTTTGCATATTGTGGAATTTTCTTAAGTTCTTCAAGTAGAGGAATGCTCACTTGAACCTTTCTTAAAATCTCCAACATATCATTGGCCTTGTTCTCCTTCTTTTGCTTTCTTAACTTGTTAGGAAAAGGAACGGGAATATCAGTGGATGAAGAAAGTTTAGAAGATACATGCCCTATTTTTGGAGTGGTCTGAACATTGGCTCTAGGTGCATTCTCAACATGTCGAGTTGGGGTTCTTGGAGTGGTTTTCGACGGGTTGAGATTTTTCTCTTCACGAGTTGACTACATGCTTTTGTCTACCTCTGGATCAATTTTTGATGGGTCGAGACTTTGGTCTCGATGGGTCGATTGTAAGATACTGTGACTTCCTGGTAGGGGTGGGATTCGGGCGGTTTGGTTCGATTTTTGGTAAAAACTATAAGCAAACCAAAATATTTTCTTTGGTTCAGTTTTTTAGTTTATAAAAGAAAAACTGTGATTATTCGGTTTGGTTCGATTTTTGGTAAAAACTATAGGCAAACCAAAATATTTTCTTCAGTTCAGTTTTTTAGTTTATAAAATAAAAACTGTGATTATTCGGTTCGGTTCGTTTTTTTTTTCAGTTTCTTTTGGCTCTTTACATAATGCATAAAAACCAACGTTTTGAATAAATAACTAAAAAGTTGTCTATAAAATATCTTTTTTTTAGTTGCCTAACATTTTAATTATAGCTTCTATGAGAAAATTTGACAAGAATTATGCATAAAGAAATTAAGATTTTAGGATTTTAGGAGTTTACAGTTTTTATTTTGCATATATTTATATAATATATTACAAAATATCCAAAATGATGTCGTTTTATACATACTTCAGTTTTTCGGTTCGTTTCAGTTTTTATAATTCACAAACTAAAATCGAGCCAAATGTTTTAGTTTTTTTCGGTTCAGTTTTTATCAGGTGAGAATTTTTTCGGCCGCAACTCAGTTTTTTTTTCTTCAATTTTTTGGTTATAATGTCTCGCCCCTAGTTCCTGGACAGATTTTTGACCAGTTGAGAATTTCATTCGACCCGTCGAGCTGGAGTTGCTGTGATTTTCCTAACGGGTTGTCAAATATGATTTGCTCAAGTACCGGCTCCTTCAATGTTTGTGACTTATTTTTAGGTTCTGGAAGTGGCCCTAACACCTTCTCACAACTCAACTCCATAGCATGCACATCACGCTCATTCTTAGGATTAGGCTTAGTCTTTCTAAGAAGTGCTCCAAAGTTTTGTTGAGTCAATAATTGTTGTACATGACTCATCTGACGTTCAAGAAACTCAATAGATTTCCCATGTTGTTGAGTAGTGGCCTTGATATCTTGGCGGAAGGCACTACTTTCCTCTCACTCTTTCTTATTATCAAACATCATTTGTTGTCTCCAGGCTTCCAAATTTGATGTACATATTGGTGCTTGAGGTGGTTGAAGTGGTGGAGCTTGGTATTGTTGCTGCAATGCTTGTCTCTGACCAAATTGTTGTTCATCCCCTCTAAGTTGTCTTTTTGGAAATCCGGGTGGGTTAAATGGAGGATTAAGCACATTGTTGCTCATATAGTTGAGAATGGGATGATCTATATTTCGTCCATAAGTATTGAATTGTCTTCCAGCAAAATTCATATCCGCTTCTTCTTTTTCTGCTATAAACTTAGGACAATCTTCTATTAGATGATCTATAGCTTAACATAAAGTATATACTACATGAGTTGCAGCAACTGTTTTCTTCTTGTCAACCTTCAAAGTACTGGCAATCAAGGCTATATCTTTCTCCATAAAGTTTAACATTTTTTCCTTTGCTACATCTATTGCAACTGCATTTAAAGACCTTCTACTTGCTCCCATTGTTCTATCTCTATATTAAAACTGCCTTGAATTCTCAGCTTGATTCTCCACAATTTTCTTGGCTTCAGTTCCAGTCATATTCCACCAATTTTCTCCACAAGCAGAATCAAGTTTTGACATGTTAACAGAATCAAGTCCTTCATAAAAGAACTCCATATGAGTGTTGAGATCAAACTTATGATGAGGGCATTGTCAAAGTAGACCCTTGAATTGACTCTAGGCTTCATGTAATTTATCTCTATCCTTCTGCCATGCTTCTGCTTGAAGGTACTGATCTGCTTCTTCTAGTTTTTTGTGCTAGATGCCGAGTAAAACTCTTTCATAAATGCAGCACTCATCTTGTCCCATGTGTCAATTGACAGAGAAGACAATGAGTTATACCATGTTTTTGCTTACTCCTTCAGAAAAAAAGAGAACAAGATCATCTTGATAATGTCTTCCTCCACATTTTGGGATTTTTGTATTATGCACAATGCTGCAAACTCATTGAGGTGATTTTGATGGTCTTCAACAAGAGTGCCTCTGAAATGCGGCAAATTCAAAATAAGAGATGGAGGAATTGCATAAGACCCCAAGTTTTCTAGTAGCACAATTGGTGAAGTTGCAACCCCTGTACTCGGAACAAATGATTCCTTGAGTTTCTGGTTATTGGTCATTAGTGGTGGTGATGACGGTGGCGTTGGAATGTGTTGTTCTTCCTGTTCCTCAAACATTAACTCTGTATCATAATGTATCTCGGTTTCAAGATCCTCACCACCACTGCTACTTGTGTTCCCTTGTTGTCTCTGTTGCTTTTGGTTTTGTCTTGCTGATCTCTCAATCTCTGGATCAAGTAATAGTAGTTCAGTGCTTGTAGAGTGACGAATACGCATACACAATGCTCTTGCACATAGTCAAGAATGTAAGACTCAAAAAAAAAAAACTAAACAACACAAAACTAAAAACAAAAGACACAACTAAAACTTAGAATTAAACAGTCCCCGACGACACGGCGCCAAAATTTGATAAGTGAAAAATCACCCTCAAAGATACCCTATTATTTTTTCAATTGTATCACTGTAGTTAATGGTAAATAAGTGGTTATTATCTGCAGAGGATTGGTGAAACTAAGACTCAAGAACACAAGAAACACAAAAAATGAGAAAGTTAGAAACCTGGCAGACTCGACCACTAGACACAAAATAGACTATGAACCTAATCTAAACTCAACCAAATGCTACGAAAATTTAACACAATAAACTAGACTCAGTGACGGAAAAGCACACAAAATTTTAGGGTATTCAGAGTTGATTTGGTTGCCGATCTAATTTGGTCAATCTACAACTTGTGTAGAAAAATATAAATTTCAAAAAAGTAAATATTGATGAAAACAGATAGAAATGAATGTTAGGAACTTCTCTCCACCCTAAATTTTGATCTACTCCAAGCCCAACTTCAACAACAAACAATAAATATTTCTTATGCATGAGGTATGATTAAGTCACATATTTGACAAGGCGGCTTAACACCTCTCAAAGATACCCTATTCACAACCTGGATATATCAATGTAGTAAGATAAATAGGGGTTATCGAACTCGAGGAATTGGTGAAACTAAATCCTAACACACTACTATGCTGACAGACTCGACTACTGTACACTAATGTTCATCGAACCTAAGCTAGACAGACTCAAATGCATCGAGATTTTGACACAATAAACTAGACACAGTGGCGGACTACCACACAAAATTTGAGGGTATTCGGAGTTGATTTGGTTACCGAAATAAATCAGCGAAGTTACAGCTAATGCAGAAAATAAATGCTGAAAGTAAATATGCTAATGAATGCAAATGAGTTTAAACTATATGATTAAAGAGTTAAGAGGAATGCAATCCACCACCGTCATTCCATCTATCTAACACATACTTAATCTAATGCACATATCCAATGAATGAAAGTTCCCAGGAAGAGTTGATCGTTACAACCACATCCCATTACCTAATCCTTATGCCTATGCAGGTTTGTCATGGACCTCCCCTACATCTATCCCTCTATTGAACCCATAGTCATGGACCCCAAGGTTTACAAAGAAGAAAGCATTAAGTTCTATAAAAGGCTTGAGAAGCTACAAGGGTTCACAAGTACACTATAGGCGTGTCTCGCTAGACCTATGGATTTCAATCTCCCGACGGTAAAATCGGTGTATCACTATAGAGAATCCGGTGGAAGAAATTATCTTCAGTCGCCCGTATCTCATGAAACTAGAACCCTAGCATGCATACTAAGTTGCGCACCAAAGCAAACATACAAGAATTCATACGGTGATCATTCAGAGAAAGAAACCTCATTCATAGAATATGCAAAACTAGATTAAAGTGTATGTATTAAAAAGACTTCATGTACGGGGCTTCAAGCAGCCCCTTAACAAAGGAAAATTAGCTACTCATAGTCATAAATAAAAACATCAAAGAATTCATGAAAGATAAATAAAAGATGGAGAAAGAAGAACTCTTGACGACGTCGAGATCGAGCTCGCTTGAATCCTCTGTTTTGTCCCTCGTTCTCTATTCTCTAGCCGTACGTATATGTCTTCTTCAACCCCCCCCCCACTTGCTATATATATATGTTTAGGCTAGATTAATTAACCTAGCAAGCATGCATCACGTGCTAGACTCCTTTTCCTAGTCCAAGTCCAAGTTGCCATCGAACTTCCTTTTTGCTTTATGGCTCTACGTACGTAATCCCACTTGCAAATATATCCACATGCATGCAAGCAATATCACGTGCCAAGTACTTCATTATATATGTATCGAATTCCAACAAATTCTTCTCACCAACTTTGCTCGATGGCACCAACGTACGTAACCACCTCGCCAAGGCATAAATAATTGCAGTCATTAAACCCATCGAGCTTCGCCAGACAGTTCCTCGATAAGAAACTTCCAAAACATATTATTTAATCTCATTTTCTCCATTAATCTCCAAAACACCTAAAAACAAATAAACATAATTAATTCACTCAATTAATAACAATAAACTAAATATAGGGAACACATTAAATACCAAATAGATGCATAAATATGCAACTATCATACACTCTCTTGCTTGACATGTTATCCGAATTGATTATCTGACTTAACGTGATTTTAGACTAGTAGACAAGGTACCATGATAGGTCCAAGTCTACCTAACCTAAGTCATTGCGATCCGTAGGGTGTGAGAAACAACAAGAATCCAAGAGCTACAATGATGGGTGCTCTTGCATCACCAAGGATTTACTTCATACAAGAGTTTAATTTGTTTTATCTCTATAGAATATGCAATGATATGATGGTCATGTACACATCCAAGACAATAGATCATACCACATGCATCTAAGTTAGCCACCAAAAAGACGTATAATAGAAATCATCAATGATCAAACAATGAAGTAAAACTCATTCAAAGTTGTCAAAATCACAAGGGGTTCAAAATCAAAACATATGTAGGGCTTGGATCAGGCCCTAACTAAGGAAGTTTAGCTACTCATAGTCGAAGGAATACAATAGCAAAACATGATGGAGAAGAAATAATAAACCAAAAATCCTAGAATTTTCGGAAGCTTCAGTTTGACGGGTCGGGAGCCAAGTCTCGATGGGTCGAAGGCGGACGATTGAGAATTTTGGCAGCGGCGTTCTCTCCTTCTTAGGTCTTCTCTTTCTAAAATTCAACGATCTCATTTTCTTCATCAAGATGCTTATATATGTATGAGCTTGAGCCTCTCATCATCAATCTAGGGTTGACTCATCGTCACATGGACTTTCCACATCATCAATCCTTATCCCAATAAAATTCTCTTTTTATTGTTCATTTTTTATATTTTTCTCCAAATAACTTAAATAAACAAAAATATAATTGATAACTTAAAAATTAAACAAAAAAATCAATTATTTTCAAAATAATTAAGTACAAGAAAATTGCTAAGTCTCCCTAAGGAATAATGGATCTAAGAGTGACTAGGACCTATTTTTCTTTTCTCTTGGCCTAAAGTATCACCGTAACAAAATACATAAGTGGAGTATTACCAAACGGACACGTCTCTAACTTGGAACTATCTCATGGTGTCGCATTCGGGCCACCGTGAGTGAGCAAGTCCACACAAGTGTTGGAGATGTGAACCACACAGACGCCCAGATTCAAAAACATGTCCTGCAAAAATACAAGTCGATGCAAAAGGTAACAAATAGACGAACAAGCTCGATGCATCTCCATATTTCGATCATCTGTGGCAAAATGTACGCCAGTACAATAATTTATTTTATTATTCAAAATGTATACAAAATCACTGAGCAGGCCACGTAAACCTTTTGGCCACATTTCGTGGTCTTGTGGAAGCTAGTAGCTTGCCTTTCTGTGGCATAAAAGCATCTGCCAAGAATCATACCTCTGTTCGAAGTTCGAAGCCAACTCAACTTTGGGCTTGCCCAATACAAAGATCACCCGAGTCCAGCTACTAAAAAAAACATAACAGTTTCTTTCCATTCCAGTTGAATATTTTGTCAACTCTGGCTATGATATTTGTTTCCATTCCTTCCCATGGGAGTGCTGTAGTTTTCCATTTGTGCATTGGCTGTATTGCAGTCCTTTTTTGGCTGTATTTACAATCTACATACAGAGAATAAGAAGGAAATAAAACGTTACAAATCTGCTCATTGTTTTGAAAATTTAAACCATGAATGACTTCTTCTCTGGAATTATACTCAGGCTCAGGTCTTATCCAAATTTTGCCTCACACCAAAAACGTATAGATGAACAAAGATGCCTGACATATTTAGATACATCCAGCTAGCAAATTAATATTGCCTTCACCTTATCAATGACATAGGAAATTAAAGGTGAGTTAAATTCTGTTCACGTTCCTAGCTTGCATGAAGGCTTCCTGCAGAAAATTAGTTTTTGAAATTTTCAAAAATTAAATATTTTTTGATATTGATTATTAAAATAAAATATAAATATATATATATATCAAGTCTTTTTGGATGCGAAGCTCCGCATATATTGAAATATACAGATTTTCTTGATTTGACCAATGTTTTAGTCACATAATCACATCTCCATCGTTCAGTTTATATATAAATATATATGCATAGACCAACTATGTAATGTTTCATTCAATTTGATGATCATTTGGATTTTCATAATCGTGATTTACCACTTATATATATACACGAAAGGTTCTGTTTTTATTGATTTCTGCCCATTCGTTAATTTGATCTAATTAGGTAACTTAATCATCACCAAATTGGATGAAACTCTGTAGAAATGAGCTATACACTGATACCTAAAATCTGAATGGTGGAGATGTGAATATATATACCCTAAAAGTTAACTATATTAAGAAATCCGCATATATTAATATATGCGGAGGTCCGCACCTAAGAATTTCTGTATATATATACAGCACCCTTCTACTAAGGTATACATTTTTTGGTCATTTTCAAATATAGGGTATTACACCAACTTTTCGATCATATTTTACTACCTCCACCGTTCAGATCTTAGATCCTAATGTGTAGATCAAGTTTGTAAATTTTTAGCTAAAATGGTGATCATTAAAGTATTCAAAACTACAATTGAAGTTTATAAGTATAAACGGTTCAGGTTTGACAGATTTGGTCCGTCTTTTGATTTAATTTAGTTTGATACTTTAACGATCACCATTTTGGCTGAAAATTTACATGAATGATTTACTCATATAGACCTAATAATTGGACGATGGAGATGTTAAAATATGATCAAAAAAATTGTATAATGTCCTATACTTAAAAATCGCCGAAAAAAGATATATGACCCTCTTTATATATATAAAGTGAGATTAAGGAAGTAGTTTAACTAGTAAACAATCATTTTTTCGAAGAAAAGTAAATATGTCATCTTGTTCTCTAGCACGTGAATAACGTGACGATCAAGATTGCATAGCTTTTAGGATGCGTAATGATTTTTAATTAGTATCTACGTTATAAATTAAAGAAAGTGCATTTATATTGCAATTGAGGGCACGCCCTAGTCACTAGATTATCCCCGGCCCTAATTGGATAATGTATTGATCAATCGTTAATTACCGTTATGTTTGTTAGGTCGTTATTCCCGGTAGGATATGTTAAGATCGAGTTGTAGTATTGGTGATGATCAATCTAAAGATGTGTACAAATTATCAACTTTCTTTTTGTAGTCGTTAACTGACCATTAGAATACGACTGATACATATATAGTGCAATCTTGTATTCCTCGGACATACGTGAAGAGCTTTCCGCTCAATTTTGTGTTTCATTCACCCATTAAAAGAAAATGTTGTAGTAACTATTCCACTTAACCCTGAAAATACATTGCAAAAGTTATTACAAGTCTACCTTGTAGAAAAAATTCAAAGATTCAAATCCAAAAAGAAAAGAAAAAAAGAAACAGCCTAGCTCACACCAAAAGGAAGGTCTGACTGGCAGTGTTTTTAATTTCCTTCCTTAAGACGAGGTAGCTAGCAAATCCCCTCCGACAACAACCTCTAGATCTGTGGCTCCAATCAGTGAGGTTAATTCTCCCTTGCTTTCTCACTAGCTCGTTTATTGATTCCATTTTACATGCTAGGTTGATTATAATTACTAGAAAAAAGGCCTCTATCAACTAATTAGTGTTTTCGAATCTAATTTTGTTATTCACTTATTTAAGATTGGTTCATCAGTCACATCTATAGATCGATCGAGTTCATATAATTTGTGTGTTCTGATATTTTTATGTTAATGGAAGAGATTGATGGATTTTCTATCAGATTTATTTCATTTTGAATATATGTTTAGTTTCTATTCATTCACAGATTCACTGGCTTAATTTCCTGGTCAACTTAATTAATTATGCAGCTGTTTTCTGTCACCCTTCTTATTAATCAAGAGAGGCTCAAACTCTTTTAAGGAGGCTGAATGGGGGAAACTAAGGCCAAGGACGACGTCAACCATATCGAGGAGGATCGAGATCGGATCAGTCAGCTCACCGACGAACTTCTGATCCTGATTCTTACTTTTCTGAATCTCATGGAAGCTGGACGAACTTGTGTTCTCTCCAAGAGGTGGAAACATGTATGGAAGCATCTCAGATCTCTGGACATTGATTGTGTGTCAACTATCAGACCACAAAGCCTGAAGGCTCCGTTATTTCACCTAGCTCACATAACCGTTCCTTGGGTGGATCGAGTATTGCACTTGAATCAAGGTGCAACCCTAGATGAACTCAAAATTAAGTCTTGCCTGGTGGACGAGGAGGCTCGTCATGCCAACAACTGGGTCAAATTCGATTTCGACAAGAAAGTTAAAAAAATCGAACTAGACCTGAAGGGAGAAATGGTCTGCTATCATGATATCAAGTTCGTCTTCCCAACAAAGCCATGGAAGTTCCTATCACACCTCACTTTGATCTTCGTAAACGTGAATTGTGAAGCCATAAAGCAACTTCTATCTGGGTGTCCACTTCTTGAAGAATTATGTGTTCGTGGATCCGCATATTTATATTCTGTGAGACTAGTCAATCCCTCACTGAGGCTGAAGTCGATCATTAATAATCGGTCAGTGTTACAAATTGGTATTCATCAAGATATCTACTCCAAATCTTGCGTCCTTCACCTATGAAGGTGCAGGTCCGTATAGATGGGGAATCTCTGTTATACATGCACCTTCACTCGTCAACGTTCATCTCATAGAAAATTTCGACTGTATAACAAAGCCATTCACTGCGATTGAGAGCTGTTTTTCTCAACTAGTGACTCTTGCCCCAGGCGAATCTCTGCGAGGTCAGTGCATCTCCTATATTACATTTTACCATACAAGAATGCTTGCATATATGATTAGTGACTGATGGCTAGCTATAGAAATTATGTTAAACCTTGTTTTTAGACGTGCATCCGAATATCCGATGATTGATGAACAAGTAATTTTATTTTATTTAAATTGTTTTATTTTCTGTTCAATTAATGAATGTAGGATGTAAATCTCTCTTATAGAAATCCACTGAGTATGATTTGCATTGTATATTTTGTTTTGGCAAAATTACATAAATGGTTGATCAATAATTTTGTCCAAAACGACAGTTTGGTTACTATCGTATGACATATGTCAAAATGGTCACTCCCGCGAACGGTTCATTCTCAAATTGGTCATTCGAGCTCAAACGTCCGTTAAAAAAAGGATATTCTATTTATTTTCAGGGGTATTTTTATCTTTTTATCCTCATTTGGCAAAAAAAAGTTCTGAAAATTTACTATGGGTATTTACAACCCAAGTGCTGCCGCGAGGCTGTTGTGCACCTTCAACGCTCACCGTCTGATGATCCTTCCTCTCCATCTCTCTTCTCCCCTGACACCAAAATTTACACTAATCTCTGGCCACCTTTCCCCCTCTCTCTGTCGCCCACTACACACTCTCTCTCCTCCACTCTTCCAACACCTCCCCCACCACGTCAGTCCTCATCGACGCCGCCTCTGGGTGCCACGTGTCCTACGGGGAGTTCCTCTCCCAATTCCACTCCCTCACTCGCTCTCTCCGCTCATTCTTCGTCACCAATTCCAAGCCGCCTTCGTCTTCTGCATGCTGACCCGACCCAAACAACCCGACTCCGACCCAGTCGTGGAGGTGAACCAGACCGACACAGCCGCGATTCTCTATTCGTTTGGGACTACAGGGCTGGTTAAAAATAGTGGTGTCGTCACACCAAAATTTCATAGTCAAGATTGCCGGGATGCACTCGCTCAAGACGTCAGACTTGGACCTGAACCCGGTCCAGCCTGTTTGGAGCATGAGCGACGGGAAGAGAGGTGGCGATGTTCACCAAAGACGTTGAGGCTGAGCACAGTAACGTCTTGGGATTCCACGAGGAAGAGGGGAAACTGTGGCAGTGGGATGTCGTTGCTACTGAAGAGAGAGAGAGAGAGAGAGAGAGAGAGAGAGAGAGAGAGAGATTTCGTAATTTTTTAAAACTTGTAGTAATGACATTATTGTAAATAAATAAAATAAAATGATAAAAAAATATTTTTACCCCTTACATATCAAGTATTTAAAGTCTAAAATAGACGGAGTGACTAAATTGATACTCGAAGATCAAAGATGAATGACTATTTTGACATATGTCATACGATAGTAACCAAACTGTCGTTGTGGACAAAAATTAATGATCGACCATTTATATAATTTTATATAAATGTATGCATATATAGCCAAGAGCGTAGCCACCTTAAAGTGAGGAGTGTCATTTGACACTGTTTAATTAGTGTTTGGTATTTCGTTCTTTAATTAATGATATGCTTAATTTCTCTTGATTATTACGTCAAGTTAAGATGGTAAGGACTAGGACTATTATGGAATGACGAGCTCGGTAATGCCTCGTACAAAATCCGCTCACCATATTGATGTCTCGTCAATTTTTAAAAATTTAAACTCGTCAAGTTGTCATATATAACTGTTTCAAAAATAAGTATAATTTATACGTACTTACCCGATTAAATTTTAATTTTCTTGATATTTTTTTATAAATATAATATGTTGTTTAGAGTTTAGTTTCTTCATTAAGTAGGTTCAATTAATAATACTTCAAATTTCAAAAGCTTTGAGCTGACATGGGTTTCCTCTTAAACCCTAGAAGGGGAAGAGTGGCGGTGACCCTCTGTCACCTTCAAATACCATTGATTTCGTCGTTTCTCTCCGAAGTTGCACCTCAGCCCTCATGCCATCCCAAGTTCGTTGTTCATTGATGCACCTCTGATACCCCTGCGTGCGGCTTGCGATGGTGCAATGGAATTTTTTTTCTCTTGCTGTGTTTTGAGACCCGCGCATGCTCGACTGAAGAGCCGATGGAGTACGGTGTTGATGGAGTCTCTCTTACCAATGAAACGCCTGGTGTGCTCAGAATGGAAGTTGGATATGGTTCTTTCTGTGGTGGATCATCGGCTAACATCTCTCGTCAGTCACTGGATGGCTTTGCTTGCCAGCGAGGTTTCGACTAGGATTTGTAGTATGGTCGATACTCGAGGTTTATGGGGTTGGCTTTGTACGTTGGCTGTAGACCCAGAGTTTGCTCCGGGGAAGGTGGAGCCGATATAGAGGCGGAGTTGGTTCATGTGCGCTATGGCGAAGACATTTTGCTGGAGTGCTGATTGTGCACGCTCTAGGCTGCATCTAGGGTGCCTGTCTAGAGGCGGCGCATGCTGGCATGCTTTGCTCAAGGCACAGACGAAAGTGGAAGAGGAGACACATGGTGTAGTGCATGTCTCTCATGGGCTCGCCCAACTTAGGTTTGTTGTTGGGTCTAGGTTCTTTGGATGGGCCCAAGAGTTGTTGACCACCTCTTGAATGGATCTGGTCCAACGTGTTTTTTCGAGGAGGGCTAGGTTTCTTCTTGGGATTTGTTATCGCTTCTGGTCTGATATGGATCAAGATATGAGACCCCAAAGAATGGACTTCGAGTAGTGAGATACCGGTTCCTGTGATGTCTCAATAGGTAATACAGTAAGTTAGATGAATATTACATTGGTTTACCCGTGTTAGTGTTCGTCATGTTCGCGTGGCAATTCTCCAGTTACTTTGTGCTTAGTTTTTAGTACAATGTTTGTGAGCTACTGTAGGGTTTATCTCTAGGTTATCTTAGCAGTGGTCTTTTCTCTCCTACCTTAAGGGTGTCTAATGTGTAACATTGTTTACTGCATTAATCAATATATTGCCTCGTGTTTGAACCGTGAAAAAAAAGAGTAGGTTCAATTAATCAAAGGCGTAATTGCAAATTTTCTACCCTAGTAATCACCTTAGTGTCAATTTACTATTCTAGGAATTTTTTTCTGCTAATTTGCTATCTTAGGATTTAACAATTGCTATTTTGCTATCTTATTGTCTAATTAATTGAATTTTGTCAATTTATTCATCAAAAAAATAAATATTTGAAAACACTTTAGTACTAAATCCACTATTCTATTGATTTCAACGAAAAAAATATGAAAAACTATCAAAAAAAAGAAGATCATTCTTAGATACCCAAGGAGTATAGTAATTTTATTTTATCACTTGAGAATAAATTTAGTGGTCATTATGGTAATATGAGTTATTTTTTGGGTTATTTAGCTTTAAGATAATTAGTTTATTTAGAGACTCAATTACAACTTTTGAAGAAATTGTTCTCAAAGTTGTAAACATTATAAATAGGAAAAAAAATCACTCACGATGCATGCCTACCATCAATTTTCGATTATTTTCGGTTAACTTCGCTGACGTGTCTTTTTTTTTGTTAAAAAAAGAATGTAAAATAACTGTAATACCCTTGTAATTTCAATTTTAAATTCGTTTATACACCCCCCCCCCCCCCAAAAGATTCACAATGGACCGACTCCATTGTCGACGAATTAGTTAAGTAGTGAGGTAGATATACAGTACCAGCCAAGAAAAACGGAGCGGCTCCGACTCTACCGCCATCAACCAAACCCTCAAGCCCCATTGCATCTCGTCACCTTGACCTCCAAAAACTTTGCATCTCGTCACCTTGACCTCCAAAAACTTTGCATCACGTATAGCCGTACCACAACTTGCCGCCTCTCCTAACCGGAGCTCGCCCATGTTTCGTGCTAGCTCAACTCAGGCTCGCCGCACATGAACCCTCGACTCAAATGCACCACTCATACGACATCATCGCCACACAAAAATCTGAGTCGACTGTGATTAGATGAAGTCATGAATGATGGTGCCACTTTTTTAACATGTGTTTTGTGATTGACCTAACCTGGACGACCCAAAACGGGTGAGAAGCAACAATAATGAGAAGGAGCAAATCTTTTATGAGGCGTGTGAGGCCAAACCTGAGCTCGTGATGGCACGATGACAAGGCCCAAAGGCCGAGGCCGGTAGAGCTCGAGACGACTTGAGGGCTGAGGCTGCGTTTAAGGAGTAGGACAAGTGACGAGTGACGAATTTGTCCATTTCGTTTCACCGAGTACTGGGGGCGAAGAGCTTGAGGGAGGTGGGTGGCTAGAGCAGTGTGAGTTTTGCTCCCGCACTCAGTAGCAGTTGTCCTCAACCGTGGCTCAGATTTGGTCAGCCTCGCTGTCGCTCTAGATTCGTTGGCCTCAAGGTGAGATTACGGCAGAGGAGGCACAATGTGATTCCTAATCGAGGAGGCGAGTGTGGCTTGTTGATAACAACCTCTAGGGCGGTGTGACAAAAGCAAAGCGGGGTACGTCGTCTGGGTTTTTTATAGGCAGCACGAGCGAGGCGTGTTGTCCGCGTGCGTGCAAGGGAGATGGGAGGTCAAGTTTGCGGCGTGTGAAAGGTTTGCGAGGCTGGAGACGACAAGCACCGGAGAAGGTGAGGTCGAGGGACACCGGCACATGGGCGACTGCGAAGTTGTCAAGTCGTGACACTACTACAACGTCTTTGCATCTAATGGAGGGAGAGGGAGAGGGAGAGGGAGAGGGAGGGAGAGAGGGAGAGAGAGAGAGGGAGAGAGAGAGAGAGAGAGAGAGAGAGAGAGAGAATGTAAATGAATTTAAAAAAAAAAATGAAATTACAAGGATATTACAGTCATTTTACAATTTCTATCGAACAAAAAAACGACATGTTAACAAAGTTAACCGAGAATAGACAAAAATTGACGGAAGGCATCATGTTGATAAGATTTCGGGAGCTTGGGCATCATTTGATAGTTTTTAAAGGTTGGACATCAAATTAATAACTTGAAACAATTCAGGCATCGTGGGTGAATTTTTTTCTTATATATAATCCTAAAAAAATGTGGTCATTATGGTAATATTGTCCTAAATGTTGTAAATTTTTGCTCATGTATATTGTAATTTTGGTTCTCAAAGTGATATATAAATAAATGTATAGTATACCCCTTGGGTATACCATAGCATATCCCTAAAAAAAGTTTAAACTAGGTCTGGCTTGGTTCGAGTTTATGTAAAAAATAATAAGACTTGAACCCGAACCTGAATTATAAAATATAGGTTAGGCTCATGTTTTTTTTAAGTAAACCCGAATGTAACCGATCGCGAACCCGAATTATTCGAATTCTATAGCTAGTTTGCTGAGTTTTCAATTCAGGTTCCGAAAAAATTATAGATCTAAAAAAAATGAAGATCCATAAAACTTAAAGTACATAATTCATAACTCATATTAGATATCCCACAAATTCATACTAAAAATTAAACCATTATAGTCTATTAAAACACTTCTAATGCACAAATATAATAATAGAGTTAGAGTAGCCATAAAATTCACAAATCAAAAATGCAAAACTTCAAGTTGAAATAGAAACAAAATGAATTAGGGTTTAAGAGAATACAAAGGCTATGTTTGGTAATACTTTTCTTAAAAGAAAAGTTAACTTTTTTTTTTCTATTCAAATAAGTTTCTTAATAGAAAAGGAGGAAGGTGTTTGGCAAATGCTTTTTTTCAAATGACTTTTGAAAATAGAAGTGTTTGATAAATCTAAAAGTAAAAGTCACAAGTACATTTTTTGTCATTTTTTTTCTTTTCTTTTTGATTTTATAGTTAAATATTACTACAATAATAAAAATTGTAAAAATACCAATCATCTTACATACGTTCCTGATGTCATGCTCGATATTTTAAATGACTGATACTAAATGAAAAGACATGTCCCAGATTTAAATGCTAAACTAAGATTAAGTTCGGACTATATTCGACAGCATTATCATTATCATTACATCATATGTGATTGAGTAATTACTATTGATATGGATATCTCAGAGCGCAAATATGTCTGCAAACCAGATATCTACTTCAATTGTGTACTATTTCTACCAAACTCAAAGTCCTAGATGCATTTGCACTCGATTTCCTCGAGTGTGAGACCCTTCGTTTCTGGGGAAATGAAGAAGATGAACACAAGAGAGGCCACGACTATTCCTCCAAATGCATCAAACAAGAGTCCGGCTCCCAGCCATGCCTGGAATCACAAATCAAAATAAAAGTTGAACTAGAATTTCATTATCAGCTATACTTGCACAATGAATGATCAAGAAGTAGAACCAAACAACACCTAACAACAAATATGCACTGAACATTTTATGCACCTCTAGAGGGGAAAATGAAAATGTGACGAGAGCGTTTGAAGCAAAATTCACAAGCACCACTATGCTCAGTCCCCGCCCTCTTAATTGTAAGGGGTAGATTTCTGATATCATTCGCCAACCAATGGGACCAAAGGAGAACTGCAATATGATTTACACAATTTTTCAGTAACAAACTAATATATACCGAAGAAGACTTGACAACTATGGAGTGAAAGAAGCTCAGAATTAGCAGCATCCTATAAGTCACATATTGTTCTCTTATGAGAGTTGATGTAAGGACTTACCTGATAACACCCGACATAGGCCAGCAGTGTAATTACAGCCACAGCTGGTGTATCATCAAAGAAAAGGTAATAGGACCCCAAGAGGAATAAAGAGATGACCTATCTCAAGAAGAAAGTATACAAATCCGACAGAGTACTAGTGTTGTGAAGATTGATGGATTCAAGTCTTCTATTCATACGGCCAAAAAGAGGATTTACCATTCCAGAAACACTTGTAAGCAGTAGAGGTCTCCTCCCAAGTCTATAAACAACAAGCACAGCTACTATGGTCATTACTAACTAAATCAATAAAAGACCAAAGTCAGGCACACATCAATAGAAATAGTCAACCTTTTCAATTACATAATGGGGTTGGGGAACTGCCTCTGATTAAAGTGCACACAAAGTTTAAAGAATATGCCTTGAATACCCAAGAACAATTGAGACCCGTGTTGCATCAGATGCTGCTAAGAACCTAGCACTCTATCAAAATAAAACAAAAAACAACAGGTTAGGATGAGATTATTTCTTTTACAAAACACATTTTAGTGATGTCTTCATCAACGCCTAATAAGGTACCTGAAAAATTGATGCAGCATAGTACAACACACTTGGTTGCCCCGTGATCTGTCATAATTTAGAACTACATATTAGCCAAAGTTGACAATTGATCTCATCATAAGTTGTTTCACATGAATATAGTAACTACGTACATAGAGATTCTTAATTCTAATAGCAAATACAAAAGCATATATAACAACTAATATGTATTACAACAAATATTAGCTACCAACTAAGGGAAACCAGGGGAAGTCTGCAAATAATGACAAATGAGAACCTAGACAGGCTCATTCTGCCATTTTAGACTTTGAATAGATATCCTTCTCTTTCTTAAATCTCAACAACTCACTATCATAAATGTCTACAAGCTGCTAGTTTAAAAGATGTGAGAACAAGAGTGAAACCGATCACACTAACAAAAAACCATTCAACACAAATCAACTTTACTGAATTCTGTAAGAACTGGATATATGTTCTCAAAGGCTTCGTATGTCTCACTTCTTACCTAGCGAATTAAAGATATAATGTTTTTAGTATACTGCCCAAGATATTATAGAACTCAAAAAGCAACCCTAAAAATATATCACCTTAGATCCTGTGAGAACAATTTTTCCAGACACAAAGATAAGAAGCACTATCTTTGGTTGTTTCATCCTATATATCAAGCCAAGGAACAGTTCTGGTTCATACTGTTCACCAGAATCGAAACATTTTCAGCAAATAGATCTTCACAAAATTAGACTTCCAATGCAAATCACATTAAATCACATAAGTTCACTCACACTTGAAAAGGCACCATGGGAGTATGCCAGAGCTTCAAGTCTTATGGGGAATTTAACATCACAATAACCAAAGAGATAAGTATAGTACATGGTAATGCAAAGTAGTACTTAAGACTATAGGCTAGAATTACCAAAGAGATAAGTATAGTACCTTTTCCGTTTCTTGTTTTAATGACAAAACTTGAAGTGAAGTTTTAACCTGCAACAAGTGAGGAAAAAAAAGGATTAATAACTTGATATAACCTTCTGAATTAGTAGTATCATAAGAATACTGTTGGCTCTGGTTACTCAGCGATATTGGAAAACTCACAAGATGTCTTCCAAATTTACGGTATGGTTGCACAACTGGAAGTCCAAGTAGAGTTGTCCATCGTACTGGCTCATTTTCAACTGCAATTACCTGTTCACATTTAAAGTTTGGATATCCATTCATATGGTAAACAACAAAAAAACACCAAGAAAACATGGACGGAACGAGGGAACTAGAAAGAAATGTATCAAATTACTCTTGCACAATCACCAAGCCAGCTCATGATACTTCGTGCAGCTAGCTTCAAACATCTCCCCTAAAGTAGTTAAGGTGACCTGTCAATTATACAGAATTTTCTCTAAGAAGTTGATATTCATAAGAAATTTATGTCTGAGCATTCTTATATATGCATTGATAAAAAAGTTGGGTCATTACACTATCAAGGAACAATCATTACCTTTGCAGCATAACAAGCACAACCAAAGAGCTCTGCGTCATTAGAGACACCACGTTCCTTCAACCTCCTCTTGATTTGATCCCGAGCACCAATATAAGTGACACCATACACTGATGTCATCACAGTCTGCTTTACCAACTTCCTATTTACTTGAAGGATATCCAACCATCAGGTCTGACTATCAATTACAAAATAACAATACCCACGAGAAAATGAGAGCTTAGAAACAGAATGGATTAGACCTTCATGTTTATCATACATATATCCAATTCTTTCTTAGTTACATGTCCAGAAGATGGTACTGACTGTTGTAAAAGTCACCTGATTAAGTAACAATCTTGCCCAGGATGCCTCTGGACATACTGCAGGATCCTTCTGTGCATCGCTTTGCATAAATTTCAGAACCCTGCATCCCGGTATGACGATTATTTCATTATCAAAGTACGTATCATGACATACTAGCAGCTATCACGGAAACTGAATCAAGTAATATTTGGTGGGCACCTCTGCCTTAATCATAACACTTACCTATCAGCTATTCCCGAATACACATCTGCAGGTTTCTCTCCTGCATCCAAGTTGACAGCAGCTGCTCCTAACTGAGAGAAAATTGTCAAATAAGAGAGGTCACAAACCAAGAAGCTGAAGAAGGAGCTTCCTAGAATGGCTGCACTTAAGAGCACAAGCAAATATACTATAGCTTCTATTTAGAAGTTACCCAAACTAGACTATCATTAGAATCCCTTCACAGTAATGCATACATATGTGAGAGGTGTATGGCATGGGCCAAAATAAAAATGAGGAAAAAATCACCTTGTCCCTTCCAAGGGCAGCATAGTGTTGCAATCCATTGCAAGAGCCATCCTAGAGAACATCGGATAAATGGAAGACATGTAAACATCCAGATTACAACAAATTAGGAGTAATTGTTTAAAAGAGCTCTTGTTGTGATAAAGACATGAATCCCCAAGTGTGATATATAGCAGTCACCTAATAATGAGTCACAGGAGGAGAGTCTAGTATCTGACACTCAACCACGAGTAAAGCCACCTAAACTTATTTAGGGTTGTTTCCTAATTGACCCGGAGGAAAAAGGTTTTGATTTTACTCATATAAGAAACATATCTTTAAAAATAACATTTTAAAAAAGAATCTCTTACCAAAACTAGTGTAAAAGTGTGTATGTTGCAGTTTAGAACATAGAAGATCTACGCCTAGGAAACTCAGAACTTATGCAGGACATACGCTAGCTCTCTTTACACGAGACTTTGATGCAAAGA
Organism: Geum urbanum; assembly: GCA_946800695.1. Taxonomy (NCBI): domain Eukaryota; kingdom Viridiplantae; phylum Streptophyta; class Magnoliopsida; order Rosales; family Rosaceae; genus Geum; species Geum urbanum. Next base: position 14,161,455 of record OX326998.1, on the reverse strand, counting down.
GATCAATATATTGAAACGTTAATGACACCAATTCAAGATCTGGTGCAACGACAATTGATAAGTACCTGATGTACAGGAATATGGGAGATAAATGTCTCTGGAGAAGCACTTCTCAGAGCTTCGGAGAGGTTACTGCACACATCCAAGCACTGAAATGGATCTTCTGCCTTTAACCACCAACGCCTTCCTTCTAGTGGTCTATCCGCAGAATCAAATATATCATCCAAATGATTCTCAATAAATGTTATTCGACCCTCAAGAGATAACTTGTCCACACCACCTGCATATAGATTTGCCAAGTGTATCTTCAGCCAACGTAACCCGAACTTTCTAAGAGGGCGCCCCTCTCCAAACTCTAAAATACCCCAGCAAAGATCTGAACCAAGATCGTTCAAGTATGGATGCATGGGATATGCACGTCCCCTAAAGTCGAGATTATGTGGAAAATAGAATCCTTCTTCATCCTTCATTTTCCTTGCTACCTGTTTGCTTGTGAAAATTAGTTGAAATGGATGTGGTATCATATTGATGTTAACAGTAACTAATAAATCTTACAGCAAGTTTAAGTTCTATGTCACAAAACTATGAGTGTCGCTCCATGTTCTCTTTCTTGACACAGCTCAATTGCCACCTCCATTTCTTAAGCAATGTTTCATCTTCAGTATCAGGTTCCTCTGGTAAAAAATTAAAAAATTTCATTTATCGATGAGTTCAACTTTCATCTTCTTCTAATGAAATTTAGATTTGGTACTAGTCATACTACCGAGTAAGAGTTTTAGCTACGGTGCATACCCACATGTCAATCTTGTAGTTATCGTTTTTGTCTTAATTAACGTTTAATTTTTTAGAGGACAATAAAGATGCTACATTTACCAGAATTCACTTGTCTTAAAAGCTTATCGTTGAAGATAGTCATAGGAAGTGCTGGGCAAAATCTTGCATAGTTTCACATGCCAGGTAAATAATTAATATATTTTTGAATGGATCAGTACCTTCAGTAGTTCTTTAGAAATGAAAGTGCATATGCATGTAAGTGCATCACGTCTTTGCTGTAGTGGAGAATCATTCAGCAAATGATCAAATAGCTAGCCTGCATGTGTAATTAATCAACAAATGACCAGGAAGATTCGAATTCATATATATGCTTGTGTTCTTGTGTTACTGACTTTTGCAGATAGTATGGAGATATTTTGATCCCAAATATACGAGAGACATGCTGGAGATTACTAATAATCCTCACAAATGCCTGAAGGTGGTCAAGTTTATCGGTTTTGTCGGGTTGGGATCCCCTATCGATACAGAGCTGACCATGTATCTCATACAGAACGCTATCGTTCTCGACAATCTTATTCTTGAAATTGAAAGGTAAGGTTTCGAAACATGGTGGCAAGCAGCTAAAAAACCTGAAGCAATAGCAAAGACATTGGAGGCAAGAACAAATCATGATCTGCATCTCGGAGCACAACTATTACCAGAGGTTGAGCTCATTGTCATGTAATTAATTAATTGCATGCAGGCGCTTCTAGCTAGTTTGCTAGCTATTTCAATTCTATGTGTTAGTTTCTTTGGTTTTGAACTTTATGCATGTTTAATTTGGTGAATAAGGGGATGAAACAATTAAACCTGATACAGCGTATGCATGCTGTTTCAAAGTCGAAGAGTACGTTGTACTGGTGGCTAGGGTAAGGGTCATCCCAGTTAAATTCTCAATATTGTTGTGTTGATTGAACGACGCAAGTCCTGCATGCGCAATGACCTATTTCAGTCTTTCATTATTAATCGGCGTTTATGTTTCAAATTAAGATGTTCATGTATGTATGCTTTCATTAAGATGCTTGGCCTGGGTTTCGATCATATCAGTAAATCCTAGCAAATATATATAGCTTATATTTGTTAATTTTTTTTTTTTTACGAATGAACATATGATTAAACAGCATTCTTGGCCTAAATAATACAAACATGATTTGAAAAGCAACTCTATTCCACTAAAAGCAGGCGAAATTAATCAGAGTAAATACTATTCTTTAGAACACTAAGCTCAACTGTTGTCGAGCTTACTTGCATCTTCAAAGGATAGACGACACACATATAAAAATAGAGATAAACATACATCTAAATACACAATTGTAATATGTATGTCATCTTCATATAAATCGTCATCTAAAAACGATGCAAATAAGTCGACACCATACAAGTGCATAAATTAATCTTCTCCTTGCCCATACGGTAGGAGTCGTCAACTCATGATGTCACCCACTGACGAACCTAAGAAGGGCCGAGGGTGAGGGGTTGGTGCCCCCACTAAAATTTTAGCTACATGTATTTTACTATGCAAACCTTGAACAAATTTAAAAATTTAATTAGTACATGCTCTCTCTAGCCACAAATTTTCCTAATTTTTTTGTATTTCGCCCACCCTGTTCCCATGTAAATGAATTTCTGGTCCGCCGCTGATATCACCAACAACTCCAAACCACATCAGGGGAACACAGTTGGCCCATAAACTACCAGCCCAATACAACATAGCCCATAATGAACCCTGGGAGAAAATGGAATTTTGAAATAAAATTGGAAATTTTGAAGGTGTTTTTTCAGGCGCTCTTGAATCACCAAAGAAGACTTGGTTATCCACAAACAAGCACATGCTGTTCAGCTTTTAAAAATTTCTGGGTATTTATAAAGGTAAAGTAGAAAACAAGCAATGGAAGCAAACCCACATTATCTGCTGCTAACTTCTTCTCTGACTTGTTATCTGAGTGGTACTCACTGACATTCTACAGATTTGTGCCAGCCTTATTTTATTGAGAGACTTGAGTGAGAGATTGTTCAGCTGTAATCTTAAATCTCAAGTTTTGAGCTTTCGTTTTCGTGTTATTTATTCTTGGCTCCCCAACTAATCTCTGGGTTGTTGTAGGTCTCCAGTCAAAGGTATTCATCTGGGTCCTGCATCTATTTGATTATCATGGTTACATATTGCTAAAGTTTGAATCTTTTTTTTAGTGTTTTCCGTGAGTGAGGAGAGTTTTAGTGTCTTTGTTGCTATCAAATTGGGGATTTTTCATTTCTGTATGGTCTGTTTTCGAGCAGTGTTTCATCTGTGTGAATTTTGTGTCTTTAAAACTGAACATTTCATCAATTTTTGAGATGGGTAGTTTTGATTTTGTGATTTGAAAACTGGGTCTTTGCTGATTTGAACAGCTTGATGGGAAAGAGTGAGTCTTTGCTCGCCAATTCGGTGTGTTTCTAACTTTCTATTGTGTTATGTGTGCTCTTAAGCTAAGCTGAGAAACCCAGTTTGATTTCTTATAATGTTGGATTACTGTTGTGGGGATTAGTTTTAGAATTAGATTTGAAGCAAAGATGAGAGAGTTGATAAGCTTGTTTGTTCAAATGTTTAAGAGTGCTGGAAAGCACATGGCTTTTCTGTTTTGAAAAGGCTTGGGTACTGTTGGTTGGAGGTCCGTTTTCCAGCAACAACCAAATGAAGTTTCTTTAGTTGGGCAACTTTTTTTTGCTTTCTTATTTCTTTTTGCTGCAACTACATTTGATGTGGGTATTTGGTTATTTATGTGTCAAATTGTAAATGTGTGCAGACGGACAGTTTATGATGTACTAATTAAGGGAGTTGGAAAGTGAAAATCTAAAAGAATAGATGGAGCGGAAGTGGCTGTGGAAAAAGAAGTCCTCGGAGAAGAGCTCTGGTTGCGAAACTGAAAGTTCTGGTTCTGTTTCTTCTCATTCTGAGAGGTGCTCTGATGAACAGGTTTGTAGCTGACGCTTATGAGCTAGATTTTGAGTTCTGGTTAGGTTGCACATGTTATTTTTTGGCATTTGATTGTGACCCAAAGTAGATTCCTCACATGAAATCACATGGACTACCTTCATTCCCGTATTGGTTTTATCACTTTTGTGCTTGGATTCTTTTCTTGCGCATGGATTTTCCTCTTTCACTTTTGTATATTTGACTCTCATGTGTTAACACTAAAGAGTTGGCCATGAAGGCAGCAACTTTCTATGTGAAATCATGGTCCGTGTGGTTAATGAATTTATGTCTCTCAAAAGTTAAAGATGGCTTTTTGGTGAATCATTTCCTGTTCATTACTTAGCTGAAGGAATCTACTGTGTTTGATGCATGTTCACTTTTAGGTGCTGCAACTTTTTCCCAAGCCTACAGAAGTCACATTACTCAAAATTGTCTATTTTCATTTGGGAATTCTCTTATTCTTCATTAAAACTGTACTGTGATGTCATGTGTCTAAATTTTGATTCCATGGCTCATCATATTGAAGCAGGAGGTACTTAAGGGTTCTCCTAATCATGATTCTCAATCACCTGAAGTCACATCAAAAGTCGCATCCAGTAGTGAAGATGTTAATGATAGTCTGAAGAGTCTGACAGAAAGATTATCAGCTGCTCTTGTAAATGTGAGTGCCAAAGAAGACTTGGTAAAGCAGCATTCCAAAGTTGCTGAAGAAGCTGTTGCAGGTAATAGTCTGTAGCATATATTTTGTTTCTTTCTGATCTGCTTGTTTAAATTTTGACTGAAAAAAACTGCATATTTCACTCTTGAACTGCTATAGTGCGGTTCTGTGCATAAGGATTTTTTCATAAATGTTAGCTTAATATCTAACTGTATTATACTCATAATCATTCTAAGTTTAGGAGTCCTTGTGATATTGGAATTCTTTATTGCTAATAGTGATTCCGATTTCAACAACATTGTCACATATATAGGATACGGTGAGCTAAATCCTAGTTTTATCATTGTAGGCTGGGAAAATGCAGAAAATGAGGTGGCTAGCTTAAAGCTACAACTTGAAGCTGCAGTTAAGCAAAACTTGGTTCTGGAAGATCGGGTAAGCCATCTTGATGGAGCCCTCAAGGAATGTGTAAGGCAGCTTAGACAATCTAGAGAGGAGCAAGAGAAAAATTTACAAGAAGCTGTGCTGAAGAAAACCCAGGACTGGGAGGCAACCAAATTACAGCTTGAAAGTCAGATTATGGAGCTCCAAAGGAAAGGAGAAACTAAAAGATCAGGACTTTCTGCTGTTGAACCTCACCTTTCACAAAAGCTTTTATCTTTAGAAAAGGAAAACTCGGCACTCAAGATTGAGTTACTGTCTCAGGCAGAGGAACTGGAAATCAGCACAATTGAGAGGGACTTGAGTACTCAAGCTGCTGAGACGGCCAGTAAACAGCATTTAGAGAGTATAAAGAAGGTTGCAAAGCTTGAAGCTGAGTGCAGGAGGCTAAAAGTTATGGCTTGCAAGATACCTTTGGTTAATGATCATAAGTCTAGTGCTGCTTCCTCAATGTATGTGGATTCTTGCATAGATAGTCAATCAGACTGTGGAGAGCGGCTAAGTGTGATGGAGATTGACTATCAAAAGATGAGTGGCTCAGATCCAAGCAAGCGTGATCTAAGCATCTCTGACTCATGGGCAATGGCCCTGGTTACAGAGCTTGATCAGTTCAAGAATGACAAGGCAGTCAACAAAATCTTGACAACCTCTTCTATTGAAATAGATCTCATGGATGACTTTCTTGAGATGGAACGACTTGCTTCATTGCCACAACCCGAATGTGTAACTGGTAGCCTGGAATCTGAAGCGATAGTTGATGATTCCAACAATGATGAAATGGCCTTGAGAGATGAGCTTGAAGCCTTGAATCATCGGACTGCAGAGTTGGAGTACAAGTTAAAGAAGCTGGAAGAAGAGAAAGCTGAACTGAAAGCCATGTGTAGTCAGAAATTTGATATGGAGGACAAGTTGGAAAAGTTGGAAATGGAAAAAGAAGAACTAGTAGCCATGAGTTATCAGGCAGCTGAATTGGAGGAGAAGTTGGAAAAAATAGAAGGTGAAAAAGGAAAGTTGGAAGTAGAGAAAGCAGAACTGGAAGCCATGAGTTATCGGACAGCTGAATTGGAGGAGAAGTTAGAAATATTAGAAGGTGAAAAAGAAAAGTTGGAAGTAGAGAAAGCAGAATTGGAAGCCATGAGTTATCGGACAGTTGAATTAGAGGAGAAGATTGAAAAGTTGGAAGTTGAGAAAGAACACTTGGAAGTGGAGAAAGCAAAACTAGAAGCCATGAGTTACAGGACTGCCGAATTTGAGGAGAAGATAGAGAAGTTGGAAGGTGAGAAAGAAAAGATGGAAGTAGAAAAAGGAGAACTAGAAGACATGAGTTATCGGGTAGCTGGATTGGAGAACAAACTAGAAAAGTTAAAAGAGGAGAAAGAAAAGTTTGAAGTTGAAAAGGCTGAACTTGAAGCTGCTTTAGCCAGAAGTCGAGAATGTAATGAGGCATCAGAATTTCAGCTCAGAGAGACAGCAATGAAGTTGGAGGAGTTACAAAAGGAACTGAATCATGCAAAAGAGTCAAAGCAGAGAATTGAATCTCAGCTCATTAGCATAGAAGCAGAGGCTCGGACCATGTCAGCTAAAGTAAACTCTTTGGAAGCGGAGGTTCAGAGGGAGAGGGCCTTGTCGGCAGAAATTTCTGTCAAGTGTCAGTATTTGGAAGAGGAGCTAGCAAGGAAGAATGAGGAAGTTGAGTTTCAGAAAACCGCTAGCTCAAGTAGAGAAGCAAAGATAAAGCAGGTTGGTGGTTAGATAGAGACTCTTAAGTCTCTAACTATCTACATTGCATGCGTAGATTTAAATTATTCCAGCCACTAATGTAGTTAGAGAAACAAAACTATGCGACAAACTTAATCCTTTTGGGACTAATTTGCCAGGATGACATAGCTGTAGCTGCTGGGAAACTTGCCGAGTGCCAGAAAACGATAGCATCTCTTGGGAACCAACTGAAATCATTAGCAACACTGGAAGATTTCCTCATTGACACTGCCAACATACCTGAGTTTTCAGCTGCTGCTTCACGTATTTCTAGGACTGATGAAAAGTGGAAGCTGCATTTGAATGGCACATTTTCGCCTAAAAGAGATTCTGTGTCGAAACAAGCCGTTGAGAGCTCTGCACTTTCGATAAGTAGGATTGAAGATCTTTCACCACCTTCTTCATCTTTGTCATCCTCCTCTACTGTAGTGTCAACTCATGTCAGTTCTGAGAAGAACCGAAATGGGTTTGCAAAGTTCTTCTCTCGAACAAAGAGTGGGATTCGACTAGAAATTTAACTTGGATTAATTTATTTCTGTAAAATTAGGACAAGAGGTGTCATTGATTTCTTGGCTTGTGAGGTTCAGTGTTTCAATACATTTGAAGAGTTGCTAATTAAAATGCTGATTAATTAGCACATTGGTTCTTCCAAAAGGAGTGATCCATCTTTTTCCTAACTTTGATCAAGAAGTGATACGTATTCGTATTCGTATTCGATCTTAGAAACCATTATAAAGCGTACATTTGTGTAGGAATAAATTGATTAGCCAGCAAAAAAGGTAGTTGGGGTGAGAGAGGCTCGAACTCTCGACCTCAGGATAACTCACTGTTTAAGCTATGAGACCTACGCGCTAGCCAACTGCGCCACCACCCCTTGTTGCCTATTGACTCGTAATGCTATACACTAGGTGGATACCCCCCCTTGGGGCGGTTTTACTATAACGGTTTAATTACACAATTGAGTATCATAGTATACCCACCTTATAACCTCATAGTAAGGAGACTAATCGTTTTTTGGAGTAAGGATTACTATACATAAGTTTATATAGCTCTAAACAGACATAACACCACACCACTTCCTCTTTAATCTTCTCTAATTCCAAGTCTTCTTCTTCCTTCTCTGAAATGACAATCACACTGCTGTTCTCTTCCTCCCCAAGAAGCGGCGGCTCCTCCTCTTGTTCCTCTTCCTCTTCCTTTTCCTTGAGCTTTTTCACGGCCAACCTTGTCCTCGGCCTCCTAGCTGTATTCGGCTGCCTCGCGGTGACACGCGTCCTCGTTTGCGGCAGAGGCGGTGGTGGAGGAGAGGGATCTGAAGGCTTTTGAGTTACCCTAGCACAACCTCAGCAGACACCTTTGCGAATCTCTGACATTTTTCAAACCCAAAAACTGAAAGATAAAAAACAATCGAAAACACAGAAAGAAAGTTTCCTTATCTACAGTAAGTTGAGTTATGTTATCTGCTCACATATATGAAATAGTTGTCACGCGTATGATTCCCATAATCCAGTGCTCTCTCCCATTATTGATCAAACCAATCCACCATATACCCAATAAATCCAATAAATCCCTCAAATCCAGATTAATCAGAATTGTTTATAATTCAATTGCACAATCACACAACTTAAACTGAAAGCAAAATAAACAATAACAACATCCAGTTTCAATTTTGGACAAAATTATTGATTCGACTTCGGAAAACAAAACACTACAATTCAAAACAAAGGCAAATCTAAAATTGGGTCAACTTAGTTACATTTTTTCACAGCGCCTACTCGTCTAGTTCATGCTATTTTCTACTATGAGCTCCTTGTTTGACACCAAAGTTGAGTTCTTCCTAACACCAAAGTAACATAAATTGATTAGCTACGACGATACCAACACGATTGTTGATTAGCTACAACACAGAAAATAGAGAAGTGGTCATAACATGTCCATAACCTGAAAAAATAGAAATATAAAAATTTCAGCCCAAGAAATTTTGGCCAAGTGACTGAAATTTATACAAACAGAAGATGGATAGATGATTATACTATAACGTAATAGTGCCCTTGCTTTTCTTTATAATGTACTCTGGGGACTCCATGACTACCACCGAAAGTGCTGTACAACAATAAGCAATAATCAATCTATTGCTTTCCTAAACCCAAGATCATTAGTTTAGCTGGCCATGATTCATGCCTTCACATCATCATAACTATATCATAGAATTCCAATTTCATAGCTTATAATATTTCTGAATCTATGACTTACATGGTGAAAAAAATCCCAGAATAGGACATATATCAGGGAATTAGTATTTGTAATTTTTGTATGTAAAGAAGGTAAAATATATGCATTATAAGCCACTCATCCAATTCAATTCTATAACTTGTGTTCTAAGTATCTGGAAAAGAAAGCAAGACATTTCAATCTATATACTAAATGACCACAATACTGCACTTTCCCAGATAAATTGAGAGTGAGCAAAACTATTGATTCATGCTCATAATCAATAATTTCAAATAGCTTTAAACTTTTTCTGTAAATAGAATGCAAAAGAACTCACCTATATACCAAAGAACTTCAAATGTTTGCCAATTGAAAGAGACAACAATATGACATCTTGCAAGAGAAAATGGGGCCGAGACTATGTCAAACCATTGTTAAAGTTTGAAATTCAGGTCAACAATAAAAGCCATAAGTGAACAAAAACTAACAGTATAATAGAAGTAGAACTCAGTAACATCCACTTCAAAGTATTGAACCATTATGCAACTTACGATTCATAAAGAAATATATAAATAATAGAAAAGGCAGATGTTATATCAACCATATGTCACCTAGACCTGCATTGCTGAGATGATAAATTCTAAACCAGGCTGCTCATAAAGGAAGTAACATCTGGAGCTATTGTTCTTGAGAAGAAAAAGAAGAAAGATCGATTGTGTTACAGTTATACAAGGGTCGACAGATTCTCAAAGCTCAAACGTGAATCGAGTACTTTGTAAGCGGGAAGTCAGGTTTAGTAGAAGGGTAGGAATTCGACAAAAAATGGCATATGGATTCATTACCCAACATAAAAGTAAGATAAGATGAAAAATGTTTAATAATTATTAAAATCATGAGTTTCCAGAACCAACTATTCTATTTTGTTCTAACTTTCTGTCATAATTCAACGACCATGTATGTAATAAAATATTTTAAGTAAGGACCTTAAATACATACTAAAAGTATAGAGATGCATATTCCATTTCTACCTAAGTGAAATGAAGAAGCAAAGAAAGAGTGAATGGATGATTACAGCGGCGTGTTGGAACCATCTGATAAACAATGGGATGGAGGCTGCTTGCCATGCATGCCTGCAACAAAACCCCATTCACCATAATCAGAAATCAACATCAACATTAACACATGTTTTTCGTTTAGTTCTAAAATCTAATCTAAGCAAATATTGAATTGTATACAAATCCTTCACCTAAATCGCAGATGCGAAAGAAAGGAAATAAACATACCCTTTAACCCATCGACTCCCCAGACTATCTGTACCATCTGCACTATGTTCTTTTGGTTCAACAAAATTGAAATGCATCACAAATGATCCTACAACTCTAATCTAATGCCATAACCAACTGTATAATTTATACCATATATGGTCACTTTCATACCTGCCCTGCCCTGAAAATTTGCTTGGCTTTGAATACACATCTTTGCGGTGTGAATTGAGTGCATCATTCCCTCATCAAAAGCACCAGCAATACCTCCCCATAGAAATTCTCTCCAAACTGCATAAACAACTCAGAAAATCAAACAAATATTTCACAATTATGGGTATGAGCATAATGATAAAACAACATAAAAACTAATCACAAATTCTGAGCAAGCATTTGATCTAGTCAAAAATAATAAAATCACAAAAAATTTAGAAGGAGGCTTTGTTGGATAGAGAGCTAAACCAATTCTAGTCAGGACTGGTGATGATCAATACTGAGGTAGAGATCAAAGTTGTGATGATCGACGCAGAGAGATCAAATCATTGTGCTACAGAAGAATCGCGAGATTGAAAAAAGTCGATGGCGGAAACAATGGCATAAAGAGACCGAAAGATTGAATCATTGTGCTCATGAGCTGGATCCAATTGCTTCCTCATAGCATCCATGGCGGCTTCCCTTGCGATTTGGATTTGGATAGAAAGAGAGAGGGTTTAGACAGTCGATGAAGAATAGAAAAGAAAGAGAACCCTGAGCTACCTCTGTCCCTAATCCAAAACAAAACGAATTCAGTCCCCCGCTAATTGCGTCAAAACAACTCCATTACTTAAGCAGAGAGCGAACACCAAACCCTTCCAAATTTCAGAAGCAAAGCTCAAGAGAATTGAATTGGTTAATTAATTAATTACTTGGGATCGGGTGAGCCCTTGATGGGCTTATGGCCGTACTTTCTCCAAGCCCAAGAATCCGACGGCGAAGGAGTGTTGATGTTATTGTTCTCTTTGATGGGTATCGACACCGCCCGTTTCTGTATAGCTCTCCGGCTGTTGTAAAATTAAGATAAATTAAGCGCCAGTCAATAAAACTTCAAATTTCACACATACCAATAACACATATCCAATACAATACCTTAACCTTATGGCCAAACTCTTTTTAAGGATTCCAACTGGCCCAGGGCCACAAACATTATAAATCATCAAAACATCAATGTTAACCCGAACATTGTCACCAAGGCTCAAATAGGCTCTCTCAATCCCTCTCATAACTCATAAGCCCTAGCCAATATCTTCTCTGTCATATCATTCTCGTCTTCATCTGCACAGTTTCACCAAAATCCAACATAAAAAAATAAAATAAAAAATAAACAAAAATATAACAACTGTACCAACAACCCAATATAACAAAATCAATCTCAAAAAATAAAAATAAATAAATCAAATAAAAAAGATAACCAAGGCAATAACGGCCCAACACATTAATTTCCAATGCCACATTTCACATATCAAAAATCAAATATAACAAAATGCTTACCCTTCTAGTTTGTTAAGAGTGAAATAAACTTTGGGAGACAGTTTCCATGGAAGCCGATTCTCAATAACATATATAATGTATCTCCTCGAATCAACCAAAGTCCACATAAACCAAATTTTACTAAGATTAAATATTGTAACTTTAACAATATTATTCTTAGCAAAAAAAAAAACAAAATTAACAGTGCTATCAAGAAGTTTACTTGATGAGTGTTGCACACCACACCATTCACAGTTACCATTCAGTCACCCATTCAAAATTAAATCTATATACCCTAGAAAAAAAATTGTGTAGTAATTATTTACATTCTTTTTCTTTAAAAATACTTCTAAAATTAATTGAGAAAAAAATTATATTGACTACTTATATTTGATTTAACCATGTACTATATTATATATTTTGAAAAACATCCTTGTAAACTATATTTTTTGAATAATTATTTGGTATATCATTACCGTTATTTATCATAATTTTTAGGTCTTTTTTTATGTAACTCTCGATAATGCAACATATAATTGTCCGTGACTAAAAACTGGTTCAGTCAAATATATTTCAACTTAGTTTAATGATTGACCCTGACTTTTGTTGATTGTCGTCTCTTGAATGTGAATGGTCATTTAGTTTCGTTTGGGATCAGCACAATCCTTGGAATATAAAATTTTTCTCCAATATTAGTCCATGTTAGTATTTTTGCCTCTATAATTTTATCAAACAACTTTATTACAATCAACCGTGTTCTGTTGCACAAACCCTGTATTTGATTTAAATTTCTTAAAACATAATTGATATTCCAATCTTCAGTATAAGTTCGTGCGATGGTAAGCCGCTAACTTCAATCTTATTCAAAAATTCAATAGGATACAAAAGATTGTTATCGGTGTAGGTAGCAGAATTGAATGAAATTGAATCAGAACTACAGTATGTTCTTTTATCACCAGGTAACAAATTAATTGCATATCTATTTGTTTCATGTACAACTATATTTTTGGGCATGACAATGACACGCTCTCTCAAATAACTTGTATCATTGTATTTACAATCAAAATTTGGATAAGTTGCCGTAAAAATTGACTTGATAGGATCATAAGTTGAATCAATCAGTAAATCATCAAGAATATGAATCCAAGATGTATCAAATTCATTTGCAGGAAAATTGATTCCAATCGACCTTAACTTATTTGTAGTATCCATTCTGCAAAATTTTTAATCTCATCTTTTTCAACAATCGTTAATCCAATCGACGACAATCTCATGTTTTCTGTTAAACAAAATACCTTAAGATGAGGCTACAAATATGAATTATTTAAAGACGTCTCAATAACACCACTTTTGTTTCCTCCTTCTATAACTGGTAAAGTCTGTCTAAAATCTCTGCCAAACAAAATTGATTTCCCTTCAAATTGTATCTCTTTCTTTCGATCCATAGAGTTGTTTGACAAAATATCACAAAGAGTTTTATCCAATGATTTGATAGAATATTTATTGCACATGGGAGCTTCATCCAAAATGATCAGCTCTGCCTTTTCAATTAAATCTGCAAGATGTGTTGTTTTATTTATCGAACACGCTAAATCTTTATCTACAATCAACTTTATTTTAAAAAGTGAATAAGCAATTCTGCTTTTCGGAAGTAATAACGAAGAAATTTCTGACGAAATGACGGAAAAAATAATTTTTTCCCCAGATCTGAAATTAGTAATTATAGTATTCCACAAAAAAGTTTTCCCTGTTCCGCCATTACCATAAACAAAAATAATTTTTCGTTTTTTTGTTCCACAACTTCAATCACTTCATCGTATATAATTCTTTGACACGTATTCAATTTAGTAACAAATTCACAATGTTCACGTTTAAGTGTCTCATAATCAAAATCTAATTCCTCTCTCATTAATTTATTATTTAATTCCTATATCTTTTCATTTTTGGGCATCAACAAATGATGATCTTTCAAAGAACTGGATGTCATGTTGAACAATTATTCAAGTTCGTGTAAAACACAAATTTTCAAATCATCCTCAGGTATGGTAAGATTGGGCATGTTAAATTCATTTTAAATTTTGTTTAAAATATCATCAGACATGCTCAACCAATGTGCATCAAGCAGAGCTCATGAATTAGAGACATCACAAAAAAGAATAATAGTAACAAATAATTGTTTGATTTGAGAAGCAGTAGCAGTACATGCATATTCAACCAATGCATCATTCCATTCTTTATCATCATCTAACAATCTCAATGCTCGACATGCTTCCTGAAAGTGGAGTAAGTAATTCCATTAACATTTTTGATCCACTCGAAATTGCGACATCCCTTCTGAATATTCAACAACATTCGCAGAAATAATTCACCTGCAATTGGTGGTACGTGCACAATTCTGTCAATAACGTCATACCGTTTTTTTTATACATGTTTTGCCATCACTGTCCCAAACAAACTTAGTAGGAAATTGATCATAAGTTAAATTAGATGTGTCCTTATAAGCAGTGTTCACATGAAACCAAGTAATCAACATAGTACGTTCACTATTCAGATTTTCCACAACTTGTTTAAGAGATTGGCCTTCATTGAAAAAAACTGTCTGCTTGTTTGGCAAATGAATTTTTAAGTATTGCACCGTAGGATATCAGGAATGAATAGAAAATTCAAACAATCGCAACACAGATTCATGAAGAGTTAAATATCGACAATTCAAATAATTTTGGATTTCATCATTCACATTATCCTGAACTAACACTCGAGCTCTCTCTGGACCTTTATTTATATACTTGAATAAATATTTTATTAACATAGAATGAGAGCATGATGTTAACAAAATTGGATTGTATGGAAGAACAAAATTATTGCCAACGTGAATTTCGTTTTTAACTGTAAACATTGAATCATCATCACGTCTTCTATAGTGAGGAGCCTTGATTGCATGAAAAATAGTGTCAAAAACGTATGGTTTTGGAAATGATTTTGTACATTTACCATTTCTCATGCACGGTGAATTGGGATTCAATCGTATGTAAGGTCCATGTATCATAAATTAACTAACTATCTCAAAAAGTTGTGGATTGATGTACTTATCTGGTAATTCAGCAGAAATAATGGAATCTATATTTGTCGATGTATAGCAATTGTATCCTTTCTGAAGCCAAAAAGTAAATGAGCATGGAGCAACCCTCATTTTTGAAATTCAATTGTACAAACATGTGCATGAACATGTCCAAAAGGTTTACCGGATTTAATGAATTCAATCATATCATCCACTTTAATTTTAAAAATTCTACAAACAATATCCGGTCTGTCTTTTGCTTTGTACCCAAGTTTGTTTTCAAAATATCTAACAATCTCCGGCCATTTAACATTGCAAGTAAAATTTATGAACAAATCTGAATTTTCGTAATATCTACAAATTGATATCGCATCCTGATAATTATTTAACATATCTCTAGGACTGCCAGTGTGAGTACTTGGAAGAAAAATTATTTTTTTCACATCAGAACATCGAGTAACACCATCTGAAGAAAAAGAGATAACTGATTGAATTTTTCATACCTTAATAATGGTTGATTATTCCTTATATATTCTAAGCAATTTTTCCCAACAGTCGTAAATGCATCAACCAAGTATTACTGAAATAATCTTCTACCTTTCAGTAACGTTCAAGAATCATTTGATCTATCATGGATTTGATAACGAACAAATTTTATCATTGTCAATTTTGTCATTTTCCTCTGACGCTTTTATTCATTAAACTCCAATAACATATCTGTTCTGAATTCATCCTCACCATACAGAAAAAACAATGGATATTGCAACAACATCAATTTTGAATGTATCTTGGATATCAGTTTCGTATGTCCATCAACAGATCGCACAATGATATCTCTGCTAGAATGAAACTGTCTAATATCACCAACAATCAAACCACTAATTTCATCAGCACTTGGCAATTCATATTGCTTTTCATCTGTTGGTTGCCGATCAAGTGAATCATATTCAAATTAAACAACGAACCATTTTCATATTCATCCCTAATTGATCGATATTTTTTTGCCAAATCATTAACCGTATCAAGCATGTTTGTTAAATTAACAACAATTGATGCATCAATTTTCTTATTCGCATTATTGGGATCAACGCCATTAATATGGTTTGAAATCTCATTAGCCGTATCATAAACATACAATTGTGTAAACTTTGGACATTCAGTTTGAGAAGGTAAAACTGATCCCATCAAATGACAGACTGATCCACAAATTTTAAAAACATAAGGAGCATTACCACTGTTTATCTTGTAATCAATTATTACACCCATAAATGTAAAAACAAATATAGAATTGTATACTCAGATATTCTCATGAAAAAATTTGCTTTCACGACCATTGATTAGGTTTAATAATTGTTCAAGAATAGTAGGAATTGGATTTGATAGTGGAGGTCTAATTTATCTTTTTTGGTAACAATTTGTATATATCAATTGCTTTTTGATAATTTTCTTTAAAGATTCATCTGCCCAAAAGGAAGGTTGCAATGAATGCACGTGTAAAAGTCATCGCTAGAATCCTTATAATTTACAATCACACCTGAATGACGAAATTCAAAATAATGATAAGAAATTGCTATATTATCAGTTAATAAAAAAATATAACGCAAACTATTGTTTACCTCGGCGAGTGATTTGATACATCGCTTGACCAAAAGGTGAGGGACATGAGATTCCATTTCCTATAAAAAAAATGTCATTATTATCCAAACCATTGTGTACATAAAATATTGCATTACCTGTAAAACTACCTGATATATCCTGATCACCAACATCCATGGCGATAACATCAGCACCTTCTTCATCATCCCTACTTCCTTCAGTTGGTACTACCGATAGCATACTTGTACCTTCACATCAAATATAACACAACCATCATATTATACAATAGTCTAAAATAATTTACAAAGTGTATTGATTAGATAAAAGAGACACAATTAATTCTTACCTGAGCATCGGAAATTTTGGATTGAAGACGTCTTCATCATAAAATTCCCTTGAGAAGATGACTGATTACGCATCAAACTGTATCTCTTGTCTGAAAGGCCTAAATTGGATCTGTAAGGATCCACGTATTGAAAATAGTTCCCTAGTGATGTTGTCTGATGACATGCCAAAGATTGTTGACATATTTCATCACAGAGATCATTTGGAGCTTTCCTCTTCCTTGGTTGCTTAAATCTTTTTTATGTTAATGAATGAGTGAATTTTTTCTTCTTCCAAGAATTGCATACAATGATATAACTCTGATTGCTATAAGACTGGAAGTAAGAACCAGCAACGCAGCAAGAACACTATTCCTATAAGGAGACAATGTAAAAACAGCAAGTTCAACTGAAAAAAATTATATGTTTTGCTATTGGGTACCTTGCTTTTTGAGTCACATTCTAAAATATCAACCAAATTTACTCAACTAACAATAATAGCTTATAATCAAAAGGTTGATAGAAGCAAACATGAAAAATGGACCACATACATCGTAACCGTATATTTCCTCATTCCTAAGAACAAATATTTGCACAATCATCAATATAAGCTGTAGCATGAAATCAATATAAACTACAAAAATCCCAACCAACAAAAAAACTCAATCACGCATAGTGACTCAAACATTCAAATCAAACACAATGTCTGTGAATAAATACAAACATATGAAAAAATAAATTATTACTATTTAAATCAAACCAAGCAGCAAATAAAATTTCATGCAAGCTTTTTTTTTCGAAACTACTACACATTACATAACTATATTTTCATTTTCTCATCTTAAAATCACATAAATTAAAATTCAGTCTGAGATATTAAGAAATATACATATACAAATCAGACATACTTTATTATTAACAATATGGCTCTAGAAACAAAACAGTGCTTGGAAACAGAAAGCAGCTCATGAAGGCTCACAAAATGAAACTAAAAACTATATGAAAAAAAACTTGAGTGAATATAAACACTTATTGAATAACTAAATAAGCACGACTCTTCTAAAAGTAATGGGCAAAAAACAGCAACAAAGCACCTAAAATAAAACACATTTGAAGATATCAACAAATATATACCAAATTTTTCACCAACAATATAGATAATGAAAATAAAAAGTGCTTGCTAGCTAGCTAAGCTGGAAATATCTACATATCAGCAACCATGAACCTGCTAGCTAAGCATGAAGATCGAAGAAAACCATTTACATTGAATGGAAGCTATGTTTTCATTTTCATTAAATCTACCATTCTTTGCACTACGTCTTCTGGCAAAGCAGACTTTAATTAGATAATCACTTCAAAAGCAATTCCCAGTAGCAGCTAAGTCACAATTCACATTTGAATTCCACAACATGGAAGACCACCCATTTTTCTAAAGATTTATAATCATTGTCAATAGATATCTCAATGTAGATAGAACAAAATCAGAAACCCAAATAGAATCATAGAATTAATCAACCCTAACTTCAGCTAATAATCTTGAAATTGAATTCGGCTCAAGACTCCGACGAATGTCTCTAAGATTCAGGGTGAGAATTTTACCTTATAGAGAGCAAGGACAATGAGAGGCGACATCGTGGGTGATTGCAGGAGAAACGCGCCGCAAGACTTATGCAAAAGTGCAAAATCAACAAACAAAGGTACTTCTGCAAAAGTAACAAACACCCGGGCATCAGATTCACTTTGAGAAGATCAAAATTCCCTGCACTATTTTGCTAGAAGATCTTTAAAGCATCTCAAAGTCTCAAACTACTCAAAGTCAAAATCATCACCTTCGGAACCCAAACAATGCGATACTAATCAAAAGAACATCAAATAAAAGAGATAAAGAACCAAAATAATGTGAGACTCATATCGCACATGTAAAATGGACCAGCGTGCCATTCTACTCTTAACAGATTGCACACAGTTCATCAAGAATCTTTATGATTCAATTTAATCTAGATAAATGAGATAAAATAAAAACTTTAAATTTTCTAGGGAAAATAGCCTATCTAATAAAAACATAATTTGTTTGATCCTTATGATTATATTTGACTTCAAACCATGTTCTAACTTTTGCTTAGAAAAAATATTGGGCAAAACAGATTGTAGGGTAGGATTTGGAATCTGGTTACTCTAGCTAACTCGGCACTAATTCCGGTCTAAATACTAAACATAATGTCGAAGTACATCTAATGCTTTTTGGTTCGTTGACCTGATTTGGTCAATCATTAAACATCACACTTCTTTTCCTACATAGAACTCATTTTCTTAGCTTCTCAAAAGTTCACAATTCTGGAAAATAAGAAGTTACTACAGCTATTACCATGCAGGTACCACAAATCCACCACAAAAATTTCCAGGTCAATAGTGAACCCAGTTCTTTCAACCTTTATCAGTTCCTCTCTTCTTTATTTTCATTCTCTGAGGTTCAAAGATCAACCCAAAATTTGATCCACATAACTTTTTAACAGAGAAACGAACACCCACAATAAAAGAAACAAAAAGTGAGCACCAAATTAACCACTAAACCAAACAAATGTCACATTGGACAACAACCAAAACCAATTCAAAAGTGAAAAAAACATCAAACTTTAAGTACGAACAAAGTAAAGGAGCTTGAATCCTGCGTATCCTCAGCACAAATCGAACAGACCAGTTCGACATGAAAGCATCTAAGTTTAGTATAGTACGTGCACCAAGTTTGCTTCCTATCACTGAATGTGATTTAGGCTTCCAATATAAATGAAACTTTTAATGTCTAGATGCTAGTATCCATGACTAAGGGTAAACACTAATACTAAAGCAACCTTCCAATTGTTATCTCTACCATGACTCAATCCCATACACAAACTATCTTAAACAGCAATTCCCAAAACTCTTTCAATTCTAAACATGAAAAGTTGAAGACCAACTATTAATCAACCAAATCAGAAATGAAAAGTTGATATGTTCAACAACCCAGAAAGACAAATCGATCGGACCCAATGCACTCCAAGCTATAATCTTTAGATAAACCATAACCCACAAATGGAAACACAGTAATCAAATAAAAGAGACAAAGAACCAAAATCCTCATCTCTGGAACTCAAACGATGCGATGACTTGACCTGACGAACACAGACGATACAAAACAATCCAAAGCGATGTAAAACTTCAAATAAACCAGTGAAATTGCAATCTGTGGATGTTCAAATCAATGGAACCAAACCGGCTGCACTCAAACGATCAAATTTATGGAACCCGATGGGATCAATAAGCACTATGTGAGAGTGAGCGAAAACTATTAGGTACAATCTGCGAGAGAAAACGATCTAAGACAATCTATGACTTATAAATAAGCTAAAATAGAACACAATCTATGACTTATAAATTGCTAAACATCAATCCTCTACAGGAAGAGTGTAATTTGGCTATTACAGCTGAAGAATGATGATCAATTCACCATTTTGTAAGCTCAAAAATTGAAGAAAAACAGATGAACGAATCAGACTTTTAGCTCAAACAGATCAAAAATGAGAATCCGAAACCAAATATGTGTAGAATCATCGATAGAACTTTATACAATTTAGATAATCAAAAGTTTTATATTCTTTCATTCTCGACAATTGAAACCGACGCCGGAGGAGGGAAGAGAGGAGAAAGGCGGTTTACCTTGATGAAATTTCCCTGAAACCTGGACAGATATCGAAACGCACCCAAACCACAAAAACCGAAATCAACAAAGAGGTTGCATTAGAAGCGAGTGAGGAAAGAGGTGAGGGACTTGTGATTCAGCGTGCAAACTGTGCAGTACCGTGCTTCTTCTTCGTCTTCATTGCCGGCTGAATCATTCGATGAGTGAGTGATCGGTGTTCAACCACCTTAAAAGTTACCCTATAATGAACTCAATATGCTTGTCAATGCAGTATAATAGTTTATGGGTCAATCCACAGGGAAAAATGAGACTCAATATTCTAAACTACAAACAGACGCGAAAGTCAAAACCCTGACAGCCTCGACCACTAGGTACTAACGTAATTAATTAAATAGCTAGACTCAACCTAAAATCACGAATACTGGACACTTGGAACACAGTGGCGGACTACCACACAAAATTTCAATAAAATCGGAGTTGGTTTGGTTGTCGAATAAATTTCTGCAAAATAGATTACGAAACTGAAACAGAAAACAGAGTATTAGTAAAGTTTACAATCAATGATAAAGAAGGTTAAGGGAAGTGTTATCCACCACTGTCACTCCATCTAGACGAAAAATGCTTAACTAAACAATGCAGATGTTATGAATGAAAGATTCACAGGAAGGTCCCGAGCTGTGAACACAACCTATTACCCAATCCTTATGTTTACAATGTTGAAGGTTTGCTTATCAACATTGTCTATCCCTCAAAGAACCCGAAGTCACGGACTCGAATTTTCCAAGAGCAAAGCATTACGACCTAGAAAGGGTTTGAGAATCTACAAGGCTTCATAAGTACACTACGGTCGTGTTTTACTAGACCTAGGGTTTCTTATACCAAGCATGTATGGGTTCTACGATTGAAACTTGAGGAATGTAATAATCACCAATAGCCATCAATTTTCTTAGAATTAGATTCCTAAACATGCATACTAAGCGTGCACTCAAAGCATACATAGTCAAGAATCATCACTGTATAAATAACAAAGAAACCTCATTCAAATAACAAAAACAAAACTTAGTTAACGTGCATAAGCAGAAAATTAACAATGGAGTTTAGCTTCTCATGGAAGCCATAAAATTCTAGTCTAAGAAGAAAAGAGAAAATTACAGAATGGTCTCCTCTCTCCTCTTGCTAGCAATATATATAAATGTTCCAATCTAACTAGGTTAATTAACCTAGCTAGCAACCCACGTGCTAGACTCCAACTCAAGCTCATCTCTTCTTAATCTCACTATTGTAGAAGGACTCTTCTTCTCTTCTTGCGAGCAGCTTGCCAGCCCACAAAAACACACAAGCCAAATATACTAATATATAATTAGCAAAAGCTGATCAATCTCATCTTGTTCACGTGCACACCATCAATTCAATATGCAAATGGACTCCCAAAGTCCAAGTCCACATCAACTTCTGTTTTGTCTCTTCTTTCTAGCTTAAACTGCTCGCCAAGCCAAGGCCAATCCAAATATATATATATATATATATATAAATCCACATGCAAACCTTCTCCTCTTCTTCTCTCTGTACCTCGCCAAAATTGCCTCCTCCAGATTTCCTCGCCAAGAAGCATTATATATATTATTTAATCTCCTTTTCTTCATTAATCTCCAAAACACCTAAAAACAAATAAACATAATTTATTCACTCGATTAATAACAATAAACTAAATATAGGGAACAAATTAAATACCAAATAAACGCAAAAATATGCGACTATCAGTGAGTCTCACCCGAGTTTAAATATCTCTGACCCAAATCAATACCAGCACATGAATCAATAAAGCTCTCCAAATTCGAAGTGAATAATAATGGTGGTGATAGAGAGTCGCGAGATGAGAGTGGGATGATGGAGAACGATTAAGTTTGAAATTGCAAGTTCAGATGAGAGTGTGGCCGGAGAGACGATCAGGTTTCACATAGGAGATAAGAGATTAGATAGCTGGATTCAAAGTCCAGAGTGCTAACCACTACACCATACAACCCCTTTGGTATTTCAACTGCAAAAGAATAATATGACCGTCGCCCACTTTATTTGCAGACATACGATCAACTATAGTAGAAGAAATCTGAAAAGTTTGGATGTCTGCTCAGCATGCAAGGGAAATAAACTGTCCTTCCATACATAGTTTACATCGTTAAATTCTCAACGAAAGATTCACGTTCCGTGCAAACAAGATTTATGTGCATAAATCAATCAAAGAAACAAACACCTATCAGAATAATGAAAATTCTATTCCTTGTTTGGTTATTATTCTTGATGTGTATTTGTATGCTGAGGATTCATCTCTCTCTTGCAAGCATGGAAGAGATCAATGCCCAGAAATGTATTCAACATATTCATTCCCAGCATTCCTAACAGCGCAAGTGGCAGTTCAACTCCCTTTCCAAATTTATGAGCATCCAGGATGAGCTTGGCAGTGATGAGAACATGAGACGTGACCCTCGCTAAAGTGAAAGTCACCCAATTCAAAACCCACTCTGCCTTGACAATGTTGCTCTTAGCGTCACGAACACCTGCCATTCTCCGAATTTTCCTCACATGCAGAAAGATAGAATGCAGCTGCATCATTAGAATTGCGAGAATCAGTTCCTTATACAAATTGCACGACTATCAGAATTGGAATTACTAAAATCTCCACATGACTAGCTAGAATATTGAATACTGATCTGAATATGTTTTATAACTAAAGCAGTAAAGGTAAACACGTCATCAATAACTTTAAACTAACTAAGAAGGCAGACTATCGAGAGTTCAGAATTTGTTGAGCTGCAATTAAAAGGACAAACAGAAGTGAAACACTCATTGCTGGAATGCTGGCAAATGGCTTAGAGAGGGCTAGAAATGAAATCGTCTTTAGTAGATACAAAGCGGGACAAAACAAATCAATCTGAAGTCTGAACTGATATACTTGTGAAAAGACACATCAATAAGTTCACCGTTCAAACGATCAGCGCAACCGTATGGCTGATTTGACCAATTTACAGTATTTTCAACTAACCAAGCCATCGATGCTGACAGATCAAGACTTCCAAACAAACAAGCAATATCAAAGAATGAATACGAAGACAACTCACAAAGGAAAGGAAAACGAAAATGAAGGTACCTCACAGATGAGAGTGAGAATAAGATAATTGATGGTGACATTCCGATACAAAGCGAGAGTAAAGCAAATGAGCAGCAGCAAATGATGCGCTAGAATGGAAGGTATAAAACCACTGTATAATCCATAATGCAGCATATCCCACTGATCATAAGCAAAGTAACCACACGAGAAGCACAAAGCTTGGTGCGCCCACGCCCAACTTCCTCCAAACAACTGCGAGTGTTCAAACATCCCACTTCCACCATTTCGCAACCACTCATTAACCAATACGAACATAACTGCAATAAATAAAGAGCAACATGTCCCTCCCTTATGTTAATCATTCATTCTAGCTAGTACTAGCTAAATCAAGAACAGGGGCGAGATAGAAGAACGAGGAAGAACCTGAAGCGGAGGTGATGGAGGAGTGGAGGAGAGAGACGGAGGTGTTAACAAAGAGAGGGTCACGAGAGAAGAAGCGGCGGCTGACCCAGTTGGCCGACTGGTAAAAGCAACATCCGGCGATTATGTATAACAGCTCCGACCGCCTGTTGAACAGAATTTCGAACCAGACAGAGACAAACCAGAGCAGCAGAGTCGCAACGAAGAAAGCCCCTGACTTTTCCTGGGTCGGAGGTCTCGTCCTACCCATTAATCAATACTTACAATCACTGCTCTCTTACTCTCACTAATTTTCTGTGTGATGGGCTGTTGTAGTTTTAGTTTATGGTGCACCGTAGAGCCATATTAGGGGAGCAGAGGATGACAGCCATGGAGATATTTAGAAGAAAGAGTATTCATGAGTGTTGGAAACGAGTATGAGCCGTTCGGGTTCATTCGAGACTTGTTGAAGTCATTAGTCATGTGTGTTGGTGTTGCCGACTTCGACTTAATTTGCTGGGGATTGGGAAAGTCATATGAGTCGTGGGTGTGGGTGGAGTCCAACCTCGGTTTTTTGACCGCCTGTCTGAAATTTATGAGATTGCTTTGGTTTGAAGGCTATCTTATCCTTGTCGGTATAAATTGGGCCGTCGGCAGAGAGGACCTCGGACCTAATATTGGTCTGGGCCCAACTGTGTAGATGTTAGGTCGGTGTTTGATCCCTCCAGTCACAGTCCTGTATTTAGTTTCCTATTCAGTGAGTAACGGTTATTTCACTCATTTGTTGTAGTCATTAATTAAGCACCACACTCATCCAACACAACCTCTACGGTATAGAACATCATCATCGTCATGAGCCAAACGGGCCAAATCCTGGGCCTCTATTTAAGATTCTCGATGCTTTCTCACATGATACTTCATATATTTTTAACATGTTTATTAAAAATATAAATAAAACTTAAATTTTTAGGAAGAAAAAAAATTGTGCTCTAACTATATTAGTGAAATAAAACGTATGAATGTCATATTTATAGTAAGTTTATTATAAAATAAATTATAATATAAATTTAATTAATATTTTAGAGTCTCTAAGAACTTCTTCCTATCTTAAGAGTGTAATAGAGAGTGTGAATAAAGTAAAATTTTTAACTTTCTCTAAAATTTGACTAAAGAGTTCTTATAAGAGCCCAATTTTAGATGCTCTCATAATCAACCTTTAAGGTTAAGCACTCGAGCGTTTCTTCAAGCACTGTGCATCGAAACGTGCCCTATTTCCTTCTCCTAATCATGGGAATGATGATGATGTGATGCTCAACAATTTGAACATCGGAGTTGCTTTATTATAACTTTTGAATTACTATCTAATCAGTATGTTCTCCAATAACCGTCGTAAATTAATTGTCGTAAATTTCTATATAAAAAGCCATTGATTATCAATGGGATAACACTCAGATTGTTTCCACTTTTACAGTTTTCTAAGACATTTTTCTTCTTTTACCATTGATTTGTTGTTGGGTAGTATTGAACTGTGAGTTAATAAACTCGAAAGCTGAAGTACAAACGAACACAAAACTTTTTTTGTATAGTGAATTGTGTACATTACTCTTAGAATAATTGCATAATAGTGTTGTGTAATGGTTTTCCATGTTTTGGCACTTGCCTTCCGTATAGACGCTCCTCCAAAAGTGTGTTGGGTCATGTGTTGCTTGCTTCCGGAAGATGCAATTGTGTAAGTTGTAAGAGCATCTGCACCGGCGAGCAGTCGATGAACTCTTGCTCGAGCAGGAGGTGGGACTAGCGACGAGGTGCTCGAGTAGGACGAAATTGACGACGCAGCGGTGAGATCAGGTCGGTGTTAGCTCGAGCAAAACGGAGCTCGATCAATTGCTTGAGCATAAAATGCTCTGGTGATTGCTCGATCGCCTGGCGGAGCCCACAGCTTGTGGGTGACGTCAGGCGAGTGAGATTTTTCTTTCAGTAAGGGTTACATGCACCAGTGAAAAGGTAAAAAAAAAGTGACTCGCGAATTGGTACGCTACACCTGTGGGGCCCAGGTAAAAAATATAAAAGCAACGGTCTACTAGATCTGAGCATTTGATTTTGATTTTGAATTTTGATCTAATGGTCCAGATTTAAAGAAAATAGTTATTTTTAATAAACTAAAATTTAAATTAAAGCACCTAATTTTTTTAATAAATAGTTCTAGAGTCCAAAAAATTATACGGAAATTTGTACGAGCTCACAATAAAATATTCTACAACTCTCATGAAGAAAGTGTACTCATATTTATTTATTAAAAATATTCTATTTTCTTAGATTATGTGTTACAACAAATCGTGTATATATTATTTAGTCGATGCAATTTATTTATTAAGATGAAATTAAAATATACACTAAATTGAAACACATATTAAAATTAAATACACTCTTAATGAAAACACATAATAAAATTGAAAATCAAATATTTAGACTAATATTTATAGTATTTCACCGGTTTCCAACCTCCAACTGTACTTCACCAAGTTCTTCTGGAGCTCTGTATGGATGTAAATGGATTTGAGATCGGCAACACGGTCGCGGAATCGTTGTATATTAAGTCCATCTCTTCTTATTGGTTCAAAAGAAATTTGATTCTCTTGTGCATCCACTGCCCATCATAAACCCATAAAGCTCTCGATGGGTTTTGCATGTCTGCTTCTTCTTCTTCATTCTCCTCATCTTCATCCTCCACGTACTCTTACTTAACAATCATGTTATGCAATATGATGCAGACTAACTTGATGGATGTGATTACCGATTTGTGGTGCAATGTACAACTATGACGAATAATTTCCCAACGAGATTGCAAGATGGCAAAAGCTATCTCCACATCTTTTCGGTATGTCTCTTGTATCTTTGTGAAGAGCTTATCTTGCGGTGTCTGGGGATTGGAAATTGTTTTGACAAATGTAGAATACCTTGGATATATTTCAGCAGCTAGATAATAAGCGGTGGAGTACTTCCCTCCGTAGACTTCGTAGATGGCAGTTTGGCCTCTTCCAGTAAGGATCTGGTCAAACACATCAGATTGGTGGAGCACGTTAATGTCACTTTTAGCTCTAGGACACCCGAAAAAACGGTACCATATCCACGTATCATACGAGTTCACCGCCTCTAGGATAATAATATGGCGACAAATTCGCCCCAAGTATGCTCATCAATGAGCGGTTGGGCAGTTCTTCCATTCCCAGTGCATGCAATCGATGCTTCCAATCATACCTGAAAAGTCTCGGCGTTGGCCTTTAGCTAGGAGTTGCGTGAGGTCATTCAGTGTTAGACTGCGGAGGTATTTTGGACCATAGAGGCGAACCACTTAGTGGCAAAACTCTTTCATACATTCTAGGGTTGTCGATTCCTCCATCCTTGTAATTTCAAAATACTGATCCGCAGCTGCCCCGTGCGCCAACATTCATAGAGCACTGGTCATTTTTTGTTGGGGAAGAAACCCTAGAAATCCAGTGACGTCTGATCGTTGATGCCAATATTGGTCGTGGTTGTAGAGTCGTCATGATACTGGTGAATCGGTCTTTGCTCATCTTGTACCTCCGGCAAAATTCTTGTGCGTTGAAGTTGGGACGTTTGATGAAGTAATCTTCCATGAGGTTGTGTCCCCTAGACTCCCTCTGTCGTGATCGATTCAATTTTTTACCACGATGTGAACCGCTTATTCGTGGTTCATCGTCGTATTGTACTTTCTCCATGACCACCTGATTGACGAAGGATTGCTCTATATCGTCATCCTTTTCTTGTTGTGGTTGTCTCTGCCAAAAAAAATTGTGGAAGCTGAAAAGATTCATCAGAGTGATGATGTAGGAAATCTTGAAAAGTGTATAGAGAGATGTGGTATCCGCTCGGATTGGAAGAAACTTGTAGATGGTGTGAGTATAGAATAAGTGATAGATAAACGTTTTATAGCCAATTGTAGATAATTAGATATTTGAAGATGAACACACGCGTCACATCATCATTGGACAAAAATCTTACCAGACATCTGGTCTAATTATTTTGTCGATAACGCTATCGCGTAGTGACACGTGTTGCATCGTCATTAGTCGAAAATTTTACCGAAAATCTAGTCCTATTATTTTGCCGATAATGACACGCAACAATTTTTTTGTTAGTCAAAAATCTTGTATAATTATTAAGTCGATAATAACATGTGTCACATTATTATTGGTTATAAATCTATCCAATAAATAATTTTTAAAATTTTACAACACGACAAAATGGATTTGCTCAAATATTTTAAAATATTTTATGAATGAGTGTGCCCAAAATTTGATTTGCTAACAAAAGAGAAATTTGATTTACTTGAAAAAATCTTATTTGCTCAAACTGTTGTTCAAGTAGCTCTGACATAAAAGGTCACCAAATAGTTTTAAGCAGAAGAAAAGCATAACACTAGGTACCATACACTAAACAGTCACCCACAACTATTATCACCCAACTTGATCATAGTAATTACCCTTTATTCATATTGGATTAACGGATAAGATTGCAACAAAAAACCCACAAATGAAAATCAACACCAACTTTACAGGACTAGCACACACCTCACAAATCCCACTTCAAAAATCTAAAACACAAAAGACAAACGACATAAAACGTGGATAGGTAAAGAGATATCTCGGTCGTCCGAGTTGGCAGGATAAGGGCCCCACTCAGTGCCACATAGACCATGAGAGAATCAATCATGTGGACGTACAGAGAGCCACGTATGCAACCCTTTCGTCCACGTGGCATGGGGTGGGAGGAGGACTGAGATCGCGGGTGACAGAAGCACTTATCAAGAAAAATATTTAACGATAAATGTGTTTCACAAATATGACTCAACGTTTGTCTCTCTTTCTATCTCCTCTCTCCCTGTTCTTGTTCTCAATGTTGAGTCTGAATGTGTCAGCTTCAAACGCCATGAGTATAGTAGCCACAGCTGCAGCTCTATCTTTGCCTATCTCTTTCTGTAGATCATCAAAGCTCAGCACCAAGAAGGTAGGAACCTAGAGCGAGCTTGCTTACTTCTTTTTGTCTGTGTTTTCTTTACTTCAATTCTAGAAACTGTGCGCAATAACTGGTTGATTTCTAAACTTTTCTTAGTTGAAATGTGGCCTTAAACTAGTAGCTAGCTAAACAGAAGTATATATGGTTGTTTCGTTTGTTTAATCTCTTGTTGGGTTGGGGTAATGCTCATTCTTGTAACTAACTCATAATTGATAAAAAAAAATGTGTACTTTTTGGATGAAGTTTTCATCTTGAATTTTCAGTGGGCACAAATATGATAGGTTAATTGGTTGGCTGATTAGTATCTTAGGATTAAAGTCTATTGATGTGGACTAAAAGATGTAAACTTCATGCCCTTGAATGGTAGAACCTTTTATTTTCAATTTGGGTTCTTATCTAAAAAAGTAAAAAAGCCATGGAGAGAGTGTGTTGTATTTGGAGCTTGGAGCTTAGGTTCTTGGGAATGTTTAATTTTCAGGGTGTGAAAGGATTTCGGGTTTTTGCGGTGTTGGGAGAGAAGTCAGGGATAGATAAGAAGACTGCTTGGAGCTCACTCTTTGATGTGGAGGAACCAAGGTCTAAAAATCCAAAATTGGAAGGGAAGGTTTTGAAAGCGGCGCAGGCGTTGGAAGTTGCTAGGTTTGATATACAATACTGTGATTGGCGGGCGCGGCAGGATGTGCTAACCATTATGCTCCTCCATGAAAAGGTAACAACTAGGGCCGTTAATCGGTTCAATCGGTTTTGTTTTCTGTCCGAACCGAAAATCAAAACAAATTTTTTAATTGGTTCAGTGGTTCGGTTTTCCAATTTTTGAAGTGATGAACCGAAGATATTCGGTTTATTTCGGTTCGGTTCTTTTTCGGTTTTTTTTTCGGTTTTCTGTGAATTTTTTTTTTGCTTTGAAATGAAAAAAAATTCAGTTATACATTATACAACACTGACTGAGTAACTCTTCACTGACTGCTATACATTATACAACTCTGACTGAGTAACTCTTCACTGACTTCTATACATTATACATTGACCTAATTGCAATTGGTTCATACTTCACCTATAGATGCGCATGACTGATGAGTCATGATAGTCTGATAGTGTTTGGATGGAAATTTATCTCAAGTTTACATGTCACATTGGTATGCTTACTCTCGATTAAGGCTATGCAGGTGGTGGAAGTTTTAAATCCGCTAGCGCGTGAATTTAAGTCTATTGGCACTATCAAGAAGGAACTTGCAGAGTTGCAGGAAGAACTAGGACAGGCACATAAAGAGGTCTGTAAAGTTAACTCTCATAGGAGTGATAGGACATAAACCCTTCTATCTTACATGATTTTATTCATGAATTTATTCTGGACTGTCCAATTGACCTCTACAAATCCATGGACACCTGCAGGTTCATATATCTGAAGCAAGAGTTGCTACTGCTTTAGATAAATTGGCTTTCATGGAAGAATTGGTGAATGATAAGCTGTTACTGGACAGGAACACTACTACTGATGCTGAGCAAGCATCCCCTTCTCCCAGTACTTCGGCACAATCTTTGGATGCTGTAAAAAGGAGGAGGTCTCGGAAAGGCTTGAATGTTTCAGGTCCAGTTCAAACCTACCATCCTCGTTTGAAGAATTTTTGGTACCCTGTTGCCTTCTCCACTAACCTGAAGGATGATATGATGGTAGGCTGTTCAAAATTTAGTTCATTTCTTGTGCATTAGCTACACGAAAAAGTTGTGTGGAATCAAAGGAGAAGTAAACATTATCAATAAATTGACATAGTTTATGTTAGTACTTGGTTCGAGTCATAATTTCAGTTACATCATTAATTCAATATGGAAGAGCACTAATAGGTTACACTGACATTGAGGAGTTCCCTTTTAAGCTAGTTAGTTACTACAGATGTCTTTTAACAAGAGCATTATCACTTTCCTTTTTCAGGTTCCGATTGATTGCTTTGAGGAACCATGGGTTCTCTTTCGCGGAAAAGATGGAAAACCTGGATGTGTTCAGAATACCTGTGCACATCGAGCTTGTCCTCTTGACCTCGGTACTGTAAAAGATGGCCGCATTGCATGTCCATATCATGGTTAGTGAGTCAAATCTTAGACTACCCTTTTTCATTTTGATTACAATGCTCCAGTATTTGCTAATATGGGAAACATATGCAACCATTGTAATTAGGATCACTAAGTCTGAAAGTTCTGTGGTGAATGAATCGCAGGATGGGAATACTCGACTGATGGAAAATGTGAAAAAATGCCATCTACAAAGTTATGCAATGTGAAGATCAAGTCATTGCCTTGTTTTGAGAAAGATGGGATGTTATGGATTTGGCCTGGTGATGACCCTCCAGCAGCAACTATTCCTTCTCTACAACCTCCTGCAGGATTTCAGGTCCATGCTGAGGTATGCCATATATTAGTTGATTTAGTTCTGATCGTCTCAGCTCTTCTTGAAGATGCTTAGGTTTTGGAAGAGTGAAATCTGACATTTCTTCGATGTTTTCATTTGACAGCTAGTCATAGAACTCCCAGTAGAACATGGATTACTTCTTGACAACCTTCTAGATCTTGCACATGCTCCTTTCACTCATACATCCACCTTTGCCAAAGGATGGAGTGTCCCCAGGTTTGTTCCTGATATATTTTTTGTTTTGTTCAACAGCCACACTATCTATCTGCACAATTTCTTTGTGACTTATGAAATGAGTAGTACCAGAACTTAATGTTATGTAATATCTATGATTTCTCAGCTTTGTGAAGTTTTTAACACCTGCATCCGGCCTCCAAGGGTATTGGGACCCTTATCCTATCGATATGGAATTCCGACCAGCTTGTATGGTTCTCTCAACCATCGGGATCTCAAAGCCTGGGAAACTTGAAGGACAAAGTACCAAACAGTGCAACACTCATCTTCATCAACTTCATGTGTGCTTACCCTCTTCCAGAAACAAAACTAGGTTATTATACAGAATGTCATTGGATTTTGCACCGTTGCTGAAGCACATTCCGTTCATGCACGTTTTATGGAGGCATTTTGCAGAACAGGTAAATTCAATTGATTGTGAGAACAGCCATACATACTAGCATCTACTTCCAAGACAGCAGGCTCATTCAGTTTGAAATGATACAGGTTCTAAACGAGGATCTAAGACTTGTACTCGGCCAACAAGAGCGCATGAACTGTGGTGAGAATGTCTGGAGTTGCCCCGTAACGTACGACAAGCTCGGGGTGAGGTACAGGCTATGGAGAGAGGCCGTTGAACAGGGAATTAAGCAGCTACCTTTCACAACCAATTCCATTTAGATTCACATTTGAAACCAAGACAGGATTCCCTTCTTTTTTGATGCTCAGGAACCAACCCCGCATGCCGAAAGAGTGGTCTATTTTGCACAAAACTAGCAATCATAAAACGATCCACCAAAGACTAACCAAGGCATGCATGCTGCTGCTTGGCGGTTCCTCTAAAAGCCTCAAACATGTTAGTCCCAAGTTACCCGGCGGCTTTAAACTGTTAATTTGATCTGAGACAGAAGAAAAAAAATAGGCACCTTCCATAGACACAAACCCCCTTGTAAAGCTCAAACAAAACTTCGATCTTGATTCACTCTGTATAGTGTTCATAATATAGTTGCTTTTGTTAAATGCCTCTGATTGTTTCTCATTCTCACGAAGACATTGTAATGTGTGTTGGCTCTGTTAATTGAGATCCAAGTAATTTCACAACTTTGCATAGAAGAACAGAAACATGCTAATCACATTTTATTTCTATTGCTGATTACAGACATTTTACATATTTCTAATTTTCTATACTGTATGTAATAAGTAAACAAGGATAAACATCAAATTCACAAGAAGTTACTATTTGACGGCGGAGCCACAGTAAGGGCAGAAGCTGAAGGATGAATCCACCGGGCGACTGCAGAATCGACACCGCAGGTCCTCATCAGCCGTGGGCGGCGGCGGGAAGAAGAGGTTGCAATTGTTGCAGTGCATGAGAGGGTCTTTACCAGGCCACCGCCAAACGGGGACGAAGAAAAGCTTCAAAACTCTGTCGTAGTCGACGAGGTCAGACGGCGACTTGCACGCTATGCACCTGCCCGCACCGGATTTCAGCACCTGCCGGACTTGCTGCTCCAACCCACCAGCGAAGAAGAAGAACATTTTCTGATTCTGATTTCTACCCGTTGAGATTTTGGGTTTCACAATTGTGTATGGCTTGAAAGGGAGCTTGGGAGTATTTGAAGGTAGCCGACTTGAGATGAAGAAAGTATTTCCGGAGGTTTCGGTAGTGTTCGGGGTAGTGGTACTCAGCTTTGGGCTCAAGTTGTTTTAAGGTCCAAAACAGAGTCCAGCCCTATAGGCCCAAACAGCTTCTCCTAGTTCTGCAAGGAAACATGTTTGATGTTTCCAATGAGAATCACCAAAATGAGTCTTATTCAATTCATGGGTACCATTCTGGAGGGAGCACAATTTAGAAGACAAAAGTCTACTACGTTCATTTACTCAAGTCATGTTGGCCAATTTAGAAGACAAATTTCTACTAAATTCCATAACTTTTGAGAATTGAAAATCCATACAAGGCTCCTATAGATTGTTCAAATTGCAAATCGAAAATCCATACAAGGATCCTATAGAGTTGTACGAATTGCAAATCTTACAGAAGATGCTGGGTTCCCATGTATGATAGCTTCAAACTACGGCTTCTTGTCTGCTGTGATCATCTTCAGTTTCTGCACATTACATCAAAGGCCATCAATTTCATTTTTCAATACAAATACTAGTTTAACAGGAGCCATCTGCTTGTTTGAAAAAAATAAAATCTACCCTAATGAACATTGCAGGGTCATCCAGAGATGAGGTGCCGAGAACAACTTCTCTTTTCAGCTTTGCTGTTAGCTTGTGGCAAACCCTGAGCTGAAATTTTAATACAGCTCAAGTAAGTTTTCAATCTTTTATCGAGCACGGAAAGAAGAATTCCAATGATGTTAAACTTGTTAGGACAAGCTACATTCATACCTCTGATCTAGTTGCTCCACCTATTATTACTACAAATATGCGTTTGCCCATGTTTTTGAACTCACTGAATGCATGCCTTAATACACAGCAGGTAATTAGGACTCCCATAAGGTGTTTCAAATTGCATTGATCATAACATTCAAATGAACCAAAGAAAATACTCAGTTGCACAGAAAGTACCAAAAGATGGAGTAGGGTATTCGGTATCATACCTTGAGAACTCATCACCAGAAATTCCGCGTTGGGCCCATGATGGTATTCGCCTTGATCTCATTGAATGAACCTCCAGAGCTTCATTTAAAGTTGTGCTTGGTTCATTTATACATGGATATTCCTCCTTTGACAATCCACCTTCACTAAGCATTTCTATGAGTTCCTGAAAGAAGAGAGGAAAATTTGGTTTGGATACTTCTATGGAAGCATTACCAGAAGTCAACTCTTATAAACTCAGAACGTACTGTAAAGAGGAAGCAAGCTAAATGGTACCTCTATCATTGGATAAAAACTCGAGAACTGCCATGTTTCTTCACTTGGACGCTCTTTCCTAGGTGCATAACCCTTCTGATTATTGCATAACTGCTTGTTAAATATTCAAGAACCAAATTTAATGAGGTCAAGAAGTAGCCACTAATTATAATTTACCTTTTGAATATCAAATTTCTGAGAAATGGATCCCAGTGGGCTGTTTCTGCTCTTTGATGATCCCCCAATAATTTTGATGTTATTTACAGCAGCCATATCACACGGTGATAATTTAGCCATCTGGCAAAAAAAAATGGCAATTGACCACTTGACTAAGAATCTAAGGAAGGTTGCATATTGTCACGGACCTAACCGAATGGCCACCACACAAGGTCCATGTGGCGCTCCCCACCAAGGAGCCAGCCTTATCCAAAGGGGCAATCGACTGGTTTCGCCCTGCCTTGGGCTCATCAGGGGATCGGCTCCAGACCCCGACCAGTTTGTGTAGGGATGGCCTAATCCCTTCTTCAGCGTCAAGTCCTCGACTAGCGACAAGCTCCTCGAACTTAACCGAGTTGGCCTGCCTGAACTCCGAAGGGCAGCACATATACTCCCACACAGACTCTGGCCGTGGAGCAATCCCACATATGCATTAAGCACAAAGAACCAGCAATGCCCACGATAGATACTCCCGAAAGCGGGACGTGACACTCTCCCCCACCCAATCAAGGTGTACGTCCTCGTACACGGCACCCCCGCGGCACCATGCCCAAATACACGAGAGACGAAGGGAGACTCCCCAAGATCGCCCAACATAGCTCCGCGTCAGATTCAATCCGCATCTCCACTCAGAGGTTCCCTCCCTACTCAACCCCATCCACGGGGGACACATTGTCTGTAAGCGCTTGGCGAACAACGGATGATCTGATCCTCCCCTACAGAGGAACCCTGCCTACTCCCATGGAGCGCTTGGCGAAACAACGGACGCATATGCTGAGGCGGCTCTGATACCACTTGTCACGGACCTAACCGAATGGCCACCACACGAGGTCCATGTTGCGCTCCCCACCAAGGAGCCAGCCTTATCCAAAGGGGCAATCGACTGGTTTCGCCCTGCCTCGGGCTCATCAGGGGATCGGCTCCAGACCCCGACCAGTTTGTGTAGGGATAGCCTAATCCCTTCTTCAGCGTCAAGTCCTCGACTAGCGACAAGCTCCTCGAACTCAACCGAGTCGGCCTGCCTGAACTCCGAAGGGCAGCACATATACTCCCACACATACTCTGGCCTTGGAGCAATCCCACATATGCATTAAGCACAAAGAACCAGCAACGCCCACGATAGATACCAACCTTGGAGCAATCCCACACATACTCCCGAAAGCGGGACGTGACAATATGCTGGCTTACCCTTGTATGATACCAACCTTCATTAAATTTTGCTGACGCTCCTCACCCTCAAATTTTTTTGGAAATATGGCAGCAAGAATCATCAACAAACGCAGCTTATTTTCAACAGTCATGGTATCCTGTTTAAAATGCGGTGTTTTATGAGATTTTTAGCGTGCACTGATACTTGACAAAATTACTTACGGCTTTTGACGTCAAATATTTGATCACATCTTTTTTCCCTGCATGTCCAAAAACAAGAGCCTGCTCCAGCTGCGCTAGCTCTCGAAGTTCGAGGTCCCTGATAATTGAGTGGATTTTCCGTAGAATCTGAAGAGAGAGAGAGAGAGAGAGAGAGAGAGAAGAGAAGGGTTTCCATGGTTGTTATGCTCTTAATTAACAGCATAAAAATTTCTTAGCCATTTCACCCATTTGATATGCTATCATTCCTAATTTCCATGTTGTAAAACAAAAAGTTTAAACTACTTTATTGCTTCTCTTGGTTGGGAAAGTGATTGGAGACAGACCCTTCATAGTAGATACGATATACCAAAGAAAGAGATGTCAAAAGTAGTTGCTCCTAAGCAGTAACTATTAAAGGTCCTACCCGGGGGGGGGGGGGGTGAATAGGTATTTTACCACTTTTTCGCTTAATCTGTTCTCGGGGGTAGCTAGATTGAGACCTATCCCGAAATACAGGATATGAGTGTTAAAACGCAAAGATAGTAAGTAAAGAATAACACAAGATGTTTTTGTTAACGCAGAAATCCTACAACCATAATTAAAACTGCGTGCCCCTAATTCTTGAGGGACAAACCTTTCCACTATCAAGTAACACACACAATTACAAGTTTCTCGTACTCTGGGGATACATAGCCCTTATGCTATCCTAACTAGTCTGACTACCAGTTCTAACAGAGCTACACTACTTGATCTATGTGTTTACACCTTGGAAAATATTCAGAAGCATCAACTCAGATCTTAACTACTTTCAAGTTAAATCTTCTTGATCTACTTCTTTGGGTTGAGCATCTCCATACCTATCTCAATGGAATGCATTATGCAATGATGCATATGAGTTTTGAAAACATTTTTTATGCTTGAGAATCCATGTCTATTATGCACAGTAAAGAGCAACCAGAAGACACAGAAAGGGAAGAGAAGAGAGAAGAGAAACTACACAGTTTTTGTGCTCTCAAAGAGTGACCCGAAAAGAATACCTACCCAGAAAATATTTCAACTCAACCAAGGGAGTCAAAACAGCTTTAGACTCCCTTATATAGGCAACACAAAACAGAAGCCAATGACAACAAGGAAGCACGTGGTAGACAACTTCAAAGTAACCCTATAGCAGACCTAAAACTGTCCCAGATTTGACAAAACATTTCGATCACAATTTGCAAAGTAAAAGCATGCTTAAGAGACAATATGTAAGGTCAACATCTAATTTCCATTTTAGGCAAAGAGTGTTTTAGGAGGGAAAAAGCCTTTCCAAGCCTTATACTAGAAATGGCAAAAAATAACTTCAGCTAGCACGTGATGGACAGATAATAAGGAAGGCAAGAAAGCTATCCAGGCTGTAAAGCACAACACAAAAGATAGCACACAATCCTAAGAGTCACATGTGAACCTAAAAGCACCATAATTCAAACACACATTTTGTAAAGTCAACTATCGTAAAACAAGGCACATATATTCTGAATTAAAGATGACCTAGGCTGCAGTAAATCACATGCATACAGAATCAAGAATAACCTAGGCAACAAAAATCAGTTATGAACACGTTTCCAGAATGACAGCAGAACAGCAGGGATACATGTATCAAGTGCTATCCTAAATGAAAAACATGATATGCAATGAATGATTCAACCTGTTTGTTCATTGAGATAAGTATGTGATGCCAACATCTTCAATCTCTTTCCTTGATGTTCCTATAGTCTATTGTATTTTGTCCATTGCAAGGAATAGCCAACATCAAGTATGCCTTCAACTATTAGCTTATCTTAATGATGAATCTTATTCACCATAATTCTTGTTAGTAATTGGCTATTCGATCCAGAAATAGAACCAAAACATTCATGATCAAAAGTTCCACTGAATCATCATGATCATAAAAATACAGGTATACCTACTGCAGCATTGCACTTGAAACATATTAAGAGAAATAAATGCATACATCAACTCATTGGAGAGTACACAGACCTTGAATTCAGCATTTCCTTATTATTTGAATGAAATTTGGTAACTTTGTCGCTCAACTGTTCACTAACCTGAAAATGTTCATATGTGATTACACGAACAAAGAGTGCTGGATTTAATTATGCATGTGACAAATCCAGAAGGATATCAGTAGGCGCAGGACTTACCTCTGCTATATGTTCATGGCGCAGCTCAAGCCAGATAGGATCATGCTCCTCTAGAAAAACATCTTTCTTGTCAGTCAGATCATCAGTTTCGCTTGGCACCTGTATTTACAGCCCCCATTTAACACTGACCACTTTTGAAAGACATGTCTATAAAGGTAGCTCCTTACCTCAAGCACATATTTATTTCCTTCCATATTTAACAGGTCATGACACATGGCATCATGTGTCCATTCATGTATGAATGGTGCAATCTGAACAAACGGAGGAGAGCTTAGTTATAGCAAGACTAAAAAATATATGATGGTAACACATACAGGGTCACACCTGATCCACAGATCTGTCAAGTATAAGCAACTCGCAAGTTTCTGTCTCAGGGAAGTTTGGAATTATACTCTTATATCTCAAGAGACAATCCCAAATCCCCGCATTAAATCACGAAAAGTGGTCATCGTGGAGGCATCAAGTGACTTGGCAGCTCGGTAGCGAACTAGAGGAAATTCCTTTGAAATTGAATAGAAATGAAACTGTGCTTCAGACCATTTTCATGAAATCTTCAATTAAAATACAAATCATGACAGCATCTACCTTTAAAGAAGCAAAGACTGTGGCAACACGAGCAGCAAACTCACTCAAACATTCTACACCTTTGCAAGAATCTTCATCGTCCCTGTAGAGCTGCTCTAATGCCCTCTCATTGTTGGTAACAAAACCCTCATCCAAAAGAAATCATAGATATCAAGGAAACAATAAAGTTATCAACAATAGTCAGACACACAAATGACATACTTATTTCAGCATAGGCATAATATGCAGATCAACCAGGTGGACATAAAATGAACCTATTTAATTTGAGTAAGGACGCTATTAATGTATCTATGCGTTACAAACAGAGGACAAGCAACACTTCAGAACTGCAAAAT
Source organism: Geum urbanum (assembly GCA_946800695.1). Classification (NCBI taxonomy): domain Eukaryota; kingdom Viridiplantae; phylum Streptophyta; class Magnoliopsida; order Rosales; family Rosaceae; genus Geum; species Geum urbanum. The sequence continues at coordinate 14,122,516 of OX326998.1, read as the reverse complement.
ACTGCACATTGTTGATGTGAAAAAGAAAAAGTGATATTCATCCCTGGCTATCTATAGAAGAATAATCCAAATTCATCTGCACATTTGTCCAACATATAGGAATAAACTGACTGATGCATAATCTTCTGTATAACTGTCACTTAAAAGACATAATGTTGTTTTGGTAAAGAGCTACTACCTCTCTCAATGCAGATATGCGACTTAAAACACTTCCATCACACCTGATGTTACTTAATTCACTTTCAACCAGCTTGTTGCGACTCATTACACTTCCAACCTTTTTTATGTGACTTAAAACACTACTGTTCCTCTGCTTGGTGCGACCCGATACACTGTCAACCCTCTTAATGTGGCTTGATACACTTCCGGCGTTTTTTATGCGATCAATCAAATCTTTTGAAACAGCTGAACTGAAGAAAATAAAAGCCCTTCACAAGAGAATAAGAAATATCATGTTACTATTTTTTTTACATAGTCTTCTATGTTATAGAAGTACACAGCCTGTAATCATGGACAGGAAAACACAAAAAACTAGGACTAAATAGCTAACTGCTATATCTTTGCACATACTTCCTGTATAATGAGTCTGATGATGTACTTCCACACGTCTGACAAGAACTAGTCTACACTGCAATTTACACAACAGAGAAGAATATATTTAGTACTATTTCCTTCCTAAAAAAATTAAAACATTAGTACTATTTCCATTTATAATTCATAACCACTTCGCCACAAAATTGTAGCTAGGAAAACTATAAAAAAAAAACATGAACAATGATGTTATTCATTACGAAGCTATTGTCAATCCAAAGCTGAACTTATCTCTATCTTTATGTCAGTGCCACTCAGTGTTCCACTGTGGAAGTAAATGATAAGCTGGCTGGGTACAAGTGATGAGTTTGAATCTCACTTGAGGTTTATAAAACAGGCATCAATTCGTTTTTAAGAGCATTACAGCAAAAGTAACCCACAAAGCGAGTGAAGTATTACTTACTTCTCTTGTGAAGGCTGCATAAAGTATGTTGCATCCATGCAAGGCATCGGCTGCCTTTTCTTTTCTATGTGTTCAAGCACTGCAGGACCACCAAAATGTATTTTTGTAACAAGAAGATTAAGAGAGAAACAGAAAATTCACTGGCTTTCCTAATTGAAACAGGAAGATTGAATGAAGAGTTAGAGACATAAAGCTAAATTCAAAAGAGCAAAACCACAAAGTTGCGTTTCACTAATCGGATATAGAAGTTAACAAGAAGAATCTTTTTCTAGCCACACCTGAATCCAAGAACTAAAACATGCCTAGCCGCAGTACCTAAATAATAGTTTGCAAAAGTTCTACGTAATTTTCTTACATGCAACACCTGCCTCCGTGGTATCAAAAAGATTGTGCACGCGGAAGACATTATCTTCATAGTAAGTTCATCCAGAATAAGTATCTATAGGTCAACCACAATGAAAATTGCATGTAAACAAGCTAGCTTCGATCACTAAGAATCAAACGCTAAATATTGATGTGATCACAGTTTCTAAGAGCATTTCTAATCATGAAGTCTTGTAATGAGGTCTTATACCTATTTTGAGACCTTATTTAGACACTATTCATATAACACTTCAACCATCTCCAATGGTAAGGGTCTTATAATGTGGTCTTATCCCTCCAATTTCTCTCCCCTCTACCAAGTGGCCCCAACCCAAAATTATAAGACCAAGTCTCATATGGAGTCTCAAAATAAGACTTGGGATGAGACCAAGTCTTATAAATATAGGGTTTAAGATTTCACAAAACTACCATTGGAGCCCAATATTTTTTAGTACCCCAAAATTATAGGGTTTAGTACCTTCTATTAGAGATGCCCTAAGAGGAGTAGGGGGTGTATCATATCGATCAGCTCTTGCCTTGCTAGCTTCCTCGATTCGAACCTAGCTTATGTGCTTGCCGTACCTTCAGTTTTTATCTTTCTCTTTGTAGCGCAACATGGCAGATCGAGTAATCCTTCTTTCTTTCTTTCTTTCGTTTTTGATGTAGACGGCAGTTTATGTTCAGGGAGGAGCTCAAGTTTGCAAAAAAAAAAAATTAAATAACGGATATTAGGGTTCAGGGATTCAAATACTGAACCACTATGACTATCTAATATTACTCTTATTTCAGTTTTTTTTATTTTTTTTATTTCAGGGATACAAATCATCAAAATCAAATCATAAAAAGGATTTCTTGTAGTTGAGTAGATTTGGTCATAGTTGAGATTTGAGAAGCAAACAATTTCATTTTTAGCAAAAGCTTGGACGTACGAATGAGATTGTAAATCCCGGGGAAGCTGCCGCTGCTCGCCACTCTAGCATAGAAATCTTATAATAAGTTGTGCTTAAAGTAATAGTGAATGTGCTTAAAGTAGATCCTTAAAATAAGTTTCGAAATCAAATTATTCATGACTCTGAATGATCATGAACTTCGGATGGTAATTCATGCTTTATGCAAATGTAATGTTATGGGCTTATTGACTCTTGTTTTAGAAGCCTCAATTGGCCAAGAAACAAAAAAATCCACTCAGAAACAAAAAAATAAACGCTGAAAGAGGGGAAAATAGAAAAAATTGGAACAAAAAACCAGGCCTGAGCTACATTTGCTTTTCACATCTTCTGAAATATACACTGATTCTGTGTAATTCAAGAAAGGGCGTGCAATCACATTCTTCCGTCGTAATGTGCAGCTTTAATATCTGTGGATTCTGTGCTAGTAGACTTTGGAATGGAACTTATGTGCACAAGTGCATTGAAAGTTTGCAACAGATCGAATGTAAGCTACTGCAGCATACATCATGATGCTACACATTGAACATTATTGATTTTCTTTTCAGTTTCTAGCACTGTTGTAGTTTCTTTTTTGGACCAAATATCAACCAGCAAAACAAGATGGCTGACATTGTTTCCCTTCAATGGTTGCTGTAAAAAGAATCATCAGAGGAGCCAGATTGGTCCATGTATTTGTTTGCAATTAAGACGGTAATGCACAAGTACTTTCAGCTTTGTCAGCACTTCACAATCTATATTAGACGTGCTCCTTTCGCTTCTGATATGCCAGATTCTGTACCAGCATAGAGTAGTAGAGTACATGTAAGCAACATAAGAAGAAGTTATTTGAGCCAAACAGTCTTAGGCAGATTTCTCAAGATGTAAACATATATCTGACTAATCTGAGATATGGTTTATTTCCAGAAAATACTTGATATCCTCTCAGTTAAATGTCAATTCTATTATATTGCAACCAAATAAGTCCACAAAATGCAAATCATTTCAAGAGAAAACTCATATAAATTAGTACTACATTAGATATTAAATTTGATTTAACCTCAATTTACCAAAGGCAGATAATATTCTTCTACTTGTTATAAAACTTTTCAGTCCGACTTTGTTTCACTTAGTAGCAAGGCTTGTTCTGACCATATATTCTCTTTGATCTCTAGATCCTACTTTCTACATCATTGAGCAGCAATAAAACATGGAGCAGTAACTCTCACGTTAAAATTTGTTGAGCAACCAGGACCACAAGCCATCAGAGCTATTCAAAACTATATACTTGGATAAACAGGAAGAACTGTGAATAATTACAGAACTAAATTAAGCTCATTTACTTTACCTGAATGGTGCTTATTCCTCTCCATCCCAGTAGCTAGCCTGTAAAAATTGTGCTAACCTCAATAACCAAGAAAAACTAATGAATAGCATGATGCAATCTCTGACAATCAGTGGTTGTAATCTACAATACTAGATACATATACATACTATCAGGAAACAACACAAGTTAGCATAATGATGTTTATATAACTACTATAAGCTGATCAATTTAAACATGTCGAAACACTAACTCTACAATGCTTAAAGAAGTGCTCATACCTGCTTAAGAACTCATTTTGAGCTACATCAAGCACCTGAATCTCCGTTATACGTTTATGATCAGTGTCTCAAAGCAACACCTAGCCTGTACATCATTTACTCCATCAAAGCATCAAACTTTCTGATGCAGCCTATACATTTAGCTTATAACACCTGAATTAACATCAATAAACACTATACAAGCAACAAATTCCATTGATCAAGCAAGTATTTCACCTTTGGTAATTGGATACCATCCGATCACGTTGGCATCGAAAACCGGCACAATGGGCACAAGTGACTCCTCTTGAGCCACTCAACAATGCAATCCCTATGATACACATGAGAGCAGGGCATGCCTATAGCCTCCAACCCAGTTGAAAACTCCTCCAAACAGATACTACATTCATTCACCACACTCAAATTCTCAACCTCCACCTTCTTCAACGCCGCAATAGACGACCCGGTTGCCGGAACCGGATTGAAAACCTGCCCAGTTTCCCAAATAGCCCTCTCAATCTGGTCACGATCATCATATGGCGTCACAGCCACCACACCCAAATTCAAGGCCACAACTTTAAAGGGTCCACTATTTTCAACATCCCCACCAATCTCCAAAGCAAAGGAGTGAACTTGAGAGACCAAAGCTTCAATGAAGTCGAGGGAGACACCTGTCCCAGACAGAATGGTGCTAATGGCATCATGGGTATGTCTGAAAAATACGTCCCAGGGTATAAAGAACGAGTCTTGGACTGAGCTCAAGGGTATGAACAGCTCTTCTGGGTAGTACAATTGAAGATGATGAGTGAAGTTTAAGTGGAAGATGAAACAGTCGAAAGAGAGCAACTGGGTATTGACTGAAGTGTGTTCTTGGGTGATCGAGTATTGGTAAAGGGTCGACTCCATGGTCAAAGACTCAAGAGCAGAGAGAGAGCTTGGGAAGAACAAGAGTGAAAAGGTCGTTTAAGAATTTTGGAGGAAATTTGATGTCTCTGTATGGGAGGATTAGCAAGGTGGAATTGTGTGAGAATTTATTTTTGCTTACTTAGTCCAGTCGGTTTTGGTTTGCTAGGCTACCCAGAATTCCAAGTAACATTGCCTAATTAAACAGAGTTGGCACCCTAAATATAGAAAAGAAAAATATATAAAAAGCTTAGTATCCCAAAAAGATATGAACTTTGGCACCAAAGTGTGTTGGAGACCTGTAAATTTATTGGTTCTTGACTAGGTGTCTGTATTCATAGTTTCTTACTAATTAAATGTCACATTAGCGTTAGCTTGGTGGATAATTAAACACATTTATGGAGGGTGAGTGGTTGGAAAATTCAGTGTGAGGATTAATTTGTCATCCCAGAACTGTGATGGTCAATATTAGTACTCCTCATCGTACATAATGTGCATATTGGGATGATACTTCTGCAATTTATTTGTTTTTCGTGAAGCAAATATTTATCACATACGAAATATGAAACTTAAAGTACCTAATTCTAGGCTTGGACTCCATACTTAGCCGAGCCCATTTTGGGCCCAATTGCAACCGAACCGAAATGATCGGTAGGCTCAAATGCATGCCTAAACCGAACTGAAAATTCAATTACCGAAAGTTCAATATAATCAGTACAATGATTAGTTCGGCTAGTTATGGGGCTCAACCGAAATATTGGGCCTACTAAGTTATGCTTAATTTTTTTAAGGTCAATGTTTTTATAGATAATTACATATAAGGTCATTTAGAGACCCTACTTTACACATAAGGTTATTTAAATTTTTCATCCTAATTAAGGCCACTTTCTTTAGTTCATATTTTCTGTCTTTCCAATTTTGCCCTTTTATATCTACTTTGAAGATCATTTATATTTTTATCTTAATGAAGGTCATTTTTTATCCATATTTTCTGTCATTCAAATTTTGCCTCTTTATATTAACTTTTCAGGTCATTTTATATTTTTTATCCTAATTAAGGTCACTTTTTTTATCCATATTTTTTATGCATAAAATTCCAGTAAAGTAGTATTATCCAACAACTAGAGGAGTACTTTCTGAAAACTACAGTAGTATTTTCAACAAAGTTTTAGTTAGAATGCATAAAGTCCCAGTAGAGTAGTATTATCCAACAACTAGAGTAGTACTTTCTGAAAACTACAGTAGTATTTTCAACAAAGTTTTAGTTAAAATGCATAAGTCCCAGTAGAGTAGTACTATCCAACAACTAGAGTAGTATTTTCTAAAAACTACAGTAGTACTTTCAACAAATTGTTGTAGTGCTTTTCATGAAACTGCCAAATGGTGTTTTTTGCAACATCTTCACTGTTTTTGGAGGCAATTTTTTATGAAGTTCACCCATGATATTGCAGAAGCCTCTCAATGACGATCTTATTTGGACCTTGGGTTTTTTAAGGTCCTCCATTTGTGCAATTTCTGCAAAACAATAAGACAGACCATCAAAACACTACATACCACTTACATAAATTATATATACTACTCACAGACAGCAGTACACACTACTCATAGACAGCACTACACACTACACACAACAGGTCTACACACTACTCACAGACAGCAGTGCACACTACTCAGGACAGCAATACAAACTAGTTCAGAGCAAACAACAAACTACTCATGACAACACTACACACTACACACAACAGGTCTACACACTACTCACAGACAGTAGTGCACACTACTCAAGACAACAGTACAAACTAGTTCAGAGCAAACAACAAACTACTCAGGACAGCACTACACACTACACGCAACAGGTCTACACACTACTCACAGACAGCAGTGCACACTACTCAGGACAACAGTACAAACTAGTTCAGAGCAAACAACAAACTACTCAGGACATCACTACACATTACACACAACAAGTCTACACACTACTCACAGACAGAAGTACAAACTAGTTCAGAGCAAACACTACAAACTACTACAGAGCACACTACAAACTACTACGAAACACACTGCAAACTACTACAGAGCGGACTACATACTACTCACATACAATACTGCAAACTACTACAGAGCACACTACAGTCTGTACATACTACTACAGAGTAACATATGTACTACCACAGATTATTATAGACACTACTACGTACGTAACAACCAAAACACAACAATCTGCCTAACAACCAAAGCACACTATAGTCTATACATACTACTATAGAGTAACATATGTACTACCACAGATTATTATAGACACTACTACGTACGTAACAACCAAAACACAACAATCTGCTTAACAACCAAAGCACACTTCTGCATACAAATAGATCTCCAACACTCAGAGAGAGGGAGAGGGAGAGGGAGAGGGAGAGGGAGGGAGGGAGGGAGGGAGGGAGGGAGAGAGAGAGATCGCAAACCTATAAATCGAGTCGGCAGCGTCCGAGGCTGCTGCTTTGCCAGCGATGAGTGGCGAGGCTGCTGCTTTGTTGGCGACAGAGGTGTGCAGTTGAGGTTGTTGGGTGCGACGTCGAGGAGGGAGAGTGTTCATGATTTGATTTTGGGATGGAGCTCTGCTAGGGCATGATTTGATTTGGAGAATTTGGGTTTGATTTTGGTCTGAAATCAGAGAGAGCAGGTTCATATAGATGATATTAAACGTAAATAAATTGAATGTAAGGGTTTTTTGTTAAATCAGGTGACCTTATTTGAGTTAAAAATACCATATGACCTTATACATAAGTAATCTTATATAAATGACCTTATGTATAATTTACCCATGTTTTTACTGGCATGACCAATTCAGTTCAAATATTCATATGAAGTACAATTTATAATCTTTCCTAAATAAGAAATTCGAAACCAACATAAAAAAAACCTGTGAACTCAATTCCATCGATGTTCAAAACACTAAATATGCAGAACTCAATTCAATCAATGTTCAAAACACTAAATATGCATAATGAAAGAGTTTCAAAAGTCCAAATTACAAATCCATCAAGTTCATCAGTCCAAATACAAATACAGTCTATGCAATCTCAAGACAAATCAAAATATGTATAATTAAAGAGTTTCAAAAGTCTGATTAGAAGTGTGCCATATTACAAGTTTCTTGAAATACTGCACAAATCTACCAGATTACAAGTCTGTCACTCAAAACACCTGAAAAAACTACATAAATCTGCCAGATTTAGATGCCACAAGCTCCATGTTCTACAAAACAGTTGTTGATGAACTTGGACCATCATTCAAGCTTATCCCAGCAGTTTCTACATACAAAATTCATAAAATTCAGCAGTCAGTATAAATGTATAATGCAGAAGTCAGTATAAGCAGCAAACATAAAACTAGAAGGAAAAAAATAGTACATGCAAAAATAGTAGACAACTAGACATGCAGAGTACATAGGTATATAAAAGAACATTAAAAAAATCATATTCAGAATCCAACCTCTTTGCAGTTGTTCAAGCTCATAGTACAACTCCATTTGATCTGTTGTTGGTTCCTTGTAGAAATTTGGTTGTGTTGTTCTTAACCAATTACTTGAGCAGACCAAGCACTCCACCATTTGAGGCGTCAAGCAGATTCTATATGGATCCACTACTCTTTTACCCAAATTGAATGCATTCTCACTTGCAATAGTTGAACAAGGCATTGCAAAAATGTCTTTTGCAAGCTTAGCAAGTACTAGATAAATGGTCAAATTCTGCCTCCACCATTGGGCAATATCAAATCCTGTAGTAGAGGGATTTACATACTTATTCGACAAGTACTTGTCAACCTCATTCAATATCATTTCAGCTTGTTCTTCCAATCTCTCTCTTGCAATCATTGTAAGAAATTTATCTTATGTTCCAGAAGCTCCTCCAAATACAATACCTTCCCTTGGCTGAACACCTTCAATTTTTGTTTGTGAACTCGCATGTTCAGCCCCTCGGTATTCATCATACATTACCATCAAGATTTCCTTCAACTTTTTTGATATTGAATTAACCATGACATTCTTCAGTCCCCACCATAGCGTATGCTATTTTCTGATATTGAAGCTTCCATCTTGGGTCCAACATATTCGCTATTACAATTATCTTGTTCATTTTTTCAAATGAACCTTAATACTTGTCGAACTTCAGTTTCATACTAGCAGCAACCCCCTGCAAAATAGGGTCTAAAAAATCCAGAGTCATCAAATAAATTTCTATTTGCAGCCCAATCAGTTCAGAAAACAAGATATGTGAAGTAACAGTTTTCCACGCACTCAACTTCAATGTTGCTGCGTAAGATCTTGCCTAAAAAATGAACAAAAGCCTATGCATTCCTCCAATCCTCTACAGTTGGAAGATTTCCCCTTGTTTTTCCAGCTGCATCTTTGTCGGTAAAGTACTTCTTGAACTGCTCATCCTCCTCACTCATCTGATCAAAGACTTTTTCATACTTCAATGCTGCATCTAGCATGAAATACGTGTTGTTCCATCTCGTAACAACATCAAGGGGAACATTGCCATTCTTGTTCAAGTGCTCAAGGATTGAAAACTCTTGAAACTTATCTAATCTACTTGAAGAAGACCTAATGAATTTCACACAATGCCAGATCGCCTTTATCCCATCTTGTAACTCTCTGATTCCATCATTCACAACCAAATTTATGATGTGACAAGCATACCAAAGACAGATGTTATTTTCACCAAAGTTGAGGGTCTTTTGCTGCGTAAGTCTCATCCTCTTATACCCAATTGTTGTGTCATTGACAGAGGCAATATCTACGGTAATAGTAAAGATATTATTGATTCCCTATTGTCGTAAACATTGCTCAAGGACCCTCCCTAAGTCATCCCCTTTGTGGCTGATTATCGACGTGAAGTTGATAATCCTTTTGTGGAGGTTCCAGTCACTGTCCAGAAAATGGGCAGTAACAACCATGTAGTTCACATTTTGGATACTTGTCCAAGTATCCATTGTAATGCTAACTCTAGTTGAGTAAGTTGAGAACTGACTCATAAGATTTGCCTTCTCTACTTGATACAACTCACAAACCCCCCTAGCAACAACTTTCATGTTCATCCTAGTCCACTCTAGCTACAACTCGAGAACAAAAGCTCTAAACCCATCCCCTTCAACATGCGAAAATAGAAGCTCATCCATTATGACCATCTTAACACATGCCAAATTATATCTCTCTTTATTGAACTTATGGTAGCCCACATCCTCACTAACATTGTTCTTATTTAATGTGGTTTAGCCCTTCTCTAGTGGTTTTAAATAAAGAGAACTCCTCTCACATTTCTTACCATGACTCCACATAGAAGAAGTTCCATTGGAAGTGGGAATTGCCGGAACTAAGGCCTTGCAATAATTACACTCTGCCTATTCTAAATCTAGTGTACCATATGGTTTGACATGCCTTGTAAATGAGTCTCAAGTAACACTCCTTCCCCCTTTTGGTTTAGGAGCATCAACGTCAACAACTTCAGCAGGTTTAGTTCTTTTTCTCCTAAGCAATGGTATAGGTTTTTCTACCACAGATGTGGTTATCTCAGCAATAGAGGCAAATGAGGGTGTTTAAGGCTGATCTATGGTGTTTAGGGTTGGGTTTAGGGATAGAGAAGGGTTCATAGTCACCGAAGGAGAGCTATAAATGCTTGATGAAGATGTCATTTACACAAATCTACATTAAATATGCAATTCACTATCAGTTTAAATTTAGCTTCAATACAGTTCTAATTTACACTTATCAAAACAGATTACTCAATGTCAAGGACACTTAACATTTCAGTTCACTATCAAGGACACTTAACATTTCAGTTCACCAAAAAAGATTACTCTTTATTCAGTTCACCAAAAAAGATTACTCTTTATTGAGTTCCAACTTCCAATTCACTTACCAAAACAGTTTCAATCCAATTTCAGTTCAATTCTAATTCACTTGCAATTTAATTAGCACTAACCATTTTCATTTTAAGAAAAAACTAAGCATGGAAGCCTCATGAATAAGGAGTAATTTATTTTACAAACATTTCACAACATCATTATTATTACATCATCATCATTATACAACCAATTTCATCACAACATGCAACTCAGTTCCATTTTCAATTCAAAACAACAGTCATTTCAACATCAGTCACTTTATTTTAGTACTGGTCGGCATACCTGAGTATCCAAACGTATGCTCTAGCACCAAACATGTTTCTACCGGATTACGCGGGACGTAATCAAGCAGAAGCAAGTACGAGTAATCTTCTCTTCTCGTCCGAACGTTCGGGCTGTTCAGATGATCGGGTACCTTCTCTCTCTTTCTTTAGGGTATACGGGTGTGCAGGTTCAGGTGTTTGATCTCAACTGTTAGAAGAATACACCAATAAATGGGCGGTCAGATGGTCGAGACAGGGTCGGCCTGCCTTCAACGCTCCGATGCCCAAGTTAGAAGATGTATTAGATATAACAGTGGGGCGAATGCATAAGAAAGTAGGTTGGAGTCTTTAAGACTAGAATTCAATGTCCTCTTACCTGTAGTAAATGCCTTACCTATATAGGTGGGTGAGATTGTTGCTTGCTTGTGCTCTTCGATGTGGGATAGGGCTGTGTTTGCTGTCGTATGGGCCGAGCATTTGGATGTGCGCCTGTCGAGCTCGTGCTCGATCGGATGGGCTCGGTCTTGCGAGTGAAGTTGTAGTCTGCTTGGCGGTCTTTCGAGTGGTCAGGTAGGTGTTGATTACCTGCTTAAGTGGGTAAGTATGTTTAATCCATGAACTAATAGTGCTATACTAACAAGTCCCCAAGTCAAAGAAACCTTTCTTGATTGGGGAGTTGAAAAAGGGTTCGTGCGATTAAACAAATACTTATCCGATTGAGCAGTGATGCATGGTCCTGTAACCCCCAAGTCCCCCAACTCTCAGGTCAAGAAAGAGCTCGCTTGACGGAGTGGGTATCTGTGCGTCCGATCGTGTACCTGTTCGGGTGGTCCTGTATCTGGGCACCCGACTCCCAAACGAATTTTGCTGTTTTGGAGCCGTGTACCCAGTTGCATACCTGTGGATCCATGTGAGTGAGTATGTATGTCAGTGCATGTGGATGTATGTCAGTATGTAGGAGTGAATATGTATGTATGCGGTACAGATATACAAGTAGGGATGAGTGGGTGTATGTGAATGTATGCGGATGTGCATATGATCGTGCGATGTGATTGAGTGATGATGTGGTTTGAATGAGTGATGTATGTATGTATGTATGTGGATGCGTGGATGGTTCCGAGCCGCTTGCCCGGCACTCCCGAACGAATCTTGCTGTTCGGAGCCCGTCAAGAATGGTCCTTGGAACGGTCTTTCTTGAAATGCATGGATGGTTCCGAGTCGCTGACCCCGACTCCTAAACGAATCTTGCTGTTTGGAGCCGTTAAGCCTCGGAACGGTCTTGCGAATGATGTATGGATGGTTCCGAGCCGGTGACCCCTACTCCCAAACGAATCTTGCTGTTTGGAGCCGTTAAGCCTCGGAACGGTCTTGCTTAGGTGCCCGAGAGAAGATCCTCACTCTCGGCGCCGACCTGTCGTAGCGTCAACGGTGGGGCCCCGACCGTTACGTACATGTGTTGCAGCGCGCACGGAGGGACGGACAACATGCCCGTGCCAATCTTCGGTTTAGCGCGCGCATGATAGGTACTTGCCGCTATCGTGCCGCCTAATTTGACGAATGGTAGCGTTACGCCCTCAGAAGAAAATGGGGCCACTCCCGGGTTGCCCATCATTTGGCGCGCGCTCCGAAAGGTGTGTGCCGCTTTCGAGCCGCCAGAATGGTCCTGCTGTTTGCGCGCCCCAGAAGGTAACGAGTGACGTTAGCCGCTTCCGTGCCACGTAGCCCGAACGGTGGGTCACCTCTTACTGGGTGTCTAGGTGCGGACTCACAAGCGACTGCTTGTGCTCCGGCTTCGCCAACAGAGCTAGGGAGACGATACCACGTGTCGCCTACGGTCCATTTAGCGCGCGCACGCCGAAGAGGGAACGCGGACTGTGAGTCGTTGTTTGTTTTTCTGGGTCAACACAGTTTGAGGAGATAGAAAACGGTTTGGTTTTTGTTTTTTTAAGGGTTTTTTGTTGTTGTTGTCTTAGAGCTCATTAAGCAACCCATTGATGTGGTTAGGCCATCTCATGGGGTATAATTAGCTCCAGATTAAAATTTTGTCCCTTACATACGTGCATACGAAAGTCGTCGGATTTGGGCGTGTGAATTGTTGAATTATTTTTTTAAAGTATGAAAATATTTAATTTTAGACAATATATTTGATGTCCCCTATTTATGCTGGGACTTTCGTCCTCCTCCACTATCGTGTTTCAATATGTTGATGTATATGATAGGCTATCTAGGTTATGTGTCATATAAGCGTGTACAAGAAAATCGTTCACGCGCATGTGAATTTTCAAATGCTACCTTAAAGGTGGTGTACAGCTCTATTGTTTTACTAAAATTAAGAAAGAGATTACAATGGAATTCTAAGCATCTTGGTCTTAATATGGTTTACATAAACCACACTCTTTAAAACATCTCATTCATGGCTTTCAAACTCATGTGAGACTTGAACTTGTGAGATAGGATCATCTCTGCCTCCCACATCTCATAACTTATGTTGAATGATGTTAAAAGATAAAATCCTCAATCTTCATGCTTATCAAAGGGAAAGTTTGAAGATAATAACAGTTTACTATCAAAAATTAAAACATATTAAAGAGAGTTATCTCTTCTCTCTTTGATTGTAGCTTGTGAGATTAAGGATGATGGCCTAAAGAGAGTTATGAATGATACTATTTGAAAAGAAAAAGACAACTGAGTGAACAAAATTTCTAGCAATCAGATTGATGAAAGCATAAATGGCATATAATCAATTTATGCCTTATAGGCTTATACAACAACGGGTAGACTTTCTAATAGGTTTTTGTTAATGTATAGTACATCATTAAACTAAATGAGCCCATCAAAGATGGTATTTTTAGTGCTATTGACTACAATACATATGATTCAAATCTTTAATGAATATGAATCTTGTCAAAGTTACAGAATCAGCTTTCTATTGCTTCCTGAACATGCGATTATCTACTCAAAAATTGGGTGTTACATCTCTTCTTTGTCGAATAATCATGTAGCAGCTTCATTACACACAAAATTAGAAGCTTGAAAACTTTAAAAATGGATAGAGAACCATTACTTGTTTACCTTTGTTTCCATGATAGCTCCTCTTTGCAATCATAAATGAAAAACAGTTATATTGAGTTTCATTTATAATATACAACTAGCCATACTATAATGTTAATGTCCATAAAAAAATTCAAAATAAAACGCATTCTCATGCTTCATGAATGAATTGAAATGGATGGCAATCATTGTAGGAAAAGTAAGTGATATTAAACTAAATATAATATACGAAATACTAATTAAATAATTAGTAAATTGCAAACATATAAACGAAGAACAAATTCTGGGTAAGAAGATGAACTAAGTTGAGTCACGTGTATCACACGCTTTCCTTAAGAACTTTTACGTCGCCCTCAGGCTAGTATGACGTTGTTCTCCCAGGATAAAACAACTTCAAAGTTTTGTACCGCAGCACAAGAACTTCTCTTCGAACTGAAGAATACATTTCTCTATCATCGAATTTGCTCTGAGTTAAGAGAAGGAGAGAAGTGATCAGAAGAGGAGATTGCTTCTGATGGGATCGATTGAATCGATGAAATGAGAATAGGAATGTCGCTTTATATGGGCTTCATTGGGGACAAGCCACTTATTGTCGAGTTAATACCAAAACCGTTTTTGGTCATTAAACTCGTCATCAATTGGCAGTTACAAGATATTTAATTTGCCGTCAATAATGTTTACGAACGGTTACAAAACAATCTATTTAGTAAACTTCAATTGTATATCATAACTAAGGTTTATGAGCGGTTACAAAACCGTTACAAACCATTTAGTTCATTATTCAATTGCTTGCCATTACTAAAGTTTATTAGCCGTCATAAAAAATTTAATTAGCAATTCGAAAACCTTTAGCTTGCTTTGGGTGATAATTTCTCATTCACCCATTTAACCATTTGAACAAGTAAATATCTTAATTTAATTGTCTCAAAATGGTTAGTTAAAATAGTGTTAAAACACCTATTTTTCCAACAATTCCCCACATGAATGAAATTAGCGACCAAAGACTCAATGGACTTGATGATAGATTCTACGGTTGAAAACCTGCATAGGATAGGTAGGGGTTAACCCTTTGAACCTTCCCTTGTGAAAGCATGCTTACTTTACTAACTAAACAGTAAACGCGATGTCTTTGAACTATCTGTCATTTGTGTAAATGATGACATACTTCACACAGGTATCTTCATGATATTTTCAGTTCTCACTATTGTGTTCGTTTTGGCCCTGGACACGCGCCTGGTTCTGTATGAGCTTAACAAGAATTGTGCCCTGAACAATTCCCTTAGAAGCGGCCCCACTTCCCTCTTACATAGGTGGTTTCTTAATTAAGAGTAACATGTTTTACTCCGCTCGGATTTCCGACGCATAAGAATCATTAAAAGCTTTGAGATTAACCTCATACCTTACGGGCATCACTGTTTTCATCATAGGAATGGACTTGGGGATAATCCCCACAGTGATCCGGCACGGTCTCTACAATTTAGTTTTTCCCTTTTGAACCTAGATCTTGGGATCTCCAGTCAACTAGGTTGGGTGTCTATTGTAAAGACTTTAACTCATGGGCTTTAGTCCCATTCCTCTCGATGATTTATCAACCAACTCTCTGTTTAACCCTTTGGTTAACGTATCCGCTATGTTATCTTTTGACTTTACATAGTTAGTAGAGAGTAGTTGTTTAATAGTATTATGTCTTCGACGAATATGTCTTGACTTACCATTGTACATACTGCTCTGTGCCCTGCCAATTGTAGATTAACTATTGCAATGTATGCAAATTGCAGGCACTGGCTTCGTCCCTTTTGGAATATCCTCTATGAATTGGCATAGCCATTCTGCCTCTTCCCCACATTTGTCTAGGGCAACAAACTTAGATTCCATCGTGGATCTGGTTAAAACAGTTTGTTTTGAGGATTTCTAAGATACCGCTGCACCCCCTAGTGTGAATACATATCCACTAGTGGATTTTCCATATCAGAAATCCAATTTGCATCGATGTACCTTTCTAAGACAGCTGAATATCTGGTATAGTGCAGCCCATAGGTACGAGTATACCTTAAATACTTGAGTATTCTTGCAATTTCTTGCCAATGCATTCCACCAGAATTACTCGTGTACCTGCTTAGCTTGTTCACAGCATAAGCCAAGTCTGGCCTTGTACAACTTGTTAAGTACATTAGGCTTCCAATAACTCTAGAGTATTCTAATTGAGAAACTCTCTCTTCTTTATTCTTCGAGAGATAAAGAGTCATGTCAATCAGAGTTTTGACATTTCCAGAATTCTCCTTGTCACATTTCCAAGGATATTCTCCATGTAATGTAACTAATTTGATATCATCCATTTTAACATTCTTTTGATGTTTTCTAAGGATTCAAATGCTTTTGCATTGCCAAACAGTACATGAACGACTTTGCAGTTAATTATAAATTATATAATCATTTGGGTAACTCTTTTCACTCATAACCAGGCTAGGAGAAATTGATGTAGGTGGGGCGAGGCCCGCTCAAGTACACAATTATCAAAAATCTCATTTTCTAGACATTATGAGTTACTAAGGTGAGCCCTATTAAAAAATAGAGTTATAAATACTGCAAATCGAGTACGTATCTTTATCTTTATTTAACCAACTTATCATTGCTTCCAATGATAAGCATGTCATCTACATCCAGACACACACAGAAATATCCTCTCTCTGTGTATTTGACATATATAAATTATCACCTTCATTGGTATTGAAACCATTGGTGATCATGTTGTCAAATCTTCTATGTCATTGCATTTGTGTTTTTCTAAGCCATATAGACTTCACCAATTTACATATTTTCCCTTTTGACCGAGAGCCGAGAAACCCTCAGGTTCTTCTATATAGATTTTTCTCTTCTATATCTCCTTCCAAGAAAAATATTTTTCATATCCATTTGATGTACTTCACAGTTGCCCAACGTTGCAATAACAAGTACCATTATAATGAAAGTCATTTCGTCACTAGAGATTTAGTGTCGAAATCATCAAGACCTTCTTTTTGTCTATAAGACTTCATTTTCCTCTTGAAGATCCACTTGGAACTTAAAATTTCATAACCAAGTGGAAGATCCACAAGTTTCCAAGTATGATTTGCAAAGTCAAAATCATATTTTAGTGACATCTTCTTAGCCAGGACAGTACACAAGGTACTTATTCCTTAAGGATTCAACTTTACTCTTAACCATACATGTTAAGAGTCAGAACCTAAGGATTTTCTAATCCTTATCTTAGCTCTTTGATTCTGAAAAATCCTCATTTATTATGCTTCATTTAGAAAACATAACACTAAATAACACAAAATCAGCTTTGTATTGATGACTTTAAACTTGTCCGTTACTCGCATTTATTTAACGGTTTATAAGTCATTAGTTTGCTCATCAACTACATTGATGGCTATTTAACCATTTTTTGCAAGCTACTAATTTAGCTATTATAGTCCATGATCAACAATAAGTTGGATGTACTCGAAAATACATCTTCAAAGAACGATGTAATTTTCAGAGTTCCTTATCATGTCTTATGTTTGTTACACACAAGAACGATAATTCATATAAAATGCAATTGACTATTTCCACATAATTTTCCTTTTTGGGTAGAAATTATCCACCTTGACAAAATATCCCCACATTCACAAAGTAATTGTAGGATGACTTTCTTCATTTCCATATTCATATGGAGTCGTTTGTTCAACAAACATTTTAGGTATCTTATTTAAAAGATATTTAGCCAATAAAATGGTATTTCACCACATGCTTGGTGACAATGCAAAGCTAAACAACATTGCATCCATTATATCCTTTAAGATACAATTCTTTCGTTCAATCATATCATATGATTGTGGTGAATAAGATGTTATTCATGTATGATCACAAACTGAGTAGAATACGTAAATAGTGATTCATACTCACCTCTGCAGTCAATCACTTTTTATGACCTTAATTGTTCAATAGAGTTGATTTCTCATCTCGTTTTAGAGAGTCTAAATTTCTCTATAGCCTCATCTTTACTCATCTCGTTTTAGAGAGTCTAAACTTCTTCAAGTTAATTGACATCCGCAGAGTATCATAATTAACTTGTTATTGCTTACCATACCATGCCTTGGTAGACACAGAGGTGGAAGTGCTATCATTGACCATGGTCATTACCTTTCAATTTTTAATTTCCACCACTTGTAGTTCTATTACCAATATAAATTCTATGTTAAAACAAGATTTTGTTTTTATTTAATCAATAAGCAAAAGTCATTTTCACTGAGCCTCAACTCAATTCTTAGGAACATACAGTACATTGTTTAGTTCCTTTTTAGAGATCATCATTCAGACCTCCTTTCTTGAGCCTTAATTGTTCATCCAACTTGGCATGGTTATACCACAGTTCCAAGTCTTTTATCCCACAGTCATAATCTTTGACTGTTTCCATGCCATGTTTGTATCTGACGTCATTTGCCACGACAAATCCTCATAGCAAGATATTACCTGTTTTCGCCAACCGCTCATGGTTTTGCTTTTGGGTCTCATCCCAAAATGCATCTTGCTATAGAGAGGTAAGTCTCCACATATAAGGCATATCACCTCATCTTCTCCAAGTGATATTGGATCTCATATCATCAAGTGCAAGCTACTCATAGTTTGCATAAATTAACACTCATTATCACATCCTCCTTTTCAACCAAAGGACTTGATGTGGCTTATAACTCTTTCAGTGTTTAAAATATTTCGTTGCCTTTTTTTTCTTTCTGAAAATACACACAACGTGTTATTTTCTTAATCAATAAATAATATCTGATATTATTTCTCAATTGATTTCATGGTCAAATTCACAATGAATTTCTTATTGAATATCTCAATATTCAATCACTTGAATTTGGCATATAACCAAATCATAGTGCTTCATTATTACAAGGAAACTTTTTATTATCCTTGAAAAAACCCTCATTAGCGTAGATAACTAATCGATAATTTCTTTGGAGTTTATTTTTCTTAGGCAACGTTTCATATTTCACAACACAACTCCAAAGGCAACCACTTCCTTAAGGCAACATTATTTTTGTTTAGTAACAAATTCCTTAAGTCAACACCCTTCCGTTAGGCAACCATTTCCTTAAAGAAACCACATTAATCAATATCACAAAATAAAAGTTCTTAAGATTGTAGGAAAAGTAAGTGATATTAAACTAAATATAATATACGAAATACTAATTAAATAATTAGTAAATTGCAAACACATGAACGAAGAACAAATTCTGGGTAAGAAGATGAACTAAGTTGAGTCACGTGTATCACACGCTTTCCTTAAGAAGTTTTACGTCGCCCACAGGCTAGTATGACGTTGTTCTCCCAGGATAAAACAACTTCAAAGTTTTGTATCGCAGCACAAGAACTTCTCTTCAAACTGAAGAATACCTTTCTCTATCACCGAATTTGCTCTGAGTTGAGAGAGGGAGAGAAGTGATCAGAAGAGGAGATTACTTCTGATGGGATCGATTGAATCGATGAAATGAGAATATGAAGGTCGTTTTATATAGGCTTCATTGGGGACAAGCCACTTATTGTCGAGTTAATACCAAAACCGTTTCTGGTTATTAAACTCGCCATCAATTGGCAGTTACAAGATATTTAATTTGCCGTCAATAATGTTTACGAACGGTTACAAAACAATCCATTTAGTAGGCTTCAATTGTATATCATAACTAAGGTTTATGAGCGGTTACAAAACCGTTACAAACCATTTAGTTCGTTATTCAATTGCTTGCCATTACTAAAATTTATTAGCCGTCATAAACAATTTAATTGGTAATTCGAAAACCTTTAGCTTGCTTTGGGTGATAATTTCTCATTCACCAATTTAACCATTTGAACAAGTAAATATCTTAATTTAATTGTCTCAAAATGGTTAGTTAAAATAGTGTTAAAACACATATTTTTCCAACAATCATAACATACAAATCAAAACGTTAAACTGATAATCTTGCAGCACATTGTCATTGTTCAAGTACAGAGAAAAACTTGCCAACATTCTAAAAGCTTCCTCTTTTTTGAAACAGCTTCTCTGTCCAAATATGGATTACCTAACGATCTGGGGATTAATGGAGTGAATAGAAAACACAAGAAGGAATGCAGTGGGTTTGAAGGAAACGGATCACATCAGCGGATCACATAGGCCATGGCGAATATGCAATAACATTTTCTGGAGTGACACTTCAATAGTTCAATCTGTAAGAATGATTCGCCGGTGTCGATGGCCGATGGAGTTCCCGATTGGGCCTTCATTTTTAGTTCAAACCTGAGCCAAAAGAATATACAACTTCGTTAGTAACAATTCTTCTCTGAGTATACTTTTTGCCCTAAAATACAATTGTTCAACCAAATTTGCAATGAAGAATTTAATTTGAGGCATCAGAGTTCTTAAAAAAATTGAATAAATAAAACCAACGGAAGATGCTTTAGTTTCCTACCTCCATCGCAAGAACGAAGAGAGTTCCTCAACGGCCACACATGCTCTTATCGGAGACGTCGCTCTCACAATACCACTCACCTCCCTGTCACAAAAACTTTACCCATTATTCTCAGAAGAAAATAATTTTGCACATTCTGCAACTGAACAACAATATCTAAACCACTCAGTAATTCATTTGCAAAAAAACTCACATAGGTGATATTGTATAACAAGCATATTTACGTACCATTCGGATATGCTCTTCTTCTCCTCTGCTCCGAGGGAACTTTTTGCTTCATGTTGGTTTTCGGCAAGTCTAGGCTTTGTGGCCCGATGATAAAATAAAAACCGATGTTTTTTTTTCCTGATGTTAACCAATGCAATTGTTGGAGTAGATCAGTGAACATAAATTAGTTTGTTTTCAATGTGGCAGATTCGACCTGAATCAGTTTTGAGCCTCCATGTAAAACTCTTATCATCAAATGGTATTTTACCACATTATCCTTGTACAAAAAAAATTCTCAGTTCTAAATAATTTCATGTCTGAAGGGTAATTGAAGAGATTTCGAAAGTTTGACGTAAACCGCTCTTGATAACTATAGAAGGTGTTTGACACCAAAATCTCCCCAGAAAAAATGCATAGAGAGTCTCTTGCAAACTGTCTCTTTTATAGATTGTGGATAATATAACTGTAGGTATCGGTTTTATCCTGATGTGTTTCGTGTGCTAGCGTACCACTGTCTCGCGACGGAATGTGAATGTATAACTGCGTCGCATGACTTCTTGATTAAGCGATTTAGGCGGGAAAAGCACCTTCCTCACCTGAATTGGTCCTTCTTACCTAGTGTTCTAGGACTTTGGGTTTTTTGTGTCTCTAGTAGAGCCACAGAAATCGATACTCCACACTCTCTTTGTAAGTGCAAAGCAGAGAAATCTCTTTGACGATGTGTTGAAAACACTGGGGTGTTGCTTCCTTGGATCTCCAAACTCTCACTCGATCGGTGACAAGCTTTTCAATCTTTCAGTTGCGTTGCTTCCTTTGATCTCAATACTCTCACTCGATAGGTGAAAAGCACTTTGATCATCTAGGTTACAAAGTTTCTCTAACGAGATGTATTTGCGTATAGCAAAATTGTATTTGATCAAGGATCATCCTTCTTTATTGCTATCACTCTCCTTATATAAGGCTTAGTAGTCGTATTCCGATTCACTTGTATGTCTTCAACTCTTTGATTCTCAGTATAACTCTAAATGTCCATCAGCACACGATCTTATCTTTATATAGTTCAATGCTATCTTATCTTTATATAGTTCAATGCTATCCAAATTTCTTTCACAAAGGAAACCTAACCGATGCAGGAAAGGTTTGATAATTAATAGGCCCTGTGGATCAGCCACAGTCTTAACCCAACAAGGAAATAGACCCTGTTATTCTACTTGGGCCACTCGCCAAATCCAGCTCTCGAAGCCCAATATGAAATATTTATGTTAGGCCCAAACATTGCCCCTCAAGCCTTAAGCTTAAATTACCTATGTAGGCGAAAAAGCTTGAATTTTACCGAATGACGTACTGTTACTCCAAACGGTAATATCACACGCAAGCGCCACGTTAGGCAACCTTTCTAAAAAGTCGCGCCACTTAGGTTGATGTAATATAAAAGTGCACATCCACATTAATCAATCTCCACTTCCCAACAGAACTCTTTCACTTGCCTCACTTCCAATCTTTCAGCCTCTCTAAAAAACTAAACTTTTCATCCTCACTGTCGGCCATCTCTTCCAATCAAACACCATGCCTCCTTGCAAAGACATAACTATTTCACACACGGAATAAGATGTCGAAAATTGAAAGGACCCAACCCCGATTTAGTTTCCTAAACCGGAATCGAACCCCTTCTGAAAACACGAACCAACAAAAACCATAAAAAATTTCGGTATAGTAACGCTACTAACGCGGAATTGCCATTAACCTGCACCCGGAAAATACACTTCATCCTATGCCACAAAAGCCAAACCGTGGGCACCAATCCCATCTGGATTTCTCAATATCATAACAATAATAATAAACAGTAAACAAAACTGTATAATATAGAAAATCAGGGAGAAACCACATAAAACAGGTATTAGTATCATATCAGAGAGACCTCTAGTGTATATATATACAAAATATACAATAGTAGGCAAAACAAGAAACCTACTGGAAAAGAAAGGTAGCTCGAACAACTAGCCTCCGACCACGACGTGAGACACCAAAATCTGAATTGCAAACTGGGCACGAAAACCGAAAAGCCCAGGGGAAAGACATGAAAACCGTTAGAGTGAGTGGACGAAAATAAATGTCTTTCGCCAAATAATATATGTTATAAAAACATATGCGAGTCTAAATAAATGAATATATCATAGTACACGAAGGAGACTCAAATTCCTCACGCGTACGGAGCATGCAGCGTAAAACTCTGCAGGGTCACTCATGGACACGTCCGCGCTAGTACAGTCTGAATCACGGGATCCCGGACCCACACGTGATTCTAGCCAGAAAGGCCTCAGGTCAGAGGTCTCCCCCCCCCCCGGTAAAGGCCTCGGGTCAGGGGTCACATCCTCGGGAATCAACCGGGATGCAAGTGTATCGATACAACAACATATACTGTGATTGTACTCTGTGTAAACCAAATCATAAATAGTTCTATGCAAGTGTATAAAGCAATATGTAAATGCATATACGTAATGTATAATTGTATAGGCATAATCGTATAACACATGCTCATATAAATCATAATGCTCATGCTCGTAAAACGTGTATTAAAGACTCGTGATTATCAGTGAAAAGAAATTGTCCACTCACAGGTGAGCAAAACGCTCACTCACGCTAATCACGTGGTCCAGCGGAAGATCCCTCGCCCGAAGCACGATCTCGATCCCCTGAATAATCATAAAATATATCTGATCAAAATCATAATTCATAACACTGTACCACACCTCGGAAATCAACTGTTCCCAGAAACATATAACTAATACAAAAATAATCAACGAAATTCCCGAATCTCCACTCAAAACCCTCGACTGAAAATTCGGTACCCAAATCAACTCGAAAACCTCAAGGCGACGATCAAGGCGTGAATACGAGCGAAACGACATATAACTTGACATATTTCTAAAAAAAAAGTCAACGGTCGCCGGAGCTCCGCCGTTGATCGCCACCGCCTCCGGCAGCGCGCCGGCAACCAGAGAGATTTTCCGGCAGCCAAGCTCCCAAAATGATCTCCTCAACAAGCCCAACATCTTTACCAACTAAGGCATCAACCAAATCCGGCCTAAATCGTCAGAAAACAGCTCCAAATCCACGAGATTCCATCACCGTCGGCGACCTCCGATCTCCTCAGATCTCCGTCCACGGCGCATGACGGCCTTCGAGACCACTCCCAAAGGCACCGCCATGGCCCCACAGTCCAAACCCCCTTAACCCCCGGCCACCCCCGTGGTCAGAGCACCTCCGTCAACCAAGCCCGATTTCGGCGAGATTTTCCCCGTTTTCAATTCAACATTTCTCCATCAAATCTCAACCAAATTGAGAAATTCCAAGTGCAAAACAACTTAGAATCACGAGGAGAACATTTTACCTTCGAAGGTCGTGGCCTGAAACGGCCGGAATCGGCGGGTCCGCCGGAGAAATCCAAACGGTCCGCAATGTACCACGGGTCAACTCGGTCAACGCCTCCAAACTCGATCAACGCTGGTCAAACTTCCCGAATAGTGTTTTTCGACTATTTCCGATATTTATACTCACGTCTCGGGACGAACGACGGTTCAAAACGGATAACCATTACGATTCGGATAAACTCGATACGAACGGATAAACTCGACGATATTCCAAAACTTCAAATATTCATATAATATTCCTCGATCATCGAAATAATCATCCGAAACCACCGACGAACTCAAAATCACGTATTCAACAACTCTCGAGAAGAAACTCAACTCAAATTCTCAGCCGATAATTAAGTCGCGATCAAAACCGGCAAATCATATAATTATCGAAAAACTGCAATTACGCGCTAACTCGTGAATTAAGTCGATTACTCAACTGATTCTGGTTCGGGTCGTCACAAAAACCTTACTAGAAATATTAAGGTCATCGCCAAACGGTAAGATCCATAAGCCATCATCCATCTAAAAATCAATCCAAGCAACGACACCGGCCTGCTTGGTTCCTTTCTCAAAACTCCGATAAACCCAGAGCTCTATTCCATCCTCCGTCGTCCCCTTTGTAACTCAGCTATTATTTTCCAGAAAAACCCAAAGGCAGAACCCAAAGAATGGACCAATAAAGACACTATTTGTCTTATCGGTAAATGGCCGCACCCAAACAAAGAAGACTTCACCTGGTACAAACTTCGTCGCGAAAAGGATATTGATCGATGGGAAGTAGCCAGTATTGTTCAACTTATTGACCTATGCTTTTCACTTCCTGTTGGTGGTAACCGAGCCCCGTTCACCACCGTTATGTGCTTCTGGGATTGCTCAGTCAACTACTTCCATCTTCCTTGTGGCGACGTAAGCATTACTATCCTCGACCTCTATGCTTTATTCGGAGTCTTTATTTCTAGCAATATCTGGTGCCATAATCATACACACGGCACCAAATTCCAAGCTTCTAAAGATCGACCTTCATCTTATTCTGCCTGGATTGATCACTTTGCCAAGAAAGAAAACACCATCGATCAAGGAGGCATAGCCTTCCTAGAATACTGACTATCCAAATACATCTTCTGTCCCACCTCTGCTAAGGTTAAAAAATGTTGGACTAACCTTGCTGAGTGCCTCTTCAATCGAGAAAAACTGGGCTTGGCAGAATCTGTCCTCGCTTACATCTACTACGGCTTGCAACGAGTTGTAATTTCGAGAATCAACCTCAATCAACCAGGACCACTCTGGATGGTAGAGTTCTGGTTACGAATGTATTTCCCTTTCTTCCACCTTTCTGAAGTCCCTCTTTTCGAAGAAGACAAACTTCTGGGCCAAACCTTGGCAACAGCATCCTCCAGAGCCAGAAAATGGTCCTATCAAGCATGCTTCACATACCTCTGCTCGCAAACAACCTTCCCAATCGCAGTAGTTGAAGTTATTTTGAATCGCCGCCACCCTTGCAACCTCGCCAGTGGATTCATCCCTTCACGAGAACAAGATAATTCTGCGAGAACCATTTTCCTTCACAACCACACCTGTAAGGACTTATAGTCCCTGCTTCTTCAAGCCCCGAGTATGAGCTATATGCTCCCAATCACTTCTTTAGGCAACTTAGGTTAACCCAGAATACCCCCATGCCTCTTGTCTGCTCCCTAAACAGATACAACCTTTGGCGAAGATCTGGCCATCCTTCAGTGCATGATCTACAGAATGCAAACTTTGGCTTCCCAACCGCAACAATCCCTACCTTGGCAAAGTCACTCGCCATTTCTCTATCAGTCATAGAAACGTACTTGGTCTGGCGCTCTTATATTTGGGAAAATATACGACGGGTTGGACCGCTTGCTCTTTTTGTCACCATCTTCTGTGACTTTGACAAACAATTCACGGATAAAGAAGATTTAGCCATCATAGGCAAGCTATACAAAAATAGCAACGACACTCCCTGGCCACAAGTATACTTATTTCCCTATTCGTAAAACCCTGTTAACTTTGCCACATGCATTGGCAACCCCTTGATAGCGTTTGACCAATTTCCTTATTACAATCAACAACATGCCTTAGAAACAGACAATGTCGCCAGCTCGAAAGTCCCAAAAAAGAAAATGTCCAACACCACTGGCCAGTTAGTAAGTATCAAAAATATTTTACCAATATTCATCGCCCTTGCTGTCTCACTGATTACAACTGTCTTGCTTATTCTTTACTAGTCACAAAAGTGCACAAGGACAGACTCCTCTTCTAGAGATTCTCCAAGAATCTGAGGTTCGAAATCCACTCGCAAAGATGACTCTCAACCCATCTTGGCATCGGAACCCCCCCTAAATGCTAGCTGGGAAGCGACAGAGGTAGTGAGCAAGGATGGACAGGCTAAACTCCAAGCTAATGTCTTTTTTGCCTTTTTCGATCAAAGCAGCGAGAAAGCATCTGGGGCAAGTACATATTCAGTATTAGTCTTCACCATTACTCACTGGCTGCACTCACATCCGAATGTTATGCCAACAGTATCCGAGTTCAACGACCTTTTATTCAAGGCTCTTTGGAATGGCGAAAACTCTGCATGAACGAGGCCCTCGCCAATTCCTTCTCTAACAACCATTTCGATCTTGAGACGATTCTGAAGGCAGGCATCATGCCAATAAATATCTCTTCTGATGACTCATTTATTGGATACTTTAGTCCAGAGAAATTTGCGAACATGAAAGATTTTGAGTTATTTGATCAAGCATGGGATAACATCAGCAAAAGCATAAAGCCTCGAGTATATATGGTGATTTGGAATGATCATTTCTTTGTCCTCAAATCCAAAGCCGATGCTTACTACATCATTGATTCACTAGGGGAAAGGCTCTTTGAAGGGTCCAGCCAAGCCTACATACATAAATTTGATGATTCTAGTATAATGTATGAAGGCGAGGACAATGAGACAGAACCAAAAATCATAAACAGTGGGAAAAAGTGATATAAAGACTTCGTCACAAGATTTCTAGCTAGGATAATACTCAGAGAGCTCAAAGAGGCAGAAAACAAAGAAGCAGTTGATCATCTAACCCTCTTTCGGCGTTTACAAATCGAGCTCCAATCCTGCTATCTTTTTTCCCCCTCTAGCAAGGACAACAATTCCCAAAATGACAAAGTCATCCCAGAACCAAAAACTCAAGCTCCGCCTTCGCCAGAGCTCTAGGTCAATGTAGTCGAGGAACCACAGCAATTGGTTGTGTCCAATGACTTGCCCCTACTTCAGGTAAAAAACTCAACTTATTTATGCCTCCGTATATTAACTCTTTTGATTAAATCATGACGCCTCACATTTCCTTCTAGTCTACACCCGCTTCTCTGAGTAGTGACATAATCCTTTTTGAACAACATGCTGACTCAGAAGGTAGGGCTATCTTTTCCAAGACCTCTTAATACCAGCTACAGACGTCCATCCTCCCTCAATCTCCTGAGCCTGTGTCAATGGCCACAACGGAACAGCCCTCGAACTCGCCAAATCGTGTTGATGAAGAACAAAATATTTCACATGGAGAAACTATTGCTCCTCCTTCATCATCAGGGCCTTCCAGTCAAGCACCCACTTTCCAAGATCAAATTTTGATTTTGCATAAGTTTTCGACTAAGCTAAGTGCTCTGAGCTCCCCTCTGATTGTTGCCATTCCTACCTCTGTTGCTCTCCTGAAGCTCCTCTCCGCCAGCCTAGATTCCCCTCAAAGTATCAATTAGACTCAAGAACAAGTCAAAAAACTAAAGGCCACTGCCCCTGCTGAAATTTCCAAGATCATGTCTGACTTTGAGGAAGGACTTTGCTAACTCCAAGCTCAATATGAGGCTCATCAACATCTGAAGTACGAAGCGAACCGCAAGAACGAAGAAATGGAGACGTTGGCTCGCCAGATGCAAGAAGATAATAGCCTAGTCTAAGCATTTCTGAAGGATACTTTATCTCAGCAAGAAACTCTGAATGTCAAGGAAGCTGAGTTGGTCGCGCTCCAAGCTAAAGTGGACCGCCTACGTTCAAAAGCTCACTCCAATCAGGCCAATGTTTAACAACTCCTGGACGAAGGAGAAAACCAAGCACATTTGCTGCAGGATGCTAAGGAAGAAGTTACGAGCACTTTGCACTTATACAACCAAGCTTTGCGAGATGTTGAGCTTTTAAAATCGTCTCTAAAGGACAAAGCTTTCTCATTGTAATTACTGGGCCTCAGAAACTAAGCCTTCTCCTTCTTTCTGTAATGTGATATCTTCATAACACCTCTATTAGCTTTAGTATTTTTATTGGATCAGAATGTTAATTGAATATTTTGGCATTGTTGCACTTCATTTGGGCTTTGAATAAACTGCTGGGCCTCAAACATAAGCATTTCATGGATCATCCTAATAGTAGTGGGCCTATTACAGAAAAAGAAAACCACGAAAATTGGCTGCTTAGAGATCTATGTTATCCCTATGTTATGCCCATTCAATTCATTCAGGCGAGAGTCGCCGAGGAGCGTGAATGGACTGAATTAAGTTAATGCTGGCAGGTCTTCATATTCCCAAACTAGATGTACATATTTCTTAAGGAAACGGCCATTGACAGGGTTGGCATGAATTGTTCCATCTCGATCTCGTAAATGAACAACTCATTTGCCTAAGATCCGATCAATGACGTATGGCCCTTCCCACTTTTCTGACAACTTTCCTCTTCCTTCTATCTTCTCTTCAACGGCTAGTATCACTCACCAAACTAATTCTCCTTCTACAAAACTCATGCCCCTAGTACGCTTATCATAGGCACGAGCCACCTTTCATTTCTCGGCACACAAATTTTCATAAGCATCTAGTCTCTGCTCATCTAAGCCTTCATGTTCCTGCCACATTGCTTGTACATAATCCTCACCGATCAGATTGTTTTGCTCAATTCTAAAGATTATACGTTAATCTCCAAAGGCATGACTGCATCGTGGCCAAATATTAAAGCATAAGGAGTTGTGCCTATTGGGTTTTGTTTGCTTGTTCGATAGGCCCATAATGTGTTGAATAACTCTTCATGCCACAATCAGCCATTGTTATCAAGCATTCGTTTGAGGATGTGTATGATGATCTTGTTGCTTGCTTCAGCCTGATCGTTGGATTAAGCATACCTGGTCAATAATAACCATGTCGTCGTATTAATCATCTCATCTTAGGGCCATCTTGATATGCCCCTACTACGCCTAGATGGACTTTCCTTATCAATCGCTTGGCGTCCCATCCGTAGACACATCTCAAGAACAGGCCTTCTTATCCTCTTCTATATAACTCATCTTCCTTGAGTATATAATTAGGAGCTAGGAAATGGATCCGCTTGTTTTCTGGATCATTAGAATTTTGGAGATATGCGATAATGGGCTGTCTCCAGTCCATATCAATATAATCGAGTGTGGCAAAGTACCATTCATTATTTTCCTCTTGGTGAATGATGAAAGATGGTAGAGTCCTTCGTTCAACTTTCAATATACGTTCACATACTCCATCTTGCAAGCTCACTCCCGTTGCTAGTTGTGCTAACTCATTTGCTGCATAGTTCTCCTCGCGAGGAATATGACTCAATTCTACTTCGGTAAACATCTTGAGTAATTCACAGGCTTGCTTGGTGTATGGTTCTAATACTGGTCTGACCTTATATTTTTTTCTCGAGTTGTCTGATCACTCACATGGAATCCCCGTACATGTGCACATCTGTAATTTCCATATCTAGCAAAAGTTACAAGCCTATGATAAGTGTCTCGTATTCCGCTTGGTTATTTGTATATCAGAAATCCAACTTGAAAGAATAAGAAAAGGTTTAGCCACATGGGGAGACTAATGTCACTCCTGCCCCAACCACAGTGCTCGTACTTGACCCATCAAAGTATAAATATCAAGGTGCTAGATCAATACGAGTTAAGTCTAACTCCGGCCCCTCGTGAGCATCCTCCATTAGATGATGAGCCAGAAAGTCAGCCACTGCTTGGCCTTTTATTACTTTATGGGGTACATACTGCAAGGAGAACTCTGAAAGTGCAAGAATCCACTTCTCAATCCTTCCCCTCAGTATGAGTCTCGAAATCATATATTTCACCAAATTGGTTTGTGCTATTACGAATGTGGTGAAGAATAACATGTCATGCCTCAGCTTGCATCCTGAAAAATACAAGGCTAGGCACAGTTTTTCCATTGGTAAGTATCTTGTTTCACAATCAATCAAGGTACGGCTGAGATAGAAAGTATCACGATCAATTCCTGCTGTATCATCTTGAGCCAATAAACTCCCAATAAAATGATCGATAGCTGATATATACAACTTGAGAGGAATCCTTGGCCTTTGTGGTACCAAGACTGGTGGGTTCTCTAAGTATGCTTTGATGGTATCAAAAGCCTCTTGATGAATAGACTCTCACACAAAGTCTTTCTGATTCTGAAGCTTGAGTGAAGTTGAGAACAGTTGTGTTTTTCTAGCAGCATTAGCAATAAACCATCGCAAGAAGTTGATCTTATCCAATAATCATTGTAGTTCTTTCTTATTCTTTGGTAGGACTGCATTGAGAACTGTTTCTTTCTCGTCATCCGGTATTTCAATCCCACGTTGATGAACCAAAAATCTCAGGAAATCTCTTGCTTGTACTCCAAATACACACTTAGCTGGATTCATTTTCAACTGATGCTGCCTCATCCGGATAAACACTTTCCTCAAGTTTTCAATGTGATCTGCTCTGCATTTTGTTTTAATTACCACATCATCGATGTACACCTCCATGGACTTGCCAATGAGGTCATGGAAGATCAAGTTCATCGCTCACTGGTAGGTTGCCTTTGCGTTCTTGAGTCCAAACGGCATGTCCACGTACTCAAATACTTCTGCAAAACCTAAGCACCAAAATGCGGTCTTATGTCTGTCTGCTTCTGCCACTGGTATTTGATGATAGTCAGCCGTCCCATCCATAAACAATAACATTTCGTGATGAGCCACTGAGTCTACCAACAAATCTGCTACTGGCATTGAGTATGCATCCTTTGGGGTTGCATTATTCAAGTCTATGTAGTCAACACAGACTCGCATCTTGCCATTCTTCTTCTTGACTGGGACTATGTTTGACAGCCACTCATTGTATTTGGCCACTCGTATTATCCATGACTTAAGTATCTTTTCAACTTCTTCCTTTACTAGGATTATTGTTTCTGTGTTCATTCGACGCATATCTTGTTTTACCGGCTTCTTTCCTTCTATAATAGGCAAGCGGTGACAAATCAATTCTAATGACAGTCCCGGCATGTTGTCGTATTTTTCTGCAAAAAAATCAGCATATTCCTTTAACAATTCAATAAGCCTCATTCATTCTTTAGGCTCTAGGAAGGTATTAATAGTCACAGATATTGGCTCTTCCTAACTCCCAAGATTAACCTTTTCAATGGGATCCTTAACTTTAAGAGGTATATCGTCTAAGGCGGCTAGTGCTTGTCTGATATCCTCCTCCTCGCCTTATTCATTCAGTACGTCCTCATCAACATATTCCAATGCTGCAATCATTGGAACACTCTCGTAGGCTTGACTCTCCATTAAAAAGTTGTGGAAGCGCTCATACAAAGAGTAACAAGCCTCAGCCTCTATGCTCGATAGAGGCTCTATCATTGAGATGATTTGGATGATAGCTCAATGGTATGAGGCCTATTACTATCTTTGTCTGCTTGAATAATACCCCATTGAGCTAGTTCATTGGCCGTTACACCAATTGGGCGGCCTTTGTTATCTACGCCACATACTTTCAGTGGTCTGAGGTCACTGTTGTAATAGTTGGCCTCCAAAGAATTGGCAGACACGGAGTATGGACGCGAATCTGCCTCAACAATTTCTGCCTCGCCAGACTCCATGTTTCATAGTACCATCTATTGGTGGAGGGATGATGGCACACAATATCTCTTGTGGATCCAATCACGTCCAAGAATTGCACTGTATGGAGGTTTGCACTCTACTACAAAGAATGTGTATGTTTCAGTGACTGGACCTATTTGCACCTGTAGAAAGATGATCCCCAGAGTCTTGGATATGCTACCTTGAAAGTTTCTGACATTTAGGGTTGTCTCTTGGATGGCAGACTTGGGAATAACTAGTAGTGCCATTGCTTTGACGGTGATGATGTTCCCTGCTGCCCTAGAGTCCACTAATAGCTTATTAATTTGGACCTTCTGGATCGTCCCTGTCACGTACAATGGCCGCATGTGCATGGCCATGTTCAGAGTGGGCTTCGCGAACGTCATGTGTCCCTTTGTTAATGGTAAGTCAACCTCTGACTATTTGGCGGGCGCCTGCTGTTCCAAAGGTTTTGCTTCATCTTTTGGCATTGCCAGGTTATTCACATCTCTATTTGGGATTGCTTTAACCACTGTTGTCTTCTGCAAAGGTCATATGTATTTAGAGGATAAGACAAATACCATATTAATATTAGTATCTACCTCGTTCACATACTCGTGTATGTTATCTACTTCATCTTCACCGTAGTCCAGTAGCTCTTCATCATCCTCATTGATGTCATCTTCAAGCTTCCCTTCTTCGATCTACATCTATGTCTGATGTGACCCATAAGGAAGCGACCTGCTGTATCTGAACCTCAGATGTAGGTTCTGGTGTCTTGTCTCAGACCCATAATTCAGGGTTATGATTAAAGACGCTCAGTCTTTCTGCTCGTACTTTAGGCTCGCGATACTTTTTTCCAAAAACCACCAAAGGGTTTACTGCAAGTGCATTCAACCATCTTTGTAGCTTTTCTGGGGGATAGATCAATTGTTCTTCCTTGATGATGCCCATCTCATAAGCTTCCAATGCCCTTTTAGCTTCTCCAAATCGTCGCTGAAGATTACGTCTCCTGCTTGGGGTTACCTCAATGGTCTTTCCTTTCTCCTTCACATACCATATATTCTCTTTAGTAATGTTTCTTGAAGCTGGTGGAACATATGGTTTGGAACATATGGCTTGGCGAGTGTATCGGCTATTCCTGCCTCAGACTTCTTTGCCCTACTGACCTTCTTTGTCGCTCGCATTCGCTTGAATGGTTGGGAGTCCCTTTGATTCAGCTCCTTTAGGCTATGCGGCTGATAATGTTTTGGACTTGAAAACAATTATGGGAAGTCCTTGGCTGCTTCTGCCAATTCCTCATAGGAGATCTTCAACCCACACTGAAACTTGCAATGAGCACAAAGAGCCACAGGCGACTCGTCCTTCGGGTTAACCTTCTCCTTCCCTTTTGATGTATTGTCTCGTGGTCTTCATACGTATCCTCACTATAGGTTTGAAGGTCGCGTGCTAGTTTCCTTTTGTTTGGGTTTCCCTCTGACAATTCTATCACCCCAACCGTCAACGCTTCTCCGATTGCCAGATTTGACGAGGGTGCTTCTATCTGTACTCCCCCCTCGTCTACCCACTGCTGAATCTATACATCAAGTTAATACATTCATTAGTGGAATGACGCCCCCATTTATTATGGTATTGGCAGTGAAGTAGATCCTTTACATCTTTGGGATTTGGATATGCAGTTCCCCAATTATCAGGAACCACTGCTATCCCTACTCGGAGTAGTTCTTCAAAAATTTCTTCTCGCCTAGATGCATCATATGTGATTTTAGCTCGCCTGGGTAGAACGAATGCGATATTGTGTTTGGGCCCAGATGCATTGCGAGATATGGAAGTTTTTGGGATTGTCATGGAAGGCGGTGGTGTTTGAGGATGCCACTCTACCACTCCTTCTTGGCTAACTATTATCACTTCCCAGTTAATCAAACCTTGAATTTTGTCTTTCAGGGTGGAACACATTGATGTTTGATGTCCGAACACGTTGTGGAACCTACATAAATGTTCACCTGGCCATTTATAATTTAGATGCTTCAGTTTGAACACTGGCCAATAAATGATAAGCTTCATCTCTTGCAGTTTGTCCACAATCTCTTCCAACTTATCCTACGAAAAAGTATAACGCGGAAGGACCAATGAGTTTTCTTCCTTAGCTCCCATTACACAGCTAACGGCTGGCGACCAACCGATATTGACCATATTGACTTGAGGTGCTGGGAAAGGTTGAGAGTCTACTAATGCCGCTGTTTTGGATGTTCCCTCAACTTCCAGCTTACCTTCATTGATCTACTTCTGGATCTGATCCTTTAGCTTGATGCAGTCCTTCGTTATATGGTTCCATACCCTATGGAACTTACAATACTATTTTTCTTTCAACAGCTTGGCAGTGGGGAGAGGTTCGAAGTCTGCTTTGACGACTCGCATATTATAGAGCTCGTCTAGGATCTCATCATATGTATATGCATCGAACTCTGGCTTAGTAAAAGCCACTATCGAAAGCTTAATTGGACCTTTACTCTTCTGAAGTTTACGGGGTTTTACGACCTTGTTTGTTGACAAGTCTACTACTTCTACTTGTTCTCCTTCAGAATCTGAATCCTGGTTGTTTTCCACTTCTTCTATATAAGCCATAGTTATTGGCTTAAGTCTGTCGTAGGACCTAGCAGTATACGTTCCCTTGAACATATTTCTTCTGTTGTCTCGTTCTTGCATGGTACTGTGGGCTCTAGTTACAGCCGTAATAAGCTCGTTCAAGGAGAAGTATTTTCTATTAAGAAATAGTTGGTGGTCAATATCCTCTAAGCCATTCTTGGCCATTTCAACGACCTCTTCTTTGCCCAATGGGATCTTGCATAGATTATACTCTGACCAAAAACGATGTAAGAAGGTAACTGGGCTTTCTGTAGTCGATTGACTCAAGGAAGCTAGTTTTCTAACACTGATTTCTGGTCTTGCCGTCCTGAAGTGATTGATAAACGAGGACTCCATGTCCTTCCACTCTATGATCGAACCCTTTTCCAACCCCGTATACCAAACGAGGGCTGACCCTGACAGAGATGATCCAAAGACTCTCAGTTTGAGTCCTTTATTGCGAACTGCCCCAATTGCAGAATAAAGTACGCCAGGTGAATCGCTGCATTAATATCATCATCGCCAGAGAAATTCAGGAAAATCTGATGTTGGTTATATCTTGGCCATTGCCAAGCCTCTGGGTCATCTTTTTGCATGGGAGGGAATGGAATTTCGTATGATTCATACATCTTAGCGAGGTGTATGTTACAGTCATTCATAAACCTGTTTAGTCTCTGCTCCCATGTTGGCGGGAAAGACTCTGCTTGCCTGGTCTTCTTGGTGAGGTCAGAGACGAATTTTGTTAAAGATGTTATGTCTCTGTTTGTCCTATGAGACAGTGTCGCAGCTTGTCAATGATATTCAGCTAAACTTGTTTCCAAGGTTTGCATGATGTCAGCCCGCAGTTTGTCTTGACCTTCCGCAAGGCTTGCTACTTAGGCTCTAATCGCTTCTCGCTCCTCCTGATCCTTGTAGAGCTCAACCCTTAGAGCTTGGATTTCGGCCAATGCCAAGTCTACTTTCTCGCCCTGAGTAGTAAGGAGGTCTTCTTGTTGTTCGATTCTTTGACCAAGAGCCGTATAGTAGTTCATTTAATGCTCATCACGCCTAGCCACGTAAGCTAGGTATTCCTGGAGTGTGAGCTCCAGGATCTCTGCTTCGCTCAAAGATTTAAACAACATTGTTGAGTGGTATTCTTTATCAAAGAGGATTTCAACTGCTTGCTTACTCAATGAACGACACCTAGTGGAGGTGTGTTCACGGTATACCGGTTGCAGATGTTTACGACACTGAGGGTGTTCCTTTTTGTAAGGATCCCCTATCGTCGCTTAGAGACACAAAAAGAAAGTCCTATTGGGCATGCCAAAATGTTTGACACCAAAATCTCCCTAGTGAGGAACACGTAGAGAGCCTCTTGCAAACTGTCTCTTTTATAGATTTTGGATAATATAACGCAGGTATCGATTTTATCCTAATGTGCTTCGTATGTTGGCGTGCCACCGTCTCGCGACAGAATGTGAATGTACAGCTACGTCGCCTTACTTCTTAACTAAGCGATTTAGGCGGAGAGAGCACAAACTTCGCCTGAATGGATCATTATTGCCAAGTGTCCTAGGACTTTGGGTTTTTTGTGTCTCTAGCAGAGCCACGGAAATCGATACTCCACACTCTCTCTATAAGTGCAAAGCAGAACAATCTCCTTGACGATGTGTTGAGAACACTGGAGTGTTGCTTCCTTGGATCTCCAAACTCTCACTCGATTGGTGACAAGCTCTTCAATCTTCCAGTTGCGTTGCTCCCTTTGATCTCAATACTCTCACTTGATAGGTGACAAGCACTTTGATTGTCTGGTTACAAAGTTTTTCTGACGAGATGTATTTGCGTATAGCAAAATTGTATTTGATCAAGGAGCATCCTTCTCTATCGCTATCACTATCCTTATATAAGGCACAATAGTCATATTTTGATTCACTTGTACATCTTCAGCTCTTTGATTCTCAATATAACTCTAAATGTCCACAGCACACGGTCTTATCTTTCTATAGTTCAATGTTATCCCAATTCCTTTTACAAATGAAACATAACCGATGTAAGAAAGGTTCGATAATTATTAGGCCCTATGGATCAGCCACAGTCTTAACCCAACAAGAAAATATACCCTGTTATTCTACTTGGGCCGCTCGCCAAATCCAGCCCTCGAAGCCCAATATAAAATATTTATCTTAGGCCAAAACAGAAGGTCCACTACCACATTTTTAACCATTGCCGGCGATTTTTAAATCGTCGGCAATGTTTTTTATCATTATCGGCGATTTTTTCTCCAAAAATCGCCGGTAATGTCTTTTTTTATAACATTGCCGGCGATTTGCCGATTTAGAGTATTTTCATTAGTTGTTAATGAAGTTTATCAAAAGTTGTTATTTTAACTCACAAGTATGGAGAAATCATCATTAAAATTTGATAATCGTCATGTTCGTTAGAGATGCTAGTAGCTTGAAATAAAGCATCGCACAGAGAATGTATCTTTTGTCGGCGTCTCTTTTCCTTGGAGGACTAGGAATTCCTCTAGATGCCATGGGCCTTATGGGCCTCGTTTGTAACCAAACAAAAAAGGCAGGGTCAAATGAGTCGATCGTGGATCCCGTAGTCAAAATAAAGTTAGAAAACGAAATTACGGCGAGGCGTGAGCCACTCTGATTAATATCTCTCAATCATTTTTTCCTCTTCCCGATCCAACTCTCTTTCCTTCATCATCAAACAAATCCAGAGAGAGAGAGAGAGAGAGAGAGAGAGAGAGAGAGAGAGAGAGAGCGCTTTAGATTCAACCATGGCTTCCACTACTTTCAGCGGCGACGAAACCGCTCCCTTCTTCGGCTTCCTCGGCGCCGCCGCAGC
Source organism: Geum urbanum (assembly GCA_946800695.1). Lineage (NCBI taxonomy): Eukaryota > Viridiplantae > Streptophyta > Magnoliopsida > Rosales > Rosaceae > Geum > Geum urbanum. The sequence goes on along the minus strand of OX326998.1, from coordinate 14,085,075 downwards.
TCTCGTCTTCTCCTGTAAGTCCTCTATCTCTCTCTAACCTCGATCTCCGATCCAATCTCGCTTACTCTTTTGGATTTCGAAACTTGTTGATTGATTTGCGACTCAGGCATGGGCGCGGCGTATGGGACCGCGAAGAGTGGCGTCGGAGTCGCATCGATGGGAGTGATGCGGCCGGAGCTGGTCATGAAATCGATTGTCCCGGTGGTTATGGCCGGAGTGCTTGGGATCTACGGTCTCATCATTGCTGTGATTATTAGTACCGGGATTAATCCCAAGGCTAAGTCTTATTACTTGTTTGATGGATATGCTCACTTGTCATCTGGCCTCGCTTGTGGCCTCGCCGGACTCTCTGCCGGAATGGCTATTGGGATCGTCGGTGATGCCGGTGTTAGGTAAACCTTTACTCTCCTATGGTTTTGTAATTAGAAGTTAATTTTCTGTAGATATACAAGAGGAAAAAGACACTTACCATTTTTATGAGGCAGTTGTGTCAGTGCCGGCCCGAGAAATTGGAGGCCTTAGGTGGAAATTTTTTTGGGGACTGAACCTTTCAGAAAATATACATATTATTTAATAAAATAACGATGTACTGGAAAACCTTTGAATAAATACTACAGTATATCAATTGAACAATGAATCAAATATATTTCAATCAAAATAGATAATGTTATGGAATTCCATGATCAAAGTGTTCCGATTAAATCCGAACTTCCGAAGCAAATCTGCAAGAGAGAACGTACAAAAGACTAACATATAAATAAATTAACATATAACAAAAAAATGAAGTAGAGAACTTATCGAAAATTATGAGTGAATTGAGTAATTGGCAAAAAAAAAATAAGGAAAAAAAACTGATAGGTGAGAGGAGTTGTAAATTGATAATCTTAAATAATTGAATGAAAGAGTTCTATCATCTGATTCATCTGGTATGGAAGTATGAAAGGAACAATCAAATTAAATAAGTTGGAATGGATCGATTCTCAAGCCAATACGTGTCCTCTCAAGCTCTCTTACAGAGTTTGGATTTATTTTTTTCAAAAGGTGAACATAAATCACAGGTTTGGGTTGAATTTTGATTTTTTTTCCTGAAGTTTGCCTTAGATAGCGTAATTCATTGTTGTATTTAATAGTCTTTCTATGCAGATGTTGATAGTTAAGAAGCATTTAAGCCAATTTAATTTTTTCTTTCTTATAAATATACATATATGAGTTTGAATTTTTGGGACCTCCTGGGCTTGGGGGCCCTGGGCGTAGGCCTAGCCCGCCTTGCCCCAGGGCCGGCCCTGAGTTGTGTATCAGTGTTCTTTGAGCTTTTTGGATGGTACTGTATTTGGTTGGATTTAAAAATGGAAATTTTAGTAGAGTGTCATGTAGAAGGCATTTAAGGTATGGAAGAAATCTTTGATATAAAATCATTCTTCTGCTAAGTGCTAGCTTTGGGAAGAGACTGCAGTACTTAAGATGGGGTTGAGAGCCGATCGGCCTTGGTTTGAGAATATTGATGGTCTGTGACTGTTAAGTTGAAGACAGAAAACTATGTTGAACAAGGTTTACGCAATCCAATTGCAATTTGCAGACATTGTGCTATAAGTTTTTTTTGTTTTAAGTCTCGAATGCATAAGAAGAGAGGTTCCAACAGGAATGACATTTATTTGAGAGGTTTCAGTTTTTCTTCAATGTCGTCTGAGAAAATTTGTTATTTATCAATGTTGGTCATTGTGGGACTGTTTGCTTCCAGAGAGTTGGTTGTGTTGCATTTTCAGTTTGTTCCGGGCTTTATTTTTTCCCATTCTGTGAAACCCAGAACCCAGAACAGCCTTGTGGATAATAATATGATAAGTGGGAAGACAGTGTTCTCATATCGTTTATTGGATTATTTTCAGGGCCAATGCACAGCAGCCAAAGCTCTTTGTTGGCATGATCCTTATCCTCATCTTTGCTGAAGCTCTTGCTCTATACGGTCTTATTGTGGGGATCATCCTCTCATCCCGAGCAGGACAATCTCGAGCAGACTAAGTTCATTACATGACAAGCATCTGAAGAGCTTAAGATTCCTCGACAATACTGTTGTCTCTAAGAAGTTTGGTCAATTTTTTACTTAGATACATATTTTTTTGGCGGCAGTGTGCCTGTAGTTATGATGAAAAACTTGTTCTGAATGTCATTTTCCCTCTCTTTTGCTCCAAAATAAGAACAAATTAGTGAATGATAACTTCACCTTACTCAAGGGTATTGGTGTTTTTGTTATGTATTGCTGCAAGTACTTGAGTGACGTAACAAGCTGTTTGTTTCTACACAGTAGCCCTTTGCTCAAAGCATACCTCTCGTACTTCGAAATCAAAAAATTGAGCATCTGTGATCGACTGGGATTCAAAATCCGTGATCAGCGGTAGCTCAATTTCAAAATTATCGCCGGATTTCTGAAATTGTGACCGGACGAGTATCATAGAATTTCTGTCTTTCTGACCACAAAGACTTTTATCACGTGCCGACTGCGTTTCCACAGATACACTTATCAAGTCTCTTCCATAAATACGAGTCAGAAATTGGAGAGCATAGCAAGGGGTGTAAAAACCAGAAAGTGTGAAGATTATGGCTGCAGAGGGTGGCCGAGGCTCCAAAGATTGTTTGGAACGAAGCCAAGCAAAGGTTCGAGTCAGAGGACCAGAAAGCCCACGTAGACTATGTGCTGAGAGACAAGGGCAAAGTGATGGACCTGGTCCACACCTATGTCCCATCGTCCAAGAGAGGCTTGGGCTTGGCTTCTTATCTCTGCGTCGCCGCCTTCAACCACGCCAAAGCTCACCATGTCTGTCATCCTCACCTGTTCTTACGTCTCTGTAAGTATTAAGTTAACCTCTCCATCATCCATCAACATGGTCTATTATGTTTTGTTTTTCTAAAAAGCGGACTCTGGGTAAATCGGCACTTCTCATATGTGTTTGTTAGACTAGTGTGTTTTTGGGCTCATACCTATGCTTGAAAGTTGAAACCAGATTGATTCACTTAATCATTGTATACTTGGATAGTTGGATTTAGTGTTACTTCTGTTATGTTCTTCGCTTGGTGGTCCATACTCCATAGCCCATACACAGATTTGGGTTGTGAAATTTTTATGATTTTGTGTTGGCAGGACACTTTTCTCCCGAAGAATCAGTGATGCAGTTCACTGGTGTACTCCCCAAGAGACGAAGTCTAGCATATGAGAATGATTCGGAGTCTGTGTTTCTTAGTGAGAGATCACTGAAAATCTGAAATGCTTGTAAGCTTGGCAATGCTTGTATGTTCTTATGTTTTGCTTGTTGAAGGCAGACAGATAGACCGGTGTTGACATCTGGTTTTCTTATATGGCGAGAACAAGTTCTGAATAATGAAATAGACTTGCAAATAGAGTAGAGAGTATCATTTACAATTACATAGCTTATTTATTGAATACATTATTGCATCAACAGATTACAACACAGTTCATATCCGCCGTTCTGTTTCTTTTGTTTGGTACATACATTTGAATTTTGAAGCAAGCAACAACGAACACCAGAAGCAAACAACCCGAGCATACGCTGATAAAAAGTTACATGGCTTCACGACAACACTGTAGAAACGGATAAATTAAAGAACTTAAAGAGTCCTAGTACAGCTCAAAGACTATAATACAGTGTATTTACAGTGATGCTCATTCGTTGAGGTGTCAAGTATCAACCAGGTACAAAAAAATCCATCTTCTCCACAGGTAGATTCAGAAATGATGTCTCTACCTACACCACACAAAAAGAAGAGTAAGAAAACACGATAACCTATGAATTTGCTTCACGCAGGGAATAGAAAAGCTTTTCAAGACAAATATCAGAAGGAAATGTCAATCTCTCAAAATGCTTCAGAGCTTGCTCTTGAATTGATACACAGATTACATGAAATCTTGTGAGCAGAGGGTTTAGTTGGCAAAAGTGAAGTATCAGAAAGAACATGAGTACCTCCTCAAACGGAATGAAAACAAAAGGTGTCAGGCCCCTCTTGTGTGATACAGCTGGTACATCTGGGTTGTGAGTCTCATCATCCAGCCATCCTTCAACCACCCCAAGGATATCCTCATCAGGGCCACGAACCTCATTACTGTTCACACCACTTGTAACGAGTGAGAGTAGATCCATCCGATTGTTTGCCCCAGTTGTTGCTCCTCTTAACCTATAATAGAAACCACAGAGAAAAACATGATAACTCCATCTCAGCACAGATCATTGCATTTCAAACAGCTGCATATTCAACAGCAAAGTCATAAAACCACACATCCCCTTCTGCCAATTGAAGATCATTTTTGAAGATATGTGTCCCCTTTCTAGGATCAATTTCTCTTTTCCCACAAAATGGTCGTTTAAGTGTGTACTGACTGTGTATCATTGGAAATGAGAAAACAATGTTGTGTGCACCATCTGATTCAGTACATTAATGTTTTATAGGCTATAATAGCACACAGTTGCATGCTACTAAAAGCACACAGTGTTTGCTAAGAGGATTTTGGAAACAATATAAACTTCATCATTACCTTAGGCGGATTCTCAACACAGTCGGACGCATGCCCGGATATAAAACTGCAGCTTCAACCTGCAATGATACAGTGATTAAAAATATTAAAGATGGGACTTAAAAATTGTAGAAAAGTACTACATTAGATCAGTTCAGATGTAGGCAGTTGACTAAAATCACTACTTGACGAGACAAATAATTATTAACTTGCAACAAAAATTCAGTCGAGGAGAAAAAACCTGACCTTATCATCTGACAATGTATAATGGCCACTAAAGACGGTGTCTGCCTTGGCTGCACGGATGTTCATGATTTTTGCCACATCTTTGACTTTGAGAGATGAATTCTGATGTGCAGAGGAGAGGGGGGAAATAGTAACAATCAGAAAAGGTAAAAAATTGTGGTTCATGTACTAATACTACTGCTTATGCGAAACTTCAGCAACCTTATAAAGAAATCGGCCTGAAGGATAGAATCTGATGTAACGGTAGTAGCAGACCTGCAAAACCAGAACAGATGAGTGAGTGACTACAATCTATTTGGGTAAAAAACTCATAAAGTTGTTTGAAAAAGCATGTGAAGTACTCAGTCCAAATAGCTAATTTCAAGGATGGGCCAAGTAGAGCTGCGATATTAGACAACAATTAATTTTACTATAATAATCTAATATATATATTGGTACTGCTTTACTTGATTTTGGAATATCAGACTATCAGAGTTATCCTCTAGAAAATACGGCAGTACTTCAACATATGCACAAACACAAAAATGTAACTGTTTCCACCGGAGTGACTGGACAAACAAGGCATGCCAAATGCACCCAAATAAGCACTGTAACAGTAGTTCCATCAGGTTACATACAAGTGATACAATTATTACCTGAGTTTTAATACCAGAGGATAGTAACATATTCTTACCAAGTGGACCGGGTTAGAGACCTTCCATTCTGCAACTCCAGTGCGAATATATGTATTTCTACTCACATACAGACCTGAGATGTCGAAAACAGAAAGAGAGAAAATAATCTTAGAGGGGAATCACTCATCGACAAATATAGTTAGTTTATAAGGTCTAGATACGGATGAAAGTTAAATAACAGAAAGAAGATAAATTACCATCAATGCGGACCCTTGGTCTTAGAAGCCACATTTTCCTCCATGAGCTCTCGTATTTCTCTTGTAAGATCCTAAAGTTCTCAGTCACTCCAGAAAGCTTGATAAATGAGAATTCACAATTAAAACCCAAAGTTTATATGCAATAATGCAAGTAACATTTAGCTGGACCCAGCTCTGTAACCAACACAAAAAGTACCTGCCACGCCTTTAAGCATGCATTACGCCAAAAGACAGGGTTACGGATAGTATATCTCCATTTTCGACAAACACAAGATGCTCTTCCCATGTCGTATGGAGTCATTCGTGCAAAGACCTGCATATGAAAATTCATAACACCTCTCTTATATTATTTACTTATACTTTCCCATATGTTAAGTCCATAAAAGTGGAATCATTGCACAAGAAATCTTTGCCACAATCCAGAATTGATATAGCTTTAACTTACAAGACATTCTCTCAATGCTTCATAATCATAAATAGGTACTTCCCAAGTATGAAAAAGGAACTACACATAATGATTCAGAAGCATGCATGAGATGATACCTCAAAGAGCAGCTCATCGGGCAAGTGATGGTGCAACAATGATGGATCCACATATACTTTTCTACTTGTACTTCCAAAAGGTGCAACAGGTCTCACATTGATTCCGTAAAGATCTGAAACACTAAGAAAACAATCATAAAATATCTGCAGAAAACTCAAACCAGTACATTGAAGAAACATAAAAAAAATAGCATACACAACGACTCACCAAGCCAAGGCCTTTTTGTCACATAGTGTTGAACTGACTTCAACCGTAAAGCTGCTTCAAGTTCAGCTGGAACTTTCAAAGCAAAATCTACAAGAGACACCTCTACAAAGTCAATAGAAACTTCTACTCGCTTCGTTGGATTCAATATTAAAAAAAAAACTCCAAAATCGTAACTTGATCATGTTTTATCAATCCATCAATACCCAAATGAGCTCAGCTCAAATTCATTTCAGAACAAGGACACATACAAATCCGCTGTAAATCACTACCTAGAACGTGAAAACTCAAAATTCACATACTTTTGCTCAGATTAGAAAAAGGGTATCAACAAATTTCAAACTTGAACTCATAAATCCTGCACAATTCTACAAAAACATTTTCAGCTCCAAAAACCGCGCGAAAATATTAGACGGCCGACAAATCCAATTCGACATCATAGGTTGAAACTTTAAGAGATGAATTAGTTACCTGAAGCCATTAGAATAATGGGTGATTCTATCGCACCCAAAAACGAAAAATATTTCGTTTCGGTTATCAAGAGCAAACGAGGGAATAACAGAACAGGGGACGAAGAAGAAGATCGAACAACAAGAGAGATAGATATACGACGGTTTGGTTTTAAGTTTTAACCGACTTTAAATTTATTTTGACCCAATAAATTACTGGCCCAAGAATGTGGCCCAAATTCTTTGTTTATATCATTGGTCAAGTGCCCCAACACGTGTATAGTTTGCTTATACTTACCACAGTGAAAATTGAAAAGTAATGCCATGACTGGCCCCAACTAGGGTTTTGGCTTCTCTCCCGGAGATCTTCAAGACTTGGAACGCCAAATTTCTGAACAAAAGGGAAGAGAAAAGATGGTAAAGCTTCTTATTCTAATTTCGATCAAGTATCTTTCATACTTGTCTATATATCGGATTTCAGTATCTCAGTAACTTCTTGTCAATATATATACATACACATATATACATATATATATATACATGTGGTGTATCACTTCGTACTTTCTGATATTAACGTATTGATTTACAATCCCAGAACCGGATACAATTGGATAGAATCAGCAACTTACCGAATGATGTTACAGAAAAGATGTTGTCCAATATGCCAATAAGGGATGCAGTGAGGACGAGTGTTTTATCAAGTAGTTGGAGATACAAATCGGCTAAGCCACCACATCTGGTGTTTGATACAAACTGTATCACTACTGATCGTTCATTGGCCAGAATTGTTGATCATGTACGTACTCTTAACTCACATTGGCTCCATACACAAGTTTGAGCTTGCAGCTAAATTATTAGAAGATGATATACCCTGTGAAGATATTGATCGTTGGATTCCATATCTATCAAGAAACTCTGTCAAAGAGATCATATTCAAAGCCTATGATGGGTTTTTTGATGACTTTGATCCCAAGCTCCTGCCTTCATGTTTGTTTGAATGTCAAGATTTGATTCACTTAGAGTTAAAATGTTGTCTGCTGCGACCTCCGTTCACATTCAGAGGCTTCAAGCCTTCAACAGTTTGAAGAAGCTTTGTCTTGAAAAAGTTACCCTGGATCAACATGTGCTTGATAATCTGCTTTCTTGTTCTACGCTTCAGAGGCTGACTCTGAAGTACTGTGATGGTTTCAGTCGGCTTAAGATCGATGCACCAAATCTCCAAGTGTTTTACACTACTAGAAAAAAAGCCCATAGCACACAGTTCAGAATCTGTGTGAATTTCATGCATTACATACAACAATTTGCGGGAACATGTACAGTACATACGGATGTTCACAGCACATACGGACATCCGTGTGCAATATTGAATTTACACGATTACAGTCACAGATGCCAGTTTTGTACGCAATGTGAGCATTACTATTGGATTTTCATACAGAATAGAAGCTGTGCAAATGATAAATATGTGGTCCCAGCGAAACATTTGCTCCGTGTGAATATATTCCTTCAAACGACATTTTGTGTTACTGTTGAACTCAATTTTTTTTTAAAAAGAGAAGAGTAAATGGCTAATATAAATACGAAAGAAATTACAGTACATCACTATAAGCCTATACTCTTGAGAATATGAAACCAAATATAAACTTTACCCTCAAGAATATGAAACTCAAACTGCAATCGATCTATACAAAAGAATCTTCGATCTCAAGAAGTAGGTTCTTAACCCAGAAGGATTGAATTTTTAGTCTGAATACTTCCGATGTTACTCCAACCTACACGATACATTTATTCATTTAATTATGAGAATAATTAGAAGGCATATGCAATATTCCAATTCAAGATGAAAAGCTCCAAATTGGGTTGACAAAGTAGCAAATTCTAATTAGATGTTGCACGATTAAAAAATAGAAGCAAAAGAAAGAGAAAGGAGAAGGCTTGGAGTTGAAATGACCAGAAAGCTGGGAGTACCCAGACAAAGCCAATTCTTCTGTAGTTTTGTACAAAGGAAATCCTACAAAAGATTTGAAAAAATCAATCTGGATCAGGGTACTCAGAAAACCCAATGAACATACTTCTCCCATAAGAATTCCGAAACAACTCAGATCCCCACTTTCTCGTAGTCATCTTCAACAAAGATTAGTTCACGAAAACTCATATTGAAGTATATAATGAACAAGCAATTGGATCTATGGCGTTGATCTTATCAACACAAAAGGAGAAAAGGGGAGATGAAGATTACCAGATGGATTTAAAGGAAGCGATGTACGTCGGCCCTCTCTCTCTCTCTCTCTCTCTCTCTCTCTCTCTCTCTCTCTCTCTCTCTCTCGCTCTCTCGCAACGGTAAAGACCATATGAGTTGTTATGATAGATCTTTTTTCTTTTCAGGGTATCAAAAATCTTGCACGGCGGGCCGTGTTAACCAAAAACAACGACAACAATTTAGACAACAAACCAAGATAAAATGAAAAAAATAAAAGCATAAAATTACTGCTTCATCTTCTCCTGATCCAAGGAGGAAAGATCTCCTCCCTCCTGCTTCTCGTTTCCTTCCTCAACCTCTATTATTGACATGCTTGGTGCATCAACATCACTTGTAGCAATCCCAAAGACATTTGAGGACCATCTCCAAGAAGTATTTGGCTCCACAGGCACCGTTGTCAATGCCAACGGGGCCACCACTTCTTTCTCAGCTACTCAAACCTCACCTACCTCCATACCGCCACCATTAGAAACTTTCTTCTTGTGGGACGAGACTTTAACGATCCTCCTTGGAGTCTCCTGGTCACTCTCCTCTAGGAGCCTTTTCTTTTTCTTTTTCTTTGATCCAACCAGACTTCCTCACTTCGATTTCTTTGTCGGCAACTTCATCTACATACCATTCTTCTCAGGGATAGCCAAGTCAGGGCATGCAGGGAGCAGCAATTGGGACTTCTGCTTCATCAACTTCCTCGGCTTCTTCAACTGCACCAGCAACTCATTTCCTCCTTTGCGTTTTGGGGGATCCGAACGTGAGGGTGGAGAGATTACCACATTGCGTAGCGCTGAACCCAGGGCCGTGAAGGTCACCAACGTAATTTCAAGGACACGAAAGAGAAGTTGTCCGGTTTATGGAGTAGGCATTGCCTGCACACTTAAGGCCACATCAATAACATGGGTAGAGTTATGGTTTATAGACACACATGCAACCGGCGCTGGATCTATTCTGGATAGATCACATTTGCTGCCACTAACAAAAGCTTATGTTGACTCCAAGACTATGTTATTGGAAAGATCTGAGGCTCCAATACACCCAGTTTTTGGATGTTCCAAAAGACCACATGTGCCACAAAATCTTTGGAGGCGATCATACTTGAACTTCAGCTTCATCGAAAGACAATGGTCGAACTCGAACTCTTTTCCAACGAAGGGTTGCCAAACCCTAGACCAAACCGAGTGACGAATGCACAATTTGGCCACACCCCTATGAAAACTTGGTCACATATCCTCTCGAACACACCTACCGCATTAGCCACCATTTGAATTGCTTTCTTGGTGAACATGATAGGTTCCATGCCAAGAATAGTGACTGAACCTGGAGTCATAAGCAGCAGTGCCTTAAGAGGATCTCCTTGCCTACTGTACATCGCCATCACAAGGGAAGCCTTGCCATAGAACCACGGTCCTCCCTCCATAATTCTCTTCGCGTCTGATTTAAAGTTGAACTCCATAAGGAGTCGATCTTCAATCGGCTTGATATTTAAGCGGCGTCCCAGGCCCTGAAGCGCTCTGAGTGAACCCGTTGCAACATGGGAATTCTCTATTCCCATCACTGACATCAATAGGTCGATGACGAAGGAGTGGTTAGAGACTTGTCGTCCATTCATACCAAACGACCATCTCCAGCAAGTGTCAAAGTTGATCTCAGTTGCTCCGTCATATGATCCGAGGACGACATCCTATGAGAGTTTGAGTTTTTCTCAAAAACCTAGCAGTGGGGATAGCTAGGGTTTTTGCTAATATCAAGTTATTCTTAATAAGTGGATTTTCTTTTGTATTTTAATTTTTAAGATGATCGATAATTGTATATTCTGCATATGTTCGATGCCCATAAGCTACAAGATCCTTCATGTTTGCTTCAAACACGTCTACCAACACTCAGTAGTTCATATTAATCAGGAAAAAAAACAACTAGTAGTTCATCAAAAGAAAGAAAGAAAAATACCCAATAAAATTGCTCTATCAATCAAGCGACTCTCCATCATCTCCCAAAACAACTCGTACATTTTAATCACCTTATTCGATCATTCATTGGCAAATGAATCTCATCTCATCTCAAAGACTCATTCCCCAAATCCATAAATCCCCAATTTTTCAAAGATCATCCTTGCCCAATTTTTCAAACTTGAATTATTAAGATGCACCAGTGGGCATTGACATCGTCATAGTAATCTATGGATCTTCCGCATTGTCCTACTTATGACAAAAAGTAGAAATTATAAGTTATTTCTCAGTGAACGCTCGCAACTAACTCTCCCGACAATAGCGTTTTGTTGATGGTTCTTCTACTATTTCTCCTTCATTCTTTTGCAAATCGATAGAATATGTATCGAATCCAGTAAAATAAAATAAAAATTAAGATCTTTTAATTCAATTTATTATTTGATTTTAAAAATATGAAAAAGTGTAGATAATAGTTGATACAAACCGATGATGTGGCACATGTCAACTCATTTGGTATCAACTCTTTGTATAAATTCTTTAGCAAACTACACTTAAGGATATCGAGTCAACTATACTTAAGGACAAAGAGATATTATTTAAATACTTAAAGACATAATTTTATGATTAAGAACAGTTGATTCTGGTACTGATATGTGTCAATGAGAAGTTTACATATTTACCCTCATATTTATATCAAAAACTCTTGCACACGATTCATTCATTCATTCTCTCTCTCTCTCTCTCTCTCTCTCTCTCAGCTGTGATTACAGTAGCAAATGCTCTGTCGAGCTTAGGGATGGAAATGGGTAGGGTAGGGTACGAATATTAAAATATCATACCCACACCCGAGTTTATACTCTGTACCCGTACCCACCCCAATACCCGCGATATTTTATAGGGTTTTACATGTACCCATATCCATTGGATACCAAGATATCTGTACCCGCCAGTTACCCGTGAAAATATATATATGTTAAAAGATAAAACAATTATAAGCAATACTATTGTCCAAGATATAACTTTCTCCCTTGATCGTTTTCAATATGTGCATTAAATCTTGAGCCATTCTCTTATTGAATAAGTGTAGAAGTGTTCTTGTTTTCAACTTCCGGCGAAACTTGATTCTCTTGATCAATACAATCGTTGACTAAAGGTTGCATGAAGACCATTTAAGAACTTAACACTTCGTGTACGGTTTGTGGTTTGAGAGATGGACGAGGAATGCAGCAGGCGGCAAGATAGACTAGATATATAGAGCTAGTCAACTAGGGTAGTAATGTACTATATAGTAATTTTTATATATAATTAAATTAATGATTATTTACTTAAAAATCTTATATATAAAATAATTATTATACGGAAGGTTAATTATATAATAATTAATTAATTAATTTAATATTCTTATTGGGTGGGTATGAGTATAGATATCAAAACATCATACCCGCCCCATACCCGTACTCAAAATCCGTACTCAAAATCAAGGTATTGGGTACACCCGTATCCGTTATCCATTTTTGCCTGCTACTATTCACTACAACATTTTTACCCATTGCCGGCGACTTTTATGTCGCCGGCAATGTTTTTGCACATTACCGGCGATTTTTGCCGGAAAAATCGCCGGTAATGTCTTTTTTTTTTTTTTTACATTACCGGCGATTTTTGTCGCCGGTAATGTCCGTCGCCGGCAATGTCTCGATGGTAATGTAAAAAAAAAAAAAAAAAAAAAACATTACCGGCGACTTAATTTTTGTCGCCGGTAATGTCTTTTTTTTTTTTTTTTTTTACATTACCGGCGACATAAATGTAAGTCGCCGGCAATGTCTTTTCCGGCAAGACATTACCGGCGACTTACATTTATGTCGCCGGTAATGTTAAAAAAAACAAAAAAAAAAAGACATTACCGGCGATTTTTCCGGCAAAAATCGCCGGTAATGTCCAAAAACATTGCCGGCGACATAAAAGTCGCCGGCAATGGGTAAAAATGTTGTAGTGATTCCCCATTAGGGTCGAATACCCGATGGTTCTTATTGTCATCCCTAGTCGAGCTAGACCTCGGGCACCGCCTTCAGCCTTACCGAGGGCCGCCTCTAGCCAATTAGGCCTTGTGCGCGCTCCATTTTTGCCTCAACGTGAAACCTCAAACCAAGTTGCACCGCTTCTCTCCTTTGAGTCTCATCGTCGCATCGAGGAGGTCACACCGAGTGTAGCTCGACCTCTACTACAACTTTGTAGTAGCAGCCAACTTTGCGACTTATGATGGCACTAGATTTGCAGATCGGTGTCAATGGATTGCTTGCAATCGGCATCAATGCCCAAAGCCAATTTTTGTTATTCATCACAATCTCATTGCCATCAACTATGACTCCACGCGGCGTCCTCGACCAGACTTCTCCACCACTACCATCCTCAACAAAATTAAACTCCCCCTAATTAAACTCATTGTAAGGTTGGTTGAGAAGCAAAGGACGTCTTCAATGATTCAAAGCATTGATGAGTGAGATCTGGTTTAAGCTTCTCGCGATGGTTGTAATTCCATATGCTAAATAGGTTAATCATGGCTGCTACACAGTGTCACATATAAGAGAATGAGCAGAATTGAAACTCGTTGGCCTATTTGCAGGAAAGAAACAAAAAGGGAGTGGCTTGGTAATAGGTACGAAGAAGAGAAAGTGACTAGGTATTTGTTTTTGCAACAGTACCACTACTTGTCTCTAAACCCAAGTTGTATACCACCAAAAGCAAGCATATCCATTCATTGTTTCAGTGAAAAGTAGTAGCACCTGTGCTACTCTAATTGAATTATGATTCTTTAATTTTTCTTTTTATTTCACAAAGTCAAATACAAATTAATCTTTTTGCTAGGAAAAAAATTTTATACTGCATTTTTCGAGACTTTTACTATAAATTTTTATTTTATTTTTAAATAATAGAAGTGTAAATGTATTTTTTGAAATTGTGAAAACAATTTTCAAGTTGCTACCACTACCACATTTTGACTCATTGCCGGCGATTTTTGCCGGAAAAATCGCCGGTAATGTCTTTTTTTTTTTTTTTAACATTACCGGCGACATAAATGTATGTCGCCGACAATGTCTCGATGGCAATGTAAAAAAAAAAAAAAGACATTGCCGGCGACATAAATGTATGTCGCCGGTAATGTTTAAAAAAAAAAAAAAAACATTGCCGGTGACATAAATGAAGTCGCCGGCAATGTCTTTTTTTTTTTTTTACATTACCATCGAGACATTGCCGGCGACATACATTTATGTCGCCGGTAATGTAAAAAAAAAGACATTACCGGCAATTTTTCCGGCAAAAATCGCCGGTAATGTTAAAAAACATTGCCTAAAAATCGCCGGCAATGAGTCAAAATGTGGTAGTGTACTATGTTTTTTAATCTGTTGTTATTGTGTTTTTTCAAATTGTTGCTACTGCATTTTTCAAACAGCTGTTACGTACTGCATTTTTCAAATTATTATTACTGAACCTACTGAATCATTCGTCTAGTTGTTACAAAATCAGTAATAGAGAAACTATTGCATTGTTATTCGAGTGCTACTAAAGTACATCTGAAGTTTCACCTACTGAATCATTATTGAAGTGATATTGAATCATTCGTTGAGTTAGTAGCAATGTGCATTCTCGTATGAGTAGCAATGTTCATTCTCTTTCAGTATCGGTTTTCATTCTTTTTCAAGTAGCACCATGTATTCATAATCAGTATCGGTGTGCGTATATGGGTTATAGGGTTTATGGTATAAGGTTCAGTTGTAATTTGCAAATATGAATAGATTTTTGTTTTTAGTATCAGTGTGCATATAGGGGTATAAGGTATAGGGTATAGCATGTGCAAATTTTCAGATTTTTATGAGACCTGTAGCTATGTCAAATAGTTTACACAAAACATGGCAGTGCACAGTTCCGAAAACAGAAAAATATAAACATATTGTACAAGCATAATCACACAATTCTTTACAATCCCCGGCAACGGCGCCAAAATTGATTCTCATCTTTTCAAGCATTTAATTAAACACTTAATCAAACACGAATACAATTAAAACCCTTCTTTGTAGATGTAGCATTGATAAGTAGGGATCGTTCTTAACCGGGGATTGAGGGTGCATGCATAACTATGCTAAGTTTAAATGGGGGTGCGAGATTTGTTTGTTTAATACCTACAAAATTAAAGACAAAAACGTGGCAATCATACACATAAAGAAACCCTAGGACTCTAACATGCTTCACTCATAGACAAGCAAACAATCAAGAACCCTAGAAACCCTAAACATGCATCATTGCCGAAAAAAAACTAAACTAGTTATTTACAAGTGATCATCACATACTAATTACCTAAGCCGATTACTTCTTCTTTAAACAAGTTCTACGAAATTCATAGCACATATTAAAACACATACACATGCTTACATCGAATTAGAGAGCAACCAAATCATCTAGTTAACTTCCTAACTCAATTTTATCTTGATTAATTCGGTGGAACATGCTAGGGTGAACCAAATCATCTAGTGTCATCCTAAACAAGTTTCAAAGCATTAAGATCATAGTAAGCTAGCATACATATTCGAATTCATACTAAGAACACATGGAAGAACTCATAAAAATCCAAAACAATCATCTTTACACTAAAACATGTTGTCTTTCTACAAAAAGTAAAGAAAACCAATACATAACCGAAATTTGATACAAGATGTCATGTTACACTTTTTGCTCCGAGGAATTCGTCTCTCCGCAAGCTCCAAGTATAACATCCCCTTGTTGGCGTGAGGGAGGACACAAGTGTTCAAAGCCAAATCTAGCGTAAGAACACTTATGGGTGAAGGAGGGATGTTTTTGAGGTGGTGATGGTGGTGTTTCGGCTAAGGAGAAGAGTTCTTCGACTTTGTGTGAAATGAGGTAGTGTTTGGACAGAGATTCGGCTCCTAGAATGTGTGATGATGAAACCCTAGTCGAGCCCTCATTTATATAGGCCAAGCAAAGCCTAGTTCGACTCCTTTTAGAACTCTAACTACACACCCGGGTAACCTGACCCTTCTCCACTAAAATAGAATTTTCTCTCGTTCTAGGACTCCAAATCGCTTTATTCCAGTTGCGTTGGAAACTAGACTTCTAGATCTTTCCAACCATATGCTAATCGCGTCTAGATTCATCCGGATCTGTCCACAGTGGCCTTTTGAAGTGGGCTGATCTGCACAGGCAGATTTCCTGATTTCTAGCTTTTGATCCATTTTCTTCTTTTGGGCTTCTTTGTGGGTGAATCTTGACATGATCTTGGACATTCTTGGACACATGAGCATGGTCTTGACCCATCTTAGTGATCTTTGATCCATTCTTTATAAATCGTGGCCCATTCTTCTTCATCTTTCCTCCTCATTTTAGGAACTTCCTCCTTAGTAGGTTTTGAGCTCATTTCTGCCTCCTTTACGGATTCCTCCTTTATTTCTACCTACAAACATAAAGTAAG
Organism: Geum urbanum; assembly: GCA_946800695.1. NCBI lineage: Eukaryota > Viridiplantae > Streptophyta > Magnoliopsida > Rosales > Rosaceae > Geum > Geum urbanum. The sequence goes on along the minus strand of OX326998.1, from coordinate 14,068,563 downwards.
TTAAAAACATATTTACTAAGCACAAAACAAAGTTAAATATAGAGAGAAAGACATTAATAATCAAGCATAAAATGCGTAGATCAATAAGGTTCAGTTGTAATTTGCAAATATGAATAGATTTTTGTTTTTAGTATCAGTGTGCATATAGGGGTATAAGGTATAGGGTATAGCATGTGCATTATTGTTCAGTAGCAGTGTGCTTTTTTTCAAGAAGTAACGTGCATTCTCTTTTAGTAGCAGTGTGCGTGTATAGGGTGTTTTATGATTCTAGGGTATAAGGTTTAGTAGTGAAAATAATGTGCATTTTTTTATTAGTAATGTGCATTATTTTTCAGTAGCAGTGTGCATTATTTTTCAGTAGTAGTGTGTGTATAGGGGTTTTAGGGTGTTTTCGAGTTTTAGGGTATAAGGTATGTATGGTTTTAGGGTATAGGGTTTAAGAGCAATATGCATTTTTTTAATAGTAGTGTGCATCCTTTTTTGAGTAGTAATTTGTTTTCCAGTAGCAGTGTGCTTATAGGGTTTTAGGGTGGCTTAGGGGTCTTATATTGTATGTATAGGGGGTTTAGGGTATAGATGTTTAATTTCACAAAAAATGTGCATTCTTGTTCGAATATGCCATTTTTTAAGAGTAAATTGCATTAACAGTGTCTAAATTTAGTTGTCACTGACAACTTTGTTTTCGAACTTTAAAAGTTATCAATGTGGTGTCTGAATTTTAACTCTACTATATAATATGGCGCCTGTTAAAATTTCATCTCTCAAACATTAACTTACTCACGTGACATTGGTTAAACTCAAAATTAAAGATAAAATAATCAAAATACCCTCGTATAGATAATTTTTGATTTAATAAAAAATGAAAATGACCGTATTTTCTCTCCATCTCACTCTCCCCTCTCCCTCCCTGCAACCCAAATCACCGACCGATTTACTCAGCAACTCACCCAAATCGACAAACAACAATTCGTCCTCTTCGCCATTAGGGAACACCAACCCCGTCGCCAGCTTCGGCCCTCAGATCCGTCGTGGACCCCTACATCTCTTCCTCCTCCGGATTGGTTCAGCGTCCCAGACTGCCTTCACCTCCTTCGATGCTGACTGCCTCCACCCTCTCCATCTCAGTGGTGGCTTTTAGACGCCATTTTGAGCTACTGCACTTGTACTACCCACTTCAGTCGTTTTGGGATTTGATTGGCTTACCGCCGTGAGCTCCGCCGAGGCCGCCCTCCCCTAGCCCCTTCTCGGTCTGCCTATCTCGATCAACACTATGCCCTGGTCTTCAGATTGTCGTCGCATAACCGTATCTCTCAGACTCGACTCAGATAGACTTGCCCAGCTCCCCTCGCCACGCCTCGAGCAGCTTCAAATCGCTGTGACCTAGTCACTGGAGAAGCTCACCACGAGCTCCGACGATGGGTTTCGAAGGGCTACAAATGCCTGCTTTTATGAGCATTATGAGGGTTGTGACCGAGTGAGATTTTGAGGTGAGAATGTATCTGGGAATTCGGGTTTCGACAACCCAGAACTTGAAGCTAAGTTTCCAAAAGGGAAGTTGGATCGCACTATGCAACAAGTTTACTGAGAGGTCATTTGGAATTTGATGTTGTATAAGTGCACAAATTTCGACCAAAATTTCGTTAACAATGTGGACGTGTGGAATTTCGTAAACTCTTTTTCTGGGCATGCGTAATTTTGTGTTTGGATTATTTTGTTTCTATGTTTTGCTTTAAGTTACAGTTGAACCCAACATGTTCCATGTTTGAGAGAGATTGAAAATCAGAGAAGGAAGAAGAAGACCTTTGGGTGCTAGAGAAAGAATTTGGATGCACATATCAATTTTTGGATTCCTAAATTAATTATGTTTTTTGTTGAGCCAAAATGATAATATTGAATTTAATGTATTAATTTTGCGTCTGCTATGTCACTTTCTTAACGAATATTTAACAGAATTTTGACAGAGGTTCTAGTTTTATAGCGAAATTAAAGTCCAGACATCATATTGATAACTTTTAAAGTTCGGATACTAAGTTTCCCGGGACAACTAAGTTCAGACATTGTTGAGGTAATTTACTCTTTTTTCAATAGTAGTGTGGATCCTATTTTGAGTAGTAATTTGTTTTTCAATAACAGTGTGCATATAGGGTTTTGGGGTGGTTTAGGGGTCTTAGATTGTAGGTATAGGGGGTTTAGGTTATAGATGTTTAGTTGCACAAATAATGTGCATTCTTTTTCAGTAGCAGTGTGCATTCTTATTCAATAACAAATTTAATTAATAAAAATTCAATATCAATTTTTTAGATAAAAATTCTATAGCACTTCAGTTTTTTACATCCGATAACATTTTTTCAGTAGAACTTGCCAATACAAAGTCAGTAGATGTTTTGATATAAATATAATAATGTATTTGATTAAAAATTCAGTAGGAGTTTCAGAAAAGCTATAGTAGCATATTCGAAAAAGCACGCTGATATTGGAAAAATTAAGTATCACTCTCAATATGTATGCAATAAATTCTGAAAATGGTTCAGTAGCAGCTTGAGAAAACTTTAGTGGCAACTTAATAAATGATTCATTAGCAGTTCAACTAACGATTTACTAGCAGCTCAACGGTCGATTTAGTAACATATCGAGAATGATTCAGTAGCAATTGGACAAAACTTTAGTAGCAGCTTGTCGAACAATGTTGTAGCAGCTCGACTAACGCTTTAATAGTAGCTTTTTCCATCCAATTTTTTTTGTGAGCATTTATTTTTCAAAAGAATTATTTGCATTCAATATCAGTTCGTTCAAAGATTCAGTAGTAGCAATCCCGTTATAAATTTAGTAACAATTTCCATAAGAATTCCATATGACTTATTACAAATTCAGCATCAGTCTCAATAATTTTTCTGTAGTAGTCCTGATACAATTTAAGTAGCAGTTTCAATCCAAATCAGTAGCAATTTCATTACAAATAAGATGACACATTCGAAAAAAACTTAGGTAGCTAGCCGTGTCGAAAAACACTTCAATGGCAGCTCCAAAAAAGCATTATATCAGTAGCATAATAGTTTCAAAAACGCAGTAGCAATTCGAAAAACACAGTAACAGTAATAGTGTCAAAAAATGTAGTAGCAATTTGAAAAACACCTAACAGTAATAATGTCAAAAAAACGTAGTAGGAGTTCACAAAATGCAAAAACTCTCATTAAAAACACAATAACAGTTGTCAAAATCTCATTAACACTAAAAAAACATAGAAGTAATAGCAACTTTTTCAAAAAAAAAACACACACACTAATACTGGAAAAAGCACCATAGTACTAGCAATTTGAGAAAGAAAAATTAAAAAACAATAGCAGAAAAGAAAGTCACTGTGGCATTCAATCAAACTCACCAAATCTTAAATCTCATTGTTGGCCTACTTCTACTGTTGAAACAAAATAAAACACAATAGCATAAATTTTAATAAAAACTTCAAGGTCCAAGTTCAACAAACCAAAATTGCAATTGATTCACCAAAGTTATGAAACAAAACGAGAAAGAAAAAAAAACATACAGTAGCACATAACCTTCAAATTCTCTTTGATGTGTTGCAGCAATTATTCCATATCATTACTCATCTCAATAGCAACATAATCTTTGGCCTCTCTTACATTTAAAACAAAAAAGTAATACGTTCTGATTTTCAAGAAAACAAAAAACAAACAAAATTGTTCATGAACTAAAAAAGAAGAAGAAATTCGGTGTAGTTATTGTAGTAGCAGCACCGACTATCATCATGTATCAAAAGAACATGGATACATCTTGTATATACACACTTAAACTAGTTTGAAACAAAGATTCATCAAGAGAGCATATCTCAATATAGAAAAAAAGTGGCTGATTTAGATCGATACATGGCGGCACGATGCAACTGAGGAGGAGATCTGGCGAGGCTGCTGAGAGCGAATTTCCATAGGCGGAGGAATGCAGTAGAGGCCAACATGGAGGGCGAGATGCTACTGAATGAAGGCCTCGTCGGGGACAAAGGTAGATCTAGCTGAGTTCGAGATCGCGATAGTGCAACGCTAAGGCACGAAGGTCGATGCCGAGGTTGGTGGAGCTCGAGACGGGCAGAGGCCGCGCTCGAGGCAGAGAAGAGGTGCGGCGTCTTGCAGAGGCTGGTGGAGCTCGACTATGTGCAATGTCGGAGGCTGTTTTGCGGCGCATCTTCAAGGCACACAATGGTGCTCGGCACGGCAAGTTGCGAGATAACGGCGACGCGAAACGAGGCCGCAAAGCGAGCTCGAGGCATAAACCGACGGATGAGGTGGAGATGTGGCGGCGAGTTCGAGACCCACGCGACAGCACGAGTCGAGGCCAAGGCAAGCCTATCACAGCGGCTGGAGGCTGGAGGCGCCGCGAGAGGGCAAAGCGGCGGCTGAAGGCGCGACACGGCGGCTCAAGCATGCGGTGGGCGGAAGTGGAGCGTTGGCTAGCAAATGGATAACTACTACTACGTTTTCGTTCTGTTTGGGCGAGAGAGAGGAAATGAGTGGTCTGTTAGGCTTTTAATTATTATGAAGAGGGCATAAACATCTTTTTGTCTTCGATAATGGATTGGACTGACTGCTACTTCTTTTTAGAATTTGAGTTCAATCTTTAATTGTCTAAATATTGTAGTGGTTGAATTTTCTGTATTATTAATTCTTAGCTTCTCCTAATTTTTTTCCCTATAAATGCTTTGCAACCAAGCATTTTTCTAAAAGTTTTACCGAATGATATAGTCGCGCGTTCTATTTCGTATATACACATACACCCCCATTTTATTATTTGCTTGCTCAAGGGAAAATAACTCAAGTACTTGTGATCTTGCCCATATATAAATCTAGGAATGCGTTATCTAATGCATGCGTCCGATCAAGCACTTGTGGAGGGTTCAAGTCCTCGACCACGACAAAATAGGTTGTAGATATTTTTCATGAACTTGGAGATATTTTTCATGAACTTGGCCTACGTGCGTGGTTACTTAGCTAACATGTTTTTAGCTAGGCCACTCGGTATTGCAACCACACACAACAATTCTGACGGATCGAAGCAGAGCCTCCGATGGTAGGCTAGCTTTGTCTGCGTACGGCTAGCAGCTCCTCCGCACGTACACATAACCCATCACAAACCCATGTCACTGATGTCAGAATAGCTTAATTCTGGATCAACTTGACCCATGTAGATCGATGACGATACCTTTATAATTTGCAAACGTTTTTCAAATGCCCAAGCTCGCAAGCAGTGCAATCCAAGGGACCTAATTAAGCTTTGTCCCTACTCGGACATTTATTTTATAAGTTCTAATTTATTAACATTTTGATTATCAGATTTAGTCTAATAATAAGTACCTATACCTCATCACATATCTTTTGAACCATTTTTTTAAAACTATTAACACAAATGCCATTTTGCCCAACATTTAATACAAATTTTGCATTTAATTAAAATTCCTACATTTAAGATAGCAATAAAATTGTTGTTAATGCTAATACATAATTAACGAAATAAACAAATAACAAACCATACCGGCCATTAAATATTTAATAGGAAATTACTGATTTTTTATTTTTTTAAATGGGAAATTTCTGATTATTTGACACTAGGGTTTATACATTTTGAAATACACGATCAAGTCATATATAATAGTAGCCTATATAATTTACCTAATTTGATTTTGACTCACAAGATCAAGTCATATATATATATAGTAGCAGCCTAGCTATATATAATTTACCTAAACTCTAGTAGGTATATTGTAGGAGCCTATATAATTTACTTACTTTCAAAGAGGAAAATATATGGGTAAATTAATAATGTAGGTAATGACCAATGTATGTAAATTTTTCCTTCAAAAAAAAAAAGAAGATAAATTGTTCCTAATATTGAATATTGTAGGTAAATTAAATTTGTTTTATCTAAGTCTCACGTGAAACCAAATGATATGTACACCTAGATAGAAATTATAGAAAAAAAAACTAATCAAACCATAAAGCTAGGTACCTACGTACTCAAGCGACACAACACAACAGTTGTGTTCTTGCCTCTCTTAAGCTCTTGCCATATCTTCTTCAACCATCAAAAGTTCAAAACCCATGATAATCGATCGATCAATATAAATTGTACCAACAACTTACAAATTGTTTCAAAACTAAAATAGAGCGAAGAAAATGATAAAAAGAAAAAGAAGGAAATCATAAGTCTTACCAAGTGATCGAATTATAGAATTGGAGAAAATTCATACAATAAAAAATTTATGATTAGACGGAGATAAAAAGGGTGAATAGACTGAGCATCATTTTTCTAGGCAGAGACTTGAGGAAATCATCTCCTACATAACGTACATCCTGAATCAATGGTTAAGAAAAAAATAAACATGAAAAAGATTATGCGCGCCAAACATGTTTGTAGTGATCGAAACACTGAAAAAGAAAGGCCAGCTGCAAGTCGGTGCAGTGACGAATGGAGAATCGGTGGCAGCCCTAGCCTGCAAGGTACGGTGGCGATGACGGTGATATATCGAAGATGGCGACTGACCCACATTGTTGCCAAATAAATCATATCACAGGACATGCAAAACTACCGATCATACTCATCATAGGATGAGTAGACATGTGAAATGATAATATGATATCGTGGCAGAATCCTTTTGTGCTATACATGATTAATTAGACGGCGTAGTTGTTTTCACTTCTGGACTAGTCCGACTAGGTAGATAGTTGGATATCAGAGATGGTCCTAGGTAGATACTAGTCCGACGAAGTATATTACTGTAGTCGACATCGACCACTCCACTACAATGCTAAAATGAAACGAATCGTGAGTCGTGACATCAACTTTTGCATTTCATCAGAAATTTGAGTCAGATTTCGTTTGTTTTTTATATAAATTTTGTGACGTCGTTTGAGTACTATGTATTTTAATTAATTATGTTATGACTGTTTTAACTAGCTATGAGTGTAATTACCTTCAGCGGCAAGTCGGCAACTTAAGAGTGATCATCGAATCCTTTTGGTCTCCGGCCAGCTAATAGTACGTGCTTATGTTGCTCTCTCTAGATCACTCTAATATGAGGCACTTCTGCTTACGCGTATAGCATGAATCGTATAGCCCGTCTTTTTCATTTGAAGGGTCTTTTGCCCTTTAGTTTGTTATAAGGATCTCGATCATTCGATCATGATCTACAAAATCCTCTACTCTGATCCTGGAAAGGTGTGTGTGTATATATATCATATGTCTCTATCCTATACACATCCATGCACATGGCTCGGTCATCCAATCAAATGTGGCTACTCAAATTGACGATAAAAATATATGAGTACATCTAATAATGATTGAAAATAATTAATATAATTTTATCATAATTTTTTTTATCTTTAAGTCATAATTATTGAATATGTTCATCTTTTTTTTTTAAATTCATATAAAACTTGTATAGATATGAATTTATAATTATCTTGTTTGGTAAAGTGATTCTACCACTGGTTCATTCAACGAATGGTTATCCACTTATCCACATGTAAGTTGAGCACTTGACTGACTTGAGCTTTATATGTCGAGTATACTTGATTTGATGCCAGCAAGATATATACTGGTTTTCTGCTAGCTAGCACTTGACTTACTTGAGCAACTGGATCTATCGATCATGATCAATTGACTCGTACGTCTGTGGGCGGCTGAAACTTTTGTAACAGATCGATGATATTTACCGTCTATTGATTCATGATGATGAAAATTATACATGATAACGGAGCGTGAATATCTCTAATTCTAATAGAAACTAACGTGGCATGGAACCATGCAATCGGTTTTTATATGTAAGGTACCCCCCATTAGCTCTGAAGTTTTGCATCGATGCAGCAAGTGATTGCAGAAATTAGACTAAAACAACTTTGACGTTCTAGATAGGTATGAGAAAGGATATATGGTCATATATTTATATATATATATATATATATATATATATATATATATGATCGAGGAAATTGAGAGAGCTGCGCACGACAAATATATTGAAGGGACTCATGAACTTATCAGTCATCATTATCGATCGATCGCTGTCCGTAGGGTACGCGCGGTTCCTGGGTTTGATTGCATGATCCGATCGATCGAGTCTCTCGGCAGATGCATGCATGGCTCATGGCTGCTCCTTTCGATTTCATCATATCCCAATTGGGAAGGATTTTTTTGAGAAATGAAACATTACAAAAAACTCTTCTAGAACAGTTATTACCTAACTGATCAAAATACAAAGCGTTTTTAGTTATACTTAGAATACAACTCTCCCATATATGGAAGCCTCTATAAAATGATTGATCGACGTTAAACTATCAGCAACAAAATTTGTTTCCCTTAGACATGCTTGAACTCTATGTTGAGGAAGGATTTAGAAATCTTCTTGTTGTCTTGGACTACTGTATGAAGTCTCCAAAGAAGAGAACAATTCCCAACAACATAACTGATGACAAGTTGAGAGTCCCCTTCCACTAAATTTTTCTTAATGCCTTTTCTACGAGCTTGGATAAACCCATCTCTAAGGGCTAGAGCTTCAGCAAGAGGGATGAAAATCTTCCCAAAAGCCCTAGCACCAGAGATTATAGGATAGCCATCAAAATTTCTGATAATAAAGCCTCCAACTGCACTCTCAAGCCGTCTCCTACAACTAAACCATCAAAGTTCATTTTAAAATGGTCAGAGGGAGGGGGAAGCCATTTGATGACTTATGGATGGGCTTTCTTCTTGTCAAGCTTCTAGTTGTGCTCCTGATACTGGTTTAGAGTAGTCCAAGAAGCTGCAACAGTAGAAGAAGCAACAACCGGCTCATTCCTGAAAATTAAACAATTTCTAGATTTCCAAATTTTCCCAATTAGGAAAGATTGGGGCGGCATCAGATGTTAAATTTTGCTATTTATTTTAAAGATTGAAAGTTGGAACAAACCACCCACATGTGCCACAAGCGGCTGCATGACGACCCTAAGTCACGAGATCTAATTGATCTTTAAGATTTTTTTTTAAAAAGAAGTTGGACGAGGGACGTCAATTTCCCTAAATAAAAAATAGATATGAATATAACAGTGATTGTCCATTTAAGGGCGACGACAAATAAGAAAATCAAAGCCTATGTAACTTAATTAAGTGACTAAGTCACATAACCTACACAAATATCTGTATCCTTGCAATAAACATTGTAACAAGTAACCAATGACGTTGCTAAATAAGGGACGATAAAAAATACTTACCTCAAATTCAACTTATTGTTGCATAAAATAAATGACAAAATTTAAAATTAAAACCATAATCCAGAGGAGTAGAATCACTTTCCATAGTCGAAACGTCTGGATCGATCTCCATCCCTAGGGAAAGGCCCAATAACATAACCACCAAGATACCAAATTCGATGTTCAAGTTGATCATAAGTACACATAACAGCGCATGAGCATAGGCAGGCCTAAGTCCTAGATTGACTAGGGTAACATTGAGAGCCCATACAAGCAAGCCCAATCACACCCACCAACAACTTCATCCGGCCTTTATGGCGAGACCAAGCCAACAACCATCGTCGAGCCTTCACCGTAAGGGATTGTCGACCTGTCAACGATCGATCAAATTGGACATCCACTTAATGAAATAGTAGAATACAATGGAGGACATAAAGCCTAAACCCTATAAGAAAATAAACACCCGAAATAATATCAAGAGACTCGACTAATACAATATATCATAAACTGCACCATTTAACAAAGAGTGCAACATTGACTATTTCATTAGCTTTACAATAAAGGCGACACAGTACTAGAAAGGCAACTCAACTAAGGTGACACATCAATTCACTTTTAACAGCTTTCCAACTATATTGTTGACAAAAATTATTGTCGACACTACATCTCATCCTGCCACTAGGAGGGTACGTTCATGCGATAAACTAACGAACATCTTAATCTAGGTGCACAAGCCATCAAATGTGCACAGCTCGGGACTAAACCCACTTATGTCTATTACACCCAAGTATAGGTTTATTTTCAATATAAAAAACAAATAAAGACAAAAATAGATAACTAAACTTTAAATTATTAAATAGGGTTTGAGTTGGGCAAAAAAAATGAGCTTAAACCCAGACATTATTAGGGAAAAATAGAAAAGAATTCGACCAAGATACAAGGCCTAACTTTGGCTGAAGCTTCTGCCACTGCGCTGTCGTCCCTACCACAACTGATCCCTCCACCGCCAAACACCAACCACGCATTGTTTAAAGGGTGTGAACCTGTTCAAACCCAGATTGAGATGCCGATCAGAGACAAAGAGCCTTTCACACCTAACCCGCAACAACCCATCACCTAGATCGTAGGATCAATCTGGAAGCTCCATCCTTAACGCTCTGTTGCCCGCGCCATTACCCTCATCGATCACCGACGTCGGAACCAACACACATAATAAAACTCCTATGCCAGCCATGACCTCGATGCTAACAACTGAACCTCCGTTGTTTGCCCAACACCTTAGATCTCCATACTCGATATCAAGGTAACCTCTGCCGCTACTAGGCAACTCCATCAGACACAAGTATACCAGCCTAGTTCGGCTACACCCACAAATGACAACGAGGGCCGTGAGGCCGAGGGCCGTGCCAGCCACAGGCCGCCAGACGAGACAAATTTTCGTGAGAGAGAGAGAGAGAGAGACATTTCCTATAGCGCATGAGGCACATTCACCCTTCTTTCAATACCGGACTTCATTAAAACAACTATTGACTCATAGTACTAGACGTATAGTACAACGAAGCTGGTTTACATCATCATTTAATTCCAACGTAGATTTTGTAGGAAAAATATTCATGTCCGCATGACGCGGGCGCACACAAATCCATATCGCATACTCAAGTCAACCAAAATTTGTACCCCCTTGCGCGCTGGAGAGAGAGCATCTCTACTCACTCAGTCAATGCATACTAGGGTGCAATCATAAATAACGACTTCCACATTTTTAATTTCTCCTATGTGGGATCACATTCATTCCTTTTGTTTCAAGTGGCCAACTTTGGGTGACAATTTATCATTCACCCCTTGACCAATTTAAACAAATGAATACATAATCTTTATGTATTCTTATAGGAGAACACAAATTCATATTTCTCTTATATCAAAATTGAGTACAACATATTCAATTATTATTTTTTAAATTGTTATATTAAAATGGTGAAAATCACCATTTTTTCAAGAGATTTATGTTTTCCTCAGCTTTAATGTGATGGGACATTTTGCTTGTCCTTGTAAAATGAAGTCTTATGACAAAATACATGCATGTTGAAGCATAGTGATTAATCATTAGCGGTGACACATTAGCAGTATCTTATCTTATTGATTCCAGGGTTTGGCTACGATGGCATGGCTTAATGGCCATCCATGAAGTGCGACATCATAATTTTGATTACCTATTAAAGCATTCAACAGATATTTTATTTGGGTGCAAACATGACATTTTGATACATGAATGCTGGTCCCTACTAATTCCTATTTCTTTGGGTGAATTATGGGTAACGTACTACATATTTACAATAAAAATGCTAGTCATTCTCTATGATGTAGCTTTTCTCAAAAAGAACTACTTAAAAAAACAACTAAAGGAAAATAATTTAAGGCCCTAAGGAAGAATATAAATTATGGTCTTAAATTTACGTGACATGACATGTCATTTTATTATTAAATTCACATATGTATATATAAACACATTATTATATTAAAAAAATCAATCATATCCTTTAATGACCTAATGTATAAAAGAAAATTCTGAATTACTTTCTTTTTGATTCAATCTTTCTTATAATAACACTTATTTGTGTTCTTATTGATTTGTTGAAATAATAGGTTTTTCTCAGAACAAACAAATCGATATTTAGAAATGTAAAATACAAAATGCAAGTATATCGATTAGGGTACTTTATGTTTTTCTTTATTACTTGATGTTTTTCAATTCATTAACGGTTGTACTTGATTCTTCCTTTAATGAAACTAGTCTTCCGGCACGCGCATATGCGCGTGCGAAAAGTGTCGCGCTCGCGCGTGCGATTTATCGGTGGCATACTTAAAAGTGTGCAATTATAACGTCTTCACTTAATTGCCCAAGTCCATTGCTCATGACAGATACTATCGTGCACTTTCAGGCCTATCTCTATTATTCGAATACTGATCTAATTGAGATCTCTATTATTCGAACACAGATCTAATTGAGATGTGAGAAGAATTACCGATGATTGATGATAAAATTTGTAAAATAATATTAGCCTACTTCATATTAAATCAACACTATGTAAAAAATAATCAATCACTGATAATAAATGCAGTGTCAGTGCATATGAAAATAGAACAAAAAACACACGAATAGAAACTATTAAAAAAAATAGCAAAAGTTTTACCTATGTTGACGTCGATATGTCCAACGAAGTCCAACCACATTTATGATTGTGACTGCATCTTATTGGTGTAATACTGAAGAGTGTACAATTATATCGTCAGTGTATTATTATCTAAGTCACATGCAATTGCCAGATACTATCATGCACTTTTAGACATATATCAGAAATTCGAGCACTGATATAATTGAGTAAGTGCGAAGAATTACCAATGCTGAAGAAATTCTACCTTCATGCACGTGCATACGCGTGTGCAGAAGGCGTTGCGTATGCTAATTGTCGATGCGCATTTTGAAACTGTGTACACATTCTGCATGTGGAAGAACATCGTGCTCACGCCTTACAAATTCAGTGTATACATTGAAAATGTGAAATTATATTGTCAGTCTCGAGTGTGTGTTGTAATTTTTTTTTACAACATTTATTTTTTGCCTTGCATGTTATACGTGCGCATTTACGGGTGCAAAACTGAGTCACCCCGTACATTGCGAAATATTTTCAATAAATCTTCGCTGGGATATTTATACTGTATAATCATGTTTATCTTTTAACACACCTCCATATATATCACAAACCAATTGAATATGTTGTTTTATTTTCACTATACCTTAAATTTTATTGCAGAAAAAACATACAAATTGAATTATACTTATGAGGCCGTACGTATGTAATGCAGTAGACCGAGACTAATATTGACCTCTTTCCCTCTCGATTGTCACTCAAACACAGAACACTCACATCCACCGGCATTGAATTAAGATGGAGATAAATGTATTTGTAAACGTTCAAGCAAGTGGACTAATAAATACTGTTTGTATGTGTCTTACGCGCGTGCGAAAGTCATCATGCACGCGCATGTGCTTTTGATGCCTTATTTGCTATTATAATGTCATTTCCTAAATTTAATATATTAAGTGTGCAAACTTCATTTTGTTTTCTTGGTCTCATTTGGTGGTCTCCATCATTTTTAAAGTAGGTCTTCATAACCTAATTTGATAAATAGCAGCTAGCCTTTAAAACTCGTCCAGATCAATTTGCATAATCTTAATCTTTGCAGGAGAAGATAAGCAGATGTGTATCATAGAAGATTATGCATTACTGTATCCAATAAGAACATGGTCATTGAGACCGAAAAAGAAGGTAAAGGAGCAAAAACACTGTAAACTAAAAAGTCTAACCAAAGACAACAATAAACATATATCAAATCAATCATAATATTGATAACATGTACCTACAAATAATAAGCACTTTACAACACCGAAACAAATATCGGCCATCTCTATATCAACTAAAATCTTCACATCTGCATTGCTCAAACCAATCTAGGCAGCTCACCACTCTATAAGGATAACTCAAGATTGTAGATTTACAAAACCTTCATGAGCATTTCTCATTTACCAAATTCATAAAATCTGAACTTCGGCAAGTACTTATGGTTCTTAACATACACACACTCGTTTTCTTATCTCAAATCAGGCAAACTAAACGACACTACAAACTCGAATAGAGAAACTTATCGTTAAAAAACATAACACATATATACCACATGAACTAAATAACTCAATTGATTTGAGTGAAATATGCCCAGCAAACCTTCTTTCTAATTCTCGAAAATATATCCCAGAAAGACTATCACACCCGATTAGTTATCAAACTGAAAAAATCTAGTATTCATATCTTCAATTGAAAAACTGAAATCTCAATGGAGGCTCTGTCAAATCTCCATTAAACAATAAATTAAGAAATATCAACTCACCCAATCACGAATCTGGTCCAAAGTTGTGCAATACTCTTTTTTCATCGAAGCTATCGATCATCCTTCATGCCTTACCCAAACCTCCCGTCCATACTCCAGACTATATCATCATCTCCGCCGCCTGACATATTACAAACAAACAAATTGCTCAAAGCAAGAGAACTCAAATTAACTTCTGTCAATCTTTCTTTGACAAACAATTAAATAAAGAATAAATCAAGGGTATGAACTCTCAACTCCTGCATCGATCAACATTCAATAATCAGACAATTGCTTAACTTATTCAGTTCCAACACAACGAATTAGCAAAGCTATGATTTGGTTTCCCTTGATAAAACTTTAAGGTCAGTTCCGACAGTTTGTGTGCTCCATGTTAATCCATTTGACATGTTTGGTTATCACCTTATTACTATTTCACAGCCTAGACTTAACATCGGAGAACATAAGCACAATCAATATTCAGGATAAAATTCATGTCTAATCTCTATTATATGAAGTAGGCTAAAAAGAAAGTTAAATTTTAGGGTTGCCACTTTGGTATCCCCTGCTGGTGTTGGTTGAATTCGTGTCAGGAACCTGCTCTACCAACCCAACACTTCACTTGCTTTGAAACAGCAGGAAAAAATCCTGTATCATCTGAGAATAGCGCATATTAATTAATATATAGGATGAAATTCATGTCTAATATAAAGTAGGCCAATAAGAAAGGTGAATTTTAGGTTTGTCGCCTTGGGGTGGTGTGCTGAATTCGTGTCAGTAATTAACCTACTTTGCCAACCCAACAGATCACTTGCTTTGAAACAGCAGGACAGAAGCCTATAGCATCGAAGAACAAAAGCTTAATTAGACTTCACGATAATGTCGTTGTGCTCTTCTCTTCTAAGCTAATCTAATATCTCTAACATGCATCGAATCTAATGGAGACTGAACTACCTTGGTGTTCAATGAATTAAGGGGATGAGCTGATTTCCTTTATGAGACTCCGACATTTGGAACCAACAAAAGCAACTATATTCATAAACAAATGAGCTTGTTCATGTTTCCAGTAAAAGCCAACCCTGCAGATCATCTACTATAAACTAATTGACTCAAAAGGAAAAACAAACTACATATTGGTTACTGTTCTAATTTCTTAAGATAAGCTAACTATCAGTAATCTACTCAACTATAAGTTAAATTGGTCAACGTTGATTGAGCAAAACTGAAAACCCACTAATCCAAACCTGCCATCTTCAAAAAAAAAAACCACTATAGATTCATGTTTCCAATAAAAGCCAACCATGCAGATCATCTACTGTGGAGAATCCAAATGGGCTAGTGAGGTACTACGGAGAAAATTAAAAATCAAGACCAAAAGAAAGAAGAAAGGCAGGCAGATGATAATACTTAATTACATTCCATTTTGAAGCTCGGGATTGTGGCTAGAAGACTTAATATCATCAATAATGATTTCATCATCATCGTCAAGATCGATGACCACAACTTTCTCCGCACCCTTATCAACCTTGGAACTCCCTACATGATTTTCCCCAGAACATGATCTGAGTCCCGGAAAGACTCTTGATGATCTCCTCCCTGCCATTATCTCATCTACCACTAATCCAAACCTGCCATCTTCATAAAAAAAACCACTATAGATTCATGTTTCCAATAAAAGCCAACCGTGCAGATCATCTACTGTGGAGAATCCAAATGGGCTAGTGAGGTACTAAGGAGAAAATTAAAAATCAAGACCAAAAGGAAGAAGAAAGCCAGGCAGATGATAATACTTACATTCCATTTTGAAGCTCGGGATTGTGGCTAGAAGACTTAATATCATCAATAATGACTTCATCATCATCGTCAAGATCGATGACCACAACGTTCTCTGCACCCTTATCAACCTTGGAACTCCCTACATGCTTTTCCCTAGAACATGATCTGAGTCCCGGAAAGACTCTTGATTATCTCCTCCCTGCCATTATCCACTACCACAATAAACACTATAACCGACGAGATCTGTAAAACTATAACCGACAAGATAAAAATCTCGTCGGTTATAGTGGAAAAAATATTTTTTTTTAATTTTTTTTTTAAAAAAATAAAAAATCTCGTCGGTTATAGTACTATAACCGACGATAATGGCTAAAAATCTCGTCGGTTATACTATTACCGACCCCCTTTAACCAACAGACTATATCCGACGACCCTTAAACATCGTCGGTTATAGTCCGTTGGTTAAAGGGGGTCGGTAATAGGATAACCGACGAGATTTTTAGCCATTATCGTCGGTTATAGTACTATAACCGACGAGATTTTTTATTTTTTAAAAAAAAAAATTAAAAAAAATATTTTTTCCACTATAACCGACGAGATTTTTATCTCGTCGGTTATAGTTTTACAGATCTCGTCGGTTATAGTGTTTATTGTGGTAGTGATCTCATCTATCGCTGGCAAATTAAAAGCAATACATCAACAGGGAGATTAGAGCAAGTCAATTTCTAAATACAGACTCACATACTGGTCCTTATGAATTGAATTTACCACACTTTAACGATACTATCCATGCTAAACCAAAAGAATGTGAACTTCAAAGAGTGAAATATTGACGAAATTCGAACACAAATTGGAGATAATCTCTTGGACTTTTCATGAGCCATTTGTTCACTTATGGTTAAATAGGATCACATGTCAGTGCTAACCGATAAGGCATTACCTCTGCATTATGTTATCAATAAACAAATGGGTATTGGTTTATTTTCATTTCAAACAACAGCCGCATCATAAATTAAGCAACTTTAATCGAAACCCTAAATTGAAATGCCAGACACCAACAATTCCCAATCAAAACATAAGCCCCTAATTCAACAACTACGAACATGCAAATTTTTGAACTACTGAGCCGTTTGCATCAAAACCCACAGAGAGTCCATAAATTAAACAGAACCACTCAAAGAGAAATCCACAATTTCAACAACCGAGATACAAAAATTCAAAAACGACGACATCGTTTACAATTTGAGATGAAAAATCAGACAAATTAAATTGAACATAACCACTCAGCGAGAAATCCACAATTTCAACAACCGAGAAACAGAAATTCAAAAACGACGACATCGTTTACAATTTGAGACGAAAAATCAGACAAATTAAACCTCACCTCGGAAAAAAGAACCCTTCCTCTATCATGCGAAACGCATTCTGTATGGTATCTGCTGTCGCAACACCCTCCGTCTCCGCTGATACTGCTACATAAACACAATGCCTAAGATAGCTAACATAAAAGCAGCTCATTCTTAAATAGTCAACCAAGTAAAAAAAAATTTCACCCCAAAGCCACCAAAAACTAACATTAATGAAACAGAAAAGAAAAAAATATGCATTCAATTACAATTACAGACTCGTGATCCAAAACCAAAACGTGGCAAACCCAAAACCACTCCAATCACTGACGAACCTTGGAAATGTCTAAATAAATTGTCGTAGACGTATTGAGCAGACTCGGGGCCACCGTGGCCATCGTAAACACCGACGAAGGTCCCAAAGGGGTCTGACTCGATCTGACCCTGGTCCTCGAGGACTTGATTGGCTTGAACCACATCCATGGAGAAATCGCCCCACGCGTACTTTCCGATATCTTGAAACCAAAGTAAGCTATCTTTACCATCTCTTACGCCAACAACTCTGAATCGTCGAATCGCCGTGCCCAAATGGCTTCCAACATAGCAAGAGAAGATTCATCAATGCACGGAGCATCCCACATCTCTCTGCAAAACAATAACCCCAAAAAACCCCCAATCCCACCTGTCTAGAAAAAGTATTTGTCACTTCAAAGGTTCCTGTTTACAGGGGTTATTCAGTGGGCATCCGACAGCCCCTCTAATTATATCGTAAAGGCATATGTGCAAATAAGGTTGACGTCAATTGTGTACACAGACCTGAAGATTCAAATAGCATGCTCTAAAATAACCAATTCCAAGCTCTCTATTCCTAAACTAAACCAGATAGAAGGAAAAAAAAATTAAGATACTGGGATAATTGCAGTATGAAAAGGAAGACAACAATTGCAGTATCATAGATTAGTGGAGATGTAAAGCTGCTTAATCGGAAAGATATCCCAGCAAGATTAACCCGATAAGTTATCAAACAACATATACATCTCTTGCTAGTATCAAACTTAAAAAATCCAACAACATATGTATGAGCATCGAGTCATACCTGTTGAACTGAGAGGACGTCGGAGCCGAAGCGCATGCGTTCACCCTTATCGCATTTGATGGACTTGGGGCATTAGGTATGCAAATACCGTCGGGAATGGCAATCTCGCGGACTTGATCGTCGTCGATGGTGATGATCCGTGAGTCTACATTAGAAGAAGGTTGCTGGTGCTTGCAGTACTTGAGCTTAAGGTCAACCGTCAGATCATAACCAAGCCCGATCGATTTTATGGCCGCCTCCGCTCTTCACACTCATGCGACTACTCATCTCTCTCTCTCTCTCTAACCAAATCACATCTTTTTCTTCTTTTGCTTCGTTGTGTTTTTGATTTGTTATTAAAAATTGTACAGAGTGGAATTGTTGGAGGGGGTCAATAGTCAGCCATATTTATTCATAAGTAGAAGAAAGGCAATGGGATTTGGGTTTTGATTAGGTGAAAGGAAGTGGGTATTTGGCCATGGGAGAGGAAGTCAAAGCTTGAGTGCTGGCGGAACTTGCTATCCACCTCATGCTTTCGTTTTCTAGCCCTTTTTTGTGGTGGGCACAGCGGCAAGTTCTTCTAGGAGGAGAGACAACAAATAAACCGTAGAAGGAACTGGTTCCAACCGGCAATGTTCTGTTTATGGTGAGTATGGGTGCAATAGGAATTGGTAATGTTCTACCTCTAACTGCCATAAACCCCGTTGCTATAATTAATAGAGATTTACGACTTATCAATATATATATATATATATATCGATTAGGGTAAAAAAAATCAGATCGATATTCATCTTAAGAATGTGGGCATATTCATCTTCTTCTTAATATTGTAGTTTCCAGAATTTTAGGTTTTATAGTTGTTCTTCTATCTTGTCTAGCTATTCGTTTCATTACAATAATTCCTTAGCTTCGATCTCCATCTTCTTTCAAGTGTGTCAAAATTATTTTTCGATCTCTATCTCATGAGATACAACTAACAACTACGTGCATGTATAGCTTCGATCTCCATCTTGATCAACAAGATTCATGGCCATGGCTTATTCTTTTAGTCTATGTAGCACAGACATTTCACTTTAGTGTCGTGTCATGTGTCCGATACTTGGGGACACTCTGACACTTGAAGACGCTTGGGGACACTGTATCCAAAGTTCCATGTGGTGTATCCCAAAATATTGCTATTTGGATACTTGGGGACACTTTTTAGACACTCGGAGACACTCTTTCGACATTCGGTGACACTTGAGCACGTCAAATTATATGTATATATATATATATATATTTTAGTATGAGTCATATATATACACACACTATCGAACTAGAAGATTGAGTTAAAAATCTTTATACACAAATAAAATTATACCAACCGGTACTTTGTTGTTGTCTCTAGCTTCTTTTAAAATTCAATGCAAAAAAAAATTCTTTAATGACATGAATTTTGAACAGATACATTCAAGAATAATTTTGATTATTTAACCCTCCCTCCCTCCTTCCGTCCCTCTCCCAATTTATTGACTTGATTTGATTATATTTCTAGCTCATTGAATTAGAGGGGAAAATATTAATTTTTCCCTCCCTCTCTCTCTCCCACAATTTATTGACTTGATTTGATAAATATTTCTAGCTCATTAAATTATACAGAAAAATATTAATTTTTTTTAAGAATAAGATAGAGGAGCTTTTGGAGTTTAGCCCAAAATATTATAGAGATTTTGTGTTTTTCTCTTAATTAGCATTGAATTTTATATTTGGTAAATATTGATTGGATAACAAAATACTTTCGGTCGATCAAATACAACGAATACAAAATGGCGAAGTTGGTATTACATAATTATGATATAGCATGTTAGATTATGTGAAATTATAAATAATAATCGATTTAGTCATTTTAGTGAAGTGACATGTCACATAAATTTAAGGCCACAAAAATGTGACAGACCCTCTAACACTGCTAAAAAAATAACTGTGAATTAAATAAGCTTTAGAAGTAACGTTTGAGTTGATTTGATAAGCTATGACCAATTACCTGTAATTTTCAATTAATATTGTATTTCTTAATTAGTTATTTTTTATATTTTAAGAGGATTAAATAACATTTTTTGAAATTATCAAACACACTGACACCTAAACTTTTTAGAAAGAAAAAGCGAGATTAATTCACCCATTCTTGCAAATTTGCTATATACAATTAGAAAACAATCAAAACATATAAATATGGCATGATTAGTTACCCATTATGTGCACATTTTGCAAAATCTATGTTTGTCGCTAAAATAATTTTTTTATGTCACGACTCACTCACGAGTTACATTTTTCTTACTTTAATATTTAGTTAGAGCATCTTCAATGAGACTCTTTATTGGAGATCCTTAGCCAACATTTAGAGAAAAGCTAAATTTTTCACTCCACTCACACTCTTTATTATGCTATTAAGATAGAAATGATGCTAGAAGTTCCTAGAGACTCCTAATGTATTAACTAAACTTACATTATAGTTTAAGATAGGAAGGATGCTAGAAGTTCCTAGAGACTCCTAATGTATTAACTAAACTTGCATTATAGTTTATTTTGTAATAAACTTACCGTAAATACGACATTTATGCTCTCCATTTCAATAATATGGTTGTAGCACAAATTTCTTTGTTCTCTGAGAATTTAGATTTTAACTATTTTTTTAACAAATTTATTGAAACCATAAAGAACATCATTGAAAATGCTTAGGTGAAAATGTTTGCTCACGTCACCCTTACTTCTACCTTTAGGTTAAGACATATGCTTGATAATGCTGACATGAACGCTCATCCTTCTATATCACCAAACTAACTTAAAGTTTTATTTTTTCTAACAAACTAACTTAAAGATGTGATTCCATTCTTATCGCCTTTCGCGTCTATAAATCTATAATGTTTTTTTTATCCCCGCAATTATTAAGTTGTTGAGTACCATTTCTACAATGTTAAGAGTAACCAAGGCCAAAAACCGAAATGGTAGAAAGTAGAATTTCAGGAGAGAAGGCAATTAGGCTTGTGCGCGAGCAGTTTTTGGACATGGCCGTCCTATATGTTTTTCTTACGGCCCAGCCAATAGCAGGGGGCGTGAAGGGTAGTCTTGGAGTTATGCCCGACAATAGCAGGGATAGTGAGGGTATATAAATTTGAAATAAAGAGTTCTGATTGGGTGACCTATTTCCTTGTCACATTCGGTTGTCCTATTTTATAACTGCTCCCCAAAACCGGATCCCCAAAACCGGGGTGGTCCTCGCTTTTAGTTACGTAGCCCAGCGCCACTATAATATTTCCACCACGTGCTTAAATTCCTGCCTTCCTTTTCCTTTTATCTCCACGTGCGTTAAATCCCCTCCTCTCTTTCTTTCTCACATAAGTCACAAGTCTCCTTCTTTCTTTCACAATTTGATTCCCATCTCTAGACTCTACCCATTTCCTCTCTCTCTCTCTCTCTCTCTGGATATGAATTACTCTAATAATATTATATTAATTTCTGTACTAGTCTCCGCCTTAACCGTCGGCTCTCTTACGCCTCCGACGACTCCCGGAGATCATTGCCGTCCGATCGAGGAGCTAGAATTCGACTGCTGCCTCAACTTCAAGCCAACCACCACAGCCGCCGAGCTGTCTGGTAAAAACTGGAGCCACCTCCAGCGTGCCCTAGCAACTCCGACGATTTCTTCGTCGTCGTCGGAGGAGAGCTGTGAGGTATGGACGGAGAAGTGCTCGGAGGCGGTGCTGAGGTCTGCGAAGCAGCCGGAGAACGTGGAGTGGCTGAAGAGGATTAGGCGAAGGATCCACGAGCATCCGGAGCTGGCTTTCGAGGAGGTGGAGACGAGCCGTTTGGTCAGGGCTGAGTTGGACCGGTTGGACATCGACTACCGGTTTCCATTGGCGACCACCGGAATAAGGGCTTCGATCGGAACCGGCGGTCCGCCGTTTGTCGCTGTCAGAGCTGATATGGACGCACTTCCGATTCAGGTACGTACGTAGCAACGTATGCTTTTCGTACATATAACTATTATTATGATTATTTATACACCTTCAACTGTTGTTTTTCTCTATCTTTTCCTCCTTCATGAAAATCATATTTTTAGCTCTCTTTTTTAATCTCTTAAAAGCAAAAAACATTATAGAGGAAGTATTACTTGAGTAGTTTTGAATTGTTTCTATTGCATTGATATCATCCTTACGTTTAAGAGGAAATGGTATATAGTTTTTCTTAGATTTTATAAGTTAAGATTATAGAGGTTTTCTCTTTTATATATACTTGGTACACGGAGATCCTAATTCGAAAAATCTAACGAATGTCGTTTTGTGATAGTATATATACTAAAGATGATATTGTTTTACTGACACAACTGTACTTCAATTTGTGTCTTGTTGATTACAAAAGTAGATATTTTAGTTCCAGGTGCAGGTGTATATAGATAATGTGAGTAGGTCAAATGAGAGAGAAGATAATCGAATAACGATAAAGAATCTATCTGATTATTATAATTCAATGATCGTTTGTTATTTTCTAGTGTGTCTATTTTAAGATTCGTCGAAGAATTAGAAGAATAATAATAAGTGGAAATGTTGTGATATATATTGTAGGAAGCTGTGGAATGGGAGCACAAGAGCAAAGTAGCTGGCAAAATGCATGCTTGTGGGCACGATGCTCATGTGACAATGCTCTTAGGTGCAGCCAAGATCTTGAAGAGCCGTGAGCACCTTTTGAAGGTTTGCTCAGTTTCTCCATATAATTAAGCTCTTCACATTCTAGTGATTCTACATTTACATTCCCTTGGATCAAAGTACTGGTGGATGGTAAGGGTGTGGGGTTGAAATTAAATGCCAGGGGATCGACTTCTATAAAATGCACTTTTTGTTTGCTTAAAAAATAGCTTGTCTTTTGCTCAAGACTCAAGTTAGCTAGGCAAGTTGCTCTGCTGCTTTTTTTAAATTGTGGTCTTCAAACTGCACGGTCCCCAAACATGGCGTTATATTTCTTTTTGTTTTGATAAATTATTTATTCCTCTTCCTTCACATACATTCATGTTTCTGTCATAGAAAAAATGTTGAGATGATCACTCAATTTTGTCACAATCGATAATTTGATCATTGAATTTTAAAAAATATCAAAAATATTATAGAATTTTAACTTTATCTATCAATTTGATCACTTTGTGTATTGAACATTTTTACTAAATTGATAGTAAAAGTTAAAGTTCAGTGATATTTTTGATATTTTCTAAACTTCAGTGATCAAATTGTCGATTGTGACAAAATTGAATGATCATTGTGACTATTTTTCTTTTACTTAGAGCTCATTCTTCACATGTGCTATTTGGTAAAGTTGGTATGTCGGTATTTTTTTTTCTCTTCCACAAAAATGTTGAAAGGGATTGAAAAAAAAAACAGCTATACTACTAAGTATTGACTCAATTTTTAACCTTCTTCTTGTTTCATATCATTTTTAAGAGATTGAGATTGAACTCATTTAATATAACCTTCCACTAACTAATTTTATTTCACGCTTTGGTAGGTAAGAACGGATGAATAGATGATAGATCATTGTAAAAGAAGAAAGAACAAATAACATATACAGAGAAACAAAACAAAACAATATAGACAAAAATATACACAAACATGACATTTACATATCCTAAACCTTTAAGCGACAATACCAATTTTCTTTTTAAGTGTAGATGTTTCTTTTTAACTGCATTGGAGATGCTTCTTGCTTTATTGAAACAAATTCTGATTATAGAAGTTCCTTTTTATTATGGTTTTATTTGTGTGTGTGTGTGTCGTAATGAGTGGTCGTTGTTCCTGGACTAATGTACTTTGTACGTATACTAGATAAAATAGTACGTAACTAACATTTGCTTTTGGCTGAAGCACGTGGATTATTAGGGTGTCCATTCAGAATATAATAATGGATGTTTCTGGAAAATAGCATACTTAATTAACTAAGGACAATCCACGTGGTAAGAACATACAGCGCCCGTCCTACTGTTCTTGCTGGACCATTCCTAAACCCTAAGCTAAGGTTGGGTTAGCATTTGATGTTTGAACTATCTTGGATATCATGGGGACCCTTTAAGTCTCTTTCCAAGTCTTTGAAATGTTTGATCCTGTACTAACCTATTAGGGTGACACCGTTATATTGAAGTTTCCAAGTACACTTGTATGACTTGATTCTAAAAGTAACTCATCACTACACATGTATATGTAGGGGACTGTAGTGTTGCTATTTCAACCCGCAGAGGAAGCCGGTAATGGGGCAAAGCGAATGATTGGAGATGGGGCGTTGGAGAATGTGGAGGCCATTTTCGCAGCTCATGTATCGCATGAGCATCCCACTGGCATTATTGGGTCGAGGTCTGGTCCTTTGTTAGCTGGCTGTGGCTTCTTCAGAGCCGTTATCACCGGAAAGACCGGCAACGGGGAGAGCCCACGCCGCTCTGTCGACGCAGTTTTGGCAGCTGCGGCGGCTGTGATAAGTTTACAGGGAATTGTATCTCGCGAATCGAACCCTCTGGACTCGCAGGTAATTATTAAATTGCTGCATTTTGATTTGGTTAGTTTTTTTTGTTTTTATTTGTTTCTTCAACATGTGATATATATTATTGATGGCTGATCCAGATTGCCGTCCTACTTGACAATTTATCATACAGGTTGTGTCCGTGACTGCTTTCAATGGAGGTGACAAGCTTGACATGATACCTAACAGTGTGGTACTTGGTGGTACTCTCAGAGCTTTCTCCAACACGAGCTTCTACCATCTTCTCCAAAGAATTGAAGAGGTTTGTCATCAAACAGGTTCTAATAATTAATGTTATTAGTTCACAATACATATCTAATGACAACAAAAAACGAAAATTCCTGCTTCATTTTTACATGATGAGCGCAATAAGAGCGATTAAGTTGAAATGTTCGAACTCAAACCAACGTATATGCGTTATTGTTTATGACCCCGAACAGGTAATTGTCGAGCAAGCAAGTGTATACAGATGCTCAGCAACAGTGGACTTCTTCAAAGACCAGAACACCATATATCCTCCAACTGTGAATGATGAGAAAATGCACGAGCATGTGAAGAAAGTAGCCACAGATTTGTTGGGTCCGACAAACTTCAGGGTGGTGCCACCAATGATGGGTGCTGAAGACTTCTCCTTCTACTCTGAGGTCATCCCTGCTGGTTTCTTTTACATTGGCATAAGGAACGAGACATTGGGTTCCTTTCACACAGGTCATTCACCTTATTTTTCCATCGACGAAGACGTGTTACCTATAGGTGCAGCAACTCATGCCACCATTGCAGAAAGATACCTCAATGAGCATATATAATATGGGATGTTAGGCCCCAATGGTGGCCAAATGTTTCAATGAGAATCAGCATTGATTCATACTGTTAATATAAGACAGGGACGGAGTCAGGATTTTCAATTAAGGGGGGCCTAAATGAAAAGCTTAAAAAATAGTCTCGGTTAGGGTAGTCAATTCGATCTTGATCTGTATATTTTGTCAAAATAGTCTCCATGTGTTTTTTTTGGTTTGATAAAACATCACAATTACTCGCAACCTGATTATGAGTAATATTTAATCCTCCAAAATATGATATTAGCGTTTACTTCTTCTTCTAATTACTGAATCCATGACCAGCACCGACAAAAGTTTCACCACTGCCTTGTTCTCCAGTAGCTGGTTTAAAAAGATAACAACATAAACAAAATGCAACATCCTCTTTAATACTGTACTCTAACCAATATGAAAATTATAAACCAATCACGAATAAACCTTCTTTTCTTCTTTTTTCTCCCAAATTTTGTGAAAGAAAAAGTATGATTTTTAGGTCGACAAGGGCCTTATTGTAGATAATATCTTCGAACTTCTTCTTAAATATTAGGATGATAACTTAAAATTGGCGGGCATTTAGCGGGATCCGATGGATACGTTTATGTAATATCTCCAGCATGAGACTTTTTCATATTGTTACTATTTTTCTTTTGAATTTTCGTAGGTGGTTGCTCATCTGATGTTGGAGTAGAAGAAGATGATTTTTTTTAAAGTATCTCTCCATATCTAATAAACTTAATAAAAATGATTGTATTTTAATCTCAGGAACGGTAGAGCTTTTATAAAGAAAAAAAGACCATAAAATCCTAAACCTGGTAAGAGATTGAATCCTAATTGACCTAATATTTGGACTTCATTATTAGAATAATATATAATAATATTCTTACCAAGTCGTCAAATTTGAATTAGTCATGCACTCATCCGCATTATTGAAGTTTAGATATACTTCAAATAAATTATAATATTTATATTATATAATAATAATAGTATACTAATTTTTTTTACATAAACTGAGGGAGAGCCCAGGCCCACCCTGGTCCCCACATCCCTCCGTGCCTGGTGTTGGGGATCAGGGATGAGTACGTACATGGAAAAGTTAGTCCATTAATCTAGGAAAGGAGGAAGTAGAACAATATATATCAGCTCTACCATGCTGTGAGAGGTAGTACTCTGATATTGCAACCAAGAATAGGTTGTCTTCATAGGTAATAGGCTAATAGTAATACATTTTTGTTCTTTGTTTCCTGGGAGGGAGGAGAGTCGAGCTCTTGCAAAAACTAGAAGAAAATCAGAAATACGGTAAAACTCTCATTTGATCTCATTCTTCACTCAACTATTATAACACAACCGAAGGCTAGATGGACATTTCATTTCCAATTCAACTCATTTCCAAGGGTCTACTACAACATAGAAAAACAAGCTCAAGAAAATTTTACTCTAAACAATCTCCTCATTTTCAAGTCTCGTCTCTTCTCACCGCATAAACTTTTGGCAGCTTGCAGAGTGTCACGAGCCGACTTTGAGAAGCGACAAAACGGACCGTGCGGCACTTGCCTGTTAGCAAGTCAGCCAAATGAGTAACTTGCAAGCAGCAATAATCCACACGATATTAATATAATGTAAGGGACAAGCAAATAAGCAAGCAAGTGTGCAAGTGAGTAAGCGAGCAAGCAAGCGTGTGGGCAGAGTGTCAGCGAAGAACACAACAAGAAACAAATCATTTAAGAATCGAATGGGACAATCTCACAATGCAAACAGATGATTGAATCTCCTATTTTATTGATGGTAAGACGTTTAGGGAGGCAAAAGTACATGTGCTTACCTATACTAGTTCCTGAGTCCAACAATAATGCCGACTAGGAACCCCTCCCTATATATGATATTTTACATAACTTCACTTTGCAGGCGGAAACATTAAATGTTTGAGGAGTCATAATGAAAGGAAAAATACTATTCTAACTCTGGCACACAAGCAATCAGCCACGAGCTTAACTCATGACTCTGGACAAGCTTACTTGTGGCCTTACAACCTGTCAGGAGGCCGCACGACATGTTAGTAGAGTGCGGCTCCTGACATCCTCCCCCACTTAAGCTGTCGACACCCTCGACGACTCTTTCCGCTTGAAATCTTAGATCTTCTGTTTGAACTTCTTCAATGCATCCACATGCTCCCAACTTGTCTCTTCGTCTCCAAGGTCTTTCTACTTGACTAGAAATTGTTGACGCCGGTACTTCCCTACTTTTATCATCCTCTCGGCAAGAACTTGCTCTACTTCTTTCGACTTTGGTGGTCGAACGTCAACTTGTTCACGTGCTGGCTGGTTGCGGGTGAGGTCTTCCGTATTGGGGTGATGAGGCTTGAGGTTGCTGACATGGAAAACTGGGTGAACTCGTAACCAGGCGGGGACGTCTAACTTGTAGGAGCATCTCCCCACTTTAGAAATGACTTGGAGTGGCCCCTCATACTTTCTGAAAAGCCGGGTGTCTCGTCTCTGGTGCGCAAGAACCTAAGCTGCTCCGGGAGAAGTTTGACAAGGACCCTGACTCCCGGTTGGAACTCACGGGGCTTTCGGCCTTGGTCTGCCCACTTCTTCATTCTCTTGGCCGCCTTCTCCAGATAGGCTTGAGCAATCTCTGCATTGTTCTTCCACTCCTTAGTAAAGTTGAATGCACGGGAGTTCTTTCCTCGATAGACTTCGTGTACTGTGTGCGGTAGGAGAGGCTGCTGACCTGTGACAATTTCAAAAGCACTTTTGTTAGTTCAAGAGCTCTTCTTCGAATTGAAACAAAACTGGGCGACATCGATTAATGCTACCCAATTCTTCTTATTGGCGTGAACAAAATGTCTCAGGTACTCCTATAACATCCCATTAAACCTCTCAGTCTGCCCATCTGTCTGAGGGTGATAACTTGATGAGATGTTCAACTCTGACCCCAACAACTTGAACAATTATGTCCAAAAGGTACCAGTGAATCTAGTGTCTCTGTCACTGACTATGTTTTGAGGTACTCCCCAATACTTCACTACGTGTTTAAAGAAGAGGTTTGTTGTATCTTCTGCGGGACAATGCTTTGGTGTTGGCACAAACGTGGCATATTTAGAGAATCTGTCCACCACCAGTATACCTGAGGTGTCCCCGATTTTGGGAAGGTTTGTAATGAAGTCGAGCGATACACTCTCCCATGGTCGTGTGGGTGGTGATAAGGGTTGCAACAGCCCCGGCGCCTTCTGTCGCTCGACTTTGTCTTGCAGGAATATGAGGCAAGTCTTAGTATACTCCGCTACATCATCTTTCATCTGCGGCCAGTAGTACCCCTGCTTCAGAAAAGCATGAGTTCTTTGCCATCCAGGGTGTCCCGCCTAAAGAGTGTCGTGGCATTCCCTCATCAACATCCTACGTAGGCCATCTGCTCTCGGAACGAACATCCTTCCTCCATTTGCTATTAAGAGTCCATCTTCTAACAAAAAACGACGACTCTTCCCTTCCTTAACAAGTTTCACTAGAGATTGAGCCACATGGTCCTTCTCCAAACTCTCTTGAATGTTCTGCTTGATTGTCGTGGCAACCGCACTGTTAGACAAACTCGCTAAAATCTTTAAGGCAGCGAGGACAGCCTTGCGGCTAAGAGCATCTGCCATCTGATTAGTGTGACCGGCCTTGTGCTCAAAGTGGAAGTCAAACTCTGCGAGAAACTCTTGCCATCGAGCTTGTTTAGGAGTCAATTTCGGTTGGGTGAGGAAGTGACTCACAGCTGAGTTGTCTGTTTTCACAACAAATTTGGACCCTAAAAAGTAATGCCTCCATGTTCTCAAACAATGGATTACAACCAGAAGTTCTTTTTCTTGGGCCGTGTACTTCCTCTCAGCTTCTGATAACTTGTGGCTCTCGTATGCCACGGGGTGCCCCTCTTGCAACAACACACCCCCCAAAGCAAAGTCTGAGGCGTCTGTCTACACCTCAAAGGGTTTAGTGACATCCGGTAGAGCAAATACCGGATCTTCCATCACTGCTTTCTTCAACTCTATAAAGGCGGTCTCACATTCGCCACTCCATACCCACTCAACTCCTTTCTTCAAAAGCTCAGACAGAGGAGTGGTCTTTTTCGAGTAATTGTGGATAAATCTTCAATAGTAATTGGCTAACCCAAGAAAAGAATGCAACTCCCGCATGTTCCTGGGAGTTTGCCATTGTTGTATGGCCTCTACTTTCTCCATGTCCATTCGGATGCGACCTCGTTCGATGATGTGACCCAAGAATTTGATCGTGTTTTGTGCGAACTCGCACTTTTCCCTCTTCACATAGAGTTGGTTCTCTCTCAGCTTCAGAAATACCATTTTCAAATGCTCTGTGTGCTCTTGGAGTGTAGAGCTGTAGACAACGATATCATCTAAGTAGACCACTACAAATTTGTCGAGGAACTCGTGGAACACCTGGTTCATTAGTGTGCAGAAAGTTATAGGGGCGTTTGTCAACCCGAATGGCATCACCAAGAATTCGAAAGCACCATAACGGGTTACACATGTTGTCTTGTGTTCATCTCCTTCGGCAATGCGAACTTGATAGTACCCTGAGCGAAGATGTAGCTTTGTGAGATATTGGGCACCACCGAGTTGGTCAAACAAGTCAGCAGTTAGAGGAATGGGATACTTGTTCCGTATTGTGATCTTGTTAAGAGCTTGGTAGTCTACGCACATTCTCAAACCCCCATCATGTTTCTTCTGAAACAACACAGGTGCGCAAAACTGCCCCTTAGCCGTTCTAATCTGCCATGCCTCTAACATCGCTTCTAATTGCTTTCTAAGCTTCATCAGTTATGGGGGACTCATTCTATAGGGTGCTCGTGCTAGTGGCTTTGATCCTGGCAGAAGTTCGATCTCATGGTCCACACTTCTCCTTGGGGGCAACTGCTTCGGAAGTTTCGGAGGTATCACATCTACATACTCTTCATCCTCATCAGTCCCTTGAGACTGGATAGATGCTTGTAAAGCAGATAAAGCATTTTTATGAGGACACTCATTAACTCTATGAGACCCTTTACATAAGAAGCAAGAGATCGGTTTAGGAGTGTAGCCTTGTGAATTGAAGGATCGAGGCGTGAAGGCGCTTGTAGAGCCAGCTGATTTGGAAGTTGCAGAATCTTTGGGGTTTCCTACTCTTCGATCTCCCCCACTTGAGCTCGAGGATTTGGACTCCGCTCCTCCACTTTTACTTGGTGCAGGTCGCACCCCTTTGTTTGTGTTCATGTGTGAAGGTTGTGGCGACCTTCTGTTAGGGTTCTCATCAAAAGTATAATCAGTCAGCCTTTCTGCAGCAGCTTGAGCAGCTGCCAAATCTTGCACCCTTTGCCTCTGGAGTTTGGTTCTCGCCCATGGCTTCAAGCCTTCCAGAAAGTAGAACAGCCGGTCCTTCTCGGACATGTCCGGTATGTCCAACATTAGTATAGAGAACTTGTTAACGAATTCCCTGATGTTGGTGGTGCGTTTCAGCTCTCTTAATTTTCGCCTGGCGACGTATTCAACATTTTCGGGATAGAACTGGGCCTTAAGCTCCTTCTTTAGTTCCTCCCATGTGGCGATAGTACAAACGTCCCTCTGAATATCGTTGTACTTAGTTCTCCACCACAACTTGGCATCTCCTGAAAGATACATTGCTGCCATGTTCACCTTCACTTCCTCAGAGTCAGGTTTCACAGCTCGGAAGTACTGCTCCATATCAAATAGGAAGTTCTCAAGCACTTTGGCTACTCACGCCCCTCCATATGCTTGAGGTTCTGGTATCTTCACCTTCCTGTAGTCCGTCACAGGTTGGTTTCCCATCGCACGGATGGCTAAGTTGAGTTTGGAATTCATTTCCAACAACTCATTCTTGAAGGCATCAATAGTGGCTCGAACGTCCTCCGTCATCGAGTCCATAGTCACCTGTATGGTGTCAAGAGCATCACTCATGGCTCCAATCTGCTCATTTTGAAGAGGCCCCTCCTCGAGGTCTCTGGCTCTTTCCTTTGGAGCTTTCCTCGTCTCAAGGGTCCTAACTCGGGATTTCAAATCTTCAATCTCACCGACGCGCACCACCATTTCATCTAGGTCGACACGGTCAAGAAGTGTTGTGATACCAATCAATCTGTCTGGGATTCCCGCAAGTTCTCCAAGTTGTTCCTCAATCCAGCTAAATCGTTGTGCGGTCGTCATATTAGGCATCTCGTTCAAGCTAGTGAGCCGAGTTGGCTCTGATACCAACTGTCACGGGCCGACTTTGAGAAGCAATAAAACGGATCGTGCGGCACTTGCCTGTTAGCAAGTCAGCCAAATGAGTACCTTGCAAGCAGCAATAATCCACACAATATTAATATAATGTAAGGGACAAGCAAATAAGCAAGCAAGCGTGCAAGTGAGCAAACGAGCGTGTGGGCAGAGCGTCAGCGAAGAACACAACAAGGAACAAATAATTTAAGAATCGAATCGAACAATCTCACAATGCACAGATGATTGAATCTCCTCTTTTATTGATGGTAAGACGTTTTGAGAGGCAAAAGTACATGTGCTTACCTATACTAGTTCCTGAGTCCAACAGTAATGCCGACTAGGAACCCCTCCCTATATATGATATTTTACATAACTTCACTTTGCAGGCGGAAACATAAAAATGTTTGAGGAGTCATAATGAAAGGAAAAATACTATTCTAACTCTGGCACACAAGCAATCAGCCACGGGCTTGACTCATGACCCTGGACTAGCTTACTTGTGGCCTTACAACCTGTCAGGAGGCCGCACGACATGTTAGTAGAGTACGGCTCCTGACACAGAGCAAAGTATGTGAGGATTATGTCAGCTCCAGCCCTTCTTAGACACATGATTGATTCCATCATTTTGAGAGCACCACCAGCCTTGATCATTGAATACTCACCAGAAACCTGATTTAACGGGCATAGACCAAGTTTAGGAATTTGAAGCTTAACATGTGGTGTTTCAGGAATGAAACCATGACATAAGGAGGTGATTTTTGATAAGATTCACCTGATATGCGGCAATTGGCAGAGATGAGTTGCCCTGTAGTAATCGTATTATATCTAGATATGGCATACCTGGTTTCACCTGTGAACATTTTGGACAATTAACACCAGAGTTTCTGACATTAAATTGAGGATATCAAACCAAAGTTCAATGATTTAAAGCAAGCAAAACCAACCAGGAGGATATCGGCTCCTTCAGACTCGTCTTTGCCTGCCTCAATCAGAGCCTCTCTATAATTTGCTGGGTTCATCTGATAACTTTCGATTTACAAGCCACATTTACATCCCAAGTCAGCACATGGCGCATTATATGAATCACAAGTAGAATACTGTACAACTACAAAGAACTACATACATTTTCTTGTCACCGAAACGTGGATTTGAGTCCAGCATTTCCCGAAATAGACCGTAGAATGAACTTGCATACCTTTTTACAACACATAAGAGACAAACAACTGTGAGGAATCTGGCTCCATCCAACAATTTAAATTATATGACATGTATACTCAAGTTCACAACATTAGATGGATTAATTTAGCTCTCGGTAAGCGCAACCCCGTACACTCAAGTATACAGCAATAGATGGATTAATTTATGCTCTCAGTAAGCGCAACCCTGTATACTCAAGTATACTACAGTTAGATGGATTAATTTATGCACTTAGTATGTGCAACTCGATAAAGTTTATGTAAAACTTGGCTAAAAGTATGTATATGGTAGTGTGAACTTTAAGAATGAAACATTCAACTTATATTATGATGAGATTCTTGGCTAAAACTGCAACTTGATATGTGCAATTTGATACCATACTATAGAATTTTATAGAATGCAACATTCATCTTATATTTGAAACAGAAAATCAACATACTTGGCTGTGTAGGACATGACAGAAACATGCTCAAAACCTTCAGCATCAAGAGCAGTTCGAATAGCTCCTACACGGCCATCCATCATGTCACTGGGACTAACAATGTCTGCTCCAGCTCGGGCCTATTGGTGAACATAAACACGCACAAATCTAAATAAAGCAGTTCAGGCCATAACAGTCAGTAATTTTAAGAAAATCACACAACCAGAGATTTATATGTGAGCTAATCCTTCACAATTACCTGGGATATAGCTTGCTTGCAGAACTGATGTACAGTCTCATTGTTCATTATCACTCCTACAGCATCAAGATCAAGTATTACAGTCAGTAACACAACTTCCAAAATAACCTCTTTCAGAAAGAGCAACAGAAACAGCATACATGTCTTGCCATCTTCTCTGACAATACCGGCATGCCCATCAGAAGAATATGGATCTAAAGCAACATCGGTATAGATAATCTGATGAGCATAGCAACCAAAGATTAATACTGCTGCACTTATGAAACACTGTAATGCACGGCCAGTTAAAATTAAACTAAATGAACTACATAGAACTCCCAAGATCAGGAAATTTGTCCTTCAGCAACCTATTTGTTCGAGGCACTAAACCATTATCGTTGTAGGCTTCATCACCTGTTTCATTCTAGAACACAACACCCTTATCATACAGAAACATCATTCTACGAAAATAGTAGAGATAATGCACAAAAGGAAAAACCTTCAAAGCAACTGGAACTTTGGGGAAGAGCACAATGCTATTAACACCAACATCTCGAGCCTTGGCAACCTCTTCCACACGTCCATGTCTCCAACCAAGCCTATAACAACCAGGCATTGCTCCAATTGGCGTGTCATCCTGACTGTAAGATTTACAAACCATTCAAAATTGAGTAAAGCTTCAAACGTTAAAGCAAATGAACATACAAAAAAAAATACCAACCTTCATGAATGAAAAGTGGGTACACAAAATTGGCAGGAGACAAGCTCGTTTCCTGAAACGCTGCTCTGAGCGCCGGCGAGTTAAAGGCTGACAGCACCGAAAAAAAACGACAACCCAATTTCGACATTTTGCAAAACTGAGACAATGAGAAAAAGGGACTAAAAGCTATACTCACAAGCAAAGGCGCCACCGGAGTTCCAGCGGCGTCGCTCATTCGGGTCTTCCCAGCTGGGACATCTCCGTCGCCAGCGCGGTGTGGTCGTGGGTCGAATTGGGTCTGACCCGAATTCAGTTTCAGGGGTGCTGAAGGCCTGAGGCCGACGTGATCCAGACCCTTGATCGGTCCCACATTAACAAACGAGGAAGTCATGATGAAATGTCCTGTTGGATAATGTTTCGTTTCAGAAAGAAAGAGTTGGATAAATGGGACAACTTGGAAATTGAAGTAGAAGACTTTATTGATAATGTAAATCTTACCTTGAAGAGTTGAGTTGAAGATGATGAGTAAACGAACCTATCCTCTTCAAAATGGGAGCGAGAATGGCCACTTTGTTTTACTTTTCAAAGATCGCTGTTGATCGACCCGCGTTGTTTTTTTGTGGTTGCTAAACATCATAAAATGGTTTTTGGGCTTACTTCTTCTGAAAACTTTCATGTTGTTTGGGCTCTCATCAGGCCTGTTTGAGGCCCATTCGTTGATTTTTGGGGTGATCAAATCCAATCAATTCATAAATCCTTGGTATTCAATAATATTCTTTCATGATCATCATGTCATTATTATTTTCCACACAAAAATATTATTTTCCCTTGGAAATTCATTCCAGGTTAGGTTTCATATTGACGTATTGTACGTGTAAACTATCAAGTATGTTCAGGAATGTTTAGAACAATCTACTTTACACACAGCAAACGTGGCTATATCTATATTCCATTCATTACAAACGTGCTTTACATTTGAATGACGCTTTTTCAAAAAAATCGAAAAGGAATGATTTCATCTGATTTGGTACGTTGTTTCGCTATCAGCTTTACAGCGTGTGGTTCGTTCGTTATTAGTCAAACCATTAAATCTTGTAGGATCATGCGTAACTTGGTAAAGCACATCTTTTGTCCCACAATCAAATTATAACTATATATTGATCGATCCCAAGTAAAGTCAGTCAAATCAGTCTTCCACAACATATTCATATCGATCCAATTTTGCAGATTTTACAAAAGCTTTAATTTGCGCTTTTATTACTTTCCTACATTTCTTGCATGGTTGTAGCATGGACCTTTTATAACACCTAGCTGAGTTAAGAATTAAGATACAATATTAATCTCGATCTTCTGAGCTCTCTCGAGTTTGCAACAAGAAAACTTTCACTCAGCGTCGGCTTTCCTAGTGGATACAGGAATTCTCAATACTACTGGCATACTTGAATTGCACCATTTCGGTGAATGTGACTATCTGAGCCTCTGAGGTTGATGTTTCGATGCAAATATATTACAAGCAGATCAGTATCTATGGTAAATCTGACTTTCAATACGATCGATGATGTCGGTTCTGCTTTATCGGCATGAAGTTAAAATTGAGTGAAAGGTAGGTAGCTCATGCATGTAAACCGGCCAAAAAGACTTACTTACTGCCAGAACGATTCACTCAAGATGCTTCATCAACTCAATCTACTGCTTAAGGTCATATCTAAAACGTATAACGTAGTTTGGAGGCTTATATATGTTGCAGCTTATGCTGATTAACTTATACGTACTTTTATGTTGCACCAATAAGTTGCCGCGTATAGAAGTTAACAGAAAACAACTTTCATTAAGCTCTTCCATACTGCACCTAAGTTCAGACCTAAGCTCTTCCAACTTTCATTAAGCTTATTGTTTACATTAAGCTCTTCCAAACTGGACCTAAGTTCAGACCTCGTCTCATTGTATTTCAAAATTAAGTTTACTACGAAAGAATTAACGTAATGTTAGCAAAATCGGATTTTGTGATATGTTCTACGATTGAATATTGTACTATAATTTAACAGATTGTGTCGTTAACTTATCATGCCATATCAATCTAACAGAATTATATACAACTTGTTGCAAAAGAAGATTACTAATCGTTCATTTATCTATACAAACCAATAAACAAAGCAAAAATTAAGAAAGTCCGATCAAGTGTACTACTGTATATTGTTTGCTGTCGACTCTACATGAACCGATGCAAGATAGACAAAAGGTGGAGCCTTGTACAATGTTATGGTCCATCCCATTCCCATATGAATTCAAGCTAGATGGATTACTTTCACAATCCAATAAACAAAAGTGAAAAGAAAATTCTGGGGA
Organism: Geum urbanum; assembly: GCA_946800695.1. NCBI lineage: Eukaryota > Viridiplantae > Streptophyta > Magnoliopsida > Rosales > Rosaceae > Geum > Geum urbanum. Next base: position 14,031,721 of record OX326998.1, on the reverse strand, counting down.
CCTATTAGGAAGATCTAGTGAAATCTCTTCTCACATGATTTTCTCCATGCAAGACCTGATTAAGGTAAGCAATGAAAACAACGGTCAAGAAGAAAGATCTTCGAGGGATATATTTCTAAGGAGAAGAGGTCCCATATTTATACATATTGCTTCCTCTTAGTCAAAGCAGCAGTGATACACAGTGCACAAATATATTGATACTTTTCTACAAAACAGTCTGAGGAATAATAAGTGATAAGGGATTAGGGATGGCCAACAAACACGCTTTGCTTTTATATAAAGATTGTGATATTTCAGATTGACTAAGTTCCAGATAGAATAAGGTTGAAAGTATATGCAAGGCCACTTGATCCTTGCATAGAGAGTTTGACAGCTTCATATATTTCGTCTGCAGAATTCACCTCTTTAATTCTAAATTCTAGAAGATGAGGGATTCACAATACGACACTAAAATCGCCGTATAGCATAATGGAGATACAAGAAAATTGGAACGGATGTGTGTGAGTGGTGACACACTGGCTAGTGTGGAATATTATGATGCAGCCTTAGAGCCAAATTCAAAAGCGTATAATATATAAGGGTTAGACATGCATGGTGGAAACCAAGACTTGTCAGACAAGCTTAGAGGAAGGTCCTACTCCCACTCGAGTTTCAAATTTGAAGAACAAGGAACAAAATGATCGAGAGCTATGAGATTTTCAAGAGAAGAGCAGATGGGAATTAAAGAGAATGAAACCTTTCTTCTTTGGACGCCCTCAGATTCGAAATTTTGGAAGATTTTGCAGCACAAGGCCAAGAAAGTTTGGACCCGCCACAAGAAAAAAAATTATATTTGTAAGGTCCGCTTAAGATCTTCTATCTGCTCTATGGCTCCCCACCACCATTTACCTTTACTTATTTCATGTCCCCTCATCTCACGGGATTAAATCATTATAATTTTCTTTCATTTCCTCTAATTACTAAGTTTACTAGAAGAAATGGACACCCGAAGGGTGTGGGAGAGAGAAGGCAGTTTATCTAGAAAGGAGTAGATATATATTGGAGAGAAGTGAGAGACGTAAAACTTGTTTTTGTAAGGAGGGAAGTTATTGAAAAGAGAAAGAAGAACGTAGCGGAGATAAAAAGGACTTTTTTATGATATTTAAACTCAAAAACTGCTGCAGGAAAAAAAGAAGTGAAGAACAAACTTAATTATTAATTACCGTAATAATCTTAATTTATTTTAAATGATTAAAGTGAAAAGGATATAAAATTAGAAGAAATAGATATTTTGAAGAAACAACGTAGTTTCTCTTAAATAATAATATAGATGTATATATTTGTCGCCCAATTTAGGAGTGGAGTTGCTATATAATATTTATAACATTTATGTGTTTGAGTTCAATGGTGAAGTTTTGAAGTTAAATTTCATTACACTCTTGGTGCGGCAAAGTACGTGTATGAAATTTCCGCACAAGCTCACTTAGGCACAAATTAGTGTAGGTACGTATAGACTTCTGGAAATTTTGTATGAATCAATCTTGGTCTTCATATTTAATACTTAGCATCTTGCACACGGATGCGTATGCAAAATTTAAAAATTGATATAACATTGAATTATTATGTAGATATCTCTTTCTATGTCTTTTTTTTATGAGAAATACTCTTTTATGTTTAATTTTTTACTTTGAACATTAAAAAGGGAAAAAGAAAAAAATGAACATGCATGAAAAAAGGAAGAGGGAAGTTATGTCTGATTTGCAGGGGTTGGTTTCTTCCCCCTAATATTATTTTACAATTAATTATAACTTTACAATTCTGACCCTAACTACTTAACTGTTTTTATAGTTTTTAAATTTTTAAAGGGTTAATATGGTAAAAAATCTGTTTTGGTTAATTGCATGACTTTGCTTAATAATAATATAGATAGATAGTTGACCTGATCATGAATAATTAGATATTACCGACAGCCAAAACATTAGTCCCATAACTCTAATGTATTATCATGATGTGGGCAATGTTCCACCTATGTACATGCATGGTGTAGTTGTTAGCTTGGTTAGGTGCAATTTGCAACTTGCAAGTGTGCAACTGCTTTGGGTATACACTCTTCAAACTCCTTCAATGTAGCCCTAGCTAATTAAGAGGCTTTTCAAGCAAAAACTATCAGGTGGTTGAATGACGTTGTCAACAAATTAGTAGTTTTGTGGTCCCTTGTATAGATTTGTGGAGTAATTATAGTAAGATATTCCATTTTTGGTATTTCCAATCGACATGCTATACATGTTTAGTGTGTGCCGTACATTCTAAAGCCATGTTTACCCGGCAAAATCCAAATAATTAAGACATGCATGCATCTGATGAAATCTGCTACATGTGTTTTCTCTTGTAGACACATGCATACCACTTTGAAAACATAGTAATAGTATGCATTAACATCTTAATAAAAAGATACTTTGAACAAATATATTTAGCTTACACCAAGTCTTGGTTCAGATTAATTTGCTTACATGCAAGAGCTAATATATTATCAAATTAACAACGTAATATAGATCAATTCTTTGTTATTCTCATTCTTAAATTTGTTATTTTGTTTAACCAACTTGTGATTCCGTGATTTCACTGTTCATGCCGACTCGATTGACACACACACATTCCATGAATTCCGATATATGCTAACAAAGTTGCTAGCTAGCTAGATATTACTGGGCCTTCAGTTCAGGTAACTGTTACGTAACCACCTCTGTCTAAGTCGACCTTCCGATCAAATCCAATTGGCATCCCAAAATCAACTTCTTTTCATCATCATCATCATGACCAAATATTATAGGATTTTGAATCCAAAAGATATCCGGATTTTGGCAACGAAACACAATACAAAAGAATGAAAGAAAAAAGAGAGGGAGATTGAGATTGAGAAAGAAAGTGAGCAAGAAGATATGAGTGGTTGTACCAACCCGGTGGAGTAGAGAATCTAGTGAGAGATGTATACAGTATTACATATACCTATCATGAGAGGAAACACATGCATGACACATGACTCTATCACAAACAGAACAACATTCTGAAAATGAAATTTCAAAAAAAATAAATGTAAATTCATCTTCTTATCCATTGTATATATATATATTTATATATCATCACCCTTCCAGTATCTTTAATTGGTCATTTTCAAGTATAGGATATTACACCAACTTTTCGATCATATTTTACCATCTCCATCATTCAGATATTAGGTCTTAATGTGTAAATCAAATCTGTAAATTTTCAGCCAAAATAGTGATCGTTAAGGTATTCAAAACTGTAATTGAAGTTTGTAAGTATGAACGGTTTAGGTTTGGCAGATTCGTTCCGTCCTTTGATTTAACCTAGTTCGATACCTTAATGATCACCATTTTGGCTGAAAATTTACAGGAATGATTTACTCATATAGACCTAATAATTGGACGGTAGACATGTTAAAATATGATCAAAAAATTTGTATAATATCCTATACCTGAAAATGACAAAAAATAAATATACCTTAATAAAATCCTATATATCATATATGCCCACCTACTTAATAAGGAATAATCAGACACCACCTCTCATTCCCCTTTAGGCACGCCTCTCTTTCCTCTTCCTCGATCTATTTCTCCCTCTCTTTCTCTTTCTCTTTCTCCACTCTGTGTGATAAATATAGAAGGAACGCTTAGCTAACAAGCTTGCATTGGTATATATACAAAGAGGATATACAGAAGCAGCAGCCAAATCAAAGAGTGTGTGTTATCAGCAAGTGAAAGAACTTGATCAAGAGGCTTCTGTTTCAATATCTCGATCATCAGGTTGTACACTAAAAATGGAGGTCATGAATTCATCATCGAATGTTGCAGACTCCAAGCAACAACAAGAACAAGATCAGCAGCAGCAGAAGAAGAACCAAGAACAACATTTCCATGTTTTGGCTGTGGATGACAGTCTTATAGACAGGAAGCTATTGGAGAGGCTCCTTAAAGGCTCTTCATACAAAGGTGTGTATATATACTTTCTTAGCTATATATGTATATATCATTCCATATTTATTGTATATTATCAAGAACAATCTTGATTGTTTCTTTCTCTAAACTCTAAATAGTGTTTTTTTAATGCGGTATCTGCATCTGTTCATCTGTTCTTACTATAAATGGTCAGCTGTCTGCTATAATTTAGTTTGATTATACTTGATACATTTTTATTTCCTTTTGAATTTTTGTTATAAGCAGTGACGTGTGTGGACTCAGGGGATGAAGCTCTTAAATATCTGGGTTTGCTTGATCATGATGACCTAAAACCTACAGACTCATCTTCATTCACTTCTCCTCATCTTGAGCAGTCATCACAAGTACTGGAGGTGAGGGATTCTCTTAATCGCCTACCTTGTATGTATATATCAGTATCTGCTGCCTGGAATAATTTTTTGAAAAATTAAAAAATAAATCGCTGGAAATTAAAATATACTTTTGTATCTGACAATGGATCTAAAGTTCTAAACATGAGAAGGGGGTGATGGATGACCTATCATATCATTCATATGTAGAAATATTGATTCAGCGTTGTACCAAATTTGAATAGACTGAAGCTTAAGATCATGGTAAATGATAATGGACCCAGCTCTGCCTGATTCAGATATGACCTACTTGTACCATAAACACAGACCTTGAAGTTCTACCCATGTCATAGGGTTACTCATATTACAGATATGATTCCACTCCAGTACCTCTTTCTTTTCTTTTCTATTTTCTCTTTAGCTGAGCTGATCTAGCTAGTAAGGGACATGTTAAATATGATGGAATTTGGTATTACTTTGTATTACCAGATTGTTTGTTGAATATTCAGTTTACACAACCCACCAGTGAGCCGTGAACATTCTCTCAAAGTCTCGGTTCATAGAGTCACCCGCGAACAAAGATTTTTTGATACCAGAATTTTGTCTAGTCTTTGTAAGGGTTAGCGTACGTATGTACTAATCATTTCTTATGTAGGGCTCAAAAGTCATCAACTTGATCATGACGGACTACTGTATGCCCGGAATGAGCGGCTATGATTTGCTGAAGCGGGTCAAGGTCAACCACTATAACCAGACATAACTACCATAATTTCATCAAATCAATCATCTTGTTTGTTTCTTAGTTCTTTTAATTAAGATTGATTAGTTAACACGATTATATATAAATGGCCTTTGCTTAGCTAAGACACTAAGACAGTTAAGAAAACCAGAAAAAAGGGTCTTTTTGGATTACATAATAATAGTTTCTTGCTTATATTGATTTGATTGCAGGGATCTTCTTGGAAGGATATACCAGTAGTAGTCATGTCATCAGAGAATGTTCCATCAAGAATCAACATGTAAGTTTCTTCCATGTTATGACGAATGTAAGAAATAACATAGATTTACGTGGTTCATTAACGATATATTAGCTACGTTCACGGGCAGAAGAAGAACAGTTTTATTATTTTGAGGAAAACCAGATTACAGAATACCATACAAGGTTAAATAACCTAAATGATATATATACTCTCGAATGATAGGCCCAACAGAAAACTAAAGTCCAGTATGACTCGGATTACATTTAGCTTCAGGGGCGTTGCCCCCGATTCCCCACCAAGGCGTGTCACCCCTGGACCCCGATTCGCTGACCGGTCAGCGAAGCCCCTGTATGCTACCGGCATACAAACCTAATTGAAGGCATATTAACATTCCGCTCTCGTACGTATTAAGAACAGTTCAAGAATATTGTTTCGCCAATGTCGTTTAGAATTCAATCGGCTTCTTGTGATCAAACTGAAAGGGAATGCAACTTGATATGCAGGTGCTTGGAAGAAGGGGCTGAGGAGTTTCTTTTGAAGCCACTTCAGATATCGGATTTGAAGAAGCTTCAGCCTTACCTGATCAAATCCCTGGAACAACATTCTACTTCTGACAGCAGCATTGACAGTAACTATGGTTGCGACGCTCTTGTAGTCGAGGAGATTGGTGCTGAGGATCACAATGGCCAAGGCAAAATCATTGACGAGACAAACAAGGGTAGCTTGATCATGAATAATAGTAATGCCAGTAGTATTAGCAAGAGGAAGGCAGCGTCTACTGAAACAACATCAGAGAGACTACCCAAAATGAAAGGTTTAGTTGTAGCTTAGAACTTGCATGCATATTCTACTAGTACTAGTTTGGATATGGTGAATTGGTAATAACTTATATATATATGTACTGCGGGTGGTATATGAATCAATTGAAACCATATTTTCATCCACAAATATCATTTCCATCTCTCCAGCTATCAGAGGCCGCAAAGGAATTCTGAGCTCCAACAGCTCAAGCTTTTCGGTTTATTACGATTGGAGAAGAAAAGTAGCTAAAATCCGGACATTGCAACTCATGTTGGAAACTATAAATTTTGGTAACTTCAAACACTTCTTTAAATTAAACTGGTTCAAGGGTATCACTAAATGAACAAAACTGCACACTATCACAACTACACTATCCCTCAAACTATTGTAGCTGATGAAAGCACCTCTTGTTTTATTCTGGTAAAGGAAAAAAAAAAGACATAACTATAACTACTCGGTAGGAGGAGGACATGGGGAGGTAAGTCGGACATTGTTTTATGCTCTACCAATCTCTCAAAGTCAGATTGTATCCCTGCCTCCATAATATCCAACTAGCTGCCTCAATGTCTGTTCTCCATCAAAGGTTACTCTCCTGTTGATCAGAAAATTCACTAGAGTTAACTCCAAAGAACACAAGAGACAAAATGTGGTGATTTCTTTTCTAAATATAAAGAACTCAGTCTACCTCTTTAGAGCTCATCTTTCCCGGATTCTTGTTCTTCTGTTTTAGTCTCAGTTTTGTCCCGATTCTTTTCGATGTAAGCAATGAGGCTTTCCTTGGACCGGTCATCCTCATCATAGGACAAGAGCTTTCCACTTGCTGTCTTGAAGTACAAAGTTGGATAGTACTTCACATCAAACTCACTTGGGAGATCATTGGCAGTAGCATCCTGGAAAGATGAAGCAAGAAATAAATAACATCAAGATGAATGCTTCACAAACTAATACTATAACATGTGTAGAAGAACTGGAAAGCACAAGAAAGAAGGGTTGAAAGGCAATTTTGTAGAAATCATATATCGCAACAAATTTGAGGAAAGCATATACCAATAAAATGGTTTGGTAGCTCGCATCTATGAATGAGAGATTCTGATTAAGGATCACTATCTTTGAGCTTCTGAGTTCAGAACAATGATAAGAACAAAAGAGCAGAGAGTAAGATACAAACCATCTTTGCTATAACAACTTCAGGATCTTTTTCAAATGACAGAGCAACTTCATCCAAGATTGGAGCGAGCTTCTTGCAGTGTCCACACCATGGAGCATAGAACTCAATTAGCACTGCAGAATAAACAAACTCACATTAGACATCTAGATAACCACAGAGCAACTATGTATTGAGATTGTTTGCTTCCATCACTGTAGGCAAAAAACAATCTTTTTCTACTTCTCTACTAGGTATGTTACACATCCTTGATAACATGTGAAGGAAATAAAATATACTGCCAGGCAGGAATGTAATGTGTAATGAACTATTACAAGAATTATCTTGTTTCACAAAAACTTATAAAATAAAAATAAAATAAAAACACAAAGAAATATAATGCACGCACCATTTTTCCCAGACTGGAAAACTATGTCTTGGATGCTCTCAGCAACTACTACTTTTACAGGCTCATCGTTTTTCTCAGGGATGGGTTCAGATTTCTTGAATGGTGCTACTTTCCCATCCTGCAAGTGTAATTCAGTCAATAAGTCTCAATGGGTATAAGCGAAAATTAGACAAGTGTAAAATTGGGAATCTTATGATACACTGCAAGACAAGTGCATCACTAGACAGAAATAGAAGCCTGACCTTGTATTCCTTCACCCAAACTGAAATATGATCTGGCTCCAAATGTGGTTTCAAAAACTTTTGTCCGTCATTGGTCTGGATGATGATGAGTGGCACTTGGCTTTCTTTGAGTCCAAAGTACTGTCATTAACAAACATCAGATCATTTCACATGTCATATAACTATATAAGCTATCCACTAAGGAGTGTGGGTATCATACGAGGTCTAGCCAAGTAAAGACATTACCTGAAAGGCACCTTGACTAGCCTCAAGATCTCCAACCAAAAAGCTTATGCCTTCTCCTTTGTATTTCTCAGCAACTTCACGATACTTTGACTTAAAAGCATCAGCAACGTCACTGCTGAAGTTCAAGAACAACATAGCCTACAAATTTTAAGACTGCAGTTAGAATACTGTTTATCACTGTATCACATAGAATAAACAAACCAGAGTTATAGTAAAGATTTTAATAGCATAACCTCAAGCATGGGATATGCTTGAAATAAGTCCAAATTATGCAAAGTCAAAAAGGCAAACATTAAAGAGAACATAACAAATCGTACACAGGAATCCCCAGGGGCATCAGTATTAGGATAGATGAATTAAATTAGGCCACAATATACCTTATCACTTGCACCATTGAAGAACTTGATAACAAAAGGATGGTTGTCTGGGTCATTGTTGAATTCTGTAACAATTGGCAAGCTGGACACTTCAATAAACTTCTCAAGAGCCTCAACATTGAATTCCTGAAAGCATGGTTACCTCATTAACATTTGTCACCATTATTCATAATTATAAAATGAAATAGACGCCTATAATTTGTCCTTAATAGCCACCCTAAATGTAATAGCATAAAGTCTGTCTTACCTTAGAATCAACAAAGAGTTCATCGAATGGCTTGAATAGTCTAACCACTGGCCCAGACACAGATGATTCACCACGGGGAAGATGCTTAGCATCAAGAGTGTGACCAAATTCGTAATCAGAACGCAACTTCTGAGCTAGAGCCATGAAATTCTCATACTCCTCTCCCGAGAACTTCTCAAAAACACCAACCTGCAAAGAAGTGAAATAAAGTGGTTATAACCAGCTGATACTGCTTGAGAAGATAAGATCAAATCAGGAAACAAAATGAAACAATGTAAACTTACAATAACTATCTTCTTTTCCCCAACAAGGGTCGTTGCCTCATCAGCACTCATTAGTTCAGCCGAGGCTGGACCACTTTGTTTCTTCAAATAAGAAACAATACCATCAGCTTCACGAGGACCCTTGTATTCCTGGATGATCTTCCCACCATCTCTCAGAATCTTGATTGTGGGGAAACCCTTAACATCATAGTCAGAAGCAAGTCCTTTGTTTGCTTCCTCATTCGCATCAACTTTCGCAAGAATGACTGGTGGATCATTGCTGCTCAAGATAGATGCAGCTTTCTCAAACTACACATCACCAAAAATGAGAGAAAGAACATACAGTCAGATGACAACAAAACAATTACGAAGAAAATGCAATTTCGCGACAGAATGGTTCTGAAATATAACATTTCCATACCTCTGGAGCCAGCTTCTTGCAGTGTCCACACCTATAAGAACACAAGGAAAACGAGATTAAGACCGAATTCAAAAACATGGTAACTACCACAATATAATTGCTCTTACACTAATAGATCAACAATTCAAAGTATAAATTCCATCAAGTCATGGCTCAAAAGATTATGAACATATGGCGATTGCATTGCATTTTACTCGTATCATGTTAATTTGGCACAAATTTTAACAACAATACCTTTTATCATCTACAAATGATATCAGGCAGTAGTCAACCACTGCATGCAGTAAGAAACACGAGCAAATACCTTTGAGCTTAAATTCACCTAAACATATGATAATTCAAACAAACTAAACAAATCTACGATGCGAATTGCAATTTTAAACATGTCCAGACACATATTAAGCAGACTCCAGATTCAAATACCTCCAAGCATAATTAACAATACCGATCAAAATCAAAACGGAATCAAAGGACGGTAAATATTCACAAAGCGAGAGTAATTACCATGGGGCGTAGAACTCGACGACGACGAAGTCGTGCTTGCTGACAGTGTCAGAGAAGTTGGAGCTGTCCAGAGTGAGGACGAACTCCTTCGATTCAGCCTCGTCGGAGCGGATCCCGGTGAAGCAGAGCGCGACGAACAAGGAGAGGCACAGCAAAACCCTAGATGATGACGTCATTGCCGCAGTTCGTTTTGGTCTATGAGAGTCTCTGTGTGTCTGGGTTGGCTTTTCAAGGGCGAGAGAGCCGAGAGGAGAGTGTGTGATCGGGTTAGCGAGAGAACGAGACAGACATGGTAGTCACACGTGACACCTCTCGGAAACGTATTGCCGTTTTTAGTACTCGCGCGACTGTCTGATTGGCTGGTACTCGCTCTAGATTTCTTGGATTTTCCACGTGGGCAATTTTGATTGGATTTGTCTCGTCACAGCTATTTTGACTCGCGATTTGGAAAAAATCACAAAATGTATCAAGTGTGGGTTTGGTGGTCCACGACTAAGTTTACTGACAAGGCTGAGACCTATAAGGAGGCGACACGTCACGGAGCACGGCTTCGTGGCCATTCATTTCTGTATAAGATTTTTATTCTGTTTTGTTTGAAAAGTATAAATCTCTGTAATAACTAATAAGCCTTTCTGGACTGGTAATTAATTTGCTTTCAACATATTGTATAGGAAAAAGTGAAAAACATAACATAGATGGGATGCGAATTACAGGTCAGACGAATTTTCTGATCTATTTCTTTTTCCGCCATTTGGGATTGCAAAAACACAGTATGATAAACACAATCAGCAAAATTTTATGTCACCACCCGTTAACAGACGGACAAGAAACAGAGACCAAAATTTCTAATAGCTTTGTTATAATTTTTTTATTATAGAGAAACAAAAAACATAATTTATTATGCATTTTATGTTTTAACTCTAATAGATTTCTTATTTTACAAATTTTTTAAAAATATAGATAATGTTGTAAATATAAAAAAAATTATTCTTTTTCTCATCAAATTCTCTAAAATAAGAGATATATTTAGAGAATATGTTAGTACAAAACAGCCAGAATATTTCTTAAATTGAAAAAAAAAAACTCGAATATGAGAAAGGACATATAACAGCGTTTCATTCTCCAGTAACAGACCACAAAACAGCCACCTAAAAACCAATCAACCAATGAATGAATTTTCCATTTTGTTGTCTGTACAAAGTTGCTCTATCATGTCAAAATACGAAATGTATCCAACTTCCACGCAACCCGGGGGATTCTAAAACCCTCTACTATTCCTTCCCTAAACCATCTTCTAAAGTCTCTCTATTCATAAGACTGCCTAGATTCACTACAGACTTGGTGCTCTTCTCTTCTCAGCTAATCTGCTATCTCAAAACGTATCCAATCTATAGGTGACTGAACTGCCTGACTATACATATAATTAAGGGGATGAGCTAAAACTTTTATGAGACTCCAACATTTGGATCTGACCTGCTCGTGAACCTTCAGCGCCTCTGAAGTGAAACTACCCAAAGCCTCGAAAATGGGAATCAAACTGGTCTGCAAACTGTTAGAAGCTGCACTGTTAACCAATTTAATAGCCTCGCCTTCTCCTCAGAAAATTTCTTCCTCATCGAGTCCAGATCCACCGTCAGATCATCCACTTTCAGAAGTGGTAGTTTTTGACCAAGCAGATTTGTTTGATGATCCCTTTTCATCCTCTCTATCTGCAGTTTTCTAATCTGGTCTTCCAGATCCTTGGAGAGGCCTTCTGCTTTCATCCTTTGACGTTTCGCCTCGTCCTGCCTTTCCCATAGCTGGTGTAACGTTGATGCAAAATCAAACATAGCATCTGCCACTGCTTGCTGGGATATTCTTTCCATTGCTTGGAACCAATCATTGCATATTACAAAAGTAGGAGGAGCTCCCACCCGGCTTGGGGAGAATGGGGCAACACCATCGGGAGTTTCTTCAGGTTCGCTATTGATGCACCTTGAAAGCCAGCTATTTAAGGACTCTACGTAAGATTTTTGAGTGTCGACCCAACTGTTAAAACTACTGCACCAACTCAAAAGCTCCATTTCAAGTTCAAGAGTAGCTTTCAAACCAGAATCTTTCCGAAGGTTCGCATTCACCTTAAGGGATCAAAATTTGCTGTCCATAATAACTTTGAACTGCTTCTGGTGGCAATTAAGCATGGATTTCCACATTCTGATCAATCTGCAGATAAGAAGACTTCCACTATCAAGTATCAACAATAGAATCCCAACAAAAAACTACGTGAAGAACTAACATATGAATGGAATGCGATTCTATTCAACTTTCCCCTGAAATGTATCATACAAAAGCAACTACACAACTGAAGAAAAACTAAGTTACCATTCACTCTTATAAGTGAAAGGGATCATGAATGAGAAAGTGACTATAAAGAGTACACCAAATCAACTAGGACAAAATTAAAGCAGGACCTAAAAATTAACCATGTGGATAAGCTTGAGAATGTGGAGGCTTATTATGAATCACCACCAGCTTATACCTTCTCACCACTGAGAGAATATCATAGTACTTGAGTTAAAAATAAATAAGATATCAGAAGTTGAAGCACTGCTGACTAACGCAAAAATGACCGACAACAAAGCTAAAGAAAGTTTGCTTTTAAAAAGAAGTATAGCAGTTCGTTTACCCATGAATCAATTCGGTGATTTGGGGGAACAATTCTTCATCTCTCAACTTATGTATCCTTCTCGATATGGCATCCACAGCTCTGATACAGACATTGATTTTTGTCAGCAATTTTCGAATAGAAGCCTGTGTAGCATCAATCTTAGCAGACTTGGCTCCATGTTCATCTAGTCTTCTCAATCTTTTGCACTCCTTTTCATAGAAAACCCGTAGTTTTTCCTCGTCCTAAAAGTGGTGTATGATTAAATGAATGTCAACAGAAGCATGAACCAAGGCACTTAACAAATTTGATGGTAAAGGACACAGATGTTAAAAAAGTCCAGTCTCGACATTTCTAAATTACATGAAGGAATGGTCAAGAAAAGCATGATCAAATCATATACTCAATGAGACACAGCCGTTTTCCATGTTCTCTTACCTGAACTTCCTTGTATAACTTTTTCTCCCGTGCATGAAGTTTCTCCAACGTTGCTGCAAGGTTCCCAGACTTGAAATCTTCGCCAGGTTCTCCATGGTAGGCTTTTGCCATCTTTATCATTTTATGAGATAACCTTACCCACGGTTTGGATGAAGGATGTGAAGATACCATGGAAGGTGCTACAAGGTACAAAATCCTTGAAAATATCACTGCATAGAGGTGCTACAAGTCTTAATAAAGCGGCAAGAGTAATGCTTCTTTCAAATATCATATCATGAATTATTAATAAAAATTAAGAAGCCAAAACACTTGGAAATAAAATAGAAGAAGCCAAAACAATTGAAATTTCCTATATAACAATCTTCCTCCCTCCCAAGTTACTGTTCCTCGCAAGTTACTGTACATTTTACTGTTTAGAGGAGTTTTCCGTCTATTCTCCCTCTCCCTTTCCTCTTCAAAGTTAAACCCTCGATCTCTCTCCTCTCTCTCTCTGTTCTCTCTCATAGTACAAAGGTGGGATTGTAACTGGATAAGATAGTTGAAAGCTCTACTTAGTACAGTAGTGAGCTTCAGCCTTTTTCCGTTCAAGAAGTCCGAGTCGGTCTAAGGAGGAGAGGGCTTTGCTGTTTCTACTGCAACTCCAACTAAACCTTACCCAAAAACCCATTTCCAAACAAGGAAGCCGCATCCAAATCTTAAAGCTCAACACTTGACTACGAGTCCCGACCGGAGCTTAACCAAGGTCTCTCTCTCTCTCTCTCTCTCTCTCTCTCTCTCTCTCTCTCTAGGTAATCTCTGTTTGATTTGCATTGGTGAATTTCAGATACCCATTTCGATTTGGTTTTTGAATCGGACCCAACAATATTATGCACACGCAAGTCCCAACTTGAAACATAAGCAATCACACCTAATAATAAGAACACAGTAGGTTCGCGTGAGCCATTTGGGAAAACCCATAACTCTAGAAACATAAGAAATCCCATTTCGATTTGCATTGGGTTTTGTGTTTCTTGACATATATTTGACTACCCACTTGGAAAAATCTCATAACTTTGGCTCAATCTTGGTGTATATCTGGATGTTCCCTAAACCCATAACTACCCAGAAAAGACTCTGTGTTGAGTATATGAATAAGTCCCTCTGATAAGAAATGTCTATGCTAGCAAGTTTAGTGTTGGGGTATATGGACTAGATGGTAACCATCCTGTTATATGTGCTGGTAATCAATACATATATTAAATGGCTGTTATGAATGCATTTATTTGTAGGAAAATCTATCGAGGTCTGGTTTTGTTGCAATAGAGAGGAATAGGAAAGCCGTAGTATGATTGAGACAGAAAAATTAAATTGTGATGGTCTAACTGTGGAGTCCTTTAGTTTTAGTTTATCTTTGTGAACACAATAACGAAAGTAAAAGGCCCAAAATCATGAGAGCATCTGACATCAGTAATACAAACATAATGATTTTAGAAGTGAATGCCTAATACAGTTTTGTGTACCAATAGTTTACCATGATTCCTATGCTGGTTGAAGTGAGAGTGAGGGAGGCACAATTGTAATGCAAACCATTGATAAGATTTAGGGATAAAATGGCCATTTCTTTAGCATTGGACTGATGTTGAAGATCTTCAATTAGATAACGTCGCCATCTCCAATTAGATAACGTTTTGGTTTGATGTGTTTGTTCATATTCCAATAATAATGTGTTTGTTCGTTTGTTAAGGAGAAAATGTGTTTGTTCATATTCCAATAATAATAGTGTTTTGATATGAACATCTGTTTACATCCCTCAACTGTCTTTAATGCCTTCATTCACCTCCATACTTCAAATTTTAATCCAAATTTTAAAACTATACCCAAAAACCCCAACGAAAAAGCAAAGATGATATAATTGGTACCTATTCAAACTCAAAACAAAACACAAAACGCTGAAATAGAGAACTTGGGAATCTCTCTCCATCTCTGTCGTGGTTTTGCACCGAACCTCTTGAATCCCAACATCGATCTCTCTCCATCTCTGCCGCCGTTTCTAGCGAGGTTTGATTGGTTTTCTAAGGAACAGGTTCATCCAGGTCTTCTTTTGCTTCTTTTTCAACTTCATGTTTTTGGTTTCTGATTTCATATTCTTCATGGGTTTTGGCTCTTCTCAGTTGGGTTATTGCTCTTTTATGCGCCTCCTCTTTCTCTTTGCAATCTAAGACCTCTGCCTCTCTCTTTGCAATTTGAAGGTAGGAGTTTTCGATCTATTAAAGTAATGCATTATATATCAGTTGTATATCTAATGCTGGATATAGAGCGAGCTAGCTACCTAGCATGCATTTCTATCCAGAATTGGGAGTACTACTATGCTGGAAATCATAGATTGATGGATATATTTGGATCATGATCGATGTTATGGGACAGATCAATCTTTTAGATTTCTTTTGTATTGTTTGTGTGTTTGATGCTTTGATTGATATGGAGTTAGGTGTGCGTATTGTGGAGTTAGATTAGATTCGGTTTTACATTTTGGTTTGGGGCTTTGAATTTTGCTGTGATTTTGAAACCATGCGAAACCCATATAATTGGGTATTACATGTAATATTTGAGTGCCGTGTTGGGATTAGATCAGTTGATAGATGATTGGGTTGGTTTGGATTATATCTGTTCATGGGTCATTGGCCAAATCGATGTTGGGTTTCAATTGGATGAGTGGTCGAGAGAGTGACAATGTAATGGTAGTGTAGAGAGAGATTCCGATTATCGAGTGATGGGTTTGTTCTTTAAAATTATAAGAACTTTTATTGTTTATGTCCTTCGTCTTTGTTTCCTCTCTATCTTGCTCAACTTCTAGGGTATAAGAACTGTATAGGAGCATCTGATTCCATATTTGTAAGGTTTTTGATTGTGAATTTGTGAAGGTTATTTGAGTGAAATTAAGATTGGGTGGAGTGGTGATGTATATATATAGAGATGGTGAGGGGATTCGCTTATATATATGGTTATATATATGGAGATGGTGATTATGTGTGTTTTCGAAACTTATATATATGTAGTGTAATTCTGTGTTTTTTTTGTCATTAAGCTTTCTATGAATGGAGGGAGGGGTTGGATATGGGTATCGTAAAGCTATTACATAATTAACAAAAGTTGTTTGCTCTACAGGGTTGGATCTCCCAATTTCAGCGTATAAGTTTTGTTGGTTGAGTTTGGACTTTTGCTCCTTCAAGGTACCAATTTTTTGTCCTCTCCTCTCTCCTCCTTCAAACGGCACGATTGTAAGGTTTTGATTCGTCTCCGCCTTGATTTCCATTTCAGTGTATGGTTGTTATATATGATTGGTTTTTGTGATTGTTTTTGGTATGGATTGTTTTTGTGATTTCGATTTCGGTATATGGTTGCCAAGTGTATGTGCCGGCGGGTGCTGAGAGCCCAGCAAGACTGTGTGACCTGTCAATCTATCGTTTTTGACCGAGAACCTTTTGCTAGCATGCCCTTATGATTTTCTTTGTTTCAGTCATTTGCCCGCCCTAACTGCTTACAAGTCTGTGTCTTTGTGTTTTTTATTTGATGTTCTTTTGATTAGTGTTGCATCGTTTGGGTTCCGGAGGTGATGATTTTGTTTTCGTCAAGTCAAGTCATGGCATGGTTTATATAAATTTGTTGTTCTTTGAATGATGCAGCAGCGGTTTTTACCCCTAGGCCTGGGTAAGAGAACTGCCTCACAGAATTCTCGATCCTGATTTTGAACATCAATGGGAGTGAATTGATTGTATAAGGACAGTAGATGCAGGCCACACTAATGTGAGTTGTACAATAATCATATGTATTAGCTTAAGCATGTCATATCTATGAATGGGAAGTGTTACTAAGTACGAAGTTTTTATCTTGAGATTTATATAGAGTTGCTTTAGTAGTTCCAGTGGCCATGCTTTTTCATGTCTCCAGTTTAGTTTTGAATTATGTTGGAGGTTGTTCATGCATGGATTCTTATTATTAGAGCATATGTATGTACTCTTTTCCAAAATAGAGGTTTCTTTACTTTTCATTTGGCTAGGAAAGTTTACTCTTAATTCAAGTGGTTACTTAAATTGATCCACGTACGTAACCGAGTCAAAACCTTTTGTAGTACCACTCACCTAAAAGTCCAGCCTACTCTTAGTCAGCTTGGTTACTCAGATCCCAAGTCATTAATTTCTATATTTTGATCGTCCAACACATAATTATATGTATGTACATGAAACCGATTGTGGGTGGAGGCAAAAGATAGAAAAGGTAACTTCATGACTTTTGTGTCTTAGGTCTCTTTTAGGTATGCTAAAGCTTCGTTTGACATTTTTGGATTTGAGGAAATAGTTGTAGATTGAGTTTATCGGTTCTTTGATCACTTGGATTATAAATGAAACTACTAATTACAACTGTTTATCTGTCTTTAGTGCTAATATGAAGGCACTAACTCGGTTAATGTTTTGAAGAATCTATATTTCACGCCTAAGCAATGTTTTTTATCGGATTACTGTACACATTTCTCATATTTGGGCAATGTTAGACCGGAACATTAGCATCTGTATTACCTGAGCTCCAAATTAGCTTCAAATTAGAGGTCTTCTATTTGATCTTATCAATTTATGTAACTTATGTAACTTAAATTTCAGATAAGACTTTGTATCAATTTATATTCTTTGAAAGCTTTGATGTTTCAATCGGTTTGTACTATGGTTGATGTTATGTTACTCTTATGATTTGATATTTGCATGAGTTTTGATTTTGATTTTCAGTTCATATAGAATATATATTGTTTTAGTGATTACATAACCGTGCCTCGCGCGCGGGCTTTCAACCTAGTGATATACTATTAGCTAACAAATAGTTAGATAACCCTTTTGACAGCACTCTATACAGGATCATTCCTACTCAAACAATTGAACAAAAAATTTGAAACTGCAGCTATTATAAATGATTCATAGACCCTAGTTAATCCTATGTTGCACACCTATTTGCACCAAATTTTATTTGTAATATGCAGAGTTGTAAAATTCAGTGAACATGAACTACCGTCCACTACTTGTCTAAACAAGGCTTACGATGCCAATATTCAATAACGAAGAAAGAAGTACAGGGAAAGAGATATGCATAGAAAAATAACGATAATTTAAGAACATTGCTGCGCAAAGCTTCAAAGATTTGTTAGTGATGTGAGTTTTATTCTGAATTATCAATATTAGCTTTTAGTATACTTATGAGTTGGAAAAGCAAACTAACTTCTGGACTTCTAAAACCAAGAGGTACAGTGAGACGCAGAGGCTGTACTTAAAGTTATACTCGCAAGAACAGAAACAAAACTATAGTGTTACATGAGATAGTAAAAGCATGATCAAGTAGCAAAAGAATTCCAGGTTAAACTAGTACCTTTAAGAGCAGCAACTCTTGACTGATAAGGCACAGCTTGCCCACCTCAAGCAGCAAAGCAACCACCTAGCATAGCTGTGGTTCGTGCACGAGCGGATCGGACTCCTTGTCTGACTCCGTGATGAATGTAACGCCCTTGCGGTATATGCCTAATGTTGGTTCTCCTGTCGTGCAGTCGATGGAAGAGGAACGAGCGCGAACTGTGGCCGAAGACGTCGGGTTGGGAGATGCCTCTGAGTCTTCGGGGTCGTCGGGTGGGTTTTCTTCGTCGGGGCCGTGGGGCGAGGAGCGCGTGCGAGGGGGAAGCCCATGCCCTAGTTTGCGGAAGGCGGACGGATGTATTGGGTGCTTCCCGACGGAGTACCGGTGCAGGAGCCCGAGAGGGCGCCCTCGGTGAAGGAGATGGCGCGATGGGCGCGCGACTACCATATTCCTTCATCCGTGAAGCTGAGGATTCCTGGGAAGGCTGAGACGTTCACACGGCCTCCGCCCGGTCATATATGCGTGAGCAAGTTCCACCTGAAGGCGAGCATCAAGCTGCCTCTGCATCCGTTCTTCCAGTACATGCTGGCCTTGCTGAGGATTTCGCTTGGTCAGTGTGGGCCGATGCTGACCCGCACGCTAGTGGCCTTCTTCAACATCTTCCGTCTGAGCGGGTTGGATCACCCGACGCGGGCGAAGTTCCTTCACTTCTTCTGCCTCAAGCACTCCTCCCGCCGAAGGGATTCAGGCACCTTCACCGTGGAGCCACGGGTGAAGTGGTGGTTGGTCGATCCGCCTAGCTCGTCGACCTCGTGGCGTACGATCAGCTGCTTGGTGGGAGGTGACTGAGAATTTGGCTCCTTCTCCCCGGAGTATGTGGCTAACACGCACCGTATTCATCGAGTCCCCCAGCGCTTCTATCCTCTCAATACCAACGAGTACCCTATGACGCCTGTGGAGGAGGCCAGGGTTGCTCGCCTAAAGTTTGTCTTTGACCCGACGCTCGAGACGAGACACTTCTGGGTAGCGTGCCATTGAGATCTGATCGAGCGCACGCGTCTGGCCCGAGCACCTGGTCTGTTCGGGCATCTGATACCTGTTTTATTTTGCATGTTTACGTGTATTTGATAACTGTTACTAACCTTTCGTTCGTGCTTGTTTGTAGCAAAAATGACCAAGTCCAAGGCCACTGAGAAGGACGAGGCCCTCCAGCACCACATGGAGTTGCTGCTATCGAGCGCTGAGACCGTGCGCCAGGTCGTGGATGACGGGCACAGTGGACTGGTCGTGGGGGATACGGTCCAGGCGAGGATCCCGGCGCCGAATGTTTCTGATCACGCTCCTGCTATGCGTGCGGCCGCCGTCATCGTCCCGCGGGTGCGTGTTGCTGAGGGGTCTAGGCTTCCTCCGCCCGGGTCGTCTGCTGCTCGGAGTCAAGATCGGGTCGAACGAGATCGCCTCTCTCGTGAAAAGGAGCAGCGGCAGACGACGCGCGACCAGAGGCGCGTAGAGCAGAGGGATCGGCTGGAGGCCTCCTTGAACTCGGGCTCGCGAATCCGGGTCTCCCAGTTGTCTAGTGGTGCAGATCTTTCCACTGGCTCGCCTGCTCCAGAAGGTGGGGCCGGTCATCCTTTCAAGCACTCTCGGACGGATGCTGCTGGCTCGGCGGCGGTGGAGGTTGGTGGGGATGCGACTCGCGTCCTTCTTAAAAGTCTCCACCAGTCCTTGGATAGGGCATGTCATCGCTCCAGCATCTGCTGCAACCGGGTCCTGCCCCTGCCCTTGATGGCTTGGACCGGGCCTTCAATGTGTGCGCCAAGCTTCAGCATCAACTTTTCTGCTTGCGCGCGCGCAAGAATTTGGAGGAGCTGACTCGGTTGAGGGCCGAGTCCCGCCAGGCTACCATGGCCCATGAGAAGCTGCAGGCCGGGCTCTCCAAGGCGAACGAGCTGGCCGAGCGGAAGGCCACCCGGGTGAACGAGCTGACTCGGGAGCTTCGGGAGGGCGCAGAATGGGAGACCGTGCTGAAAGCCGAGCGCGACAGTGCCTTGGCCGAGGTGGTGCGGGTACACGCGGAGGCTGCCAATCGCATAGCTGAGATGGAGTTCCGGCTGATTGAGGCCGAGCGCCATGCCTGGATGGAGGATCAAGTCCAGCTTACCCAGGCTGAGGCCGTTGCTACTCTTAAGGAGTCGGATGACTTCTTGGAGTTGGTGACGGCTGAGGCAGAGGAGCAGGTGGCTGCTTTTCGGGTGGCTGTGGCCCCGTTTATTGATCTGGAGCGCTACCGGGCACATCTGCAGGCGCGGCTGGCTGGAGCGGCTGGCCTCTCTACCGAGAATGATGAGCAGCCGAAGCCCGAGCAGCCCAAGGTGGTGGTGGAGCAGCAGCAGCAGCCCGAGCAGCAGCCCAAGGTCGTGGTGGAGCAGGCTGATACAACGGACGCGGAAGCGGATGTAGAAGTAGTGTAGTAGATTTTTTCCTTCTCTTTTTTTGTAATTTGTAGGTAGGATTTTGTAACTGGCCGTTCATGTCCTTAAGTAATGAAGTCTGTTTTCTTTTCCGTATGCGTGTGCTTGCTCTCTATTTTTGTATGGTATTTTCACTAAGTGTTACATCAAAGCGAACATTCTATCCCCAGTCCCCGAGTATCGGGTGGACAGATCACGAAAATACATGACGTAATAAAAAGAACTTAATGAAAGTACTTCCGCAAGTGCTGGATGTTCCATGGGTGTCGTAGTCGTTGACCTTGCATATCCCTTAGGTAGAAGGTGTTGGGGCTTACAACCTCGTCCACGACATATGAGCCTTCACACGGTGGACGGAGTGCCCTGACCTTCTGTTGTATTGCTTCATGACCCAGTCCCCCTGTTGGATCGGTCGAGCCCGAATGCGCTGGTTGTACAACCGGGCGATTCTCTGTTTGTTCGCGGCATTGTGGAGATGTGATGTGTCCCTCATTTCTTCTAGTAGGTCGTTGTTGAGTCGTAGCCCTTCCTCGTTCATGCTCGGATCGTACCCCTCGATCCGCGGGCTCTGGTGGGTGATTTCTAGAGGTAGCACAACCTCTATTCCGAACGTTAGACTGAACGACGTTTCGCCCATGGCCGTACTGGCGGTTGTTCGGATGGACCATAGGATCTCTGGGATGACCTTGGGCCAGCGCCCGTATCCTGCCTCCCTGGGCTCAATGTCCTCGATCTTCTTCTTGGTGCCTGCCTTGATTATTTTGTTTGCCGCTTCTACCTGCCAGTTTTTCTGGGAGTGCGCTGGTGATGCGAATACGAGCTATGTTCCTTGCCGTTTGCAGAAGGCCGTGAGCCGAGGGTTGTTCAACTGTGGTCCGTTGTCCATGATTATGCTGATCGGGGTCCCGTAGCGACAAAAGAGGAACCGCCAGAGGAAGCGTTCGACCTTTTCATTGGCTGGGCTTCGATGAACTTGGTGTGGTAGTCGATGATGACAATCAGGTACTTGTATTGCCCCTTAGATTTTGGGAGTTCCCCGATTAAGTCCAATCTCCACTGTGTGAAAGGTACGGGCGATAGGAGGATTGAGAGCGAGACGGCGGGCGCGTGGTAGTGGTGTGCGTGCAGCTGGCACTGGTGGCACTTGCTCGTCAGTGTTGTGGCGTCCGCATGGATGGTGGGCCACCAGAATCCGCACCGGAGGGCCTTGTGCGTCATTGATCTTGCTACCGCGTGGTGGCTGCACGTGCCCGAGTGGATCTCTTGTAGGATTGTGTTGCCCCTCGTCGGGAGGATGCACTTGAGTCTCGCCTAAGTCTTTCCTCGTCGATAAAGCATGTCATCCCTCATGCTGAAGTTTGCCGCCCGTGCGACGACGGTCCTGGCCTCTCGCTTGTCTTCTGGTAGTTCCCCCCTTGCCTTGTATGCGATGAGAACGTCTATGTAACTGCGTTCGTGCGGTTCATTTGCCAGGATCTGTTCTGCTCCCGAAATGCTTGGTCATCGCAGTACTTCGACGATCCGCTGTCCTGGTCCGAAATGGACGGGAACCGTAGCCAATAGGGCCAGTTTGTCTGCCTTCGCATTAAGTCCCCGGTGTATGTGGTTGATGTTGACGTATTTAAACTTGCTGATCAACGCCCTTACGTGCTTGAGGTAGGCGATCATAGACTCTCCTTTCGCCTGGAATTCTCCCTCGACCTGGCTCACCACCAGCTGTGAGTCGCTGAATATGTTTAGGTCGGGCGCCTCCGAGTTTTTGGCCAGCTGTAGGCCTGCGATGAGCGCCTCGTACTCGGCTTCGTTGTTGGTCATTTTGAATTCAAATTTGAGGGCATACTCTGCGTTTACTCCCCTGGTCCGGTTATGATGATCCCGGCGCCGCTCGTCTTCTTTGTACATGATCCATCGACGTAGAGGTTCCACTTCGACAGTGGTCCTGCCTCGACTTCTAGTTTCTCGGATGCCTCTACCGTTGGGCCTTCGGGCGCACCGGTCGGCGTCGCCTCTGCTTCTGTATATTTGGCGATGAAGTCTGCCACTGCTTGCCATTTTATTGCTGTTAGGGGCTTGTACTGGAGGTCGAACTCGCTGAGCTCGACTGCCCATTTCGCCAGGCGGCCACTGTGGTCGGGCGACTAGAGGATCTGGCGCAGGGGCGCGTTTGTAAGGATGTGGATGCTGTGGGCTTGGAAGTATGGTCTCAGCCGTCGGACGGCGGTGATGAGTGCAAGCGCCATCTTCTTGATCACGGGGTATCGGGTTTCAGCGCCCGTCATGCCTTTTCCTGAAGAAAAAAAACGGGCAGTTCCGTGCAGTCCTCCCTGCGGACGAGGGCTGAGCTGACAGTTTGAGGGAGGCGGCCAAGTAGATATACAATACCTCCCCTCGGATGGGCCTGGATAGGAGTGGGATTGAGGCTAAGTATTCCTTGATCTGGAGGAATGATGCCTCGCATTCGGGCGTCCATATGGCCTTTCGCTTGTTCGTCGTTCGGAGGGCTTTGAAAAACGGGGCGCACTTGTCCGAGTAGCAAGATATGAACCTATTTAGCGATGAGAGTTTGCCCGTGAGGCTCTGTAGATCCGTCTTCTTGACGGGCGGCTTCATGTCGATGATCGCCCTCACCTTGGCGGGCGAAGCTTCGATACCCCTCTAGCTTACGATGTACCCCAGGAATTTGCTATTTGTGACCCCGAACGTACACTTGGCCGGATTCAACCTCATGTCGTTCTTGATTAGGACATTGAGCACAGTCCCCAAGTTTTGGACGTGGTCGACCGCCTGGACGCTCTTCACAAGTATGTCGTCCACGTAGACGTCCACGATGTTGTCTATCAAGCCATGAAACATCGCGTTCATGAGCCTCTGATATGTGGAGCCTGCGCTCTTCAGTTCGAAAGGCATGACGACGTAGCAGTACAAACCTTTGTCCGTGAAAAAGCACGTCGCCTCCTGGTCTTCAGGGTCCATGAAGATTTAGTTGTATCCTGAGTATGCGTCCATCATCGATAAGAGTTCGTGTCCGGCTGTTGCGTCCACAAGCTGGTCGATTCTGGGTAGAGGGAAGCTGTCCTTGGGGTATGCCTTGTTGAGGTCGTTGTAGTCGATGCACATCCTCCATTTCTTATTGTTCTTCTGCACCATCACAGCGTTGGAGATCCATTTCAAGTAATCCACCTTTCGAATAAACCCAATGCTCAGCAGTCGGTCCACCTCTTCGTCCATTGCTGCGTAGTGTTCCGCCTTGTACGCCCTTCGTTTCTGCTTCACCGCCCTCGCGCCGGTGTTGACGCTCAGTTTGTGGGATATAACGTTTGTGTTGATCCCGGACATGTCCTTGTACAACCATGTGAACACCTCCTGCTTCTCTTTTAATAGTGCGACCAACTGTTCGGCTATCGCGGGCGCCAATTGGGTGCCAATCTGGATCGTCTTCTCCGGATGCTCGGAAGATAGCTGGATCGACCGCAGCTCTTCGCGTTCGGGGACGGGGGAAACTGTCATCAGTCCGTCGCGCAGGTCGTCCGACGTTTCTGCCTCTGGCGCTAGTTCTTCCAAAGCCAGGATTTCTTGCCTATTCCCGGGTTTTGCTACCTCCTCGTAGTTGTAGCCCCGGACATGCCCGACTCCGTGCTCCGTCGGGAATCGTCCCAGCAGCATGTGCCCTCCGATGATCAATTTTAGCCTGCTGATCCCCGGCCTCCCGAGTATGGCGTTGTACGTGGAGGGTGTGTCCATGATGATGAAGTCCATTCGGACCTCGCTGTGCGGGGAGCCAGGGGCGCCGATACCGACCCGAATGTTGTCGCTTCCGATTGGATACGACGTCTCGCCCGTGAAGCTTGTGACGCACTCGTGGTCCTGCGTCATCTTGTGTGAGGGTCTGCCCAGTGCCGTATACGCATCCAGGTAGATCACGTTCACGGACGCCCCGTTATCCACCTGCACTTTTTTCACGAGATATCGGTCTATGATTGCGTCGATCACAAACAACAGGGTGCTGTTCTTTGGGCTCCTCTCCTCGTCTTCTGTTGTGAAGCTGATGGTCGACGGCTCCCTTCTTCCTGCCTTGTTCGTCCTTCCCGTTCCGATCGTCAGTACCTCCCTGCTCGGACGGTTGGGCGACGAAGTCCTCTCCTTGCGCTTCCCTCCGGATATCGTGCTGATCGTCCCCCGGGTTTCGACGTTCGTCTCGAGCGACCGTTCCTCGGCTCTGGGGAGGGCGATCCGTCCGTTCCTCTGCATGTCCATGAGCACCTTCTTCAGCATCATGCATTCGTTGGTGTGGTGGGTGGCGGTGTGGTGGTATTCACACCATCTGTCCGGGGTTCGACCGATCGGGGCCCTGTCCTTTAACACGTTGTTTGGCGGTTGAATCTGGTTTCATTTTTGGCGCAGTAGTTGTTCGTTCGATGGCTGGTCGATCGCGTAGACCTCCTGCTCAGCCAGTCGATATCGAGGGGCTTCCCAAGAATAGGTTCCCTGCGGTGCCGGTGCCTTCTCCCGGTCGTGTCGGATGCTTTGGTAGCCATGGGAAGACAGCCTCTGGTTATTCTATCCGTGCGCATCTCGGCTTCACTTGTAGCCTCCGCTCAATCCTCCTCTATCGTCGGTGGATTGTTGTGGCTGAGCGTCTGTGCTCTCTGGTCGGTCGATGTTGGATTCGGAGGTGGTCCCGTACACTCGCGTTTCCACTAGCGCCTTCTGTACGATCAAATCCATGGTCTCGTCGTAGTCGAGATGCTCCTTCCGCACGAGTTTTTCAACGAATGGTGTTGCGAGCATGTTATCCATCAGGGCGACCTTAGCCACCTGCTTGTCGAGGCTTCTGCATGTGCTCGCCAACGCCCTCCACCAGTAGATGTAGCTGGATAGGCTCTCGTCTACCCCATGGCAGACCTTGAGGAGGATGCCCGTGGTGTTGTACTTGCCCTGGAGCCGGTAGCGGCTTTGGAAGCTTTCCGCCAGTTCAAGGAACGAATGGATGGAGCCTGGCAGAATCTTATAGAACCAGCTTCTCGCTTCCTCGGACAGCGTCTCCTGAAATAGAAAGCACAAGGTTGAGTCCGAGTATCTGGTCCCATCCGTGGCAGACCGAAACTCGTCGATGTGTGTGCGGGGGTCCCCACTTCCGTCGAACCAGGTGACCTTCATTGTATTTGCGTTCAGGTCCCTGCCTCTCTCCAGTATGTGCGTCGAGAATGGACTAGCTCGAGGGATGAACATCCCACCTTGCCCGGCAAGCTTGTCCTTTCGTAGGCGCGACACCTCCTCCGTTAGCTCATCCATCCTCCGGAGGATCAGGGTGTTGTCCATCTGGGGCGTGCCCCTGGGTGCGAGTTCCTCCGTCGGCGTGGGTGTTCAGGTCACCCGGGGGTCGGCCCTGCCGAACGGATGCTGAAGATCCTCAACGTTGGTGTCTTCCCAGACGGGACCCCACCCGTGTTGTATCTGCTGCTGGTTGACGAGCACGTCCAGCCTTTCTTCCAGCCTCTGCCTGACCTGGCGCTCATGGTCCCTTTCGAATGTTGCTTCTCGCAGCTCCTGGAGCAGGCAGTCGGCCCATTCCTCGCCGCTCAGTCCGGGGCTGCTGCTTGTCCCCAGGTCGATCACCTGTCGCACCCGTGCGCTCGGAGGTGTTTCCTCGACGGGCATGTTGCTGATGTTTGTCTCTTGGGTATTCATGTGGGCTTTTGGTTAGTGGTGTTTATACGTGGTTTGCAATTCGTAAGTTTCCCACAGACGGCGCCAACTATTTCTACAGAATTACGCGGGACGTAATCAAGCAGAAGCAAGTACGAATAATCTTCTCTTCTTGTCCAAACCTTCGGGCTGTTCGGATGATCGGGTGCCTTTCTCTCTCTTCGGGTGTTCGGGTTATCGAGTATGCGAGTTTGCGCGTTCGGCTTCCCACTGTTAGAAGAATACAACGACAAACGGGCGGTCAGATGGTCAAGACAGGGTCGGCCTGCCTTCAACGCTCCGATGCCTAAGTTAGAAGATGTATTGGATATAATATAGTCAAGCGAACGTGTAAGAAAGTAGGTTGGAGTATTTAAAACTAGAATTGATTGCTGGGTCGAATTGAATTGCCCTTACCTGTAGTAAATGCCTTACCTATATGGGTGGGCGAGATTGTTGCTTGCTTGTGCTCTTCGATGTGGGATAGGGCTGTATTTGTTGTCATGTGGGCCGAGTATTCGGATGTGCGCTTGTCGGGCACGTGCCCAGTCGAATGGGATCGGTCTTGCGAGTGAAGTTGTAGTCCGCTTGGTGGTCTTTCGGGTGGTCGAGTAGGTGTTGATCACCTGCTTAAGTGGGTAAGTATGTTTAATCCATGAACTAATGGTGCTATACTAACAATATGCTTTCACCATATCAACCTTGAGGGCTAGCTCGTGCTTACCCCATTTCTCTTCAACTTTAAGTAGTGGAAAATCTCATGTGCAATCATCAAATTATCTTGTAGAACACGATCCGGAACAAAGGCATTATGGTTGCAACTAATAATCTCAGGTAAAATCACCTTGAGTCTATTTGCTAACACTTTGGATAGGATCTTATACAAGTTGTTACATAGGCTTATAGGCCTGAATTGTGAGGTATTTTCAGGATTAGGGACCTTTGGGATGAGAGCTATATGAGTTTTATTGATCCCAGCCAAAGCAACCTCCCCAGCCATGAAATCCTTGATAGTATCCACCACTACCTCCTTGACTATCTCCCAATATTCATGGTAGAACACCCCAGAAAATCCATCAGGCCCGGGTGCTTTTAAGGCTCCAATTTGTAGAGCAACACACTTGACTTCAGACACAGAAGCTAAAAGTTGGCCATTCGTATGCTCCGTAACTAGAGCACTCATCCCATCCAAGGTCCCCCCCCAATGTCTCTGCCCACTGGACTTGTAAACACACTTAAAGTGATCATCAAAAGCCTTGTGCACATTCTTCTTTCCCTCTAACCACACACCATCATTAGTGGATATTTTTAAGATCATGTTCTTATGCCTCCTGTTCAGCATGGTAAGGTGAAAAAATTGAGTATTATCATCACCAGCCCTAAGCCAACCGACTCTAGATCTTTGTTGCCAGTACACTTCATCGCGCCTCCAAATGACAGCAAGTTTAGCTAAAAGTGTTGCCTGTTCCATGTCATCACTCCCATCAGAGTCCCCATCCAGCTTTTGGAGCATCCTGAGGCCATCAAGGCATTCATCAACCTCCTGCATAGCGTTAAGGAAAGTTTCCTTGCTCCACTTAATTAAGAGAGATTTGCACCTCACATGATTTGCTCCCCACTTCTAAACATTGGCAATATTCCTTGTACAATTTCATCCCCTCTCAATGACTTCTTTGCGTCCATCCTCTTTGGCCCAGAATGCTTCGAATTTGAAGGAGAAAGGTCTCTTGTCTAGACTGGGAAACATCTTGAATAAGAAAGGGACATGGTTTGATCCCACCCTTGGCAAATGAGTTACCGACGATTCCAGCCACAAGTGAATCCATTATTCTTATATACAGACCCCCATCTAATCTTTCTTGGATAACCACAACACTATCTTCCATCTTAACCCAAGTGTACCTTTGACCACTGTACCCAACATCCAGTAGAGAGTTCAAATCAACAAAGCCTTTTAGATGAACATATCTCCTAGCATTCCACCTCGCACCCCAACTTTCTCAAAGTGCCATAGGAGGTCATTTAAATCACTAATCACTAACCATGGCATCCCAGCAGACCAATTCCTCATCTCAGCGGACGTCCAAAAAGCCTCCTTCTCCCTCTATACTGGAGGGCCATATACCCAGGAGACCCTAAGCTTCTGCCCCACTTCAGTAAACTGAACAATAGTATCAATTAAATTCACATAATCAAACACCACATCAACGTTAACAGAAGGTCTCTACCAAATAGATAGTCCACCAGCTGTACAAATGACCCCAGTTGGCTCCACATTATGACCCTTGTTATACACACCTCTTCCTAAATTTGTCAACATAAAAACTACCTTGATGTGTTTCAGACAAAAACACTATCCGAAGAATGGGTACGCGAATCATGTCCCTCAATGACTGAATTGTCAAGGGTTTCCCCAAACCTTGACAGTTCTAGGAGATGTAGCTCATTGTTGACTTGCAGCTGTCTGGGGCCAGCTACCAGTACCCATAATTTCATTCACACCCTATTGTGCTTCACTACTCGCTTCACCTTCCTTCTTCTTACTGCTCCTTCTTTTTCTGGTCACCCCAGTCTCCCAGACTTCTTAACTCTCTTAGAGCATCTCTAATCATTAAGTCTTATATGGGGTGCTAAACTTATATATAGACTTCAATTTAGCACTTTTCATTTAGCACTTCAATGTCTCCAATGGTTAAGGTTCTATAACAAAATTGTAATAGAGGTGTTATTACATTTTATGTGTGAGTCCCACATGCTAGAGGTGTTATACCAAGTCCTATTTTAGCACTTCATTTAGCACTTGGTCTAGATTTTTAGCCCCTAGATCCTCAACTTTTCTCTATTGGAGAAGACTTTTCTGAATAAGAGTTATAATTATAGCCCCTAGATCTTAGATCTCCTCTCCATTGGAGATGCCCTTAGGAGCCTCAGCTGGCTTATCCCTACTCTCAGGCTCTTTTTGTTTTCTGGCACTATCCGTCGCCGACGTGGTTTCTGATGGAAATTCCACAATTTGGGCCCTAGGGTTATTGGGATAGACTGGGGCAATGGATTGTTCACAGTAATTAGCAAAAGGAAAGCTAGCATTTGCATTATAGAAATCTTGCTTATTTGCAAAGGCCCATAGAGGTATTGTTTCTGGGTCAGCCCATGTATTGTTGTCCAGGCTAAGCCCATTGAAGGCCTGGGTAACGCTCACATTACGGTAAATAGCTCCATTTACCTCAGGATGCCATGGTGGGTAATAGGCCGGTCTCGACACCATAATGGGATTTTTGGGCACATGCAAAAAGCGTAGATCCATATCACTGTTCTCCAAGTCACCTATGCTTCCACTCAATCCATGTGGCCCATCACCAATTGCCCTTTCACTATCCATGGCACACAGCTTAACTATTGGTGCACGAATCCCATTGTTGACATGTCCTCCATCGTCAAACATGCCTCCATGTCTGAGACTCTCTGACCTACCCACTCGGCCCTTAGCATTCCGGTCACCGTTTTCACCCACCTATCTCGGTGCCTCCACATAATTTTGGTTGAGGATGATAGTCTTACCATTAGCCCGTCGACTAGCTACTTCTATCCTTTTTTCAATAGCCTCCCTCTCCTCCAAACTCCGGCTCTCGAACTCCCTCTTTACACTACAGTGCAGTGGAGTCCGGAAAGTGGCAGGATTAACAAACTTTGTTGTTGGAACATATGGAAACTACATAAGGCAGTAAGGTTGAGTAAACACTGCTTTCTTAGGAGGTTTAGCTACAAGATTATGGTCATAAACCACCCCTATCTTGGTAAGAATGGGGTTCACCGTAAAAGAAAAATCTTGCACTACATGCCCTAATCTCCCGCATTTGACATAAAAAATTTTCAGACCTTCATACATTAGCCAGATCTTCGTTCCAGTACCACCACTCCTAGGCAACTGACAGAACATAGCCATCGGTTTGGACGTATTGACATCCACCCTCATCCGTAAATAACCCCTATTCCCGACCTCTTTTGGATCTTCGACGTCTAAAACTTCTCCTAACATCTGACCCAGTGTTCTGCCATTTGCCTCCATAATTTGGTCTTTGGGGATCAATCTCATCAATCGACAAGTGACTGGGCCAATGGCACACAGAAAGGTAATAGCCCTTAACATTCCATAGGCTACATGTGATCAGTCGCTTAGCGAGTTTCTCTGATCCCACAGTGAGGACAAAAACGTTAGCTTTGATTGTGATAATCCGAATCTGCCCAAAGTGCCTCCATATCCCCTGCAAGGTGGCCTTTATGCTTCCCGAATTTGGTTCCCCATCAGCTATTATAGTTCCCAGAAGGTCAATCCCTTACTCCAAATCAAGTAGCTCAACAGCACTCTCGAAATTACAGGCCATTGCCTCAATGATACCTTCATCCTCAAGCGGTACCTCTTCATCCACTCTTGAATAGGACATCATAGGAAACACAGTACAATTGCCTTCTCATAGTGCAAGACCACCACCAATATGAAAATAAAGGCGGGGTAAAAAGACCTAGCTCACACATAGAGCAGGATAATACAAACTAGCAAACAAAATACACAGGTAGGTGGGATAATAAAGGAGGGAAGGCCAAACTACAATCTACCAGAAACGACCTACTAATACCATACAAAAAGCAACAACACGTCAATAAGTACAGGGATACTCAGTTTAGTTATTGCAGCTCAACACAGAGATAACTTCCTTCTCTTTTGTAGGCCACAAGTCACAAAGGACCGTAGCCAAAGCGCAGAGAAGTGAATTCAAAACTTGGACAAAATATATCCACGTAAAAGACTACCTCTTTCGTAAGCCAAGCAAAAAATTAAACTAAGAAATCCAAATGAGTACCTCTGGCTAGAGAGTATAGGTTGCAGATGAGAGACAGTGGTGTAGCAGAAAGGAGGAAATGCTTGATATCGAAATTGGCACACAACTCAAGAATTTGGAAAAAAAATTCTAGAGAGAAGGGAGACTCTCTCTCTATCTAGACGTCATTTTTCAACAACTAACTCCTTCTGTCCCCCTCTTTCGCTACCTACAAATTACGACCATATGAATTTGAGCTAAAACGTTATCCAATTATCCTTTCACGACTTTGAAGCTAGCAGATAAATGAGTAAGATGAGACTAATAATAAGAAGCTGTGTAACAATTTTTTCCCACTTTTGTTCTAACTTAAAATGTGATATAATTAAAAAAAAACTTATGCCACCAAACAGTGGGAGAAATCTACCATGAGTTAATAAATGACATTATAAATTGGTTCTGAAAATTGTAAAATGAACATTTTTCTTGTAATTTTAGTTCAATAGTAGTAATTACTCAATCAAAAATATTTTATATCTTTTAGGATAAAATTACAAGTTGAGAAAATTATTTTATTGTTGCAGGAGAAAGTAGAATAGACAGAAAATAGTTACTCTTCTCATTGATAAAATGTCTTAAATACAAGCTGATACAATCTGTTACAATAACTATCCCAATATAACAAGGATTCTCTGTATATATCTAATTAGTATCCGTATCTAACTAGGACAAGACACACCGGGATTAATGGTGAATAAATCTTCTTAAACACTCCCTTTGTGTCGATGGCCATAAGAATGATGCATGACTTGTTGTCTCATTAAAAATCTCGCCAAACAAACAAAAACTTCATGGGTAAAACAAAAACTTTGTCTAAGGGAAAAAGAGTACAACACACCAACTATTAAAGCTACTACATGTGATATAGACTCCCCCTGATGTCTACAGAAATGGAACTCCCCCTAACTATAAACTTAGTCTAGGAGTTCAGATAATCTTCGCATACCAATGTCTCTCATATATTTCACAAAAGTATATTTAGGAAGTGACTAGGTAAACAAGTCTGCAGCATTATCAGCAGAACCAATCTAAGTCACATGAATATTCAACAGTTGTTGTTGCTGCTGATTAAAGAAAAACTTTGGTGATATATGTTTTGTATTGTCACCCTTAATGAAACTCAACTTCATCTGTTCAATGCATGCAGCATTATCCTCAAAGATGCAAGTGGGACCAATAACAATAGATTTCAATCCACTAGAGCCTCGAATATGACCTAATATTGACCTAAGCCAAACACATTCTCTAACTGCTTCATGAAAAACAATTATCTCATAATGATTCGAGGAAGTAGCAATAAGAGTTTGCTTTATTGATCTCCAAGAGATCGCCATGTTTCCCATAGTGAAAACATAACAGGTCTGTGAACGACCTTTGTGTGGATCAGAGAGGTACCCATCATCAACAAATCCAACCAACATATCAACCGGTGTTTTGAAATAGGGGATAGCATGAAAATTGTTCGAAGCGGGCCATTTTTCGACCGGTGAAGAGAATCCCTCGACGGGTAGAGGGAGTTACTTTAGTCGATCAATGGTGTAGTTTTCGACGGGTTGAGGAAAATCCTCGATGGTTCGAAAACCCCAGAATTCGCTTTAACTTTCTCTTTTCTGAGAATTTCATGCTTTTCTCTATATTCTTTATAAGGGAAGAATAAACCCAAGTTAATAAAACATTTCAAGTATCTGAAGAGTTGTTTCACTTCATTCCAATGACGTTGCGTAGGTCCAGAGCTAAATCTTGCCAACAAGTTCACTGAGAATGCAATATCTGGACGTGTGCACTGAGCTAAATATAACAAAGCTCCAATGACACTAAGATATGAAATTTCAGCTCCCAAGATTTCCTCATCGTCATCTAATGGACGAAACAAATCTTTTTTGGGGTCCAGACTGCGTATAACCATTGACGTGCTAACATGGTGTGCTTTGTTCATGTTAAATCGCCTGAGCATCTTTTGGACATAAGCAGACTGGTGAATAAGAATTCCACCAACTCGATGTTCTAGCTCTAATCAGAGACAAAATTGAGTCCTACCAATGTCTTTCATCTCAAATTCAGATTTCAAGTAGCAAATAGTCTCATTGATCTCTTCAAGAGTTCCGATGATATTCATATCATCAACATAGACAGCTACTATAGAAAATCCTGATCTTGTTCTTTTAATGAACATGCATAGGTATAAATCATCATTCTTATATCCCTTCTCAATCAAGTAGTCACTGAGGCGTGTATACTACATCCTACCAGATTACTTCAATCCATACAGTGAACATCTCAACTTTATAACATAAGCACTCCATGGTTTAGAGTTACTTGATTTGGGTATAGCAATATCATCTGGCACTTTCATATATACCTCTGAATTAAGATCCATATAGAGATATGTAGTAACCACATCCATCAGCTGCATACTAAGCTTTTCAGACACTACCATGCTTATCAGGTAGCGGAAGGTGATGATGTCCATAATAGGAGATACGTCTCCTCATAATCAATTTCAGGGCGCTGAGAGAAACCCTGCGCTATAAGTCTAGCTTTATAACACAAGATCTCATTCTTCTCATTACGCTTTTTGAACAAAGACCCATTTATGTCCAACTGGCTTAACATTCAGTAGGCATAACACAACCGGACTGAAAACTTGCCTTTTATTCAGAGAGTCTAGTTCAGCTTGGATTGCTTCCTTCCATTTCAGCCAATCTACTATACGTTGACATTCATCAATTGAGCAGGGTTCCACTTCATCGTCGTCAATAATCTCCTGAACGACGGAATAAGCAAACATATCATCCACTAACATGGAAGATCTATCCATAAGAACGTGCACATAATTTGTTCTAAGTGAGATTTTTGGGTTCTCTGATATCACAAAAGGTTCTGGAACATCCCCCAGAGATGCCAATTGTGATTCAAGGACATAACCATAATCAGAAACAATCTCATGTGAAGGATTCATAATGTTGATGATAAGTAGATCTTTTGGTGCCTTGATGGCTTGCCTTTTAACCGGTGGTTCATCTGTAGATTTTCTTTGTCTCCCCCTCTTTCTGGTAGGAGCCGAGGCTGAAGCAACACCATCCACATGAGCAGGATGAATGCCTCCTTTCCCAGTGTTGCTACTAACGAATCCCTTTACCAGGATTTCCAACCTTGTAGGAACACTAGCAGCAGATATATTCGATCTCGTCACTTTAGCGATATTAGAAATTGAATCAGGCATAGAGTCTGCCACTTGCTGAAGATCGAGTATCCTATGCACTTCTATCTCACTCTGAGACGTGTGTGGATCATGATGAGACACAATGGGATCAAACCACGTCAATTCCTGACGTTGAACTGGAATAGAACTATTCATATCTCCCCATAACGGCGGGAAATATGTCTCATCATATTGACAATCTGTAAATCTAGCAGTAAAGAGATCTCCTGTCAAAGGTTCAAGATAATGGATTATCTTGGGTGATTCGAAACCAACATGAATGCCTAATCTTCATTGAGGACAATCTTAGTACGTTGTGGAGGCGCAATAAGTACATAGATCACGTAACCAAAAATGCATAAATGGAAAATATCAGGCTCATGTTATCAACTGGTATGCACTGAATGGTTGATGAAAAACAAGTCTAAAACGAAGAAGCATTTATGCGTGTAACACTGCATAACCCCAAGCAGAGACCGGTAAATTTGTATGCATTACCAAAGCTCTAGACACAAGCTGTAACCGCTTGATATGAGCATCTGCTAAACCATTCTGAGAATGAACGTGGGGAACGAGATGTTCAACATCAATCCTAAGAGACATGCAGTAATCATCAAAAGACTTTGATGTAAACTCTCTTGCATGATCTAATCTAATAAACTTGATTGAATGGTCCGAGTGGTGAGCCCAGAGCTTAATGATTTGAGCTAGGAGTTTTGCAAACGTAGCATTCCTTATGGACAGCAAAGCAACGTGTGACCATCGTGTTGATGCGTCTATCAAAACCATGAAATATTTAAATGGTCCGTATTCAGGTTTGATAGGTCCACAAATATCACCTTGGATCCTTTGTAAGAATGAAATATTTTCATTGTTATCAACAGCAAAAGAAGGACGAGCCTTCAACTTTGCTAAAGAACAAGCTTTGTAGAACGAGCGATGCGTATCAGAGATGGCAACATAAGAATCTGGTGAGATAACGCACAATGCCTCAACAATATGTTGCTGGGAAGGTGCTATACTTTTCGTGGAGACTAAGTTAGGATTGAGATGGGTAGTCTCATTCTCACCATCAAAACCGATGGAAATAGGTAATCCCACATGTTTCTTGGCTCTAAAGAACGGATCACCTTGAGTATTTTTCAAGATTTTGATCATCATATCACGACCTGGGTGTCCTAGTCGTACATGCCAAAGCTTACATGAATCAAAATCACACTTAGTAGTGTGAGTCACGACATTGGATTCAATAATCCGAACCATGGTTAAGTACAAACCACTACAAATTGCCTGAAATTTCTCTAGAATGCTCTTGCGGCCACAATCAAGAGAGGTTATACACAAAAATTCTTTTCCATTCTCACAATAGGTTTCCAAGTAAAATCCGTTGGCATGAATATCCTTAAAACTTAGCAAGGTTCGATTGATCTTTGGTGCATATAAGGCATCAGTGATATGTAATTTTGTACCATGGGGTAGCAGAAACTCTGCACTACTACACCTCTGAATAACGGGCGTTGCACCAATCATGGTTGTCACTGAGGATTTGTATGGGAAAAGATCCACAAAAAGTTACCTATTCTGCAGAATGGTATGAGTAGTATCACTATCTACTAGATACTCAAATTTACCTTGATACATCTAGAAAATCAATGTAAACAAATGAGTCTTTGTAGCAAAGACGAGGCGCACACTTCAAGTATACACTTAAAGATTTGAGAAGGGTGTGACCTTTGTTGAGTGCTGATATGGCATGACATAAACCGATGTAATAACAACATCATAAGCCAATGAAATAGATGAAAAACTCATCTAAAAACATCACATCCGGGTTGCATTTTCGATGGGTCGAAGAAAGGCTTCGACCGGTCAAGAAAACCCAAAATAACTTGTGATTTTCCGATACCAAAATTTAGACCGGTCGAGAAAATTTTCGACGGGTCGAATTTGAACCAATTTTGGGACAGAAGCATGGCTTTGACAAGTCAAAAATTGTATAGTGCAATTTTTTTAACGGGTCAAATTTGAACCAATTTCGGGACGAAGCATGGCTTCGACGGGTCGAAAGTTGCATAGTGCAATTTTTTGACGGGTCGAATTTGTTTTGTGAACTGCTTCAAGTTGTTTTTCAACGTTTTTTTCTTTGTCAAAGTGGTATCTTGGCTTATTTTTGCCATATATATGTAAACATCGAACCATACATAAGAATTGTATGAAATAAAACATTCTCAAACACTTTCATATACCGAAAATAGAGAAATATTCATAGCTTGCCAAAAAAAATTACATTATAGATGTATTCTTATTCGTAAAACAAAGACAAATGTCTTTAAAAATTCTTGACCGAAAAGTAAGCCACAAACAAAACTAAAACTTGAAAGATTACAGAGACAACTGCCTTTTACATAGGCCTAATCAAAATCTGAGGTAGCAAGTTTTTTCCCCTTGTCATCTGCTAGAACTAGGTTGGTGTCAACCTCCATCTCATAATCTCCAGTGTAATTCTACTCTTGAGCCAAATACGGTTTGTGCTTCTTGTAGATATTCTAGATTTCTCTACTAACATGACACTGTTTGGGCATATGTCTAGTAGATCCACACTTGAAACAACTAAGCTTGCCAGATTTTTGATACCGTTGACCACCAGGAACTGAACCAGACTGGTTCTTTTGAGAAGGGGCGTTTTGATCTTTATGCCAAGTTATATTTTGGCTGCGGGCAAGCCACACCCACACCCTCCTTTTCTCCCATGTGGAGCATGTTCACCACGATTATAAGGTTCTGAATGAGCAACCTTCTTATCTTTTCAAGCCTTTCCTCCCGTATTATCTCTCAGGCTTTTTAGTACCAACCGGTCTTGAGTTATTATTCAAGATGATCTCATGATGCTTTTCTTTAGTCGCAAGACTGCTAATGAGATCACTGAATTCAGTAATCCTCCCTTGCTCGTACTCAATCCGGTATTGATGAGCTAGAAGACTCATTAATGTAGGGAATGTTTGTAACACCTTCTCAATCATGTCTTCCTCAGATTTTTCTACACCACAAAAGCTTAATTCAGACTGCCAATCGAGCATAGCTTGGTTAAAAGCGTTGATCTTTTGAAAATCCACAATTCTCGTGTTGTTCCATTTCACAGTCAATTCAAGAAGTTGTGCATTATGCACATTATTGAACATCTTTATTAGAACATCCCACAAAACCATGTGATCTGTCTTGTTCAAATAATGCTTCTTCAGACATAGGTGAATATGACGCCTCAGAAGCATGAGGGCTTGAGGTTTTGTCTCTTCATTAGGTGGGAAGAGGTTTGTTCCAGGCCCAATGAGTTTGATGGTGTTGGTAAGTCTCTTTTCGATGAACGTATTCTCTACATCAGAGACCCAACGATGGTAATCCTCGCCTTCAAGGTCAAGGATCTCGAATTTCGACCTTGCAGGCTCATTTGAACTCATCTACAAAACACACAGAGATGTTTTATTAGAAACGATCGAGTACTACGAACACAAAACTTTCAAGTTTAATTGAATAAAAATGTTATCCATGATGCATGGTCACAAAATCGATTATAAAACGGTGGTAAAAACCACACCCAGCGACTATGACACAACAGTCACATGGAATCGATTTTCCTTTTCTTTTCTTTTCCAAACCGTGACTCCCCCAGGGCCTTCACGTATACTCTAGGGATATATGTCCATAGGAGCTAGGGTATAAACATGTAATACAACTCATATCACAAGATCAATAGTCCTAGATCTAGGGTTTTACTGTAAGTAAGTTTGACCTAGATCTATCAATAGACGGTTTAGAAAAATGTTTACCTCAACAGGTATTGTGCTCGGTATGACCGGTACACTCGATGAAGAAGAAGTTCTTCTGAAATGATTCCTTGGAAGTCGTGCAATCCTATTAAACTTTGTGGGATTTATTGAAGAAGGAAGAAGTTCGACGGTTGAACTCGGCAGCCGACGGTGATCGGCGGCGGCGACGGTGGTGTTCGATTGCGGTGGTACTTTCTCCAAGTTTAGGTTTTTTTTTCTTCTATCAATTCTGGGAGTCGTGCTGATAACGTGTTGCAGGAGAAAATAGAATAGACAGAAAGATAGTTACTCTTCTTATTGATAAAAAGCCTTAAATTCAGGCTGATACCATCTGTTACAATAACTATCCCAATATAACAAGTATTTTCTGTATTTATCTAATTAATATCTGTATCTAACTACGGGCTGAGAAACCGAACCGACCGAAGAAGCGTGTGCCGAATTGGACCGGGTCTTTCAATTTAATTAAATTAAAGCCCATCTCAGGACAAAAGGAACAGAGCCTCAGCAAATCGTGTGATGCAAATGGCACATCATCACGCTCTTCTGCCCTTTGTATCATTCCCAACAACTCGTACACCAATATCCCACTCTCACATTCACAACAACACTTCTTCATTCTATTCAACTCCAACCATGGCCACCGTAGCTTTCGGCGGCGGCGGCGCAGCCACGTCTTCTCGCTGCCTCATACCCACCGCCAAAACCTCCCTCTCCCCTTTGTCTTCTCCATCCTCTCTCAAATGCATCGGCTCCTCCCCGCTCGTCTCTCACCTCTTCCTCAGCCGCAGAGCTTCGCCGCCGCCTTGCTCTTCCAGAAGAGGCTTCAACGCGGCCGCCTCAGCTCCTAAATACATGGCTTCCGATCCTGAGCAGCTCAAGCTTGCCAGAGAAGACATCACGGAGCTCCTCAAGACCAAATTCTGCCATCCGATTCTGGTAAATAATCAATCACTCGTTTTACTCTTCTTGAAACGTTGAGATTAACCGACTTACTTTAACTGTGACTGATTTTGACTGACACTATTTGTTTACAGGTTCGGTTGGGATGGCATGATTCTGGTACTTACAACAAGAACATTGAGGAGTGGCCGCAGAGAGGTGGAGCTAATGGGAGTTTGAGGTTCGAGATTGAGCTTAAGCACGCTGCTAATGCAGGTGAATTAAACTGACCTAATTCGAATCAATTGAACATGAGCATTGAAAATGTTGTCTGGTGTTTAATTTGAGTTTGTAATTTAGGTCTTGTGAATGCTTTGAAGCTTATCCAGCCTATCAAAGACAAGTACTCTGGTGTCACATACGCAGACTTGTTCCAATTGGCTAGTGCTAGTGCTATCGAGGTTAGTCTTACTCTAACTCACTAGTAACATGTCAATCACATGTCAAAATGGTTTTGGTTTATAAATCATGCAAGTGGTTATACGTGTTTGATATTTACAGGATGCTGGGGGCCCAAAGATTCCTATGAAGTATGGGAGAGTTGATGTTTCTGCACCTGAGCAGTGTCCAGAGGAAGGAAGACTACCTGGTTAGTAAAATGTGTATTAATATGAGAACTTGAGCAAACATTTATAAATGCTCTATTTAGATCAGCAAGGAGTATGAGCTATTTGATGCTCCATTCAAACAGAGCTTTTGATTATTTTCTCAACTTTATCGGTCATGTGTTTGTTTAGATGCCGGACCTGCTTCACCTGCTGATCATCTACGTGAGGTTTTCTACAGAATGGGGTTAACTGATAAGGTGCATTTTTATTTACTGCTTACCGGACATCAAATGTGCATATGGTCCTATACTTATGAAGTTGTTTCATGTATAGGAAATAGTCGCGTTATCAGGAGCACACACTCTGGGGAGGTCCAGACCTGAACGCAGTGGTTGGGGCAAGCCAGAGACAAAGTATACGGTACTATATATTGAATTAGCAGTAGAGTTTATTGATGATTAAATTTGGGGGGGGGCTAGAGTAAATGAGTTGGATATTTTCCACATTATTTCTTTGATGGAGATGAAGGTATTATTGTTAGATTATGAGCATGTAGAAAATGCATATGTGTTTGTATAGAAAATCATTTTATTCGAAGAGTAATGTCGACTTCATTCGCTTTGACTATTGTGGAAAGATTTTTTTTTTTTGATGAAAATAGCTTTAGATAGTATTATATCCGTTCACATATACTGAATTATTGTCATCCAGTACTTTAATCACGAATGAGGATGGCTGTATGCTTATAGTTGCAGCAGCTATGAGGAATATACTAAAAATAACAGAATAATATAAATTCTAGAATTTTTAGTAGCTTAACTAGCATTTTATTTGGCAGAAAGATGGGCCTGGTGCACCGGGGGGGCAGTCTTGGACAGCAGAATGGTTGAAGTTTGATAATTCCTACTTCAAGGTTTGAACTCTGAACATACACTTAATTCAGCACTGCATTCCACAAAAGACTAAATGGAGGTGCTTGCTGCTTCTACTCTGTGCAGGATATCAAGGAAAAACGAGATGAAGATTTACTGGTGTTGCCAACCGACGCTGCTCTTTTTGAGGACCCATCATTCAAAGTAAGAGAGATCACAAAATAAAAATGAGTGACAACAGTTTAATTCTTAGATGCATTTCATGGAGTTTAACATACTGTTCAGGTATTTGCTGAGAAGTATGCTGAAGACCAGGAAGCCTTCTTCAAGGACTATGCTGAAGCTCATGCTAAACTTAGCAACTTAGGGGCCAAATTTGATCCTCCAGAGGTTTGATGTCTTTATTTAATCATTTCTTTCTTTTTTATCCTTCTTTAGGTGGATTGAAGTAACTTCAGCTGGTCCAATTACAATGTCGCATCCACATTAATAATTAAGTCATGAAACTCTTTCTACAAGGATCAAAGAAAAAAAAGTTTTTATGTTTCTTTTTGGGGTCGGCGTTTATTGCTCTTGACATTCAGCTACTTCAAATTGCACTAAAATAATCATATGCCTAAAGAAAAAATGATAGTTTATTTACTTCCAGTTTGCCAATCACCTTAGACTGTTCTTAAATTTGATGATCAGGGTATTGTGATTGATGACGGTCCTTCACAACCCGTAGGAGAGAAGTTCGTGGCAGCTAAATACTCATCTGGCAAGGTTGTAAACCTGGAACTCACAACCTAATTTTAATTCAT
The DNA here is from genome assembly GCA_946800695.1 of Geum urbanum. Lineage (NCBI taxonomy): Eukaryota > Viridiplantae > Streptophyta > Magnoliopsida > Rosales > Rosaceae > Geum > Geum urbanum. The sequence continues at coordinate 13,990,108 of OX326998.1, read as the reverse complement.
TATATACTATTGTTTATCTTGAATGTCTTGCATCTTTGAGCTTTAAAAGACGATTCTCGGGAAATTTCATCTATGAATTTTCAAGGTCATTAATACATATGGGTTTTTGCAGGAGTAAAAAAAGAGTCAATGTTTTGTTGTGGCGTCTCTTTTAATAATACAAGATGAAGCTATCTTCATTTCCTGTCAAATTCACATGTAATAGTTGGAAGTCTTAAATGAAGGAGAAAGGAATAAACATTCAATAGTATTACCTATGTGAATTGCAGAGAGAACTTTCAGAGAATATGAAGCAGAAGATCCGGGCAGAGTATCAAGCTATTGGTGGAAGCCCAGACAAGCCTCTGCAGACTAACTATTTCCTAAACATTATTATTGTGATCTCTGTTTTGGCAATTTTGACATCACTATTCGGAAACTAAGTTTTGGTTTTTTTGGTTCGTCCTTGTTACTGTAAACTTCGTACTGATTATGAATAGAAGCGATTTGCCCAAACTGTAGAAGAACGGGCCCGTTTAATACTGGGCCGAATTGATTAAGGTTAATTAAAGTCCAGCTGGCCTCTCTCCTGTCTGCGACCAACGTGTTTTGACCTCCTTTGGGAGGAAATAGAAATTACCCACAATTACCCAAGATATTCCAAGGCACCAACATCAAGCTACGGGAGAGAGGTTGCTTTGCTGCTTGAGGTGGGCAAGCTGTGCCTTGTCAGCCTTCCCAGGAATCCTCAGCTTCTGTTGGGGAAGCAAAGGTTGTGGAGATTGGTGTCAAGTTAGCTTTAGAGCATATGCTAGCTAACGCGGAAGTGGAGTCTGATGCCCTTATGGTGATTAATAACTTCAAGAGAATCAGTGTGAGAGGGTGTTGGAGATCTTACCCGATCATTCGTGAAATTAGAAGAGCTGCTGCTTCTTTTCATGATGTCGAGTGGAAATGGGTACCCCGGAAAGCAAATGCGGTGGCACACGTAGCTGCAAAGCTAGGTAAGGAGAGGGCGGACCTGTTAAGGTGGGCGAACTCGTCACCACCGTCTCTCGTTGATGTTCTAAGAATGATAGATGTCCATGTCCACATTGATGGGGTAGAAGGTCCTGCGATGAAGCTGAACTTTGTCCACTTCTACGTATGTTGGTCTTGGGTGTACTGCTTTCTCTATTTCGGTTGTAATCTTGTGGAGTTGTCCAGATTCTCTGGCTCTCCCTTGCCCGTGTGGCTTAATGAAGTTCTGATTCCAAAATAAAAGAAAGAGTGGGACAGAAAATGTTTGCTAGTGCTGCAAAGCACCTTACACCTGTCCTTTTGGAGCTTGGAGGAAAATCTCCTGTTGTACTTGATTCCGACATATCGACTTCCAAAGTATGTACACGACTTACATATCAGTATATGGCAGTTTTTATTTCCTGCATGCAGCTATATATAGATAGTGTAGTGATCGTCTGATTGATTCTGTTTCACGTATAACTTTGGTTTTGGGCCTTTGGCAAGTAGGCGGATTATGTATGAAGCGTGGGGAAGTAATACTGGACAAAGTAGCTTGTATTTCCGTGTAAGAATACTAAATTCACACTCAATTTGTAAATCTGGTGTCAAAGTTGTAATGTACATTTCTCGCTCGTGTTACCATATATATATATAAAATAACTCTTCTTCTGTCTATTGATCTGAATTAGCCGATTAGCTGGGTTGAGTCCCTAAAACAAGAAATAGAGAAGTTTTCCGGGGAAGAATCCTCTAGCATCTAATGATTTGTCTCGAATTGCACGTGAATTCTAAGGTGTCGGGTAAGATCATCCATGGAGGTGAAAGGAACATTACCAACTTGTAGGTTGCTTTACTTAATTTGTAGAATAGTTCTCACTTCTCACGCGATTTAATTTAGTTAATTGACAAGGATCACATGATATAGCTAATTAACGTTTAAACTAGATAGTAAGTTATGCGTATCACGGTAAATATAATTCTGTATTTGCTGGAGATGTTTCTCTGAGGTACGTACCCTCCACTACTCCATACACAAAGGAGAAGATCAGTCTTATGATGGGCCTGGTGGGTAGGCGGTGGGCTGGTGGTAGCATATTGGGCATAATCGGAATCTGATAGCATGGCGTTTCTCCAACATAAGCCATAAAATCTTTTGGATTCTCACTTGCCCTGTTCCGCATGCATAAAGTATTAAAGTGATCGTACGTTGCCTTGATTTGCCGACCGATCGGCGATATAAGTCAGAGTTGAATATTTGGGTAAGCTAGCTGGCTAGGAAAGTTAATTAAGCAAAATAGATAGGTACGCTGTAATTTGTTGTACCGGCCACTGACCAATGACAATGCGGGTATTCCCCCACTGTCAGGCAGTCCCAACTGCATGCATCTTCATTATCCCATATCATTGCGAAGGTTCTCACCTGAAAATCCGTTTAATTGAATCGAGTCTCTATTTTCGATGATGAATCAAAAAGTCGTTAACCTAATAGGCTACTAATACTATTACTATATATATATACGCCATCTATATATGCACCAACCTCAAAAATAGATCTAAATCAAAGTGCACGTTGGTGGAATATACAAAGTTAGGCCAACCAATCAACAGTATCAACTTAAGTGACGACTTATATAATTACTATTTTTATTTAATTTTTAGACGACTTGTATAATATACGACATTTAATCCATTCATCAATTCAACTATCTAGCCAAATCATCCATCCATTAACCATAAAAGTAGAGTATACAGATCCCGGCCCGCTCGTGAGAGCATCTCCAACAGCTCTCGTAAAAATACAAGAATTGCTATTTTATTGAAAAAGTACATCTTTTTGGCTCCAACAGCTCTTGTAAACTGTCTTGTATTCTATAGAAAATGGATAAAGATGAGAGAGAATCTATATATCTATAGAAAACTCAAAATTTGTATAACCATCTAAAAATCTCTAAAATTTATTGCTCACTTACACAATTCAACCTTCTCTCCTCAAAATATGAACAAAAACACATCAATTTTTTCTCTCTCTCCTACAATTTATTGACTTGATTTGAGAAATATCCCTATACTCATTAAATTATAGAGATTAACATTTATTTTTAAGAATAGAATATAAGAGCTGTTGGAGTTGACCCCAAACAATTATACAAATTTTGTGTTTTAGTCTTGTATAATAGAGATTTTATACAAGAGCTATTAGAGATGCTCTGAGAGCCTGACAAATTTAAGACTGTCTAGCTAACACCTAGATGCTAACATATACTACCCTTGAGTTAAAAAAACATACAAACCAACGATCACATCCCTACATTATTTTTCTAAAATGAAAAAAAAAACCAAAATGAGGAAGGACCACAAAAATCTTCTCTTATGAGTTTTTTTTTTTGACCAAAAGATTCATGCACATCAGGGCATAAAAAAAACAAAATGAGGAAGGACCATGACACATCAGGGCATGAATCAGAATCAACGATCACATCCCGTACATTATTTTTCTAAAATGAAAAAAAAAACAAAATGAGGAAGGACCACAAAAATCTTCTCTTATGAGTTTTTTTTTTTGACCAAAAGATTCATGCATTGCTTTGATAATGTAAGATACAATCAAAAATACCTAGAATAACTCTCTTTTTTTAGGAGGTAAAACTAAGCTAGGTAATGTTGTAATCATAGACATTTAGAGCACATAAACTACCACTTTTTAGCACATAAACAAAACTAATCTATCAATTTTCTTAGATGAAACTACACCTTTAAACACACTAGAATTATTTATTTTTTGCTTTGGCTTCAGTAGCAAAGCCTTGTTCCTCAACTCCTGAGTATGTCAACCTCAATGGACCAATAGCTGGTATGTTCAGCTCATCTGCTGACTTTCCTTTATGTCTGTTCTTGCATCCAATTAGACGTCCCTTCTTCTTGCTTCCATCCTCCTTTTGTCTCTATGGCGACTGAATCCCTAGATAGGCTTTGTCCACTAAGAGCTTTCCCATCGATAATGACAGTCTTGGCTTATTCGCTAATATGGCCAGTTTTCCTGCTCTCTTGCTTCTGCTCCCTTTAGTAGGTGTCAACAACAGCGACACCTGAACCACACTACCCTCATTCCCTTCCTCACCTTCATTGACTAGACCATCCTTACCCTGATCCAAGGAATTAAATATTGATAATATCCTCGATATTTCTGCGATATTTCTGTTTGATGGACTTCCCGATATTAATCCTACATATCAATATCTTTTGTCCGATATTTCCCAAAGTATTCGATATTTTTGAGATATCGTCGAAATCCTCGATATTTTCGAATTTATCTGAGACTTTGACTTTACATATATGTTGATCGCATTAAATAAAAAGCACAAAATCCTCCACGCTAATAACCAAAAACTCAATCAAATAATCTATATAAATAATTAACAAGACACAACTTACAAGTTTCAAAACACATATTGATCATATAAGAATCTCATAAAGTTCAAATATAAATTTCATGTATTTATCTCAATTTTGGTCGATTTTATATTGAATCGATATTTCATCGATATATCAGTTGAAATATCCGTATATTGGATATTCGAAATATCCGTATTTTGGACAGTCGATATATCTTTGATATTCGATATTTTACTCCTTGCCCTGATCCACTTCTTCACCGATAGCCTCCCGATTTACTGGATCAACATCCTCTTCACTGCCGGTTCTCACCTCCCTCCCCAAATCATTATCTAGGAGATCCTCTCTCCTTTCTTGATTCACCAAAGAAAACAGAAGTTCCCCATTCTCTGCTGCTAAATTATCAACTTCCTTTCCCTTCCCTGCTCCTCTTGTTTCGGGTTCTTCCTCAACCCTTCTTGGTTTGATCATTAGCCTTGTTTAAGTCGGAATAGGTTGTTTTTTCTGTAATAGTGGCGTGAAAAACAAGAAACCCTTCGTAGCCCGAAGGTGGGGTTCCAAAGATCCTAATCCCTGGATTTCCTATCTCTCTTGGATATGCCTCATGTGATGTTATTCGAAAGCAAGCCTTTCCAAAGTGATCGATCCTTATACAGTCTGAGCATCTACCAGTTAGGTAATTATAATAGAAAGTAAGTTCCAGTTCTAACCCCAATGCAAATCAGAACTTCCTCTTCAAATGGATCGGCCTGCTCAGAGCATGCTGGATCCGCACTCGAATGATGCCTCTGTCAAAATCATCATTTTCCATGTCCTCATACTCTCCTAGTGTAGCACCCAATTTGTAGACATTCTCCTTCGTGTGGTATCTAGGAGGGACACCAGTGATCTTCACCCAAAAACCAATCGTCTTCATCAGAATTTCCTCTACTGCTTCAAAATTGTATCAGAGCTCGTTCAAAATCCTAAAGACCCCTTTTGTAGATCCTGTTACGATCCTTCTCTTTGTCAAAAGCTAGAAGGAAACGTTCACCATGTTCTTGCACTCCCACTCGGCCTGATTTTCCAAACCCTCCCGAATTTTCGCATCAAGGCATCCCAATCATATTGCTTGATGGCGAGGAGTCTCGCAACGAGGTAGTCTCACAGCCATATCGTCTTCCTTGTTCATTGTTGGAAACAAAAAGGATTCTAGGGCAGAGATTATGGAATCTTATCGAGTACGAACGTACTAGACGGTGGTGTTTGTGAACTAGGCTCGGCAAAACATAGAGAACGCACCGCTAGGGTTAGCTATTCCTCTAATGAGTTATGACACCCTTTCACAAATAAATAAGAGTTACTTGTCTAGTAAGTTTTTGAGTTACTACTATCCTAACTCAGTGGGATACAAGGGTGGGAAACAAAATCTTATCTTAATTCGAATCGTTTCTGATCCGAACTATCTGCAAGCACCACTCCGGTGCTGACCTCTTTTTCCTGATTCTCTTGCGAAGCTAGGAATCATTATGTTCTATTTTCTCGTGGACTTCTCAACAAAACACTTGACACTCTACTATCCCACCTCCGTCGAAGAAAACAAGAAGAATATGATCGAGTACGTTCCATTTAGGGTTCATTCTGTAGTTTTACCATGTAGAATAGGGAATGAAATTTAACCTAGCTAACCGAGGCCACCATATATTAATCCCAAACTTGTCTAATACGGCAGTACTCACAACTCCATAAACGTCAAACCTCGACGAAAGCATTTTAAGCCATCCCACAAGACAAAAAAGGACGCCCGCGCATCGATCTATTTTGTAACCGAGCTCGTTGTTTTACGTGCGACCATTTCATCGTGTCTGCGTCGCATTATATATCATTCCATACCCATCATCAATATTATTCAGTTTAAGGCACTTTGACACCAACCCATTATATCCTAGATCCCAAACTGTGAGGGGGGTTTTTCGATCAAGCTAGATGGCGACGGAGGAGGTGCAGAGGTTGGTGTTCGATTCGAAAGAGGCGTCGACGATGGTGGAGGAGCTGAGAGCTACTTTCAACTCTGGCAAGACCAAAAGTTATGAGTGGAGAGTATCAGAGCTGAAGAAGCTCGTGAAAGTGACCGAGTATCATGAACAGGAAATCATCGAGGCTCTCAAGTCAGACTTATCCAAGCCTGAATTCGAAGCCTTTGTTCAAGAGGTAGGTTCCAATTTAACTCTATTCATCTCTTACTCTGTCTCAATCTTCTTTCCTTCATTGCTTTTTTTTATTATCGACGATAGTTCATTTTGTTTTAGGAACTCTTGTTTTATTGAGGAAATAATTGGTTTTGGGTATTGGTGCCTTGGTTTATTCATCACGTGATATACGATATTCTGTTGCACTGAGGCCTCGTTTGATAAAAGGAAAGTGTTCGTTGATGGAAGGGAAAATGTGGAGGAAAGTGGTTCCTCCTGAATATCTTGTGATTTTTTATTTTCTTATAATTTAAATGTTTGGATTACCTGTCAAACCCATTATTCTATGAAATATTTTTGTTTTTCTTTCTCAAACCCATCCTTGATTACCAAACATCATTTAAGAAACTTGATGAAAATATTTCTGTTTCTATTGTTATGAAAAAAGAAAGAGAAAGTAAACGCTTTATTTCTCCTCAAATGAGGGCTAAAAGAATGGAAACGTAGGTTATGGATCTGGGTTCATTCCTGCCTAGTTGACTACTTTTGTATGAGTTGTATCCTCACTCCCCACACGATGCCGTATGAGGTTACAATAATGTGATAGGCAGTATCTAAGTTCTTTTTAAGAGGGTAAGATTTTTATGTTTCCAATTAGGCAGGCACTTTGCCCGTATCCCACATCAGCAAACATCTTCCTTAACGAAATTTGCTTCTGCATTGACTTCACTGGCTGGACCAATTCTCGTAAGTTCAGTATTCCAAAGTGTGACAACACAATACGTTATTAAGTACAATAAACAAATAACATCTTGCTCGGTCTAGGAATGACAAAACTTGTAGCCTCGACCATGAATTCATGATAGCTAACTTTATTGACATCTAAATGATCAAAAGTTTGATTAACTACCTTGATCGAAGTCTCTATTTCCTTCCAAACAATAATAATTTATTGTTTTTCAAATGCCTAGTGATATTAGGCAGTGCATTTTCAGCAAAAAGGAATGAGGTAATCAAGATCAAATACATCGTCGCAGTATTTGGATACGGTAACCAATTAGTCTGGGAGTGCGAGTCACCGAGTCACGAAACCTGTTTCCGTATTCTCCTTGTTTCTTGATAGGTCAGATTAGAAACGTATATAGTCGTCACCATTTGATTCTTCCTCGGACCAAAAAAAGACCCACTCGATCACCTCATTTTTTCCTTCATCTCTTCTCGTTTTCTGTTACGGCGGGTCTACTCGCAATGGCGGCGGCGCTACTGAAGGAGCTCCGAACGAGAGAGTGTCGCAGCTCAAAAGCCTCCTCAAGCTCGCCACCGATCGTCGACGCTCTCACCTCCGATCTCTCCGAGCCGGAATTCGAGTCCAAACTCTACGAGGTTTACCTTAAATCTCCAGATTCTGATAAAAATCTAGAGTCTCAGTTCAGTATATATTAGTTTTTGAAGTAGAATAATAATCATGACTGCCGATTTTCATTTTAGTCTGTATTGTTTGATATCAGTTTTGGCAATTTGAGTACCATAAGCACGATATGCATCACCATAGCCTTTGTCCTGCAATTAGAGAATTACATAATGAGGTCACGTTTGATTTTGGATATTTGGAAATGTAGATATTTCATCACTGTTGGTGTATATTAGGTTAGTAGGTGGGAAGATATCGTCACGTTTTGTGATATATTTGGCCCAATGAATAAAAGCTATGTGGGGAGTAGGATAGTAAAGCCTCAACCACCTACTCAGGACGCTGCTATAACAGAAATAATTCCATTTTTGTTCTTTGATGCTTATTGATTGTGATTTGTGATTTGTTGGGTTTCTTCCTGCTGTTCCTGTTTTGGTTTGGGAATATTAAGCAGGGGTGTCAGAGGGAAGGGGGTATTCGATATGTACTAGGGTCATTAATATGCTCACAGGAAAGACTTATATAGTTGGTTGTTCACAAGAGTAATTAATGACCTTTCCAACTAGCTTCATGACTTATAGATGGTGCCTATGTGGCCTGTGAGTGAGTTGACATATGTGAAAGCTCTATACTCACAATTTTAGTGTTCGAGAGAAACTGGTGTGTCAAGCTGTATATGATAAGATGCTTGCCCTCCATTTGAAGGCAGACATTTTGTTCCTTTTTCCTTTTTTTGAGGGGTCATTAGTTAAGAATGAACTTGCCATTTACAACTTGGGAATTCTGAGGATCTTCGGGCGTTGAGTCTAATTTTGTATTCTGCTTGAGTTGGTTACTAGTAGCTGCAACATACAGTTTTATGATACTTGATCATAAGAAACATCTTATGGTGCTTAATTATACAGTAGTTTCGCGAATTGATTTGAAGAGATGCTTAAAGTATGGGTTCCTAAAACTGAATAGAGTCACTTGTTTAACTTTAAATGAGTTTCTCTGATAAACTTTTTCCTCAGGGCACTTCATAAACTCAACCTTTTACTCTGTACCCTTATGTCTATTGACATTTTCAACCTTTTGTACATGAATGTGTATGCCTTAGTGTGTGTACATACATGCAGTGCAAATCATTGAGAAGACCACTCAGCTATTCAATATAATCACCCACCTGCCTTCTAGAGGGGATAAATCAATAAGCTCATCTGTACAAAGCTACTTTACTGCTTTATTTGATTCATATTGTTTGCTGTGCAGATTGGCATGTTGAAGAGCGCTTGTAAATTGGCTATAAAACAGTTGAAATCGTGGATGAAGCCAGAGAAGGTATATCAGATTAAAACTCTCTTTATTTGGGGAACTTCGAGCATTGTATTGGCTTGGCAGGAATTTGTTTGAATATCATAATTGCATTTAACCTTTAAGATTGAGTAAATTTGTACCTTTGTAATGCAGGCTAAAACTTCAATAACCACTTTCCCATCGTCAGCTGAGATAGTGTCTGAGCCTCTTGGCGTTGTACTTATAATTTCAGCGTGGAATTATCCTTTCTGTATGATATCATCCACCAACTATGTAGCACTGACATCATGAATCTTATTTTCCTTACTTTCTGTTTACGGTTAGGAGTAACTGCTGTATGTCTCTTTTCCAGTGTTGTCCCTGGATCCAGTTGTTGGGGCCATTGCAGCTGGCAATGCTGTGGTTCTAAAGCCATCAGAACTTGCTCCAGCCACATCATCATTGCTTGCTAAACTACTTGGAGAGTACATGGATAGCTCTGCTGTTAGAGTTGTTGAGGGGGATGTTGTGGAAACAACTGCTTTATTAGAGCAAAAGTGGGACAAAATTTGTTACACAGGTAGTAACTTAATTTTCTCATCTTACAGTTGAATACTGAAATTTCTTGATAATTTCAATCAACTGATTTTTGAAGATGTTACTAATGTTTTGTGGTGGATGATGTAGGTCTTCTTCTATGTGAATAAGATATTTAATGAAGTTTTAACTATGAACTCAAAGTTATCTTTCACTGTCTCAAAAGGGAGATTTAGGCTGCCCAACTTTGGAGGGCTCTGTATGGTAGCTTTGGGATAGAGATAGCGTAACAAGAAACGATGACGTTCTTGTATCATCTAGGACGTGGGTGCTTTAGTGTGTGAATAATCTATAAGCAAAAGTGGTGTCAGTTTTGTGGTTTGTCTGCTGACTGAGATGAGAAGATCAATGTTGGCCTGTTGAATGAACTGTACTTTTATTTCTTTCAGCTGTGCCTACTTTTCTTGATCAACTATATGTTTTCGCGTTGATTTCTTATTTTATTTTTACATCTGAAGTTTACTTTGTGTGCTTTTCGCAATGAATTTGTACTTCGCTTGAAGACTGATTGAGCAATACCTTCATATATGCAGGAAATGGAAGAGTGGGACGGATAGTGATGGCTAGTGCAGCAAAGCACCTTACACCTGTCCTTCTGGAGCTTGGAGGAAAATCTCCTGTTGTTGTCGATTCTGACATTAACTTACAGGTATACAGATGTTTTATTTGCTGCTGACACTAACATAACCATAGTAATTTGCTTACATTTTATTTGCTGCTTTGAATTGGGTCTCAGGTTTCAGCTCTTGTCTTATTTATTTTTTCCAGGTTGCATGTAGGCGGATTATTGTAGGAAAGTGGGGATGTAATAACGGACAGGCTTGCATTTCCCCTGATTACATTTTGACCACAAAAGATTTTGCTCCTAAATTGGTAGGTTACCCCTTCATATTCTATTGGCCATCTGAATTTCCGAATTGTTTCTGTTTGTGTTATCTTATTCAATTTCTTTTAATCTCAGGTTGATGCTCTGAAGGTTGAATTGGATAGCTTTTATGGGAAGAACCCACTACAATCGAAAGATTTGTCTCGAATTGTGAATGCTAATCACTGTGCTCGCTTGACAAAGCTCTTGGATGAGGATAATGTTTCTGGTAAGATAGTCCATGGAGGTGAAAGGGACATAAGCAACTTGTAAGTTCTACTCTCTGATTGTTCTCCTCTTAGCTTCTCTCTGACTATGAATTAAATATTTGACATGACAATGTATCTTACGTCTGACTGTTACCCATTTACGTTGACCGCAGGAGGATAGCTCCCACCATCTTGCTAGATGTCCCACAAGACTCTCTGATCATGCAGGAAGAAATATTTGGTCCTTTGCTTCCCATTGTCCTGGTAAGAACTAAGAACCAAAACTGTTGTTCCAAAAGCATTCAGAATGAAGTAGCATGTCTGCAGAAACAGTGTTTACATGGTTGCTCTCAACACAAAACAAAAGCTACAGAATCAACTTGCTTGAATGCTAAATTAGTAACAGAAAATCTGTCATGTTGTTCATTTGGGATAATCAAGATACTACATTCATCATTTGTGCATACAAGTTGGCATTGTGTTGGCGATAGAGAATTTCCAATAATGTCATGACTTTTGTTTATTACAGGTTGACAAGATAGAAGACAGTTTTGATATCATCAACTCGAGATCAAAGCCCCTTGCTGCATATTTGTTTACCAACAAGAAGAGGCTGAAGGATCAATTCATAAGCAGCATCTCTACTGGAGGTGTGGTTGTCAATGACACTACAATACATGTAATCAACTCTCTCAAGCTTCATTAGTTTAGCCATGTTCATTATCCGCAACAATTTCAGAATATAACTATTATGTATTTAACTGCAGCTTGCTGTTCCCGCCTTACCGTTTGGAGGAGTTGGGGAAAGTGGAATGGGTGCATACCATGGGAAATTCTCTTTTGAAGCTTTCAGCCATAAGAAAGCAGTCGTTTACCGTGGTTTTTCTGGAGATGCTTCTGTGAGGTACCCTCCGTACACAAAGGGAAAGCTAAGTCTTCTGAAGGCCCTGCTCAGTGGTAGTGTACTAGGCATATTCCGGGCTCTGTTCGGCTGGTCCAAAGCCTAAAACTGCGTGCTCACGTTTCTTCTTTCTTTGGATTGTGAAGTCCTCTCAGTATGATGTAGGAATGCGGTTCTGATTACAGTTTGAACTAGGTTTGGTTACAATTGAAAAGGGAAAGGTTAAGGTGAAAGATGTAAAAATTGTTGATAAATTTACAAAGGTGTCAATGTTCTGGTTTTGCCTAGAAACTCAAAAATCAACTGCTGCCTGTGTTTCATCAGGGCTTCCATCATATTCCATTCAAAAAAAGCTATAAACACTCTCCTTTGTATAGAAACATCAGGTCAGTGACCCTGTTATGTACAAGACTCCAATCTACTATGTTTTTTTTGTGTGTGATGAGCGATGACTATCTCGTAAAGTTTCTACCTATCGTTTAGGCATTGGGTTCTATCTGTTGTGCTGTGAGAGCTTTTTACAGAAGCACTTCTATACAAATTCACGGAAGTTTATGAACCCTCAAAAATTGTTAGCACGTCTGATCTTTGCTCATCTGTTAGAGAAGTAGGAAACTCGATCAGGAACGTGACTTTCAGATCTCCTCTCTTCCCTTCTCCTTTTGCAATGGCCATGCCCTGTTCTGGGATGGTCTTTTCATAGCCAGGGTATATGATATCGTCGATTGTCAACGTCGTGTTCTTTCCACCCAGAAGAGGAATTGAGATTGTGCAACCAGTAAGGGCCTTTATCAATGGAATCCCTAGCGTCAACTCCAAGTCATCTCCTTCTCTTACAAACAAAGGGTGCCTCTTCTCAGCTATCACAAATACTATGTCTGCTGGGTATGCTCCGGGTCTCTCATTTCCCAATCCTTCAAATGTGATCTTTGTTCCTTTCTTCCATCCCGGCTTGACGTTTTTCGTTATCAACTCCTCTTCTTGAGCCATTTGCCTGTCATAAAGAAGAAATGATCACAATTAGAACGAATGATTTCTCCAGATACCAAGCAATGCATTCCTCTCTATATATATACTAGATGGAAATAAGATATGGAGCAGTTGAAGAAACACACAGAAGAGAGTTTTGAGAATTGATCAGCCTCCCTACAGAGGCTCGAGGCAGTTCATTATATAGAGATTAGAATATACAAATAAGTGTTTGTTACACCAGATAAACTACAGAATACAAGATAATCAATCTACACAAAATACGCTGCTATGAGTTATCTCTAAGAGCTTGACTTGGAGACGCAATCCTTCAGACTTGAAGACACAATCCTTGTTAGTTTAGGAGGCTGTCTTATCATGCCCCCGCAAACTGATGGGGGCGAGGAAGCACAGGAAGTTTGGTTAGCAGGAAATGAAACCTGGACGCAGAGAGTCCCTTGGTAAAAATATCTGCGACTTGATTCGTTGTGGACACAAACTGGACATCCAGCTCCTTATTAACGACCTTTTGGCGAACGTAGTGATAGTCCACCTCAACATGCTTCGTGCGTGCATGAAACACCGGATTTGAAGCAATGGCAATAGTGCTTAAGTTGTCACACCACACTCGAGGACAATGTAGGAAGAGACTGAGATCACGAAACATGCTGCGTAACCAAGAAAGTTCAGCAGCAGTGAATGCGAGTTGCCGATATTCAGCTTCGGCACTTGATCGGGACACGGTTCTATGAGTTTTAGAGCTCCATGAAATCAGATTAGAGCCTAGGTAAACACAGTAACCTCCAGTAGAGCACCTATTGTCAGGATCACCAGCGTAGTCGGCATCAGTGTAAGCACTGAGAAAAAGAGAGCCAGGTCTGTAGTGAAGACCATGATTCACAATATACTTGAGATAACGAAGAATGCGTTTTACCGCAATCCAATGTGTAGTTGTTGGACTGTGCATAAACTTACAGACTTGATTTACAGAATAAGAGATGTCCGGCCGTGTGAGGGTGAGATATTGTAGGGCACCAACAACACTACGAAATTCAGTCGCGTCCTGCAGCTTAGCACCTGAATGTAAGCTCATCTTTTGACCAGATGGAGCAGGAGTGGAGCATGGTTTAGCCTCATGCATGTTCGTTCGTCGAAGAAGGTCTACTATGTACTTCTTTTGTGTGAGATAAAGAGAAGTGCCATGGTAGCTGGCTTCGATGCCGAGAAAGTAGTGAATCTGGCCAAGATCTTTCATGGAGAATTCAGTACCAAGCATGGAGATAAGATGATGGAGATGAGGGGTGCTGTTGCCTGTAATAAGAATGTCGTCGACATAGATGAGAAGTACAATGAACACACCACTTCGTGAGTACGTAAACATAGAATAATCGGAGAATGATTCTATGAATCCCAGACTCTCAAGAAAATCAGCAAACCGTTGAAACCATGCCCTAGGTGCCTGTTTAAGACCATAGAGAGAGCGTTTAAGCTTACACACATGATGAGGGTATTGTGGATGAACAAAGCCCGTGGGTTGTTTCATGTAGACGTCTTCATGAAGATGACCATGGAGGAATGCATTATGAACGTCAAGTTGTCGAACATGCCACCCATTTGTGACAGCTAGGGCCAATATAAGGCGAATGGTAGAGTGTTTGACAACCGGACTGAAGGTTTCAGAATAATCGAGACCTTCTTGTTGGTGAAATCCATTGGCAACAAGTCGAGCTTTGTAACGTTCAATACTCCCATCGGCTTTGCGTTTGACTTTGTAAATCCACTTGTTAGGTAATACATTCATGGAGGAGTTGTAGGGAACCAGTTCCCACGTACGATTCTGCTCTAAAGCTTGTAGTTCAGCTTCCATTGCCGTACACCAGTGTTTATGTGGGGCTGCCTTTGCAAAACTTGTAGGCTCTGTATCATCATGCACAAGTGACACACTCATAGCATATTTAGGGTTAGGTTTAGTAATACCAGTCTTAGAACGAGTATGCATGGGATGAGCAGTGGAAGAGACTACCTGATTTGGCATGATTGCTGCAACCGTAGGAGTATCACCCGCAATGGGAGATGAAGGCATAGTGTGAGGTGTGTGTGATGATGGAGTAATTGAATTAGTTAAAGTGCATGGGGAGGCAGGAGATGGAGAAGACGTTAAAGAAGGAATTGTAGATAAAGAGTCATGGTGTAACCGAGGTGAAGTAGGAATTATAGTTGGAGTAGAATTATTATTGGGTAAGGGAGAGACTAGAGGAGATGTACCTGAGACAATCGAAAAGAAATATGGAGCAGGAGAGGAGGCACCAGACGAGGAGTGAGATGGCAGCTGCACAGAGAAAGGAAATCTCGCTTCATCAAACACAACATGGCGAGAGAGATAGATACGCTGTGTAGTGAGATCAAGACACCTGTAACCTGTATGATCAAGAGAGTAACCTAGGAACACACACTCTTTAGACCTAAATTGTAGTTTAGATTTATTGTAAGGTCTTAAGTAAGGAAAACAAGCACAGCCAAATGTACGTAGAAAGGAATAATTTGGATCTTTGTGAAATAGTTTGAAGAAAGGTGTGAGATGATGGAGAAGAGGAGAAGGAAGACGATTGATAATGTAGACTGCCGTTTCACAGGCTTCAGGCCAGTAAGTGGATGGAGTTTTTGAGTGTGCAAGCATGGTGAGAGCTGTATCAAGAATATGTTGATGTTTTCGTTCGGCTAGGCCATTTTGCTCCGGATGTTTGGGACAAGAGAAACGTTGATGAATACCATTGGAAATTAGATAGGTGCGAAATGCTTTGGATGTGTATTCCCCTCCCTCATCACACTGAAAGGATTGTATAGATGTAGAGAATTGTTTTTCAACATATAATCGAAATTTAATAAAGTGTTGCAAGGTTTCACTTTTATACTTCATGGGATAGATCCAAGAGTAACGAGAGTAGTCATCAACGAAGAGCACATAGTATTTAAAACCTTGAACAGACAAAGTAGAACATGACCAAACATCAGAATGAATCAAAGCTAATGGTTTATTAGATACTGACTCTGACAGTACAAAAGGAAGCTTGGTGCTTTTGCCAAGAGGACACGAAGAACAGAAAGATAACGACCTACTTTCGGCTAAAGGCACGGATTTATTTAACAATACTTTGGATAGACTTCTAGAAGATGTGTGACCTAATCGAGCATGCCAGATTTGAGCAGACACCTTTGCACCTAAAAAAGCAAATAACTTGACATCGGAAGCCCTACTTTGATGAAGAACTCGAAGAAGGTATAAGCCATTCTCACTTGGACCTTTATAGAGGGTCCTCCCCATCTGGATGTCCTTGATAACAAAAAAATCAGGATAAATGAGAAGGAAGCAGTTGTTATCATGTGTAAACCGAGAGATAGATAACAAGTTATGAGTAGCAGAAGGACATAGAAGTATATCATTAAGTTTGAAATTGTGATAGGGTGTAGTAATGACATTAGAACCTGTGTGCGTAATAGAAAGAGAATTACCTATGCCACCAACTTGATCATTGCCGGTATACTTCTCTGGTTGCTGCAAGTTTGCTAAATCAGAAGTGACATGAGAGTTGGCACCACTATCAAGTAACCAGTTGGAAGTAGAGGAAGTGGAGGTGGAGGCAGCCATGGCACTCAAGGTCTTAGATGGAACTCGGCCTTCATATGCATGATTCATTCTATTGTAACAATCAATAGCAGTATGACCAAGTCTCTTACATATCTGACATGTAGGTCGAGTTGAGACACCAGTAGGGTTGTGTGAGTTGAAGGAATTCGGTGCAGGACCAAGAACCGAACCACCACGACCACGGTTGGGAGAGCCACCACGACCAAAGTGAGGATTGGACTGTCTTGGCATGTAGGAACTTGAGTTTGAACGTCCACGGCCTCTCCCACGTTGAGAGCTTATATGAGCAGCGTGAAAGGCAGTTTGGAGAGAGCTGAGATCCCCAACAGCAGCCTGTTGATCACGCGTACGGCTTTCAGCGGATATGAGAATAGCTTCAAGTGATTCATAAGTGATAGGAGTGTCCCGAGCCTGGGCTGAACTAACAGTGTTCTCAAAGGCTGGACCAACGTTATGCATGATGATGGACACAAGATCAGTGTCTTGAACTGGACTCCCTGCAAGGGCAAGATTATCTGCAATAGAGTTAACCTTGTCAAGATAATCAGAGATAGACAAGTTACCACACATGGTGCGCAAAAGTTCGCCACGAAGTTGAATGATACGATTTTGAGAACGAGAGGCAAAACGCCGAGCCAGAGAGGACCATGTGGCAAAAGAAGAAGTTGAGAGAGACACAGTAGCCAAAACAGCCGGGGTGAGTGAGTTGTTAATCCACCCGAGGATCATCTGATCATTGGCCATCCAAGCATCATAGGCTGGATTAATTTCATCTGTGAGTTTTCCTGTGTCATCAGCTTTGAAGCACGGTGGACAAGGATTGGACCCGTCAACATAGCCAAGAAGGTTTCGACTCTTAAGGAGAGGAGTGATTTGAGCTAACCAGAGAGGATAGTTGTTGCGATCAAGTTTGATGGAGAGAAAGTTGGAGATGGACGAGTGAGATTCGTGAAGAGGAGGAGAGGTGTTTGCAGTGTTTGATTCGGAGGAGGAAGCCATTTGTAGAAGGATCGAGAAGAGAAAAAAAAATATATGTCGTTAGACTTGTTATGCTCGTGATACCATGAAGAAACACACAGAAGAGAGTTTTGAGAATTGATCAGCCTCCCTACAGAGGCTCGAGGCAGTTCATTATATAGAGATTACAATATACAAATAAGTGTTTGTTACACCAGATAAACTACAGAATACAAGATAATCAATCTACACAAAATACGCTGCTATGAGTTATCACTAAGAGCCTGACTTGGAAACGCAATCCTTCATACTTGAAGACACAATCCTTGTTAGTTTAGGAGGCTGTCTTATCAGCAGTAAAGCAACACATGCATTTTAAAGGGACGTGGTGATTGATTTACCCGTTGTCTTTGACCACAGTTCTTGTAACCTTCATCTTCTTGTGGCATCCAAAGCACAACTCCTCCAAGGAGCACTCAAGCGGCTTTTCGATGGCAGGCGGTTTCAACGTCCCGGATGAGTTGGAGAACATAATGGTGGTGCTCCTCCGGCAGCTGCCGCATTTCGAGAGAGGCCCACTTTTGGAGAGACGCGTAGGGCTGCCGGAGTCGGCGGAGATTTTCATCCATAACGAGGAGGTTTCTGGCGAAGCGGGGCAGCTCTTTAGAGTCTTGCCCTTTTTGTGAGAGCGCAACGAGGTGTGACTCGCCGATCGGGTACAACATCTTGCGAGATTATGACAAGACATGTTGAATAAATTATCGACGCTTGAGTGCATGAAGAAGCTGCTTGAAGATGATCTAGGGCTGCGGGCTGCCGGAATCATTTCGTCCCATTCTTTGGCTGTCGCATCTAAAGCTTTGATATTGAAATCCATGCATAATTTTCTCGTCTTGGATTAGTGCATCGTTGTTACCTTCGTCCTGATATTAGATCCTCAGATAGTCAGTATATGAAATTACGTATTATGCATATGCTGAAGCTAATGTGCATGCGTATGTGCAATTGCGAACATTTGCATCAGCCAATGTGATCAAACTTTTTATTTAACCAATCGATCCAAATCCTAATTTGTTCTCCGAACGTGCATGAACTTGGTACATTTATTTTTGGTCCAGGAATATGAAAATGAATATATATTGCTAGATTGCTGATTTGGATCATGGATGACAACTGTCGGATTATGTTACAAATTAAAGTTCAAATTGTCTCTCTAATTTCATAATTTAAAATTAGTTTGAAGAAGAAACTCGAACAAAAAATTCCCTCACACATGAATGCAGATACATAATTTACCTCAATGAGTACATTGTTGTCAAAAAACCCTCCGGGCTTGATCAAATTTGGGTTCCTCTTTTGGTGGCGATTTCTTTTTATCGTGGCGCCATCTTCTGGTGATGGATCTATAAGCTGATCTATAGAGATTTCTAATACCATATCGCATCAGGCCACCGTGGAAGATAGCCAGTGTGAAAGAAGAAAGGAAGAAAACCAATTCAAGGAGATTGAAAGAGAATTACAAATTTTTTTCTCTATACAGTATCCGCAATATGTTTACTTTTCTTCTGATCAATCGAGCAAATAGCAAAGAAGTTTGTTTATTTTGTTTGGCAACAACTATATCCACAAAGACTAAAAATGTCGATCAATAAGCTCCATTGATCAAGATGTTGACAGCTGCAGCATTTCTGTTTTAGTTTTATGGTTACACAGCCAAAACTTCTAGACTACTCCATCTTTAACATGTACATTGAAGAAGATGAATTAAAAAACCTGGCTTACTTGTGAGGAGGAATCGGCAGAAGTGGGAGTCATTGTAAAACATGTGAACACCGCACTTTTTTACCTTCAACCTCCTTTCCTCATACATACCAGTAGTGTCGTAGTATGCTGGCTACAAGTGAAAAGACGCACGAGTGATCTCGTTATATTGAATGGGGTTACTGCTCCGACATTGTCTTCCGCGCCTGCTAGAATATGTTTTGAATCAGGTATGAATGTCGACAGCATACGGGAGTCTCGTTGCCCGATCAGCTAGTCGAGGTCCAGGGACGAAGCGCCCTGGTGGGGAGTCGGGGGCAATGCCCTCGAAGCTAAATTAATCTGTTATGATGGACTGTGGTTTTATGTCGGGCCTACCATTCGGGGGTATTTATATATCCTTTAAGTTATTAACATAGTGTGATATTCTGTAATCTGTAATCCATTTCCCTCAAGGATTAATAAAACTGTTCTCACCTTCTTGTGGACGTAGTTAACACATTGTTAGTGAACCACTTAAATCTGTATTTTCTTACATTCATTATAAACAAATTGGCATCAGAGCCAAATCAAGATGTCTGATTTGAATGTGAAGATCGACAAACTCACGGGGAGGAATAGTTTCAGTTTATGGCAGATCAAGATGCGAGCCTTGTTAATGCAACAAGTGTTGTGGGCGCCGTTGACGAAGAAGAATGCCCCCTGATCGGTGGTCGCACACCAACCAAAAATAATACCCTATTCAGTATATACTTAAGATCAATGCAATATAGTGCAGATAGGGATCGATCCACAGGGAAAAGTAGACTTTATACTCTAAACACAAACTAAGACGCGAATATCAGAAATCTGACAGACTCGATCACTGGACGAAAACGTAATTAATTAAAATACCTATACTAAATCAAAAATCACGAAATTTATACAGGACAAACTAGACACAGTGGCGGACAACCACACAAAATTTTAATGTAATCGGAGTTGTTTTGAATGTCGAAATAAATTATATAAACTAGACTACGAACTGAAAACAGTACAGTAAAACAAAGATTTAATCAAAATAAAGAGATCGTTATAAACTTCTCTCCACCCTAGACATTTCCAATCTACCCCAATCAATTCACATAACCTCAAATGAATGTTCCTCATGCATACGCTGTGATTAAGTCGCATACACCTTACACCCTCGTGCTTGACATGCTAAGCCGGTTGATGTACCCTAGCTTAACTTGATCTTAACTTAAGAGATATGGTACTTCTTCGATCGGTCCAAAATCAACTTAAACTAAGTCATTACGATCTGTAGGATGTTTGAGACAACAACAAGACTTCTAGAGCTACTATGGATGAGTGCCCTTGCATCACCTTGGAACGAATTCACACAACGTATTAAGCTGTTTATCTCTACAGAATATGCACTGATTGATCGTCACCTACACATTCAAGATAATAGATCCTAACCTACACATCTAAGTTTCGAACCGAAGATACATATGCAAGAAATCATACGGTGATAAAATAGTGAATAAATTCTCATCAAAAAGTTATGTAAATCACTGGGTTTCAAGATCAAAACATGTCTAGGGCTTCGATCAGCTCCTAACAAATAAAGTTTAGCTCCTCATGCTAACCATGGAAGCTAAAGAAAAATATAGATGAGAGAAATAAATTACAGCCATAAGGTGATGATGATGGAGCCTTTTCTTCCTCTGAAATTTCTTTTTTCCTCTCTTCCTCCAAACTGCCGAGCTCTCTTTTTTTTCTTTTCCTATTCTTTTGTCTCTCCTCTGCTGTGAGCCTTCTTGCTCCTCTTTTTTTCTTCTTCTCCCACTCTCCGTCCGTTTCAGCCAAATATATATATATATATATGTGCGCGCAGCCAGCCTTTTTCTCTTTCACGTGATCACCCATCCAAGTCTCCTTCTTTTAATTGATTTCATCTTCTTTCTCTTTCAATAATCACTCACGTCTCTCTCCTTAACTATCTAAATATATATATAATTATGCATGCAGCCATCCTCCACAACTCCTTCACGTCCCCTCTTTTAGATAGTTAGGTGCATATATATATATAGCTAGAGTCCAAGCCGTTATACTCCTTGTTGAATAATGATTCTCCAACTAGCTAAACATGCCTTCATTCATTATCTTCTCCTCGTTGGATTAGGAAAACCCCTTTTAATTCATTTTTCTCCGTAAACCTATAAAACAAATAAACATTATTAAAATGCTGAAAACATAACAAAAAACACTAAATATAAGGTAATATTAAACATAGAAACGTTGCATAAATATGCACCTATCAGAATACCCCACACTTAGCTTTTGCTAGTCCTCGAGCAAAACACTAAACTATGACTCAAAAACAAAAACACACTATGTACAGACAGGATACTAATGCCCTCACAAATTTGTCTCGGCAATCTTCCAAATATCACAACAGAAAGATCAAAACTCCTATATTTCACAAAGTTCCAATGGTTAAATTCAATGCATAGTAACTATGTAACATGTAGGACAAAGACATAATCATGGTGAAAAACTGTAGCATGCAACAAACAAATCAAGAACCAACCTCACAAGATACGCTCTCAAAGTGTTTCACTCATATGTATTTAAGGTAGTCACTCAATTCAAATGCTTGCCAAATGGACCGAACCATATGCTCAACTCTTGTGACTAATCTCCACAGATCACAGACTGTCATCTTAAGAATCAAAAGGGCTTTAAAGGTTGTAATGAGGCTAAGTTTAAGGCAATGGAAATATTTAGGATATGTGATGATACAATATTCTCCCCATACTAGGCCAAGATCCCCCAACTTCACCAAAGTCACCACGGTTTTTCATCTCCCTGAGCTTTGCAACAGGACAAATGCCAAATTTTCTTTGTTGGGCATTCACTTCATATCATACTCCAAATTACAAATATAGGGGACATTAATTCAGAAATCTTTATTGCCTTCGAGAGTACACTGTTTTTTTTTCTCTCTTTTTTTTTTGAAATGTTTTTTTTTTCAAGGCACTAGCATCTTATTATGCAGTCTGAACAAGTCTTTCCCAATACAAATACATCAAGCCGCCCATCTTCCAACTCAACAAACAAAGAAACACATCCCCTCTTGTCGACATTACTTCACACAAAGTCATGACCAGTAACAAAGGGCAAAGAAGTCCTACACTAAGTTAAGTGTTTAGATATCCCTGGGTTATAAAAGAAATGCTAGATGTAGGCTCAAAATGGATACTCTAAAGGGTCTCAACTTGTGAGAACAAATCATAGGGACACATGGCAATATAGCAAAGTGGTGGTACATCCTAAATGCCTTTATCATCTTCTCAATCAGAACAAATAGTGACAATAAGCTTTGACAAGTACAAGAGCGAGTTCTAGTAATCTCTAGAGTCCATTAACTTAATCTGCAGCAAGCACTTGAAACACTCAAGAAAGAAAGTATTCAGTTCAGGCTCAATCGCTCACATGTAAAATGATTCTCAACTTGTTTAAACATGCAAATAATCTGTACCATGTTAACTTATTTCTATATCCACTACATATTCGCATACTCACCATGCATCAAAATTAACCGAAGAAACTTAAATCATATAGGCACAATTAATCTCTTAGTCACAACATAGGAAGATATTGAATCATCATTGACTTTGTTATGGGCATCCTAAGACTCTTATTTTTGGTATTTTCTTGACATTTTTTACTTTTGTATTTTATTTTATCAAAAAGGACTCAAAAACACACAAAAGACCAAAAGAAAACACTAAAAACTGACAACAGACTTCGATGGGTCGAGGATCCCTTCTGAAAATTTATGAAAATAGGTCAAAACCGAAAGAAACTGCACACTCTGACTTTCATATTTTCTACAGAATTAACCACATATCCGATTGATCTGAAATTTTGTGAACATAAACTAGACATATAAACACAAATTCCCTCAAAATTTCAGAATTTTCTGAGACCTCTAACTATGTGAAATAATTCACACGAGACAGGATATTGCCCAGTTTCGAAATAACACTAAAAAAAACGAAAAATTTATACATAGACGCTAAGGATATGCTATAAACCCCACCTCACACTTGAAATTTGCATTGTTCTCAATGTAAATAACAGTAAAGCAAGCAACACATCAGCCAAATAGGAAGTAAGACATATAACACATCACGAAACACACTAACATGGAGAAAAAATAAAGAAAAAGAGAAGGGATAAGAATTCAAATCTGGCAGCCAAGCTTCTCCATCAACATGGGTTGCCTCCCAAGTAGCGCTAAGTTTAACGTCCTCAGCCAGACATCTTCAAAACCATCAGGTGATTGTGGTCTTGGCTCGATCAAGTGCTTGGTCCTTAACAATGACGTCATATGAGCTCTACCAAGCAACTTGGATACCCTTGGACTCCTACACACACAAGACTCCAAGTGTCTTCTTTCTTTCTTCTTCTTTATCCAAAGCCTCCTCCTCTTGAGTCCAACAAACAAGGTAAAGAGAATATCCTTGTTGGACATATGGTGATCAGGTACCACCATCTCAATATGCTCCAAAATATAAGGGGGCTCGGTAAGTAAATCCTCAAATTCAAGTGTTTCTTTGGTGCAAGGAACATGTGCGGAACTTGAGTTTGGCATTGATAACTCATGTGGTTGTTCATGTAGTGGCAGCACCATCTCAATATAAGGAATTTCGATGGACTCCTCCTCAAGGAATTCACATATCTCATCATCATCAAAGAATGTATCCCCTTCTTCCATTGCAATTTCAGCCCCAGTAGTCAAATTCGCAGACCTATATTCAAGAAGAGCTTCGAGCTCATCCAATTCTTGCTTGATCGGCTTCCATTCTTCAATTTTTGGCTAACTTGATCCAAGCACTGTCTCCAAAATATCCTCATTATCATTCACCGAGTGCTGCATAAATTCCTGCATAAAATTATCAAATGTATCAATAGAAAAACAGGAATACAAGTCCCTATCACTAGGATGATTCATAGCATCAAAGATATTAAAACGTATTTTCTCCTCATCCACTTTCATGGAGAGGGTACCACTGTAGCAATCAATTTTGGTCCTTGCTGTCCGTAGGAATGGACGACCAAGTATCAATGGTAATTCAGAAGGTTGAGGCTCTGCCTCCATTTCCAGTACAAAGAAATCAGCTGGAAAGATCAATTTACCTACCTGTACTAAAACATCTTCAACAAAACCTCTGGGGTAGCAGTTAGATCGATCGGCTAATTTAATTGTAACACCAGTTTGTTGTAATGCACCAATATTCAAAGTTTTATACACAGAGTAAGGCATTAAATTTATTGATGCACCCAAATCAAGTAAAGCTCCAGTAAAATTAGTGTTACCAATTGTACATGGGATGGTGAATCGTCCAGGATCTCCCATCTTAGGTGGTAGCTTCCTTTGAAGTACCGCTGACACCTTCTCACTCAAGGCCACAGTCTCAGTCCCTGTGAACTTCCTCTTCATTGTACAAAGTTCCTTAAGAAACTTTGCATACTTCGGTATTTTCTTAATCACATCGAGCAACGGAATGTTCACTTCCACCTTTCGAAATGTATCTAGAATCTCTTGCTCCAACTCATCCTTCTTCTTGTTTTTCAACCTACCAGGAAAAGGAACACGTAAAGGAATTGAAGGAGAAGGTTCAGAAATTGACTTACCTGATTTTTCTTTTGATGAATTTTTCTGTCCAGGTGCACTCTTCTCTCCCTGATCCTGCAGTAGTGGTGGAAATGGCAGGACCTGTTCTAGGACCGGCTCATCTTCTAAAGATTTTTTTGTAGGCTTTTCAACCTCTTCAATCACTCTTCCACTTCTCAATGTGATCACATTGGCTTCATGATTGGCCCCTCTTGGATTCTGCACAACTTTACCTGGAAGGGTGCCCTGTTCTCTAGTAGACATTTGTTGTTCCGTGTTGTTCATCCGTTTCTCTAATATTTGGAATGTCTTGCTAGAGTCTCCGTTATGAACCTTTATTCCCTCAAGCTTGGCCATGATGGCAGCTAAAGCGGAATCTGGTACTGAGGGTGCTTCCTTTTGTTGTGGCGGCTGGTACTCCTGTCTTACCTTAAAACTTGGGGGTGGATTTAAGATGTTGCTATTGTTTCCATAGCTGAAATTCGGATGATTCCTCCACCCCAGATTGTAAGAATTTGAGTAAGGGTCATTCCTCGCTGCTCTTTGTTGTACAAAGTTTACCTGCTCTTCTTCAGGAATAAATGGACAAGATTCGTTAGTGTGATCTGACATAGAGCATACAGAACATACCTGAGCAATGGACGAGGATGACGTTGTTTGGCTTTTGATAGCACTGGCGATGGAGTCTAGCTTCTTCTCCAATGCTTGAATTCTCTTGTCCATACTTGGGTCTGCAGTGACCTCATACACAGCCTGTTGCTTTTTGCTTGCTAAGGTTCTTTCCCTTGTATAGAACTGCTTGGTGTTTTCAGCCAATTTCTCAATAATGTCATGGGCTTGTTGTCCTGTTTGATACATGAACATACCTCCACACGCAGAGTCCACCCTTGTTTTGTTGGCCGGTTCTAGACCTTCATAAAAGAAAGTCATTCTATCTTCAAGATCATACCCATGATGTGGGCATTTCCTTAACTGTTCTTTGAAATGACTCCATGCTTCATGTAACATGTCTCCATCTTTCTGGATGAAGCTATGGATCTCCTTCTTCATCTGTTTCGTCTTCTGGGCAGAGAAGTATTCTTTCATAAATGCTACCTTCATCTCTCCCCATGAGGTGATAGACCTGGAAGTCAAAGAATTGAACCACATCTTTGCTCCATCCTTCACAGAAAACGGAAACAAAATTAGCTTTAATACATTAGTTTCAATATTTTGTAACTTTTGTGTAGAAGCTAAAGCCTCAATTTCAGCCAAATGTTGTTGAGGGTCCTCAGAAAATGTCCCCCTAAAATGTGGGAGAGCTGAAAGTAAAGCAGGGGGTACAGAATAAGTGCCAAGAGCTGGCAGTAAAATAGGTGATGAGTTTCCATTTGCACTCGGTACAAAAGAATTCATCAACGTCCTTGGTTGTTGCTCCCCCATTGCAGAAGCTGGTGATGATGGTATATCCTCTTCTGATTCTGAACTTGTCTCTACTGTTATCTCAGGATCCGATAACATACTTGGACCTCCAATCTCCAGTGCTGCCTGCCTTTGTTGCTTCCGGTTTGCCCTTGCGGAGCGTTCAATCTCAAGATTTGTCTCTAAAAGTTCAGTTTTCCTTGAACGCCTAATCTGCATGCACTAAGACACGTTAACTAGAAGATAAATAAAAATGAAATTTAAAGAAAAACCTAAAAATTGAAAACAGTTCTTCGATGGATCGAAGCTGCTCTCAAGACACCTACAAAGCAGAAAATAGAAAAACAAAGTTAGTTTTAGAATATAAAGAACACGCTTTTCCCCGGCAACGGCGCCAAAATTTGATCGGTGGTCGCACACCAACCAAAAATAATACCTTATTTAGTATATACTTAAGATTAATGCAATATAGTGCAGATAGGGATCGATCCACAGGGAAAAGTAGACTTTATACTCTAAACACAAACTAAGACGCGAATATCAGAAATCTGACAGACTCGACCACTGGACGAAAACGTAATTAATTAAAATACCTAGACTAAACCAAAAATCACGAAATTTATAAAGAACAAACTAGACACAGTGGCGGACAACCATACAAAATTTCAATGTAATCGGAATTGTTTTGAATGTCGAAATAAATTATATAAACTAGACTACGAACTGAAAACAGTACAGTAAAACAAAGATTTAATCAAAATAAAGAGATCGTTAGAAACTTCTCTCCACCCTAGACATTTCAAATCTACCCCAATCAATTCACATAACCTCAAATGAATGTTCCTCATGCATATTCTGTGATTAAGTCGCATACACCTTACACCCTCGTGCTTGACATGCTAAGCCGGTTGATGTACCCTAGCTTAACTTGATCTTAACTTAAGAGATATGGTACTTCTTCGATCGGTCCAAAATCAACTTAAACTAAGTCATTACGATCTGTAGGATGTTTGAGACAACAACAAGACTTCTAGAGCTACTATGGATGAGTGTCCTTGCATCACCTTGGAACGAATTCACACAACGTATTAAGCTGTTCATCTCTACAGAATATGCACTGATTGATCGTCACCTACACATTCAAGATAATAGATCCTAACCTACACATCTAAGTTTCGAACCAAAGATACATATGCAAGAAATCATACGGTGATAAAATAGTGAATAAATTCTCATCAAAAAGTTATGTAAATCACTGGGGTTCAAGATCAAAACATGTCTAGGGCTTCGATCAGCCCCTAACAAATAAAGTTTAGCTCCTCATGCTAACCATGGAAGCTAAAAAAAAATATAGAGGAGAGAAATAAATTACAGCCATAAGATGATGATGATGGAGCATTTTCTTCCTCTGAAATTTCTTTTCTCCTCTCTTCCTCCAAACTGCCGAGCTCTTTTTTTTTTCTTTTCCTATTCTTTTGTCTCTCCTCTGCTGTGAGCCTTCTTGCTCCTCTTTTTGTCTTCTTCTCCCACTCTCCGTCCGTTTCAGCCAAATATATATATATATGTGTGCGCGCAGCCAGCCTTTTTCTCTTTCACGTGATCACCCATCCAAGTCTCCTTCTTTTAATTGATTTCATCTTCTTTCTCTTTCAATAATCACTCACGTCTCTCTCCTTAACTATCTAAATATATATATAATTATGCATGCAGCCATCCTCCACAACTCCCTCACGTCCCCTCTTTTAGATAGTTAGGTGCATATATATATATATAGCTAGAGTCCAAGCGGTTATACTCCTTGTTGAATAATGATTCTTCAACTAGCTAAATATGCCTTCATTCATTATCTTCTCTTCGTTGGACTAAAAAAACTCCTTTTAATTCATTTTTCTCCGTAAACCTATAAAACAAATAAACATTATTAAAATGCTTAAAACATAACAAAAAACACTAAATATAAGGTAATATTAAACATAGAAACGTTGCATAAATATGCACCTATCACCCCCCGAAATGCTGAGAAGGTCAGTCTGGAGGAGAAGGCAAATTCGATAATTATGCTGTGTCTTGCAGACGATATCATCACCGAGATCGCTGAGGAGGAAACTACATCCGGTCTGTGGTTGAAGCTTGAGAGTCTATACATAACGAAGTCTTTAACCAACAAGTTGCTTCTAAAGCAACGTCTGTTTAGTATGCAAATACAAGAAGGTGCGCCTCTAAGAGATCACTTAGATCAGTTAAACACAATTCTATTATAGTTGTGTAATATTGATGTTAAAATCGAGGATGATGATGCTGCCTTAATTCTGTTGGTATCTTTACTATTATCGTATGAGAATTTTGTGCAATCTTTTATTGTTGGGAGAGATAATGTGACTCTGGAGGAGGTTAGATCATCTCTTCATACGAGAGAGCTGCGTCATAAGGTGACTGGTACAGGTACATATAATTAGGCTGTTGGGTTAGTAGCCAGTGAAAGTAAGGGACATGGAAACTCGGAGAAGAAGAAATTCAAGAAATCAGGTTCTAAGGGTCCTAAACCCAATGATGTATGTAACTACTGTACAGAGAAGGGACATTAGAAAATGGAATGTCCAAAGAAGAAGCAGCAGGAGAAAACATCAAGGTCTGCTACTGTAGCAAAAGATGACACCAATTCGGAAGAAGATACTTTTCTAGTTGCTGATGAACATACACATCACATTAATGCGTGGATTTTAGATTCCGGGGCGTCTTATCATATATGTCCGCGTAGGAAGTGGTTCGCTACCTATGAGCAGGTAAATGGACACAATGTTTCTATGGCTAACAGTTTTGTTTGCAAGGTGGTTGAAATAGGCTTGATTAAAATACGGACTCATGATGATAATTCATGTACATTAAACGATGTTAGGCATGTTCCATGTATGTCAAAGAATCTGATATCATTAAGCTATTTGGACAATAAGGGGTTCAGCTTTAAAGGTGAATGTGGAGTTCTACGTGTCTGCAAGGGTTCTAATGTGGTTCTGAAATGTGTCAAGCGGGGTACTTTGTATATTCTGGAAGGTTCTACTCTATCAGGTTTTGCCGGCGGCTCATACCTAATTCAAGGCATATTCTAAAAAATCTCCACCTTGACTTGAATCCTCTCACAAATAACTAGATGTACAACATGCACCATAATAGTGCCAGATGTACGACCATCTCCTCTGCCTCAGATGTTGCCCCCAAAGGAAAAATAACAGCTTCTAACATTTAGCAAGTACAAACAATGTTGGAACTTGCTATGTAGAACTGACTTGGTGAACATGTCAACTGGATTATCAACAGTACCCACTTTGTTCACCATAACTCTCTTCTCACTTCTCAGAAAATGATACCTGACATCGATGTGCTTAGTCCTCTCATGATGAACTTGATCCTTGGCTAAACAAATTGCACTCAGACTATCACAATACACTATAGCCTGATCGTGATATAGACCCACACCTCATAAGGGGTTTTGAGATGTATACCTGTGTGAGGTCCACCATTTATCAAATAACATGTTGTACTAACCGCTTCTACCTAGAACCTTCTTTCTAGTCCAGCATTAGAGATCATGCAACTAGCTCTCTCCAGAAATTTCTATTCATACGTTCTACCACATCATTTTGTTGCGGTGTATCTCTGACTGTATGATGTCTAGCAATCTCTTCATTCTTTCAGAACTCATTAAAATCATACCAACAAAATTTCATACCATTATTAGTTCGCAGCCTTTTGATCTTCTTCCTTGTTTGATTTTCAACTAACGCCTTCCATTGCTTGAAATTCTTAAAAGCATCACTTTTATGCTTCATCATAATCACCCAAGTCATTCTTGAGAAATCATCAATCATTGACACAAAGTACTTGTGACCTCCTAAAGACTCAACGTGAGAAGGACCCCAACAGTCATAATGAATGTAATCAAGTGTGCCTTTTGTTTTGTGAATTGCTTTAGGAAACTTGCTGCGATGTAATTTCCCGAAGACACAATGTTCACAAAATCCAAGGTCCTTGACCTTGTGGCCACCAAGAAGATCCCTTTTTGACAGAATTTGCATCCCTCTTTGACTCATGTGACCAAGTCTCATTTGTCATAACTTGGTCATATCATCCTTGTGAACCTCCAATGATGCAAGAGCAGCAAAATATGACAGCGAAGAACCTTGCAGAATATACAAAATACCTCGCTTGACACCTTTCAGAACCACATTAGAACCCTTGTAGACACGTAGAACTCCACCTTCACCTTTGAAGCTGAACTCCTTATTGTCCAAATAGCTCAGTGATATCAGATTCTTTGACATGCGTGGAACATACCTAACATCGTCCAATGTACAGAATTTACCATCATGTGTCCGTATTTTAATCGAGCCTATTCCAACCACCTTGTAGACAAAACTGTTAGCCATAGAAACATTGCCTCCATTTACTTGCTCATAGATAGTGAACCACTCTATACTCGGACATATATGATAAGACTTCCCGGAATCTAAAATCCACACATCAATGTGATGTGTATGTTCATCAGTAACTACGGCAATATCCTCTTCCGAATTGGTGTCATCTTCTGCTACAGCAGCAATACCTGATGGTTTCTCCTGCTGCTTCTTCTTTGGACATTCCATTTTCTAATGTCCCTTCTGTTTATAGTAGTTACAGACATCATTAGGTTTAGGACCCTTAGAACCTGGTTTCTTGAATTTCTTCTTCTCTAAGTTTCCAGGTCTCTTACTTCCACTGGCTACTAACCCAGCAGCCTGATTATCTGTACATGTACCAGTCACCTTATGACGCAACTCTCTGATATGGAGAGATGATCTAACCTCCTCCAGAGTCACAGTATCTCTCCCAACAATAAAAGATTGCACAAAATTCTCATACGATAATGGTAAAGATACCAACAGAATTAAGGAAGTATCCTCATCCTCGATTTTAACATCAATATTACGCAACTCTAATAGAATTGTGTTTAACTGATATAAGTGATCTCTTAGAGGCGCACCTTCTTGCATTCGTAGACTAAACAAACATTGCTTTAGAAGCAACTTATTGGTTAAAGACTTCGTCATGTATAGACTCTCAAGCTTCAACCATAGACCGGATGCAGTTTCCTCCTCTGTGATCTTGGTGATGATATCATCTACACGACACAGCATAATTGTTGAGTGTGCCTTCTTCTCCAGACTGGCCATCTCAGCAGTTTCAGGGTCCCCTACCTTCTTCTTCGTCAGCGGTGCCCACAAGCCTTGTTGTTTTAACAAGGCTCACATCTTGATCTACCATAAACTGAAACCGTTCCTCCCCCTGAATTTTTCGATCTTCACATTCAAACCAGACATCTTAATTTGGCTTTGATGCCAATTTTTTTTATAACGAATGTAAGAAAGAACACAGATTTACGTGGTTCAATAACAATGTGTTAGCTACGTCCACAGGCAAAGGAGAACAGTTTTATTAATTCTTAAGGAAAACGGATTATAAATTACAGAATACCACACTAGGTTAATAACTTAAAGGATATATAAATACTCTCGAATGGTAGGCCCAACAAAAAATCACAGCCCATCATAACAAATTAATTTAATTTCAGGGGCTCATACCTGATTCAAGACATATTCTAACAGTAAGCATCATATAATAATGACATGTGATTCTGCATATAAATATACATGTGATGAATATAGCTTCTTCTTCTGCTCCTGCTGTTGTTAGTGATGATGTCCCCCCTCAACCAAAATAAGTAGCTAATGTGTTAAAAATGGAGAAGCATTATGTTCGATCAACAAAAATAGAATTGTCAGGGTTAGTTTGCATATACAACAAGCGAACCCCACACTTAGATTCTTCCACTTTGTTTTGCATAACTCGATCATCCCCAATCCTCATGCCAGACGAACGACAATCGTTCTACGCAGTGGCGGAGCTAGAAAAATATCTCAGCTAAGGCAAGAATTTAACTTTAAAAAATGAATTAAAGTCAATAAAAATACTACCTCTAATAATAAAATATTATATTACATGTTTTCAATCAATGATGAGACGGCAGTTGTCCTCGATGCTTTTTCATATTTTGAAAATGCTGCGTTATAGCATCATTGGTAATCCTATTAAATACCTCTTTTTCAATGTAAACAAGCAAGCTATCATTTATCCATTGATCTCCCATTCTATTACAAAGTGGATTCTTCACAATGTTTAATGTTGAGAATACCCTTTCCACTGAAGCTGTTGCAACCGGTAGAACTAAAGCCAGTGTTAGAAGCTTGTAGACTGATGCATGTGTTATATGCTTTCTTGTATCCACCAATTTATTTGCAAGATACCCAATTCCTTTCAACTGAGAGAATTCATTGTTGGATTGCATCTCATTAATATAAATACCAAGTTTATCTTCAAGTGATAACATTTCTCAGTCAGAAAAATCTCTCGGGTAGAATTTGGCAAGTTGAAGCAGTTTTTGCTTGTCAAACCTAGAGAATAAATTATCCGGACTTAAACTTGCAACACAAAAAAGAAGCTCAGAGTTTACCTCATTGAAACGATAATTCAGTTCTGAAAGATGTCTATCAGTCAGAGTATAAAAGATCTCCACCCGATAATGATGAAGGATTATTACTTTTCAGCTCTGTGTTGAGATTTCCCTTGAGCAACAAAGTTGTCATTCAAATTGGGAATGTTGATACCATGCTAGCCACAAAAAGAATAAACTTTGCTAAGTAAATTATCTCATTCACAATCTTCATCCCTCATTGCTTGTAGTTGTTCCTTACACGCCTTAACTAATTCAATAGCATTGACAATATCTTGATCTTTCCTCTGCAATGCCTGTGATAATTCATTCGTGACTCCCAACACTTGTCTTATCAAAAATAGACAAAATACAAAGTCAAATGATTGCATTTGTGCTAGCAAAAGATTACATTCCCCTCGCTGATCAGAGTTCACTCCATCTTCAATTATAATTTCAATCACCTCAATCGTAGAAGAAAACATAGAAATAATACTCAATAATGTACCGTAATGTGAACCCCAACATGTATCACCAAGACGTTTCAGAGTAGTTTCTTGATTCAACCCTCTTCCACTTAAAAGCTCATCATTATTAAGAGATTCCACCACTTTCTTCTGTTGTTGTTCTTGAAGAAGATCACGACGTTTACATGATTCTCCAACAAGGTTAACCACTCAAGTCACTAAGAAAAAGAAGGAAGCAACTGGAACATGATTTTTAGCTAAAGACACAAGGGCAAGTTGAAGTTGATGTGAAAAACAATGAACATAAAAACCACATTGATTTTCTTTCAAGATAAGTGCCTTGAGCCTGTTGAACTCACCTTGCATATTACTAGCTCCATCATAACCTTGTCCTCGAAGATTTGTAATGCTCGATCCAATTCTAGAGAACAACTCATCTATTGCAAGTTTCAAGGACTGTGCATCAGTACTTTTAACATGTTGAATGCCCACAAATCTTTCAATCACTTGACCTTTATTGTCAACATAACGAAGAACGACGACCATATGCTCCTTCATTGAATTATCCCGTGCTTCATTAACCAAAATAGAAAATGGTGCATCACCGATCTCCAATCTTATTGCATTAATGTTTCAACTGCAACTGCATTTATAATATCTTTTTGCATATCAAGTGATGTCAACTGTAGATTCCTAGGAGCATTTTGAAATGCAACAGCCTTCACACTCTCATTATGTTCAGCAAGAAACTCTAATAGTTCAAGAAAGTTCCCTCTATTGTTGGACGATTCAGATTCATCATGACCACGAAAAGCAAGACCCTACCTCAACAAGAAACGAATACAATCAATTGAAGCATTCAAGAGAATGTAATAGTTGTTCTTAGCAGATTCCACTTGACGACTAATAACTGATTCCAGATGTTGTTTTTGATTCATAAGAGCATCACAATTTTGTAATGCTTTGTTGTGAACTCTATCCACTCCTCATACATGATCCTGAAGTACTTTTTTAGTTTTCTAGTTAGAGAAACCTTTGCCAGTAAATACATCACTGCCTCCTTGGTCACCATGATGTTGCTTAAAGAGATAACAACATAGACAAAACACAACATCTTTTTCTATGCTATACTCTAACCATTCTGGATGATCATCAAACCAAGAAGTCACAAAATGCCGCTTTGTTCCGCTTATTATGGTTTGAGGAATCTGGTGATTCCGAGGCTGGCAAGGACCCTCGAGCAAATAGTGTCGTCGAACTTGGTCACGAATATTCGGATCATATTCCACGATGCGCTTTCGCCTTGCGGGATCTGATGGAAGATTGCCCAATACAGTTTCAAGTTCCTTTTCTTTAGAGATTTCAGAGTCGACATTGATTCTCTTAGAAGAACTAGAAGCCTTTCCCCCTGATCGCGACACTTTCTGAAAATACCTCTTCATAGTTGTTTATCATAAAATTTTACGTATTAATTTTTTGCTATAAAACAACTAACATAAGTATCTTTTCTATAAAAAAAAGTACATAACTATTTTATCAACTATCAACCATACGGAATGAGCATATAATTGTGCAACTCTACTACCACAAAAACAAGACTCAGAGAACTTTGAGAAAGAAAGAAAAAAAGAACCAGTGAAATAAAAAGAAGAAAAGTTAAGAGAAAATATATAATATAAATTGATAATAGAGAGAAGTAGAGAACTAACATGGTTGAAGAATGATGATGATTTATGATTTCATGGAAGAGAGATCGATGAGAGTCACGAGACAGATGATGATGAATAATTTGAGATTTGGAGATATAGAGTAATAGAGGGTAGGGACGTAGGGTTTACACACACACACACACACACACATATATATATATATATATATATCTAACACCCCACTTATATATTTTTTTTGTTGCTTTTTCTACTAAAAGTCTAAAACAATGTTGTTTCACTCGTTTGGACAATTAAATGAAACATCAAAACGACGTCGTTTTGAGTTTTCTGAAACAAAAAAAAAAGTCGCGACCAACTTAGGCAATATGGCAAAACAACATTTTTTCTAACCAAAAGCTTTCAAATCTAATATCCAGCATACCCAGCCTCATACTTGACCCCGGGCAGCTGCCAGTGCTCGTCTATACGTGGCTCCGCCACTAGATCTACGTTCAAGTAAATAGCTAGCTAGACCATTCGATAACCAACCTTTATTCCAACTGATGAGGTTATTTTAGTTTGTTTCTGTCAGGCAATGAGCTCAGGAAGTTCAATGCTGAACCAAGCCAAATTAGTCTGCCAGACTTAATTCGAATTCAATAGCCTACTGTATATCAAAATTGATGTACAGATGCATCAAAATATTGTGGACATAAAAAAGAAGAAAAAAGAAGAAGGATTCCTATCAAGCTTCAAGTTATCATTTCTGACATGGACGAAAGAAAACACTCGAAAGAACAACGCGGTTTAGATGACCATAACACCCTTCGCGAGTTTATGGACTTCATTAATACGTTATGCGTAAATTTGACATTCTAGCCTGGACAATCACACCGCGTTATTGACGCGGCCGCGGTGAAACTTGCAATTTCCAATGGACTTCCAGAATAAAAGCTGACGCCAGCTGACTCTCTTCCAGTTCGACTATCTCGGCCCCTCTCTGATCTTTCGGGGACTAAAAAACCCTTAAACCCTTTCTGGGTTTTCGATCCAAATTGAAGGACCAACCAAGAAGACTCTCCCAGAGAGAGAGAGAGAGAGAGAGAGAGAGAGAGAATGGACACCCATAATCCCAAACGGAGTAGGAGCAGCTTGACATTTGCGGCGTTGTTGCTTCTGGGTTTTTGCTGGTGCTGTTTCTCAGAAACCAATCAGCCTCCTCAGACGAATAAAAAGTCGTCTACCCAATTGGAAAGCTTTGGTTCTTCTGCCTTTTTTCCTCTTCACGGAAATGTTTATCCTCTAGGGTATTATTCACCTCTTCGAATTTCTGCTGCGGTTGCTTATTACTTTTTCAATTTTAAAATTATTATAAAAGAAAAATCCAATCTTTGTTTAGTTTATGTTGTGGGTTTGTAGAGCTGTTTCGTATTAAGCTGTTCCGATCAAAAAAGAAGAAGAAGAGCTGTTTCGTATTAAGCTTTAATCTTTGATATATTGGGTTTAAGCACTTGGTAAAAGTTGGATTCTTTTCAGGATTTACTTGTCCCACCCAGCGATTTGCTTTTACTCTTTTTATCAGTTCTTGGATTGTTTTCTCTGTTCGTTTATAATTATTGGGATTCTGGGTTGAGCTTGTTTCTGCTGTTGTAGAGAAGTTGGCTCTAATCTTCACCGAATAGCTAGTTCAGTTTCTCTGCTGAGCTTTTGTGTATGCATATATGCCCCTTCTCTATTTTTTTATTGTCGGATTGTTTTGGTCACAGTACCCTCTCTCTTTTCGAGGAGCTTATATACTGCATGTTGAAAAGATAAAACTTTCACTGGTTGCTATAGCAAAGGTGCAAAAGCTGGTAGTCCCACCCTGTGTTTCTTTAATTATTTGGTTTATTTCCCCTTTTCATGTTTGTTTCCTATGAAGTATGATGCTTCTTTTTTGTCTCTCCTTTTGTGTGATTACTTGGCATTCTGTCTATTCTTTTTGCGCTTCCGATTGTTCATTAATTTGGATGTGTGCCCTTTGGTGAAAAAGGTTTTTGTTTCTTTTCTGAAAGGGGGTGAAAGAGGTTCTACAAGACTTGATTGTTATTTCACTCCGCAGGTACTACTCTGTGTCAATCAATATAGGTCACCCGGCCAAGCGTTTTGACCTGGATATTGACACTGGCAGTGATCTCACTTGGGTCCAATGTGATGCTCCCTGTACCGGTTGTACCAGGGTAATTTCTTTTCTCCCTGTATATATAGTGAGACTGCTGGACTGATGACCATGTTCTCAACTGATGAGTGTGTGTGTTTTTTGCAGCCCCGTGAGTATCTTTATAAACCCAAAAACAATCTTGTCCAATGTGAAGATCCTCTATGTGTGGAATTCCACTCACCAGAAAATATCCCGTGTAGCACCCCGAGTGACCAATGTGACTACGAGGTGGAATATGCTGATCAAGGTTCATCTCTCGGTGTTCTGGTCAAGGATTATTTTCCTCTTAAGTTTACCAATGGCTCTCAGCTTGGTCCTCGCTTGGTCTTTGGGTGGGTTTGCTTTTGTTTCCTTTTCAAATCCATTAGCAGCATTACAAGTATAATAGTATATTGATATTGCTTTTGCTATTTACGAACCCATTCAGTAAAGCTTATAGCCAAATTTTATGTAATGGATCAAGCTTGAAAACAAGGCTTAGACCTGTTGTGATTATGACTTGCACCAAGTTGCCTGCTGAAAACTAATGTTTTCTGTTGCTTTTGCCTGCAGGTGTGGGTATGATCAAAAAAATTCTGGTCTAAGTTCTACTTCCACCTGTGGAGTTCTTGGCCTTGGTAGTGGCAAAGCCACCATTGTGTCACAGTTAAGTCGCCTGGGTTTAACGCGAAATATGATTGGTCACTGTCTGAGTGGCCAAGGAGGAGGATATCTTTTCTTCGGGGATGATCTTGTACCTTCTTCAGGAGTTATTTGGACTCCGATGTTGCATAATTCATTGGAGTGAGTAGTCCCCGTTTATCCCATGTTTTTTTCAATCAAGTATTCTGTCTAATTTTTATCCATTATTTCCTATTTCACAGAAATCACTACTCATCTGGACCAGCAGAACTTGTCTTTAATGGAAAGTCTACTGGTGTGAAGGACCTTAACTTGGTTTTTGATAGTGGGAGCTCCTACACTTATTTCAATTCCAAAGCTTATGAAGCATTAATTAAACTGGTGAGAAGAGATACTTGACAATCCTTATCCTGTAGATAATTAATTGTTCATAGCTCACAAAGAAACTAACGATGACTTCATCTGTTCAGTTGAAAAGCGATGTAAGTAAGCAGCCTCTAAAGGTCGCCCCTGAAGACAAGTCCCTGCCCATATGCTGGAAAGGCAGCAAACCTTTCAAATCTTTTCATGATGTGAAGAACTATTTCAAACCCTTGGCATTGAGCTTTACTAATGTCAAAAATGTTAAGATGCAGATATCACCTGAAGCCTATCTCATAGTTTCTGTAAGCATCCCTATTTTTATTTGTTAGTTGAGAGAAGAAAGCATCTGAATAGCATATCTAACACGTTTATTTTCAGCAACATGGCAATGTGTGCTTGGGAATTTTGAATGGCTCTGAAGTAGGCTTGGGAAATATGAACATCATAGGAGGTAATCAACTGAAGGCATAGCTCTTACAGATACATTTTGCTCAGTAATTGCTATTTTTTTTCCGACTTCAAATTCTTAAATTTTTTTCTGTCTGCTTACAGATATCACTTTGCTCGATAAAATTTTGATATATGACAATGAAAACCAGCGAATTGGATGGGCTCCTGCAAATTGCAATAGGCTTCCAAAGTCCTGATCCTTACTCTCATACAATAATTTCTTTTTCTTTAATATCCGGTGAGGGTTTCTCATCAGGGAACTCTTTTTTCAGAGTAGATCGTGAAAATTGTGAAGGTGTTTCTCAGCATTATGTAGCCAAGTTGGGTATCTTGGGAGGGATTTGTCCTGCTTTTGCCTCTGCTGATCAGTAATGCTACGTACAAAGCAGTTTGCTATCCAAAAAGTAAAGGCAGATACACTGTAACAACTTTTTGGTCACAGGTGTATTACAGTAGTTATCATCTGTTGTAGAAGTTTTGGGCCTGAATGCCTGATATAGAAGTTACAAGCTCGGAAATGTAGTGGGTATATATCCCAATAGATACATTCGATATATATATATATATATATATATATATATTCTTTTGTGTTACAATCCTCATGATCCGTCTCTACTTCTGATTAGTTGCCTGAATTTTAAATTACTAGACAATTCTCCGGGAAGATTGCCCCATGAGTTGTGGAGCAAGTCGGTTGAACTCGTCACTGTTACCATTCTGTACAAAAGGCATTATATATCTGCTTACCTGCAAATTCAGTGGTCACATTAACTCACAATCCTCAGTACTATCTTCTACTTGTTGGCCCTGCGTAATTATAAGGCAATTAAGCAATGTCTAATGAGCAATGTAGCAATTTGCATTTGCTAACGAAAGATGGAACAAAACTAACCTGAAATTTTTAACTCCATGAATCCGGGGTCAGGTGCTTAGAAGACACGATTTGCACACTGCATAAAGATAGTACTCAACATTATCGATCAAAGACATGGATTTGAATGAAGTCCAGTGTGCATTTTGTCCTAAAATAGATAGAAGAGGGGATAATTTTCGCACTACTTTAAGCCAATGATACAACAGAGAAAAAATATTCACCACTGGACATCACAACATACTGAACAGAGCAGCAATTATTTCATGAGTTGGACAAAAAAACTCACAATCTAAAGGTTAATGAAGAAAAACAAGTGTAGATTTTCTTAAGCAATGAGGTTATCAGACTTATCACAGAAATCGAGCAGAAGAATCACCTTTGCGTGGCAAATCTTTGTAATAGCCTCAACATGAAGGTTCTGCAACTCTTCAAGAGTGGTGGCATCCAAACCAGCAACATCCTCTCCCTAGAAATTAATAATCTTTTAAAGCTCTTTATCCATTTGTCAATTATATAGCTTATATTGATATCAAAATACACTTACCAGTACTACTGCAATAACCACATGGTGATAATTTATCATTTAAACCCCAGGAATTCATTAATATAACGCAAACTACCAGTGACTACTCCCCAGATTAATTAGTAAAAAAGCATACCTTCAATCTAGAAATATAGGATTCTAGCTCTTTGCATTTTCTCCTTTCTTCCTGATAATTGGCTTTTAAATCTTCTAATGTACTCATCTCAACAAAGTTCTCAGTGATTTTGTTGTCTTTGAACATAGCATATGAGTGATTATAAGATGGCGAGAACACATTTCTCACTCTCGTATGCGAACTATCAGATTCAAGAACCCCTTGAAGTGACTCATCCTCAGCAGTAATACCAGATTTTCTCCATTTCGCAACCCACATCCACATATTGGCCAACTCATTTTCCAAGTCAACTTCACATTGTTTCACGTTCTCTAATGTTCTTCGTAAATCATCTTCTATCTGATCTCTCTCATATAGTTCTTTCTCTAGAGCAGCCACTCTTTGACATCTTGCACTAAGTTCCTTCTGCAGCTCCTCAACTAAACCTGCATCCTCTGACTTCTTATGAAATCCATTAGCTCGAGCGCCATTCATGCTATTTTTCTTGGAATCATATGTAGACCTCTGAGAACAGTTTGATTGGCATTGACCCTCTTTTGCAGCAGCAAGGTCACCAGTCAGCTTGGCATTTTCATA
Source organism: Geum urbanum (assembly GCA_946800695.1). Taxonomy (NCBI): domain Eukaryota; kingdom Viridiplantae; phylum Streptophyta; class Magnoliopsida; order Rosales; family Rosaceae; genus Geum; species Geum urbanum. Next base: position 13,949,524 of record OX326998.1, on the reverse strand, counting down.
AGAAAGCTTGGTAACTTCTTCAGCCAAGTTTCTAAGATCAACTGCTGTAGCTGAAGCCAATTCTTTGGCATATGAAGCTTCTTCCGAAAGTTTCTGATTCTGAACTATAAGCCCCTCCTTTTCCTCGGACAGTAAAACCTTCTCTTGCTTTAGATGTTCTATTTTAGAAGCCTAAGAAAATAAATAAATGCAATTGATCATCACATAGCATAGATCCATGATCCCTTAAGTAAATACAGAGAAGAGAAAAAGAACGAGAGAAGGTTTCCCAGAGCTGACGATGCCAGGAAAGAAAAGGAATCACCTGTGCATGGATTTGGGAGTCAAAGTATGTATCTCTATTGCACTCCTTAGAGTCCTCAAGGGAAAGGATTCTGTTTAAGCTCGTCACACTGGTTGGTGGCTTCTCATCAACACAAGATTCCTCGTATGAATTAATCATATACCTTTCATCATTGTTCTTTTGCACTAGTTCTTTAGAACTAAGCTGTTGTCTGAGCAGGAGAATTGTCTCTTGCATTTCTGAGTTTTCTGAAATCTGTAAAAAGTGTCAACATTATCAAGAAATTAAAGTTGATGAATGAAGTACATATAAAGGAATCATACATTCTTTATAATGTTACCTTCATCTGTAGTTGCTCCTGAAGTATTCTATTGTCTGCTGTCTTGATCTGATCGATATCCCAGGACACAGTGATCAACTTAGTTAAATGGTTTCAGCATTTAGTATAGGATTATGAAAGTTGTCATGAAGACATGAGGATAACATACCTCGAGTTCAAAAGTTTTTTCATTTAATTGACTAGTAAGCTTGGACAAAGCCTACATGAGAAATAGAGGAAATTGGTCAGAAGCATAGTTTGAACTTTTAAAAATCCAAAGAAAGGAGACTTAAACCCAGCCAATAGAACACAAAAACTAAAAAAGCCTCAAGCTTATTAAGTATTATGTGGATATATGAGAACCATGTGACTGTAGTTGTACTCAGCACAGTGGTACTGGCTAAGGTCCGTAATCAGAGTTATGGAGGTAAAAGAGGGCAGACCTTGCCAACTCAACCTACTTATTTTTAATTCTGAAGTAACCCTCAGGTAACTCTGCTCCGTCTTTTGTATCATACAAATAGGTTGACCATGTGAAAGGGATAACACCAAAGGACTATGAGGAAAAAAAAAGGTTGGGAACAGATGGATAAGAGGAGAGACATGTAGCAAGATGAATAACTCATGGTAAATATGTGCAACAGGAAGAACAATATCTGAGTTCTAAGCTTGCGGAGCTTAGCATACTGTATAACATCTGTCAATCCAAAATTTCACATATAGCTAGATTAGTTCATCTAGTTTCAAATAAACAGATCATTATTACCTGAGACATTTCACTATTGTTTGACATACATGGAGCCATCTCAAGGGATCCAATCATCCGCTGCTCTAGAACATGCATTTGAAACTTCTTTTCACTGATTTCATCCTTCAATTTTCGCACTTGTTCCTATTTTAATCAATATTACCATAAAAACATCAAGACAAGGATACAAATCAGACTTAGAACTTTGTTTTTAAGATCTATAGAGATTTCTCACCCTAAGTTGTGAATCTTCAGGATTGGTAGCTGCTTGCTCTGACAATCTTTTTAGAGAACTTGTACACAATGCCACCTCCCCAGCTAACATTTTCACTTGCTCGCGAAGGAGATCCATTTGATCTGTTATAGTGAATCCAGTCTGCAAACAAAATATCTTTAGCAATTCTAATTAACAATATATATTCATGCTACACTGGACTACCTGCAAATGCGACATTGTATACTTTTTTTTTCCTTTTTTTTTTCTTTTTGGAATGGCACTACAGTATACTTCAGAAAGCTAACCAACAGAAACTGATATTAGACCTGTTATTCGAACAGATGCAGGGAAAAAAACGAGACATTACTTTGATATTACCCAAGTATAAATATATGAGATCTGTTACATGCTTCTTAAGCCATATATTTAATACACAAGTAGGCAAGCACAGTTTCTTTAGTATTTAAATGTTTTTCACTTTTTCTTCACTTGAATCATTATCTACTTGCAGCAACTAAATATTAATGAATAGAATTTCACTCACTGGAGGCAAATTGCGACCACCGACTGCTGCACCAAACAAATCACCTGCTTGCGTTCTTTCGGGACAGGAGTCGATGATCGTATGATCATCACCCATTCTGCTGACAGACATTCTTCGTCCATCCTTTGAATCAATGGAGTTGACTCTACTTTTTGAGCAAGGTGCTGGTGACCCACTCGTAGAAGAGCTCTCACTATCAGCGTTTGGTGATAATCCCCTCACACTCTCAGGTTTCTGTCGGGAACAATTTGATTTTTTCTAGGTAAGTGTCCAATTGTTAAAATGTTAATTAAATGATGCTATAATAAATATATCTTTACCTTGCATAACTTGATGAATAGCCATGTTTTAGTACTATATACTGACAGCAAGTGATGAATATACAATATATTACAGATTGCCCCCAATAAACTAGTCTAGGAACTTTTGGACGAAGAAAGAATATGGCTAAACACAATCCCTGAGATTTCAACCTTAACTATATAACAACAATCATCTTTTCTTGTTAGGCCCAAAAATTTATTGGACACTCAAGTCAACAACAAAACATGCTATGTTCTTCCAAATTTACAGTACACCTAACATGAGAGGATTACATTTTAGACAGCATACGAAGAGATGAAATCTAGATATCACCAAATCAAATTTAAGATAAAATTTAAAGAAATTAGCTATGAAAATTTAGTTTACGGGCAAAGACTATCTATAACAGTAGAACATCATTTATGGTAAATGTGTGACAAATCTATACAAACTGTAAACATAGTAAACCAAACAAACAAAGTACATGTAGCTTAAAAGTTGAAAGCAAGCATAAGTGAGAGAGGCTTGTGATCACGTCAACCAAGTTTTTGTATTCTTTTTCTTGGAAAAAAAGTCCATATATATACTTACTTTCAATTTAAACCACCCAAGCATTCCGCGCCGTCTGTTTCTTTTGTAATCTTTGACCAGCTCATCAAGATTAGTGACATCGTCTCTTCCTTCCACTGAGAGCTCGGAAGCATAACTTTGGGCATCGTCATCAACCACATATTCCCGTTTTTTGTCAGGTAGATATGCAAGCTGCATTAAAAATGGGAAGCGTTAACTTAACAATGAAGATTGTACCAGACATTTACAAAATAATGAATCAGTAATCCATCATAACTGCAACATGTTAAATCACTTACCTCATCTTCCCCAAATGAATGCCTCCGTCTATAGCTAGGTCGCTCAGATATGCTATGCGGAATAGTATTTTTTGTGGACACTAAGATTAGTTTAGTCAATCGGTGTATTCTTCCCATTAATGCTGCCTTGGCTTCTTCCTCCTCTTCCAATCTTGATTGCAATCTCACCTGACCAGCTTCCAGCTGTTTACATAAAAATATAATAATCCATTAGAAGCAAACAACAGTCAGGAACTAGAGAAATAATATTGGGGATGGTTCTGTAGAATTTAAAGACAAAGATAATCATATTGTTGTAGTCCCATCTTAAAGTATCTTACAAATGACATACATTTATCTTCTCCTTAACGTCTCTAAACCAATGTTGTCAAGCTGTGTTACTGTTTTCCAGATGTTTGATCATATATGAACAGCTGGAATGCAGAAGGATAAAATGCATCTGAATGTAACCGAGCCGTCCATATCGAATCAAGTGATTATGAACTAGAGGAAGGCAATCTCATTCAATGTTTTAGGATTTCATGGACTAGACAGAAGCCTTAGCTAAAAATAATTATATACAGAGGAATGTATGCTATGGGTTTAAATCTGCATTGTTAGCTGAACAAACCTGAAGCTTCAAGTTAACCAGGTCTTCCTGAGATGATGCAGGTACGTGGGGATTCTCCATCATGCCACGTTTTAACTGCTGAAGTTCTTCCTTTAAACTGGTTATTTCCTTTTGGTATTTTTTTATAAGAGACTTTTCGTCGATAATCTAAAAGGAAATATCAAAAGAAAAAGAATTAGCACCAGGGGATATACATTTATAATTTTATGCTAATACCCACTTGAATACAATTCTTTTAAGATCCACCTTATTTTGGGAAGCCTTTATTTCCACATACTTGCTCCGATGTGCAAACTTCAATGTGTTGTGCGTCTCCTCAGTATTGCTAGACGTCGGGGTCAGATTGCAAATGAGCTAATATACCATTAAAAGAACATTAACTAGAGTTATTATCACATTATAATTAGAAAGACACAAATTGATTAGTTACAAACAGAAAAGCACTATCGCATGAAGATTGGAATGTTGAAATGTATGGAACTTACAGATATACGACCATGACCACTAAGAGATGACTGCAACAAACGGGTGAGTTTTGAATCTCGATAGGGAACATGAGTTGCCTTCCCATCTGTCAATTTAGATATCACCTGCCACAAGGACCCATACTAGGTAAATAGAAGCATACAGATATGCTGAAAATGATCCAATGAGAATGTTATATAACTAAAAGCACCACAGAGGCCACAAGAAAACTCTTGAGCTCTTGAATGTAATGTGCCAGCTGTAGTTACTAGATTCTCAACTAGCATGCATGATAAGCAATCAAAGAACGACAACCAAGATATCATAGTTTATAGCAAATTTACTCCATTCTATAAACTTGACAGAAATTAACAGTATTTGGGAAAGAAAAGAACATTGCAGAGATAACTAAGGGTAGTTTGTGGTCTCAAGTGGTATCTTACAGTCCCAAGCGTAAGTAAGCTTTTGTTGATGTATGAGCCCTCCTTTCTCCTCAATCCAGTTGTTTCGGTTTTAGAACTTTCAGATCCTGCAAGATCAATCAAGTGCTGCCAAAAGAAATTTGAGTTATATACTACTTATAATCCGATTAATGAAAATAAAATAAGAACTTGTAATCAAATATCCACCAGACCATTGGACTAGATCAAAACAGTACTGAACAACTCAAACGTAAATTTCAAGATGAACAAGGCATTACCAACTGGGACAAGGTAACATCTTCTTCTCCGTCTACACCATGCGGACTGCTTTCAATAGTCTGATGAATTTTGAATATTAGCAAAATGGAATACCAAGCAAAACAATTGGTAGGATAGTGATGATAGATTATATTGCTCATTTACAAAATCTTACCTAGAATAATTTGGCATCAGAGGATTTTAAGTTTTTACCAAGCTAGAATACTCGACCAAAAAATCAAAAAATCACATATGTATATATATAAAAGTTATTAAGTTTAGTGAATCAATAAAGTAAAGATAACGGATGCTGTGGTTTTGGCTCCTTTTTGGAGTTTGAAATTAATTTTGAATAATCTGCAAATCGAAAATAGTAATTTGGTGAATGAAGGGGACATATTTAATGGAATAGGCTTTGGTAGGATGTGAATAAACGAAGGGGCAACAGGCAAAAAGAATCTCGCTCTGTAATCTCAACATAATAACTACCACTGTGGTCAATTAATGAAGCTAGTTACCAATGTGAATATAGTGTGGCTGCGACTGCTTAGTAGATTGAAATTGTTAGAACCCACGTGCCTATGCTCTGCATATCAAAAGAAAAAAAATATTAAAGGTGCTTGGCTGCACAGAAGGTGACTGATAGATCTACAAAGAACAAGGTGGTGAGGGGAAAAGCATAGGGAAGAATGGATTGATGTATTAGTAAAAATTGACTCTGGCAGAAACACTTGACAGATAAGTGGATAACACAGTTCTCACCCAGAACATGTAAATAGAATCACTTGTTTCAGTACCTTCTCCAGTTGCTATTAAGGAAAGAGCATGAGCAGGAGATAAAACAACTTCCTCTTTGATTCCTTCAACATAGGTTCCCTGCCCAAGAGAATAGCAGTTTCAACTGAAAACGTGTAAGACTGATTTCTATTTAAAGGCCATATGATGATGATTTTTAGAGTATGATTATGTAGGTGAAAATACTCGAAGTGACCATGGACTATCTCAAGCACTATATGTGTACTGTACTTGCTATTATTTCCTTTCCCTCTTACAGTCAGACTCCAGTCAATACTATATGAACGACACTTCCATTATGCCAGATTACCAGTATAAAAGGAGAAAGAATAAACATTACTACATTATATACAATTAAGGGTAAAAATGTTATAATAGTAATCTTGACTGAGAGCAACAAATATCAGGACTCAATAAGGGAGAAGAGGGGAAGTTATAAGTTTTCTTTGAGTGTAAGTACCTGAGCATCCTCTCTGATCCTTAGGTTCTGTCCTGTTGGGTCAAGTAAGTCATTTATGACCTGACAAAACAAAATATGGTAACTACAACAGCATTACAAAATTACCTTCATTATGTTGACATTTGAACAAAATAGAAAAGAACATTATATTCCTTTATTATATGTTAGTTCAAAACAAACTAAATAGACAGCAGCTCACTAGGGTACTATTGTAGTGAAGTGAATTATTGGTTCTCCATATACAATTTTACACTACAAGAAATAGGGGTGAAAAAGTTCCATCTAGTAGAATTGGGAAGGCAGTGATCAGCTAGTGTTTTTCTAAGGTCCGTGCTTGGTGTACCTATAACTTACTGATATACTTAAGATGATTATAACTATGAAAGAACCCCATCTGTAAGTTTAACATAAAATGCTAAGACTAACCTCATTGTAGATTTCAAGATATGATACACGAAGAAGAAACTGCCGCCCAGGTGTCTGGACAAGATAAAAAGTAAGGTAACAAAATAGTTAGAAATTGCAAACTATTTTTGGAAAGCATTCACTACCTCTTGTATAATTCCAAACACATCCTTCACTGCTAGTGGAATAATTCCGGGTGACTTCTGCTCCCCCTGGATGAGAAAATGAAACATAATTTAGTTTCAATGGGCACTGTGGAAAATGTAAAGAAATGACCGCTAAGAAGAGTGAAGGCCACTTATAAAATGCAGCCTATATGAATGAAAGAGTGAAAATCTTGGCTCAACAAGGAAAACTGCATACTGCAACTAGAAAATAGGGACACCATCATCTTACATGCATTGTATGTGTCTTCCCACTACTAGTAACACCATATGCAAATACAGTACCTGCAAATAGACAGAGCACTTTTTAGCCAGCAGAAATTGATACCTCACCATAAACTTCAGACAGATACATGTCATTATGTAAAAAATATAAAACAGGGACTTCATCCACTAAGTGACATATTAGGATGTTGCAAAGGCATCAAGCAAACGAAAACTAATAAAATGACTATGGAGGTAATAAAAGTTGAGTAAGTCTTTACCATTAATGCCTTCCATAACACCACTAATGACATGCTGCGCAGCAATATCATACACGTGACGTGTGGTTGTTGCTGGACTGAAAACCCTATCTGCAGCACCCCCCATATAACATAAGCAATCACAAAATCGAAAACTCTAACCGTTCTGTAAGTAGCTAAAAACAAGTCCATGGAGTAAAATTAGCAAACAAAGTTAAAATGTAAAAATGACTAACCAAAGCCATAAGCAATGTTGGAATTGTACTCGTTCCTCACTGTAAAATCCCCATCGGCATACCACGCAATCTCGTCTCCTTTATTAATCTCGCGAGCACTGTTCATGAGTCAAAAACTTCATCAGAAACAAAACAAACCGGTGACGGAGCTCAGGTGACAGCCCAATCATGTCGTACCTGAGGGGACGAAACCTAACAGTGACGGTGACGTTCTCCTTGGACTTGGAGACATCGGGGCAGACGACGGCGGAGGAAGGCTTGGACGGCGGCTTCCGTGACCGGAACGGCGAGATCGACGATCTCTGCTGCGACCTGGAGCCGCCGGAGAACATGGCTTAAGTGTGAAGAGACCAAATCGAGGTGTAGAGAGAGAATAGAAATGGAGCTAGGTTTTAGAGAGAGAGAGAGAGAGAGACGTCTGGGTTTTAGGGGGTAGCTGAGAGAGACTTGTTGGAGTGCTTTATTTGATAGCAGTCGTCGTGCTCCCTCCAAAACAAAAGCTTTGGACTTGTTATTGCTTTCTTTGAATTTTATTTTTTTGGAAATGTCGTAAATTTCCCTGTTTGAATTTGAAATATTCCCCCTGCCTGCTTGCCTGGTTGAGTTTGGCCTTGGATACCCAATCACCATCCTCCTGTCTTTCTGGTGTTTTTTTGTTTTACAAAATTTGCCCATCTGAGGTGCCTACTGTGATAGTGTGAATTTCATCATTTTTACTGTTCAATTTGCCGACCAAACATTATATTCCCTTGATAACCAATAATATTTCAACTTTACGAAATCTGCAGTGTTCTTCGGATATCGAAAAATATTTTGGACACCAGTTTAATGTCTGCGAGTTGGTGATGTACTGTATCTAGCCAACAAATTCACAACGAACGAGATTTTCGGTCTAGTACATAGGACTAAGTACAACAAACCTCCAATAACACTTAGATAATGTACTTCTGCTTCAAGCAACTCTTTGCCCTCATCTCGAGGTCAAAAAGGATCCTTCAACGGATCAAGACTTCAGATAACCATGGGAGTACTACAAGGCTTAGCTTTATCTAGATTAAAGCACCTGAGCAACTTCTGCATGTAGCCTGATTGATGAATGAAGATTCCATAATAACGATGTTCTAGTTCAAGTCCTAGAAAAAATCGTGTATTCCCAAGATCTTTCATCTCGAACTCAGATTTCAAGTCTGTAGCAGTTTGGTTTAACTCTGGAAGAGTTCCAACGATGTTCATGTCATCGACATATACTGTTATGATTGAAAATCCGGAATCTATCTTCTTAATGAAGATGCAAGGACACAGTTCATTGTTCGTACACCCTCTTTCCACTAGGTACTCACTGAGTCAATTATACCACATCTGCTCAGATTGTTTCAATCCTTACATTGAACATTTAAGACGAAACGAAAATGCACTTTCAGAATTAGCGTTACTTAGTGGGGGCATCTGAATACCGTTAGGGATTTTCATGTGAATTACTGTATCTAGATCCCCATATAGATAAGCAGTAACTACATCAAGTAGTTGCATGTTTAAACGTTCAGAAACTACCAGACTGATCAAGAATCGAAAAGTGATGACGTCCATAACAGAGCTATAAGTTTCATCATAATCAATTCCCGAACACTGAGAGAAACCTTAAGCGACAAGGCGAGCCTTGTACCTCACAAATTTCATTTTTCTCATTGCGTTTCCTAACAAAGACCCATCTATTACCAGTGGGTTTTACCCCTCTTGGTGTAGGTTCAATAGGGCCAAGAACGTCCCTCTTTGTTCGAGAATCAAGTTTAGCTTAGATTGCTTCTTTCCATTTAGGTCAATCCAAATGTGCTTCACATTCAGCAACAGTTCAGGGTTCTATGTCATCAACATCGATTATCTCTTGAGCAACCATGAATGTAAAAGCATCATCGATAGCAATATCGCTTCGATCCCACATGTTTGTGTAACAAGTATAGTTCACAGTGAGCTCCTATTATCATTTATAGGACTAACCTATTGAGGTTCACTATATTCATGTATGATCTTATGTGAGGGTTCAGAGACATCGATCGCCATTAGATCTCATCTAGGTCCTATGGTCGTTCGCTTTTCATAGACGTGAATCTGTAGAACCAATCGGTCTCCCCCTCTTGCGAGGAGGCTCCGATGCCTCGTAGGACTCTACTCCCACGGTAGTACCCCTCCCTCGGGTATCGCCGAGTCTTGGATGCATTCCAAGGACATATATCCTCTCAGGTACGTTTGCAGCTTGTATAGTAGATCTTGTCACTTGTGTAGTGTCTGCAAATGTATCAGGGAGTTTATCTGCGAGCATTTGTAGATCAACAATGCGTCGAACTTTAGCTTCGGACTCTGAAGTTCTAGGATCATGATAGGATAGAGTGGGGATGGACCATGACACTTTATGTCGTTCCTTTAGAACTCTATTTGACTCTCCCTATAACAATGGGAAGTCTGCCTCATCAAAGTGACAGTCGAAAAATCTTGCCTTATAAACCTGGCCTGTTGAGGGTTCGATATAGCGGATTATATCTGGCACGTCAAAGCCAACATACACACCCATTCAGCGTTGAGGTTCCATTTTATTACGCTTTGGAGGAGCAATGGGTACATAGCACGCACATCTGAATGTTCTAAGATGCGAAATGTATGGTTCCACTCCAGTGGTTAACTGTAACAATGTGAACATTTGCATGACTACTGGCCTTAAGCGAATAAGCGAGCTTGCATGCAATATTGTGTGGCCCCAAGCAGTGGTAAGGAGGTTAGAATGCATAAGTAGCGTCCTGGCAATCATCTTAATCGTTTGATACAAGCTTCTGCTAGACCATTCTACGTGTGGAAATAAGGAACATGATGTTCAACTTCAATGCCTAACACGGTGCAATAGTCATCAAAAGTTTTTGATATAAACTCTGCAGCATTATCAAGTCAGATAGATTGAATTCGACAGTCAGGGTGATGAGCCCTCAAGATAATTATTTGAGCTAAAAGTTTAGCATATGCTGAGTTTCTTATGGATAACATCGCGCCGTGTGACCAACGCATTGATGCATCAACCAGAACCATAAAGTATCTAAATTGTCTGCATGGGTGAATAGGTCCACAATTATCTCCTTGAATACTTTGGATAAAGGAATAGGTTTCTTTCTCAGATCTTACATAGGCTGGGCGCATTCTGAGTTTCCCTAAAGAATACGCTTTGTAGAACGATTTGCCCGCTCCACTACAAGAAAAACTCACTCAGACCATGAAGCTATTCCGTCGTCTAGGTTAGATTTTTGGTCGTCTAAGTACTTAGACTATGGAACTCTGTCGTCTAAAGTCCTCCGCTCAAGTATCATAGTCTAAGCACTTAGACGACGAAAATGGTCTGTTACGTCTAAGTAAAATATTAATAAATTAATTAAAATACTAAATTGAATTTAAATAATAAAATAATTAAAAATTATACATACATCGATATCGATCGTTCGGAAAAAATGAAATATTAAAAACTACGTACAAACTACTAAAATACGGCAGGAGTAAATGCGTCGCCGAGTCCCCCGTCTCCAACCATGTCGTCGTCGTCGGGGTGTGAGGTCGGAGCAGGACAACAATCTTGTTGAACCTGGTTTTGCATGAGGGCGAGGAGGTTGACTATCTGCACTTGTTGCTCATCAAGTCTTTGACGCATAGATAGCGTTTCCGCCCGTGCGAGTCAAGCCTCCTCAAGGGCTGCTTGGACCACCGCATCACGAGCACTTGTCCTCGCCGAGCGTGCCGTAGATGAGGTAGAAGATAAATCTCGCTGCACCTTTGTTTCCAACCCCCTAACCTCCTTGTCAGCTCGACGACCGTATACCTCATCAGCGATTGTAATTTTGCTCTCCCTCAATAGAGGTGGCAGGTCTTCCGTCGACAAATCCGGGTGTACAAGCTGCGTGTTGGTCAATTCCTGCTACACTAGTTCTACCAACCTCGCCTAAAAATAATTATAAAAATTAAATAATTAAAAATTTGTATGAGAGTTTAATAAATAATAATTACGTTAATTGAGAAGAAATATATACGGCACTTACGCCGTTTTGACTCGCTTCATTGTCGAGCCCAAGCGACATGTAAGCGGTGACGCTAACATCCAGATAAAGGTGTTTGGAGCCCTTATCTCTGCGCTCCTTAGCGATTTGTATCATCTACTTGAAGCCGGAGGTATGATGTTTGTCTTTCTTCTCCCGATTAGCCTTATTTAAGTTCGATTGCGTCTGTTCGACAACATAAATCATTAAAAAACTAATAAATGACTAAAAAAATAAATTATTCGATTTCATCAATTTAAATAAAAAAATACGAACTCGATACAATTCTTCTTCAAAGTGGTTGACCAACCACTCCCACTCATCTTCCCTATCCCTAAGCAGCTCTACGGGGGTAGGCGAGCGGCCAAATTGGAGGTAATACTTGTGAAGTCTGTACTTCTAATCACGGTAGATGGTGTTGGCGGTGGTGTTGATGTGCCTAAGCATCTCCGGTGTGTCATCCACCGCATATTGTTCCTATAAAAAAAGAATAAAAAATTATATTCGTATATATTATAAAATTATAATTTTTATTGGTTATTAAAAAATGAATTTAAAATTGTATTACGTAGCGAGAGTTCTTAAAACACCTTCCCCTTCTCCAAGTCTTGCAACTCCTTACAGCAAGGCGCAACCATACGAACCTGATTGCAAATAATTTTCCCGATGCTGTGCGACGAGAGACTAGCTAGCTGCGAGGTGGGAGGGTCATCGGTGAAATCGTCATATGACAATTGGATCTTTTGCCCGGTCGCCTTGAACAACTTCTCGGATTTTCCGCCCTTTCCGAGTCCTCAGGTCCTTTTCGGTTAAGGGTTTGACAGGGCCCTCCTGACCTTGCGCCGTGTGCTGTAGAGAATTGTCACACCCCTAAATCTGGAGCCAGTATTATACTGAAATATGGTGTAAGGATTTGTGATGTGAATAAAAACCCAAATAATTTCAAAAATCAAGGTGTCTGAATAGTACATTTATTGAAAAGTGAAAGTGCTAATATTACAATACCGAAGTTTTTGAAAATAATAGTCATTACATTTATTCAATTCAAAATGCAAGTAGAAAATAATTCGTTTATTTAGTAGGCGACGTATCCCATTTTCCCCAAGCATTCTACTCATCACCTGAAAAAGAGAAAGATGTAGTATCATGAGTCACACTGACCCAGTAAGTACAACTTACAAGCATATACTAAATTATCTCCAAGAAACATCAAACCGAACAACCAATTTAAAAAGGTGAAATATTCAAACCGGTTATTCTTCCATACTTACACTTGCGTCTTTGTAATATATACATTTAGGTATATAATATATATACTTGCACAACTTCACATCTACACACAAACACGCCAATACTTTTGAAGTGAATTCTTTTAGATTAACTGATAATTACTCAAAAAAATCATGTGTTTAGTCTCATAATACCAACACGCATATAAAGCCACAACATTCTAAGGCCATTTGCCAAAGCATGTATACTCCCGGTTTGACACAATTCATTCCTTAGAGTATAATAATGCACTATCTGTAAGGGACTATGGCCCTTGGCTAACTCCCACAATAACAAAGTAATTTACCAGCAATTTACTTAAGCATGAGTTAATTCGTACTATACACCCGACTTCACACTTCAACCATAACGATCACAAACAAGTCTTTAGTTAAGACTATGTATATAGATCATAGAGCATATATTTACATCATAATTTTGTAATAAATATATACATAATAGAATTTGTAAAGGAAGAAAGATCAAACTTAAACGTATTTCATTAATTAACAAATTTGGTCCAAACGTTTCATTCGACGGTGGTCCGCTCGAAATCCTTCATTTGTTCCGAATTATACTTGAAAGTAAATAGATAGAGCAATTAATTAGATAAACTTGAAATAAAAATTAGTTATCATTGGTTCAAAAGTTTCATTCGGCGGTAGTCCGTCCGAAATCCTCCATTAGTTCCAAATCAAACTTAAGAAGTAAATAATGCGAGCAAGTAAATAAAAATAAAGTACAAATGCAGAAAATAAAATTATTAATCCTTGGACCAAAAGTATCATTCGGCGGTAGTCAGTCCGAAATCCTCCATTTGATCTGTTTTATAATTAATCCATATTATGTCCAAATCAAAGAAGTGAGTGCACCATATCGAAGTGTTTTTTGAGAGGAATCCAATGATAATAATCACAAAATTCGGTAGGGAGTTCTCAAGTTCAGAAATAAAAATGTTTAGCAACTGTCCAAAAATGGTTACGCTCGTTATTAAGCTCATTTGCACGAATTAATTAGTTAGTAAGTATTAATCAATGCCTTCCAAACTTTCCAGATTGATAGTTGAACTCCTAAGGTTCATTTTTATATAAAGAACACTAAATTTGGTTAAGAAATGAGTGAGATATGAATATTTCAAGTTAAGAGCACATTAAGAGTTTTCGAACATGATTAAGGAAAAGATTAGCAAAACTTGTTTTAGCCATAACTTTCTCATTACTTAACCTTTTTGAGTGATTCAAAAGCCAAAGTTGAATAAATTTTTGTGTAGAATCTAAATATGTAAAAATATTTGAATAAATAAAATTTTAACAGAGACGAAATATTAAGCTTCCACTAATGCTCATTATTTCCCTTTTATTCTTAGCTAGGCATTTTGATGTAATCCTAAAGATAAAGAAGTATAGGAATGTACTCATATACTTACTCAAGAATTTCAGTAGGTGATAGAGTTATTTGATTAACTCAAATGACCCTCTTGAAGCAAATGAATTAACTACTAAAATACTTGGAAGAAAGATAGCTTGGTGTGGGATTTTAGGGGAGTTGCATTGCAACTTTGGGAGAACTTCAAATCAGTACGTAAGGGGAAGATTGAAGTGGTGCAAAAATTAGATTGAACTCGAGGGTGATTTATATAGACATGGGAGGAGACATGGGAAATAAATTCATAACCATTTTTATAGACTTTTGTAGACAAGTTGACAATGGAATAGTTGGGCTACTAATTCTAGGGTTAAAATGCACTTGTAAAAAAAATAATAATATGGTTGAAAATCTGATTGAAATGTTGAAATGTGATTATGTATGCATGTGAATGCAATACCTAATGTGATGTGTGAAGAAAATGTGTGGTTTACTAATAAAATGTAATGTAGTGTAAAATAAATAAATACATATCAACCAATAATAATTAGCACCTAATTGACATATGAGCATGACCTCTAAAAGTATGAATTGTAATCTTGAAATACAAAGTTCGATTCGGATAAGAGATTTGAACAAGGAAAATTTGGTTGTTTTGCTAAAATTTCATTTCCGAAAATCGGCTAGTTGGAATTATGGTTTCTTACCGTTTCTAACTAGAGTAAAAATATTTTTATTATTTTTACTAACCTATAAAATGGAATGTTTCACGATTCCAACTCGTGGCCTCGAACCTAAGACCAGGGAGTTCCTGACTTGAACTTGAGTATCCACTAGACCATTTTCCCCACTCCGTTATTATTTCTCTAAAACTCGTTTTTATACATTATCTTCGTCAGACAAATTTTTTTTTATTTCTAAAAGCTCTAAGGTTAAAGTAAATAATAGTGATTTCTAAGTTTAACGAGTCATACAATAATCTAAACTATTATACTAATTTTCGGAGTATTACAAGAATAGACTCGGAGGCCGACTTCTGGGCACTTTCTAACATCGATGATCGGCCGGAATGGGTGTTATCATCATTGGTCTGTATAACTGGGGCATTAGAAATTTTTCCAGTCGCCGAAGCCGAGGGACTAGCTGAAGGGTCTAGAGGAAGCGCGACGTTGTCCTCCAAGCTCTGCCAACCCACTTGCTCTGCGAAGCGTCGGAGCTGAACATCTTCCACCTCCTTTTGTGCCTTCTTTTTACTCCATGGGGCCATTTTAACTTAGAAGTATTAAACCTATTTTACAATTAATTATAACTACTTTACCATTTACTATTTTTAACAATTTTTACTATATATTTATTCTTTTTCATATTTACCACAACATTTACTATTTTTAATATTTTTCATTTGTAAAATTTACCATTTTTGATATTTATCATTTTTTAATATTAACCAATTTGTAATTTTTATCTTTTTTAACAATTTACAATTTTTATTATTTACTATTTGGTTTTATCATGTTTCTATTTTACCATTTTTTAATATTTAGTATTTTTAAATTTTATCATTTTTAATATTTACCTTCAATTTGTATATTTTTACCATTTTTATAAATTTATTATTTTTACCCTATTTATAATATTCACCAATTTACAATAATTATCAATTTATAACTTTTACTAATTTACCAATTTATAATATTTACTTAATTTATAATATATTTAAAAATTTATTATTTTTACCATTTTACAATATTTAGGAATTTACAATAATTACCAATTTACTTAATTTACAAAATATTTACCTATTAATTATTTTTACCATTTTATAATATTTACTAATTTACAATAATTAAAATTTTACAATAAATAAACAATTTACAATATTTACTTAATTTACTTAATTTACAAATATAATATTTTTACCATTTTACAATATTTACTAATTTATAATAATTTACAATATTTACCAATTTACCCAATTTACATGTTTATCAATTTACCAATTTATAATTATACACAATACATCGCATTATACCTAAATACGTATTATTATACCTAAATACATATTAAAAAGAAATTCTAAATACATACATACGTAAAAAAATATATTTGTTTTACCGGCGGTGGAGGGGCGGTGGGAGGGGGCGGCGGTGCCGGTCGGAGGTGGAGGGAGGGAGGAGGGTGTCGTACGGTGGAGGCCTGAGGTGGGAGGCGGCAGAGGAGGTGGAGGCCGGCCAGTGAGAATCACCGGAGAGAGAGAGAGAGAGAGAGAGAGAGAGAGAGAGAGAGAGAGAGAGAGAGAGAGAGAGAGAGAGAGAGAGAGAGAGAGAGAGAGAGAGAGAGAGAGAGAGAGTGGTGAGAGAACTAATCGATCAAAACTGCTCTGAAACTACAATTATATAGTTTCACTTAGACAACGGAGGTTCATTTTCTGTCGTCTAAGTGACCACGATCTCACCTAAATGACGGCAACTGATGTTGCGTCGTCCAAGTGTGTCCTTAGACGACGGAAAACCCTATTTTCGTCGTCTAATTCAATATCGGTTTCTCCCTCAATTAATTGGCGGGTGGAAGTTGACTGCCATATTTTTGGGAACAGTTCAAAATTTTAAATTAGACGACGGAGATTGCCATCTCCGTAGTCTAAGTGCTCATCTGGACGACGGAGAGTCCTCCTACTTCGTCATCTAAGTACAATTTCTTGTAAAAATTATATTTAAAAATAATTCGTAAGGAAGTTTTCAATCTGTCATTTGATTTTTTTTGTCGTAAAATATCAATTAAGAATCGTATATATAGAAAGTGAGATTTAAGACGATGAATTAATTTACGTCTTTAAATTGTTAAGTATCTGCAAATGTGTATAACTTAACTGTTATCAAGTATAAGCTCACTGCACATCAATATTAACGAAATTGAATTTGGACAAAGCAACCATTGGATACATTCACCATAAGATAATATATAAGTAGAATAATTTTCAGTAAATAGTAAGTTTGTTAAGGGTTTCATCGGCACAGCTAACCGCAAAACCGAAAATTTTACAAACCGGAAACGTAGATGCACGAAATTCTGTAACTCCTATTTTGGAACCATCGACGCTCACACTCCAAGAATTGTTTACTCTATGGTCTCCCGAATATGCATTGGGACATGCTCTATATGGTCGTTGTCTTAGATGTGAAATTA
This sequence comes from Geum urbanum, assembly GCA_946800695.1. NCBI lineage: Eukaryota > Viridiplantae > Streptophyta > Magnoliopsida > Rosales > Rosaceae > Geum > Geum urbanum. The sequence continues at coordinate 13,932,078 of OX326998.1, read as the reverse complement.
CGATATCATGACTTAGACAACGCAATGACACGTTTGCGTCGTCGAAGTTAGAATTTTAGGGTTTAGGGTTAAGGCTTAGGATTTAGGGTTTAGGGTTTACTTAGACTACGGAATGACCCGTTTGCGTCATCTAAGATAAATGCATCGTCTAACATTTAATTAATTGTGTTTATTGGCCTTGGCATAGACTACAAAAAGTCGTTACGTCGTCTAGGTTTTAGGGTTTAGGGAAAATGTGATTCTTGGTCGTACGGATTAATTTTGTATTTCCGTCCGTCGAAGCGACCTCGCTTTTTAATTAATTTTAAGGTAATTATGTGAAAAATTTAAAATTAATTAATTATTAAATTAAGTACAGAATTAATAATTGTACCTACTCCTCCTCATAATATAATTAATCATGCATCATTACGACAAAAAAGTTTAATTGCAATAATTAGTTGCCAATTAATATTCATCGTTGTTACATTATACTCTTCGTCAGAATCGTCATCATCCTCCTCACCACTGTTATCCGATTGCTCCTCCTCATCATCATACTCAACATCGTCCGACGAATATCTTGAATCCTCATCCTCGTCGTCATCATGCGCCTCTTCTTCATCGACCTCATTAATTACATCAATAATCTCATCTTCAGTTAGATCCGTACAACCATGAAGCATAGGTAAGCGTTCACCAGCTTGAACTTGGTCCATTATGTCGAAGCGGATGGCAGAAAAATTAGGCTCTTGATATGCAGTAATGTCTCTTTGCGGTTCAGCATCTTCAGTCGTCGGCGTCCCTTCAGCTGTCGTGGTATTCCATATTCCTTGATGAGAGACATGGTTCAGTATTTTCCACCATTCACTAGCTTTCAGATCATCAAGATAGAACACCTGCCTAACTAAGGTGGCAAGAGCGAAAGACTCATTCTCATGCCAGCTTGAGTTTGTATCGACTAATTAAAGGCCCAGGTTTTCCTTTGTACACTTGAACCATTTGCGCTTGAATAGGAAAACGTTGACATCATCCCCGTAACATAACTGAACGACATATACAAGAGCTCCGTAATATATATCATTGTATTTCCTAACCGCTACCCCACTGTTTTGTGTTCTTCTTCCTTTATCTTGGGCCAATGAATGAAACTTTACACCGTTCACAAAACATCCGGGGTAAATATAGTGTTTAATCGGCTTCCCTGCTAGCAAGTGCTTTGGCCATGACCACCACCCCCATGGTTATTGAATTTTTGTAGATCAATTATCTGTGAAAATGGGAAGAATATATATATAATTAAAGGGTTTAATTTCTACAAATATGTATATAAAGTAAATAAGCAAACATACGTACCCATTGGAAGAAATAATCGGGGAATTTCTTCTTAACCACTTTCTCAAACCAAGCCGAACTCTTGTCCAAATTTAACACCTGAAACTTCTCCCTATACCCAATCATGTAAGGCTCAACATCATCACAGCCTCGCAACAGTACCAAATATGCCTCAATAAGTTCTTCTCATGTTAAGGATTCCTTTAATACTCCTATAAACAGTTGTATGACATTTGTGACGACAGAAAGATTGATGCGGGCACTGGGATTGGAGGTGGTGGATCCTTGAGGTACCTGTTGCAGTAATTAACACACTCATGTATTATGTATGTCTCTGCTATAGAGTCATCGGAGGCCGACCTATTTTTCACAAATCCTTTATATTGTCCAAGTTGTCTACAAAATCAAACGTTCAATTAATTAATTGTAGAATAAGTACATATAGCTAGTAATCTCGAGTGGAACAAATAATGGATTGAAAAATCTGTATAATTAATTAGTTGGACGTACCTTTCTTTTGAGGATATATCCAGGTGTACTTGACCGGACCATAAATGAGCACATACTCGGGTAGGTGGATCATTAGGTGAATCATGATATCAAAGAAAGCAGGGGAAAAAATTCTCTCTAGTTTACAAATGATGTGCACAATTTGTTGTTGTAGTTCCACCACATTTGACTTCTTTAACTCTCTGACGCATAACCTCTGCCACCATCTGTACAATGCCACTATTGGTTCTACGACGTCACAAGGTAAATATTGCCGAATTACCACTGAAATCAAACGTTGCAGCATAACGTGATAGTCATGTGTCTTTAGACCAACAAACTTGTGTTGCACCTCGTCCACTGCTCCAATTATATTAGCTGCATACGTAGCCGGATAACGAACGCTCTTAAACCAGTGGAATACATAATCTCTAAGTGTCGGCTTCACTGTGTAAGGTACAGCTGGCATCTTGTTGTGCACTTCTCTTCTATCACTCTTCAACCATAAGGGACGACGTAGACTCATAGATTCCAGATCTTTGCGTGCTTTGGGAGTATTTTTAGTCTTGAACTTAATACCGAGAATTATTCCCACCACGTTGTCGCACATATTCTTTTCAATGTACATCACATCTAAGTTGTTCCTCAGCTTTAACTTTGACCAGTAAGGGAGTTCAAAGAATATACTCTCGTGATCCTAATAGTTGAGATCATGTGGAGGTATTGGATTGGGTTTCTGTACATCCTTGTCATTGGTCAACACACCAAAGTCGAAATAGCTCAACCTCTCTAAAATCTCTTTGCCAAACCAACTACGGGTTTATGATTATTTTCTATTGTCTCATCGAAATGAGCTTCATCCTGTCACCATGGGTGATCGTCAGGAACCCATCTAAGGTGACCCAGGTAACACACATTCTCCGCGTGCCAACTAGAGTTCACGTCGTCCAAACATATAGGACATCCATTGTATCCTTTCGTAGCTGCAGGCTGCCAACATCCCATACGCTGAAAAATCACTGATCGTCCACATTACGACTGACTTCATCATGAACATTATGTCAGTGAATTTGTCATAAGTTGGGACTCCATTTTCCCACAATAGTTTCAGCTCGTCGATCAAATGTCTGAAGTAGATATCTAAACACTTCCCCGGAGATTTAGGACCTGGAATTAGCAGAGTAAGGAAATTAAATTCCTTGTTCATGCATATTCACGGAAGCAGGTTGTACAGCATCAGAATAACTGGCCAAGTGCTGACGGCAGAGCTATTACTACCCCAAGGATTGAATTCGTCTGCAGATAGTCCGAGTCTAACATTTCGATCCTCTGCGGCAAAGTCTCCAAATTCGATGTCGAAATGTTTGAAAGCCTCCCCATCCGCGACGTGTCTCAGCACATTGTCACATATTCGCTTTTCTGTATACCATCGCGTCGCCTTTGATGCGTATAGAGATATGTATAGACGCTGAAATCTGGGAATCAATGAAAAATATCAAAGAACCTTCACAGGAATTTTCTTTTTCGAACTCTTCATATTCTGCTCATATCTGCACTGGCTACATACGGGACAATAGTCCAAATCTGCATACTCTTTATAAAACATCACAGAATCATTTGGACATGCATCGATTATCCTATATTTTAGGCCGAGGCTACTCAAGATATTTCTAACCTTATAATGGGATTTAGGAAGACTGTGATCTTCAGGAAGCAACTTACATATTTTCTCCTGAATTTCGTCAAAAGCACTGAATGATATTTTGTGCTTCACTTTTATCTGCATTTGCTACATCACATATTGCAACACATTCTCTCAACATCCAGGGTACACCAGGGTCTGGGCTTCAAGTAGCATCTTATTGTACTTATCCATCTCACTAGTGTCAGTGATCAAGCTAGCAGCGGAGAATGTGTCATTATGCCCATAAGTGGTACTGTAATCTCCATCTTGGTGTTGGTGTCCACCATGACTAAATCCCGAAAACGCATCATGGACCAAATCCGCAGTTGGGTTCCAAGCAGGGGGGCCGACACCATTACCGTTGGATGAGGTACCATGGTAACTGTACCCTGAACTGAAGTCTGCCGAGCTAAAGTCTACTGCTTCACCATGCTCGCTCCACGTAGTGTAACTCCACACCATACCATTTTCTTACAAGTGTTGCATCATAACATTAACCTCCACATACTGATAATTAAAATATTTTTTGCACGGACACCTGAAACGTTTTTTTCTCTGATCATGTTCTATCGCAAAATTCACAAATTCTCTGATTTCATTCATATACCGGACATCAGTTCTATTCCACAACTTTATCCAACTCTTGTTCATACTTCTATGAAATTTAATAATTATCATATTAGTCAACTATTATATATACATATTTTCAAGTAATTATTAAAATATTATATGTACAAATTTTCAACTACCTTAATTATTAACGTATAATTAATTACAATATTTATTAATTAATTACCTCTATTAATTAATATATCTAACATGCATGTACGTTTTAACTAAATATTAACCAAATTTTTAAACATTCATGCATATATACTAATTAATTAATTAACTAATATATATATATATCAATCAATCACCTAACTTAATTATAAATATTAAACGTACTAACAATATTGCAATCAATCAAACATACAATTAATTATATATATAAATGTTAAAATTATCGAAAATTAACTATGTACGTACCTAACCTTATTAAACTATTATATATACAAATTTTCAACTACGTACCTTAATTATTAACGTATAATTAATTAAAAATATTTATTAATTACCTTTATTAATTAATAGTGGATATACTATACATCAATTACTTTAATATATCTAACATGCATGAACGTTTTAACTCAATATTAACCAAATTTTTAAACATCCATCCATATATACTAGTTAATTAATTAACTAATATATATATATCAATCAATTACCTAACTTAATTTTAAATATTAGACGTAATAACAATGCAATCAATCAAAGGTACAATTAATTATATATATAAACGTTATGATTGTCGGAAATTAACTACGTACGTACCTAGCCTTCTCCGATATATGGCGAATCGATGGTCGGAGCTGGATATATATATAGTGCTAGTTGTACGTGTGAGGAGAGTCTGATCGAGAGAGAATGAGAATGATATGAGAATGAAAATGAGACGAGCGAGGGAAGAGGAAAAGAGTCTGGCACAATATATAATACATCATTTAGACGACGAAAATGAGTATTTGTCGTCTAAGTGGATACTTAGACGATGCAGCGTTGGTGCGTCATCTAAGTAGTCACTTAAATGACGGACCGTGCGTAGTTTCCGTCGTCCAAGTGGTGCATTAGACGATGCACCAACAGTGCATCATCTAAGTGGTCACATAGACGACGGCGTGTCGGTTCGTCGTCTGATCTCTAACTTGGACGACACATACTGATTTCTGTCGTCTAAGTGTCAATTAGATAATGGGAAAGGGCTTAAGATGACACAATTTATTGGCGTCGTCTAAATCTACTTAGACGACGAAACCTTTACTGTTTCGTCGTTTAAGAGAGTTTTTCTTGTAGTGCTCGGCCCTTCTAATCTGTGTTACCTGAGAAAAGGTGCAGATTCTTAGGGTCGGCTCTTTCAACCATCGTGACTTCTATGGAAGCCGTGTCAAAGTGTGCAGAGATATCTGGCGCATAAGCACTTGACGTCTCTATCGCTTGTACCTTGGATCTTCCTGATCTCTGGATAATCCGATGGAAGGGATGACTACGTGTAATCTTAAGGATCTGAACCATTAATTAGTAACTTGGATGTCCAAGACGGTCATGCCATAGCCGATAAGTTTTTGATGTTGAGGTCATGGGGTCTATGCATAACACATAATTAACTTCAACTGCTTGAATCGGTGTCGAGTGTAAACTTATTTGGACTCGAGGACACTTCTCTAGGATGCATTTATATCCGTCTCTCGTAGAGGTGATGTAAATATACTCTTCACCTTTTTCAACATGCATTTCAAGGTGTAAATCATTGGCTCTAACATCCATAAAGCATAAGAGGGTCCGAAAACCTTTAAGTGCATAGAGGGCATCAGAGATGGCGATCACGGTGCCATTTGGCAGTGCTACAATGGCGTGTCTTTGTCCTTTGATTATGTTCAAAGGTCCATCTAGCGTAGTCACAAATGATTTTGCAAGAGTCAGATCAGTGAACAAATATATGTGTCTGAACACAAAGTGTGTTGCACCACTTTCGACAATGCATTGAACTTCATCATTGTCAATGCCTACAAAAGGTAAAGTTTGGAGTTAGAAAATTTCAAACTCAACAATAGTCACTTTACTAATTAGCCATTGTATTTACATATCTCTATTTTTACATAATCCATTGTACACTTTACACAGTTTAAGATAAGTTTCATGTCATCTATAAATTATTTGGGTAGCTCTTTTCACTCATGATCAGACTAAGAAATCAATGTAGGCGAGGATGAACCCTTTTAAGTGCACTTTATTGAAACTCTCTTTCTAGACATCATGAATTACTAAGGGAATCGTACTAGACAGTAGATCGATAACAATCTCTTAATTTAAAGGTTTGTGTGAAAGTTTATTACAAAAGCATCTAATGCACTGAATCTAAGAATAAAAACTAGATCGAAGAGGGAAAACTTGTGAATCACTTCCATAAGAGACGGAACACATTACTAGGACTCTAGTTTGCATATCCTTTTCCTTTCACTCTGTTTAGTCCCTTAACTCGTTTAAAGGCCTCTTTCTTCGGATGAAGAGCTCGCAGTGGCTGCCCATTGGGGGTGTGCCAACGGTGGTACATGTGGATTATCGACGGTGGTGCTTGGCCGGTAGGTCTCACGGTGATTTCTGGTGGTGACACCATCAATGTTGCAATACTCATATCAAACCGATAGCTTAATGATTCCTCGGTGTAGGTATATGCATCAGATGTAGAAATTACAGGCTCGAGTAGAGTCTCTCCACTGATGTCGAGTTCTGCTAATCTCGCACACAATTCTTTGAATGTTGCATTCGGGTCCTCTAGAAATTCCCTTTGAATTTCTTCTTAGAATTTCTCAAACTGAGCTGAAAGATGAAAGGAGAACGTTTAGTTTCTTAGATCCGAATTAAGTAATCAGGGTCTATGTAGGTCACATGCGAAGAAAAATGCGTTGTATCCCTAATATGTTTACTTTCTTTTACGTCTCCGAAGAAATTGGGAAGACGGTCTTTAATGTCTCCGAGAGAAATTGGTAAAGACGGAGTAGAATAAAGGTGTTGTAAGCCCCAAGAAAAAGAATAGCAAAGTTGCAAGGAGGGAGAAGAGAGAACTTTTGTTTTGTAAAGGGGACTTACTTGTTTAAAGCGATATGGTGTTCTTCTTGACCTGAGTGCGTCGGCCAGTGACGGAGGACGACTGCTAGAGGTGGTGGAGCGGCTGAGCTTGGCGGATAGGGAAGCCGAATTGGTTTCCTAGTTGAGCTCAAAAAACCTAGGGTTTTCCAATTTCAAGGATGAAACAAAAGAATGGGGCACCTCGAGGTACGTGCAGAGCAGCTCGATTACGGCTCGGCAGTGGCTTCACTGTGGAGGAGGCGACAGTGGTAGAGCCAGCTTTTAATGTCGGGGGGGGGGGGGGGGGGGGCCCAAATCGTCGGAAGAAAAAAAGGGTAACTATCGCCCAAAAATTTGGAGAAAAAATGGAAAGTGAATTAAAAGAAAGCTAATGCGCAACTATAGAGGTTCGAACCCATGCACACTTGAGAGATTTCACATGTGATCGTGTGGAAGGTTTTGTTAGGTTGTCGACTCTTGTTAGGAAGGGAGTTGTGTAGTGTGTATTCTGTAATAGTGATGAGTTCAGAGGTTTTATGTTTGTAATGTGCATCCCTTGTTTACAACACAAATAGTCACTGTACCAAGTCCATTTTATGATCAATCCAATATACAAAAGCTAATTAATCAAATCTGAGGGGGGGGGCATGGCCTGGGCTTGCCCAAGCGTGGCTTTGCCCCTGGGAGGCGGCGGTCGATCAGAAAAGAAGAAGGAGAAGATGAAGGTGGAGGTAGAAAGAAAAGGTTTTGGGTTTTATGAGTCTTTCTCAGGGTTAAAGCTTGTGTTTGATAACATGTTGGAATAAGTTTGGAAAACGAAGAGAACATTCATATTATTCATAGAGGATGACCCCTTATATAGGAATCCATCATTACAAAGTCCATATAAGACAAGGTAAATTATTTCTTGGTGGACAAGTAGGAATATATTCTATGACATAATAAGGTAATGATATCTATCTAGATTATGGTGATGATAAGCACACAATATCTTGACATATTTCAACAGATAAAATTTTCTTTGACTTGAATATTATTTATTTTTTTAAAGAAAAATGTTTGAACTTTCACCGTGGTATCAAAATGATATCCAAACTTAAAAACTATCAAAATGATGCCCAGACTTTTAAAACATCCTCGTTGTGATGCCTACGTCCACTCTCCGTCACAGCTCGGCTAACTATGATGACTTTGACATTTTTTTTCCTTCAAAAAAATACCTTTATATTTTTTATTCTCTCTCTCTCTCTCCCTCTGCCTTAAAGGCATCTTCTCTCCCGATCTCTCTCCCCAAAGACTCCTCATTTTCTCCATCTTTCGTCCTCTCTCACCTCTCTGGTCAGCTGTAACCAAATCCCATTCTTCAAACGAGCCCAAACCCAAAAACCAACTCCTGCTGCCTCGCCGCCCACTACGTCACCATCTCCTTCGACGGTCACCTCACCACCGATCTCGTCTCCAAGTCTCTCGATCTTATGGTTTTGATATGGATCATTGCATCTTCGGAAGACAAAGGGGAAAACAAAACATTGTTAAGATGTGTATAATGTTGTGTCAGTTATGTGCTATGGATAGATGTGATGCCTACATATATTTCGTATATTATAGTTTGTCCCCAAAAGTGAGTGATATGCCTGCATTGTTAGTGTGTCATGTGTGATAGCCCATTGGCACAAGTTGGAGTTAATAGTTAGATGGTCTGTATGAGTGAAAATTTCTGCGAAATCAAGAGATAGTCACTGTGGTTGGATGAACCTAAATAAGTGGAATGGAAAGAAGTTGTAATGTTCAAAATAGTTCATGTGCTGTGAGTAGAAGGTTTGGATTTTGAACTAGGAGATAGTGCTTTGGGAATTTACTGGCTACTGAGTCAGCGATGAGGTCAGATCAAAGGTGGAGGCAACCAGGTGGTTGACGAGGAGGTCGTCAATTTCATCGTAGATTTTTTCCAATAGAGAGACAGAGAGAGAGGACAAAGAGAGATTAGAAAAAAGAAAAAGTAAAGCAAAAGAAAAAGTAAAATAGAAATAAAAAAGTGAAAATGACCTTAATATCCATGTAGTTTCAAATTCCACAATACCATGTCATTAGAGTTAACCGAGTCGTGACAGAGATTGGACGTAGGCACGATGAGGCTGTTTTAAAAGTCTGGACATCACTTTGATAGTTTTTAAAGTTCGGGCATCTTTTTGATACCATGACGAAAGTTCAGACCTTGTGGGTGATTTTTTTAAGGCTAAAATACGAGGCAATACAATGTTACACAGTAGACACTTATAGGGTACGAGAAGACCACTACTAAGCTAACCTAGAGACAAACTCTACATTAACTCACGAACATTGTAATTAAAATGAATGACAAATAGTAACTGAGAACATGCCATGTAAGAACTAGGCAAGCACCAACACGGATAAACCAAGGTAATGCTCACCTAAACTTACCACAGGACCTATCCCAGGGAGGCTTCAGGGTCCTGCTCTGTCACCACTGTCATCTCACCACTTCCTTCGCCCGTAGGAAGCAACTCCATAACCTAGGCCTTTCACCTTATTCTTCGACCTAACACGACGACCTCTTTTCTTTTTGAGAAGGGAGACCCGAATCTTCTCATACTCATCAATCAAGGATGTGGTAAGTGCTTTAAGGAGCAACTCTCCCTCTTACGCGGCTCGGGCATTGGGAGACGTGTTTGCCGCTGGTAGACCTTCACATACCTCGCTGGTTCTGGAACCTTATCTTCTGGGCCTTTCCGTTTGTTCCCTAACAATGGCCTTGCCTCCTCCACGAAACGAACTCCCGAGTTATCAACTCCGGTGTCTTGAAGGAGAAGGCCCCTAGTTGGCGAGCAAGATCCGTCGCAAAGATACCAGAAAATGAGAGTTTGAAGCCCGGAGCTATCCATGAAAGACCACTGGGACTGGCCTGGCCTAAGGTTTCACTTGGATTCCCAGTCAAACTAGGAGTTCTGGTTTGACCACCACACACGGCGTGCTCTAGTATACCACATGTCTGATAGTACCCGAGCACGCGATCGTAACAAAACTTCACCAAGGTCACCACTCTGTCAAACTCAAAAAAATTTGCCGGATAAGCCTTGCTTTACTGGGGTTTTGACGTCATGCCATATCCGTGCCCTGACCCTCTTGCCGCTCTTGATACCTGCCTCATTTGGAAGAATGATTTCACCTAAATTAGAAGCAATATATTCGACAGTCGTCGACGTTTGCAAACTCGGCGGGAGACCGAGCATCTCCACGCAGACTGGAAATCAAGTCAGCGGCACCGCTTCAACATCCTCCACCTAGGCCTGGCAATTGGGCGGGTTAATAAATGACCCGCCCGTTACCGCCCGATAATGACCCATTAAAATCCGCCCATTAACTAATCGGGTTATTAATGGGTGACCCGATAACAACCCGTTATCAAAACGGGCGGTTTCGGGTGAACCCGTTAGCCCAATAACAACCCGATAAGAATTCATAAAACCTAACTCTAATGTTTTTTAAAAAAAAAATAATAAAAAAAATGAGGTAATAAAATGACTTTTTATTTTATTTTATAAAAAAAGGCTTAACGGGTTTTATCGGGCCCCAATGGGTAACCCGTTATCTTATCGGGTCAACCCGATATAACCCGTTAAGCTTAACGGGCTATATCAGGTTGAACCCGTTAATGACCCGCCCACTAATAATCCGTCCGAACCCGCCCGTTTGCCAGGCCTACCTCCACCCCTTCGTATTTCTTTAGAACGACGTTGGATTTTTCATAGGACCAAGGACCTTCCAACAAGATCCTATCATGTTCTGCCTCCACATCAAAATCGAAAACAAATCTTCCATCTTGGTGACGAATCAAGAGACGTTTCTTGAGATTCCATACACCAGCAATCGTCCCCATAAAGACCTTGGGGTTCACATCCTTCTTTACCAACAAAAGATGCCCAACAGCGTAGTGTTTTAAGTTGTTGGCATCCTTGACGCCAAATGATGTTTTGCCTCTCTCAAAAACAACGAAGGCCGCAGCAAAACGTCGAGATGCACCATCATTCATGGTCATGAGGTGCTACACAGATTTTAGCGAGAGCGAGGTTCTTTGACTTGATTACTAAAACATGAAGAAAAAAAAATACATTAATTGATAGGGGGATGCATATAATGCCTAACGCCCTAAACCCCCGCCAGAAATTACATGAGTATCGGTACGGAAGTTATTCAGCACAAAGAGCGCAAATGTACTGCCTATGTGGCATGTTTTTATAGGTTTAAAATTAAACTGAAATTTGCATTGGAAAGAGAAAAAATGGGTTGAGTTCCTGTTTTGTCCTCACACCTCTCTCTCTCTCTCTCAGCTCGTAATCATCGGTGAATCGGTTGTAGCTGAGATGGATTGTTGGGATGGCGACTTGATCAGACTTGATAGGTTGAAGATCTGACCCGGGACTTGACCCGCGAACTGGTTCATGCTGAGGTTGAGTAGTTGAGGCGGTCGAGCCGGGTTAGGAGGTTGTAGACTGTGCGGAGAGGCGGTTCCAGGAGAGAGAGAGAGGGAGCGAGTGCGTCGGAGAAGTCATTGTGTTGGAGGTTTTGGAGCGGAACGGCAGGACTGGGCCAGAGAGGCAGTTGTGGCTAGGCTGGGCTGGGCTGAGAGAGTTAGAGCGAGCACGCGCCACCGTGGGGGAGACGGAAAGGCTGGGCATAATTGGAAAATTAAACACAATTCTTTTCTTGTAATTTTGGACATACTCTGAGTTAGCATTGTCCCAGAGTACAAGTAGTATGTATGGCTTTACAAGGAGTCGCAACAGACAATGTGTTGACCTACCAAAATCCAAAGTCCAATATAGTAAATTTATTCCTAAAAAAGAATATATAAATTACTTGCCGACCACAAAAGGTGAAAGCAAAAGCAATTAAGTTGGCGCCATTGTATCCCTGGAACCCTCGATTCTCAGTCTCCTCAGCGAGACATATGGACCAAATCATCGCTCCCATGGAAATCGACGGCGACGATCTCTCTTTACAACCCAACAAGCACGGCAAAGCTACTCCATGGGTCGAGAAGTACCGCCCCCAGTCCCTCGCCGACGTCGCCGCCCACCGTGATATTGTCGACACCAGTAAGGGCATCTACAATGGGAGGATCTAAAATAGGGTGTTAGATTTATATTTAGGATCTCAATTTAGGACTTATGATTTAGAACTTCACTATCTCCAATAGCGAAGTCCTATATTGTAAATATCTTTATGGCGCTGGCCCACTTCTTTTCCCTCCAAAATTATAGATCAAGTCTTATATAGGGATCTAGTTTATAACTTCTCTTAGGACTTCAAGCTAGTTGGGATAGCTTTTAGGACTTCAAAACACACCATTGGAGAAGAAAAATTACAAGCAAAACTATATATATAGAGTATAGGACTTGTCATTGGAGATGCCCTAAGCTACCCCCTCCCTCTAAAATTAACTAAAGCTTTCACCCTTATGTATAAAAATTCAAGGGTTTTTGCTTCTGGGTTTATTTCTGCATAATACTATAAGAATTTACTGTTATGATATTGGGCTGGCGGTGAAATTGTGTAATATGATGTATGAACATTCCAATTTTGAGTTTAATTTCATTTCCACTAATGCGAGGAGAGATGAGGGCTTTAATATCTGTATGCTTATTAAGAGACAGACCTATTTGGTTGTTTAAATGATGAGCATTGTACGGTGGTTGTGTGAAACAGTTGATAGGCTCACTAGTGAGAACAGATTGCCTCACCTTCTACTGTATGGCCCTCCTGGCACTGGTAAGACTTCGACGATTCTTACCGTTGCACGCAAGCTCTATGGGCCACAATACCGTAAAATGATTCTCGAGTTGAATGCGTCAGATGATAGGGGAATTGATGTTGTGAGGGAATAGATTCATAATTTTGCTAGCACACAGAGTTTTTCATTTGGGTATGTATATCATAGAAAAGCCCCTTTCATTTTGTGTTTTTTGTTTGTTTAAGCTTAAATGACACATTTATGGCATGTTTGTTACACCCTCTTGGACTTCTCATATAAGAGATAGTATATTTCTTATATTATAGTGTGTTAAACAAGGGGGTTGAATTCCTTATATACTTGAACTCATTATATAATAGATAATATATTTCTTATATTAAGGGGGTGTTATATAAGGAACAAATTTTAGGACTCCTTGTATAAAAATGTCAAAATGGTGCTTTAATCTCTTTAAAGGCTTACATAAGCTCATTTTAAATAGTCACTTGTGCCACCAAACATGAGATTGGATTGTTTGTATTATATGCTAATAATTCTAATGTAAGGAGGTGTAACAAACATGCTCTTAAAGGCTTAAATAAGCTCATTTAAAATCAAACATGAGGTTTGATTATTTTCTATAATAAACTAAGAATTCTAATATAAGAGGGTGTAACAAACATGCCCTTAATGGAAGTAATTGTTCTGGATTGACAGTGCAAAGGCGTCTATGAAGTTGGTCTTACTGGATGAGGCGGATGCGATGATTAAGGATGCTCAGTTTGCTTTGAGAAGAGGTATAAATTGGGTGTAAGCATTATACCATTAGTTCTGTTATATTAGTTCCAAGTTATTGCATTGAAATGTCCTTTCGTCCTCCTTTTGTTATGACAGTTATTGAGAAATACACAAAGGGCACTAGGTTTTCACTAATCTGTAACCATGTCAACAAGATTATTCTAGCATTACAGTCAAGATGTACTCGTTTTTCGGTTTGCTCCACTTGATTCTTTTCATGTTACAGAGCGACTGAAAGATGTAATAGAATCTGAAAGGTAAGCACATTTCTGCCCCTTTCTGTTGCTGAAAGATTGAGTGAATATTAAAATTTGGTAAATTGTCTTTGACCTTTGTACATTGGATTAGGCTTGATGTTTCCGAGACTGGTTTAGCAGCAGTTGTACGGCTCAGCAATGGTGACATGAGAAAGGCTTTGAACATTTTGCAGGTTATAATACCTCTATTGAGATGTTTTTTGTTTTTGTATTTGTCTTCTCTTCATTTTTCTTCTTCTTATTTGCTTGGTTACAACACGCTTCATTTATTTATATTCTCTCTTTTTTTGGTACCCACTTGCTATTCTTTATTTTCTTTTCTCCATTTTCTTGTAGGAATCTTAAAATTTTATATTCGCCAAGATTTGTCACGAGGACCTGTAGTGTGTTCACAGTTTCACTTAATGTGATTAGTTTCTTTCTAATCTATTTTTTTCATATGTAATTTTGCAGTGACACTCAATTCTATTTCAATATTTTGCAGTCAACTCATATGGCTTCACCGAAGATAACGGAAGAGGCAGTATATCTTTGTACAGGAAATCCATTGCCTAAAGACATTGAGCAAATATCTCACTGGCTTTTGAATGAATCATTTGTTGATAGTTTCAAACGTACACACCACTCATTCATTTATTTTTCCTACAAATAGTAACAGTATGTCTCAAAAGTTCTTTTAATGTTTGCATTTCTTATCTGTTTCTGGAACTTTTGATATGAAAGCAAGAAAAGGATTGGCTATGGTGGATATTGTAAGAGAAGTGACTATGTGAGTAATGCTGCACTTCTCTTTTTTTCTATTTCCTCATGCTACATCTACTATGCTATATGCTCTATCTCATTTGCACCGCTTTATTTGGACAGGTTCGTGTTCAAGATCAAAATGCCACCAGATGTTCGAGTTCTGTTGATTAATGATCTAGCTGACATAGAGTATGTATCTGTGTCCCATTCTCACATTTTCCTAGAATTCTTTCAATCTTATCTATACACAAATAGGAGTTAGATACTTTGTGATGTAAACTTAATGTAATTGTGCACAACATAATGAATGATAGAACTGTTTTATGTCATTGCGGTCAATATGTTATTGTTATTAGTCTTCTAAATAGTTGGATATTATTAGGAAAATGTGCTTTTAATTTGCTCACTGATCTGTGCATATTGGTTCATATTTGCGGGTACAGATTGAGCTTTGGGTGCAACGATAAGTTGCAACTTGGATCACTGATTTCTACGTTTACAGAAGCTCGATCTGCACTTGTTGCTGCTGCTGTGAAGTAATAACGCTTGTCTATTTGCTGCTGCGAAGTAATAATGCAACATGTACTGAAGATCTGCACTTATTTGCTGCTGCGAATGATAAAGATCTGAGCTTTGGTAGTGGCTTTTAACAATGTTGCTTCGAAAACAAATACGTCGCCATTTACAACAAATGTTGAAAGCAACAAGTGGTACAAGAAGCTACTACATTCCAATGATTTCAAACGACAATCAATTTGAGCATCATTAAACAGCTCGCTACAGACTGACCTGTACAAAATTCTATTAAGCCTTTATTCCTTTATATCTTAGGAATGCTTTTTCAATCTAGTGTTTTCTGCAAGCTAAACATATACTTTACACTTCCTCAAGCAGAAGGATTTTTCAAAACTACAAAACTGGACCTTCAAAAACAATAATTACAAGCAAAACCAATCTTCTGCCCCATTGGTTTTATTATCTGGCCATCTCAGCAGTATGAGAAGCACCTGTGACTTGTATTCTCTCATGTTTCATCATCTGGCATTCTGTTGGACCAGATAATCTCGATTTCAAGTGTACGTGAAGATCCATCTTTGTTACTATCATGGTTTAAGCTGAATAATCCACTGTATACTCCTTCACTCACAACTTTATCGATTTGGATCGTCACTCTCCCAAGAGTTGGCTGAAAAGAGAAGAAAACAAAGAAACAAAAAAACATCATCAGAGTTGCAAAACTAAGAAGAATGCTGCATCTCCTCATGATGTGTAAGGGTTGTAGTTGATCCTATATAGTTTACCTAAAATAAAATTTGGATTCGAACTCCAACATTTTATGGTTACAGGCTTACAGCCACACAGGTGAAGGATTAAGATAGGGATGGGCAGAGCAATGTATGATTCAAAATGACAGTAAATGATTATCTATAAAACATTACCTTTCCAAAGGTACTTTTGCTTTTGCAGACGATGTGGAGCTTTTGTCCCTTTGGGGGCACATCAAATTCCCACGTAAAGCCTTCTTTCCATTCAGGAGACGTATTGTGGCTCACGACCTAACGACGAAACATGAAGATAATAAAGCTTGTATGTTCATACTATGAACTTGATTAACATTTTGCAGTATCTCCAACAACGCATTGATAAATAAATGCACAGAAAATCTTACATCTACAATGCTCAGTAAACAGAAATCTTGTGTAAAGATGACAAATATAACGAGGAAAGTCTTCACAAAGTCAATATTTCATAGGAGCAATGTCAGGAGATTAAGATCCTGTTGCAGATATATATCCTTCCAATTTATTGGATTATCATCAATGTCTGGAACCTCACTATTCATATAGTTTTGCTCCAATTCCTTGAGTAGAAGGAAAAAAAGATGGAAATATTTTGGGGGTAGAGTGAATTTCTCAATTCCTTCAGTCAACCTATGTATAAACTAACAGTTCATTTTTGTATATAAGTTTATACAACTATATTACCTTGGTTTGTCGAGGAGGGCCATTCCCTATTGTCAATTGGCAAAAAGCGTTCGTGCCTCCCATAGCCTGTTTAAGGTTGTTTCCACGCTTGATTGTAACAGTCAAACAACCTGGTAAGCAATGCAATAGACTGTCCGCTCTATCATGGAAACTTGGTGGACAGGTTTTCATGAGCATTTGTAAGATGGGTATGGCTTCAGCTGCAACCACGGCCTGAGACTTTGCAATATCTATTGGCATGGTTGACCAAGATTGCCTCAACAAGCAAAAGGTGTCCAACACGACATCCTGAGCCGCCTCACTACCAGATTTAAGAGCTCCAATCAGATTGGGAATGCAGAGAGTGGCTGCCTCAGAAATATGGAGCTTAGGAAAGTTGGTGAATATCGTATGTAGGGCTCTCAAGACCTCCTCATTAATAGTTGCCGTGGACCACAACTCCCTCTCTAATGCGGCTGCAGGAAAAAGCAATCATTGAAATCCATATTAAATAAACAGACACAGAGAAAGAACAAAGTAGTGCAACAAACACATGTTTACACGTACACAAAACTCCTCTTGACAACCTTCGGTGAACATACACGAAGATGAGACTTCTCAAGGTGGTAAGAGTTGCATTGTCTAGATGTCTAACATGAAACTGTTTCGACACAATTACATTTTAGAATGATATAAGTAGTAAAAAATGATATCTAATTTGAAAATTCAGGATGCTCAAGAATGAACACGAGACAACTAACACTCAGATCGCATCCCAATCTCTCCCCAAAACACTTAAATGCAATTTTAAATCTAAACAATGGCACTAGAAGCCATTTTGACCATCAATGACAAACAAAAATCAGTGAGACAACTAACAATGGTGGATGCAAGAATTAAGAGGCAGGATAGGAATAGATTGCTCATACAGGCTAACCATTTGTAAATATGAAATAAGGAATATATATGAGAATGTGAACTTGAAAGAAAAGCAATACATGTTTACAGCTAAGAGTTTAGCATTGAGAACAGAAGCAATTATAATTTACCTGTCAAAGACCTGATGAGCTCGTTGGACACATATTCTTGGAGCGTGTGATTAGAAAACAAAAACTGGATAAGCAATGCTGCCTGCCCAGCAACTTCTGCATTGAGAGACAGTAGTAGTTCTTGAATAACCAGAATACCTCCTGCTTCTGCAACAGCACGCCGATTCGTTCGGCTGTTCATGACAAAGTTTTGCAAAGCACAGATAGAAACCATTTTCATATCCTCTGAGGGTTGATCTTCAAGCAAGCTAACTAAGGCACGACATGCAGAAACAGAATCACTGGCTCTAGCAAGCCCTTCATGTTGGGAAAGGTCTCCAAGAGCCAAAGCTACGAGAAGTTTACCAGATTCTGATTTGGTTTGTGAATCCAATAGATACTGTGATAAAGGTGCTATTGTATACTTGGAAACCTTCATTGCTCGTATCCTGACATTGTTAAATAAAGCTTCAAGTAATCTTCCAGATGCTTCCTCACACTGATGAGATCTTAAAAGGTCCAACAAGGCATCTATTGCACCAGCTTCAGTCATCTGTTCAGCACTTAACTTATCACTCCTTTCATGAACTAGTAGAGCATTGAGAGCCACTGTAATGGTGCTATCCACTGTTGAATGCAACATTTTAACAAGAACCACCACAGGAACCTTAAAATAGTACTCCTTATTGAAGCACAAAACATTTGAGAGAACTAAAGCAGCTGATTCCCACAATGCATGAGGTGGCTGTGGATCATCTTGTATTATAACTTTTCCAAGCTCAAATATACCTCCAGCATCAGCAACTGCCTTTGGCCAGCTCGTGGATATTTTTTCCAATGCCTTTACTGCTGTTTGCTGTAAGTTCAGTATTCCAATTCCTGCAAGTTGCACAAGAGGAACAACTGCATTTTTTGTAGTAATATCTTGTTGAAAATGCTCTTGTGCAAGAAGATGAGATAGCAATTCTGTCCCAAGCTGCTGTATGGCTACTGATGGAGATTCAAGAAATGAAATCAGAGGCTCAATGACTTGGCTAGGCGTAAGTTTTAAAGTGGCAAGGCTTTGCGGCTTCTCCAAAATATTTACAAGTGCTTGCAATGCACTGTGCTGTCCCCACATACTGAAATCTGGCCGGAGTAACACTAGGAAAAGGGGCTCTACAATCTTCGCAGCAGCTGAACTTCTAGCAATTGCATCACTATTTGTGAGAATACGAAACAATTCAGCAATGGAAGAGCATAGCGAACTGGATGCAACAGGAAGTAGCTCAAGACAGTTATCAATAATACCAGCATTGATCATATCAGACTTGCATGGGGTCTGATCTTTCCCCAACTTTATGAGAGAGTTGATGCTAGCATCAATCTGCTGACTATTTGTACCAGATACTAATCCAACCAGGAGATCCACAACATTATAGGCCACAGCAAGTTCTACCTGGTGTTCATCATCCAGCAATTTTTCAAATGCACAAATCCCAGCTTCCACAGCTGCAATTATACCAGAAAGCATTAGAGAGATAAGAGGCTCTATACAATCGGAAGCAATTGGATTTCCTCTGAGTTTGGTACTATCAAACAGTACACAACATAGTTGGGCAGCAAGTCTCTTCAAATCCAAGGATGAAGCAGAAGACAGTATTCTAAATAAACTCTCAAGTGGATTTCCCTCCACTTCAGTCAACAAAGCTGCGGTAGAAGAATTTCCTGAAGTCAGCTTAATTACCGCAACAAGAGCGGCCTCTTGCTCATTCTCTGATGCAGAGTTAAGCATGTCAACCAATGGCTGAATAGATTGCCTGGCTAAATCAGAATCTCTGATGTTCTCAGCCTCAAATAGTTCGTGTAGAGCTCTTGCAGAACTATATCTAGCATTTCTTGACCCCAAACGCAGAACAGCTATGAGCTGATTCAACGAACTAGCTGATGCTTCATAGCGAATCAGATCAGGATGGCTATATAATATTCTGAATAATTCAGATATTGCGGTTTCAGTTGTATCTTGTGGGCTCAGAGACAGATATTTTGTCAGAGCATCCAGAGCCCCAGCTTCAGCCATGATTAATTTATTTGAATCAGTTCCATCAGCAATACAGGTCAAAAGTTTAAGAGCAACTGGTGGGGCACCAGGTCTATCTGGCATTGGTCTCAAGAGATCCACCAAGAGAGGAATAGATTTCCGTGCTGTTGATCCAACTCTTACGTCTTCAAAATCAAAAAGGTACTCCAAAACAACCTGATCAGGATTTCGAAGCAGAGAAAACTCTTCTGATAAAGTAACAAGGTTAGGCATATCGGATTCTAAGTAACCTATTAGGGTTATCAATCCAGCAACAGCACCTGAATTTGCAATGGCAAGAATTACTCCCTTATTACCACTACAAACTAGACTGGCCATCGAATGGGCAGCAAAGAACCTATTGATCACCTCATCTGATTGCAGCAGAAGAGCAAGTGAAGCTATGACGCGCATTGTTGCAGAGGATGAAACAACATTGGCATCTTGGAAGAGAATAGACAGAAGCAGGGCGCTAATCCATATACCTTCAGTATCCTCATATTCTGCCTGCACATAAAGATTACAGATTGAGTAAGTCACATAAGTTATACTTGCAAGTATAATTGCCAAAAGAAAGACAAACATAGAAACTAGAACCAATCAAGCTTTAGATAGTGAGAATTTACAGATAGTAGTTTCCTCAGCGCAGTGTGTCAAATTATACAGAATAAGCCAATATTGTCATATTAATCCCCTTCAGCGCAGTCTATATCAAAGTACCAGTGTGTCAATGAATGACAAAAGGCTATTAGTAATATACCTGTGGATTGGAAGTGTGACTTTCGAGCTTGTTAGAGAGAGCCTCAAGACCACCAGCTTGCACAATGGTGGGTTTGCTCTTTGCATTACAGGAACCAATTATACATAGCAACCACAAGGCAACTGAACCCCCCAAAACAACAGCTGGATCAGGGATATCAAACTCATCCCCTTCATGAAATGCTGTTCTTTCCATAAACACTTTAGAAGTTCTGACTTCAATTTCCAAAGAGAGGCAGGTAGAATTTTGCTTCATCATATCCACTAAAGCATTAATTAAAGGATTTAAATACCCTGACACCTCAAGTTCCTCCATCCACTGCATTTTGTGCTCTCTTGCTGCACAAATGAGTAATGCAGTACCTCCAACTCTGACTTCTAAGCTAGATGAATTCATTATTCTGTTAGCTAGCGAATCAAGGGATCTAGATCTTGCCATCAACAGATCACCAAGCATAACTGGTTGCTCCCCGCAGAGCCTAGACAAAATTTCTATCGCCTTATCCTGGAGCAGAGGAGGCCCTTCAGCCAGACAGCGGACAAGAGGTTCTAAGCTTGATTCAACTTCAGCAAAGACGGACCATGGAGGGTTAGTAAAGTTCACCCCCTGTTTGGTTCTGGCCAAAAGTGCTACTACTTCTAAAGCATCAGCGGCATCAGTCACATCCATATCCAATACACTTAAGGAATCGACAACAGCAAGAGTAGCAAAACGGCACTGAGCATTTCCTATGAGCACATCACCAACTGGAAAATGCTTCAACAATTGATGAAGGGAGCAGGATGCATTCTTTTTACCTTCTGTAGTTCCATCTCCCAGTACTCTTATCAAAGCTGAAACAACATCTTCTGCCAGGGCTTCTGCAGCAATCTGAGGATCAGAAAGAAGGTTGGCAAGTGCAGCAACTGCAGTTTGAGCAGCATCAATTGAAGAAGTTTTTGCAAGTTTTATGAGGGGTTTGACATCCCCTTCAGCAATATAAGTCATTTTGCTTATCGATTTACTCTTCATTGGACGAGAAAGAGCACCCAATGCTCGAGCAGACTGTGTTGCAACAGCTTGTGTGCTGCTGGTCAAAAGTTTCATGCAGAGATGCACGATCTCATCAGTTGCAAGAGTATCACATATATCTTGTCTTGTGCTGAATAGATCAGCTAAGACTGATGCGGCATGCTCTTGAGTTTCTTCATTTAATGAGTTAAGAACCTGAATGAGCGACCTCAACCCTTTATTAGCTGCTGAACCTTTATGCACAAGATCCTTGTGTGACGCCATTGTGAGTACATGACCCAACACCCTTATCGAATGGGCCTTCGAGCATGGAGAGTCACCTAGAAGCAAAGCTAGCAACCGATTAATGGTGGCAGAATCGGCTGTTCGCACAAGCTTTGTAAGCGCCATAGCTGATGCTTCTTGACCCTTTGATCCCGCACTCTTTAGAAGCCATAAAAATGCTGGAATGGCTCCAGCGCTCTCAACACATGCACGAATATCCTCACTGTGACAGCACAAGTTCCACAACACATGAGCAGCATCCTCCTTTGCCTTTTGAGATCCTGTCTCTAATAATTGCACTAAAGGAGGAATCCCACCAGCAGCAGTTATAGCCCACTTGGTATCATCAACCTGGTCAGTTAAGATCCCCAGCAACTGAACAGCATATTCTTGATGCTGCTCACCAGATAAGCCAAGCAGTGAAATAAGTAGCTGAATTCCTTCTCTCTCACCAATGGACTCCCAGATTCCAACACCATCACAGCATAAGCTTGTCAAAGAGAGTATTAGAGATTCTTGTACATCAGTGGCAGCCATTGTTATAAGTCCAATTAGCACTTTCTTTGCTTCTGCATGATTAAGCCATTTTGAGAGATGAATGTTACCATATAGACTAGCCATGGCCTCAAGGACGCGCTCTTGAACGAGCTTATTATCACGAGGTTTTAGTAGCATTACAAGAATGTCCTCTATCTTTGTAACCTTGAATGATTCCTTATCATCATTTAGCTCAAAGACCATTAAAGTGTATGCAAGTGCTCCAATAATATCAGCAACTGGAGCAGCTAGGCGAGCTGACTGTGAAAGCTCTCCAAGATAAAGTATTAAAGCAGACACCCCGCCACAAATATTTGCCAATGCCTGTGTTGAATGTTGTTGGAGAGCCTGCCCACACTCACCTTGCATGCACTCCTTAGATGGAGCAACGATGGCCCCAATAAGAACTGGAAGACCATTTGCATCCACAATAGCTTTCTTAGCGAGAGTTGACTTTGAAGAAAGAGCTTCTAGAGCATCAGCAGCACTAGCACGAACAGACACATCATTTTCTCGACCAACAAGCCGCAGCAAAGCTTCGACAGCTCCAGAATCTATTACTTTGGGGATGCTATCACTAAAAGCCAACATAAGACGGGCCAGAAGGGACGCAGCATTGGACTGGGCAGCTGCATTGTCAGAATACAGGAGGCCAACAGTGATATCTACTCCACCAGCCTCGAGTGTTGCTCTCCAGTAACCATCCTTGTCACCACAAAGATTCCTTAAAGCCCCTGTTACAAATCCCTCAACCACTTTGTCCTGGTTGCTGTTGGGATTTAGTTGATTCCACAAGTTTGGTACTACATCTTCTGTAATAAATATTTTCATGCCGACGTGATCATCTGAAAGCCCTCCAGAGGAAACTTCATATATAGCTTCCGCTGCTGCCTTCCTAGCCTCAGTTGATTCAAACTTCAAAAGTGAGAGTAACGGCGGGATGCACCCACCCAGAAGTACTTTAAGACGCAAGTCCTCATCTTTACACAGAACAGTTAGAGTTGCCGCAACATTAACCTTTGCAACAAGAGTGCCATTCCTAAGAATATTTATGAACAATGGCATTGCTTGGGAATGCGAACCAATAATTGTTCTTGCATCTTTCCTTGCTTTGGCAATTTCCAGCAGATGAGCTGTAATGAGTTCTTTCTCATGCGGTGAAGACATGCTGGCATGTAGTTGCTCCACATATTGAGCAACACTTGCCATTGTACCTTCCTCATCATCCATTTTTGTTTCATCTAAATCCCTGAGTGTAAAATGAACTCATATGAATATCTGAAAAGAATTACTCAATCATTTGTCCTATTGATAAATTTGAGACATAATGTACATTAAATTGGCTTCTCTCTCTTTATTTATCAACTTTGATTTTAGATCTTATTGTGAAAACATTATGAAGCACTCGTTAGGGAAGCATTCATTTTCTGAACTTAAGTACCAATTGTCACACCACTTAGAGTAAAGACCAATAAGATAGAGCTTTGCTAACCTAGATCGAGAAGTAGAAGAAGACACTGGTTCCCGTGGTTCAGGGGAGGGAGACTTTGACATTTGCACTATAAGCCTTTTTTGGATTTCTCCTTGGCCACCTGAAATTACAATTAGCATTAAGCTTTAGTTAACCACTCAGAGTGATCAAAAATCTGTACAGAGCCTAGCAGTTTTAGTTCTATTAGCAATTGCTGAACCACGACCTCAAAAAAACCAACTTTCAACTTTGTAATCTAAGTTGCTGTTGAACTACACAAACCTGGCAAGAGAGATCGACATCTGCAAATACTTTATTTCAACAGAGATGTAACACCATTACTGTGCATTAAGAACGATATAGACAATCTAGTTAACACAAATACTAAAATGACTTCATAAGCTTTGCTCTCTTTCTCGATTCTCTTCTATTCTCCTTCCATCTACAGTTTTATTCTCAGATTAACACCATCAAAAGATCACTCCCAAATATCAAATCGAAAAATTCACAAAACAAACACAAGCTAGTGAGCTAAATCAAAATTACCTCAGTGATAATGCAAACGCCTAAGAACTCCCCCTCCTTTCAACTATTCCGAAATCCAGCTTCTCTTCCTCTTCAGTAGCATCCCCCAACCTCGAAATGCTACACACCAAGCTCAACCAATGCAATCTTCTCTCGCAGTGTGAAAACGAATCCAACTCTCTGCCGCACCAAACAGAAAAATCAAAATCAGATCTCTATATCTTCATACATCACAGAATAAAAAAACACTGCGCGTATCTAATTAAGCGAAAACCCAGTACTAAAATGCAGCTTGCTACACACTCACACACAAAATCCGCGCAGCTAATTTACTGATAGATCAGATCACTGAATCCCGGCTCCGATTTTAACCGTCACCGGAATTAGAATTTAGACCTATTATATAAATATATATACACATTCCTTTATATAATATAATTATTTCCAGAAATTAGTTAAAAACAGGAAAGAAGAACCGTACCTAAAAATGGCGGAGATGAGAGCTGAGCGCGACGGAGGAGGCGACGAGCAGAGAGAGAGAGAGAGAGAGGTGGAGTGGTGAGTAGTGAAATGGAAGGCTGGCAGAGTGACACAGAGAGCGAGTGAGTCCCTTGAGTCTATTCGTTTCCTTTCCATGTGTGCAGTTTTGTTATGTTCTCGATGTTCCCCGATTTCCTTTTTTTTGTTTGTTTAAATATTTTATCTTGAACCGTTTATAATTGTTAAACCTGTTAGAGATGATGCTACTGTAGCTGTAGAGGATCATAGCAATTCACTCACATGACGAATATAGTTGCGCGCCGAGCACGAAATGTAGATAATTATAATATTTGTGGATATTCACTTGTATAGATCCAAGGTCGATACATTAGACTATAAATAGGAGATTGACCTCCACATGTACAATAAGAAGAGAGTGGAAATAATACAACATCACTTTGTCGTTATGTCTCATTAACTTCTTTACTTTCTTCACGGTATATAGAGCCTGAGTCTTCTCTCTTTTCCGACCACCACTCACCTCCCTTCGTCCTTATTATGGATGTTTCTACACCTCTTCCCAACGGCCCAACCCTAACCCTATTTTCCCCCTGATCCCAAGCTTTACTTCTTCGATGCAGATCCAGAATCTCGGACCGGTCATCCCTATTCGCCTCACTGAGACAAACTACCTGCTTTGGAAGTCTGTGTTCCTCACGGTGCTTCACAAGTATCGTTTGCTCTCCCTCATCGATGGATCTAAGCCCTATCCACTGGAGAAGGTTCTCAGTGCAGATGGAGATCTAGTCATTAACGAAGCCTATCTCTCCTAGTTCGAGCGAGATCAACAACTCCTCATCTGGATTAACTCTACTTTCTCTGATGTGGTATTGCCATATGTGATTAGCTACACTCATGCTCAAGATCTATGGTGCAATCTGGAGGCTCGATTTGCTAGCATGTCTCAAGCGCATCTCCTTCAACTCAAATCCAGGCTTCAATCCGTGCGCAAAGGTACTTTATCCATGACGGTTAGTACGTGATCCCGTAACACATAAATTATCGCACACTTAGTCACTCCAAACGGGTCAACACAGCATAAACCAAACGCAAGACAGCAATACAGGCTTCAACTTTAAACAAGGAAACAACACCATCTGAAAGCCCACAGGCTCGAAACAACAAACGGAAGGCACCAGGACAGAACATGAATAAAGCAGGATCCCACATCGAAGAGCAACAAAAGACCCCATACTCAACCGTCAATATATACAACACATTTATGACAGTTACAAGATACGCCCGTTACTCAACCAATACTATTGTTACGCTTCATACACTAACTTGAGCGTCGGAGAGTCGAAGGCGGGAACAACCTGTCAAGGCTTCTAACAACCGTTTGGTGTATTACTCTTAACAACAGGTAAATGACGACATACGCGCGACAACTTAGATCATCCAAATTAACCTCATCCGCACTTCTACTGTAACTCCCACGGAATTCGATAGAAACAATTGGCGCCGTTTGTGGGAAGCGAGCAATCGTAAACCACCCGAAATCGTAACAGCAAAGATGGCAACATACCATGTTACACCCGAAAGCCGAAAGATGAGAGACGTGCCCGTCGACGCGATCAACAGCATCAACGACCTAACGGAGGACGAAGCAGCAGCCTACCTCGTGAAAGAACTCCAAACGACTCAAACCGAGAGAGACCGGGAACACCAAGCCCAACAGCGCTTGGAGGATCGGCTTGACGCGTTCATCCGAAGCCAAGAGACCCAACGAGAAGAATATGGACCAACGGAGGAGTCAGAAACGAGCGGGCAAGACATCAGGGTAGACCCACCGTGGGGACAGCGAAACAACAGGCTCCCAGGACCTCCACCGCCGCCCGAAAGCATACGAGGGTACGACGACGAGGAACCTACCACGACAGTTGGGAACGCCATGCTCTGGCGAATGGCAGAGATGGAGGCCGAAATCATGTCACTCAAGAAAAGCACGCACACCGGGCCAAAAGGAATGTACACTTCCCGTGTGAGCCCCTTATCGGACGATATCCTGGCACAGGGCAGAGATCCGTACTCCAAAACCGTCAAGATCAGTAGGTTCAACGGGAAGGGAGACCCGCGAACACACATTGACGAGTATCAATCCGCCACCGCAGGTACCTGGTACTCGGATGCAACCCTCTATTTCCTGTTCCAGGAGACACTGGCGGAAGAAGCACGAAATTGGTTCTACTAGGTGCCGACCGGATCCATCCACTCGTTCGACGAACTCACGGAATGTTTCCTCAAGAGATACCGGCTACAGGACAAGTACAACACCGCCAGCACGCTACTAAAGGTCCGTCAGGGGGACAACGAAAACCTATCCAGCTTCATCAACCGGTGGAGGGCCCTTGCGAACACGTACAGAAACCTCGACAAGAATGTAGCAAAGATGGCGCTACTAGAGAACCTGACTGGAACCCCGTTCGTGGAGAAGATGGTCAGAAAGGACCACCTCGGGCACGACGAGATCATCGACCTGATCGTCCAGGAGGCACTGGTGGAAACCCACGTGTACAGAGAACAAGGCCCGAGCACGACGCAGACCTCGAAGACACACGACTACACACATGATCGCTCGTCATCCCCTAATACAACCAAGAATCCGTCGCCGAAAGCACAGCCCACCGCGTCTCGCAAGCGTGAATACCACTATAGCGAACACAGGAACCACAAGCTATATCAGTAAACGCATCGCGAGTGCTCACCGCCGCGAAACCCACCACCCAGAGACCTACACCAGCGATGCGCAGTCTTCTCCATCACCCAGGGCACAAACGACGACCCTTGGAATTATGTTGCTGACATTATCTCATATCAAACTCCAAAAAAAGTAAATGATTGGTTTCCCCTTATTTTGTGTGTGTGTGTGTGTGAGAGAGAGAGAGAGAGAGAGATAAAGAACAAAAAAAAAATACAAAAAAATATATTAAGGGTATTAAAAATTCCCTCAGTTTTGATAAAAAAAAATTGTCATGTCAGCGACAAAAATGGCTATGTGATGAAAAATGGCTCGAGGCATCACGTTGATATGATTTTGAAACTTTGGGTACCACTTTGATAGTTCTTAAAGTGTAGACATCACATTGACAACTTTGTAAAAGTTCAGACCCTAGTGATGACTTTTTCCCTATGAATTTTAATTGATCCAGCAATGTTTTTCTACTAGTGTATGAAGAAAGGAAAGTAATATTTCCATAAAAGTATTTTAAATTTATCAAACTTCCATGTCATTATCAATCTGAACCATTGAAAGTGGTAGACTTTAATAGCCCAAATTTTGTGTAAAATATATAATGCCATCACTATTTAAGGTTTTATTGTTTGAGCAAAATTATAAAAGAGTGCAACTAAAATGAATCTGTGGTATCTTTTTGTACAAAATAAAAAAAAAGTTGGTGGAGATATCAAAAAATTAAATAATATCGGTGGAGATATCTTTTTTCACAAAATAAATAAATAATTGGTGGAGATGCTCATAAGATAAACAAGTTAAACAAATGAACATTTATTAAAAAAGCCCTAGCTTCTCCTAGTGAAAATAACCAACGCTGTCTTGTGCGACATCAATTTCAGTCGTCATGTCCGACTCCATCGAGCAAGTCGCCGCCTCATTCTCTTCTACCCTAGCCCGAGGTGCATGAATTGTTGGTGTTAGCGCTCGTCTTAGCATCGCTTCCTCTCCTATCGACTTGGTGGTTTTCATTGCGTGTTGAGTTCTTGGCAAAGTTGCCATTGT
The DNA here is from genome assembly GCA_946800695.1 of Geum urbanum. Lineage (NCBI taxonomy): Eukaryota > Viridiplantae > Streptophyta > Magnoliopsida > Rosales > Rosaceae > Geum > Geum urbanum. Next base: position 13,903,476 of record OX326998.1, on the reverse strand, counting down.
CAGCGAATTTCGTCAAAAATTCCGGCGGGTGTGGTTTCTTGATAGAGGGTTCAAAGTGCAGGAAAGGCCAAATGGAATTTTAGTCATTACTTTTGAATCCGTTCAGGACAAGAACAAGATTCTTCGTGGGGTATGTGGCATTATAGGAACGCATATCTGGTTGTGGTGTCATACGATGGAGCCTCTCCAGTTGTGAATTTAGCTTTCAACGACCTCTATTGTTAGGTAAGGATCTCCAACATCTATCCAAGATTCGATAAAGATGAGAATATTGAAGTATTTGCAGAGGAGCCAGGGAGTATCTTGAGTTTGATCAATTAGCACGCAAGAAATGAGTGCTTAGGGTGAAGAGTTTTGCACATGATTGACAAGCATGTGGTCTTCAAGAGGAACATGAAAGTGGAAGCAGGTTTTGAGGCCGAGATCGAGTGTTTTTTTAGAACCTTAAAGGTCGGTGTGAAAAGTGCGGTCCAGTTTTCCATGTATCGGGGAAGTGAGCAGTGGAGCCGACCAGGATATTGAGCAGCCATCGACTTTCGAGAGCCGACCTTAAAACGGCGATGGTGGCTGCAGTCGAGGTAGTGCGAACTGAATAGGAGGAGGCCAGAAGTTCTAGAGCATTGGTGATGAAACCAACACCAAAAATCAACACCGATTTTGGTTTCCGCAATGCCCTAGGGCTGAATGCGAGTGATGGAGACTTTAAGTTTGGTATACATGGTGTTTCTCGATGGGAGACAAGGAAAGAGCTTCGTGTGCTTATGGACAGTGTCAAGAAGGGTAGGATCCTAATTGTGATTCATTCGCCCGAGGTTCGTCTATGGACACTTCGGTCAGTATTTTGCTTGTTACTAAGGAGGTAGGGAAGAAAAGAGGACGAGCTGTTGATTCCAAGATCTTTCCAAAGAAATTCAAGATCAACCTTGATGCTGAGACATATGTGAATGGTGAACCTAAAAGGTTGAAAGTGCCTTCTTTTCTGGATAGACTGCAAGTTGCGTCTCTTGATCTTAGAGAGACACCTGAAGAGATGACGGTATTGCGAAAGAAGAGTCTATGGCGACCTTTAGGGTCTAAGAACGAACCCAATGACACTTTTGATGGTGATAAGGCTCTTGGTGACGGTTTTGCGGCTAAGAAGCATAGAGGAAATGATGGGGAAGCATCATCGCGTCCCCTGGTTTTAAAGACTTCTTGTTCGAATAAGGGAAAGGAGAAAGATACTTAGACACCTCCTAGTGTCGGCTTGCATGCTACTTCGTAGCTACGTCTATCATGGATTACAATCATACCTACCACAATTGCGTACTTACAGATGTGATTGTTACTATGATGCATGATTTACGTAGTCTACGTTTTCTGGATGTAAGCCCAAAGTTTCAGTTAAATTTATTAATTTAATGAATTATTCTTGATATTTAGAATTAAAAAATTTGTCAATATGAACTATTGTGACCGAGAAAATTTTAATAAAATCTTCTTATTTCAAAAAAAAAGTTAAACATTGAACGCTTGAAGATAAGTGCAAGAATACACCGAACTCAACATACCAACTCATTCTTATCCTCGGTAGACATGAAAACTCATTCTTATCCTCGGTAGACAATAATCGAAAAATTGTAGCAGCAACAGAGTGATCATGAATTGTTTTATAGAAAACGAAGAACGTTAGTGTCACTGTTACAGTAAAAGATGGAAACTTCTATTTATAAGGGGACATTCACAATCAACTACATGTATGTGGACAACATATCTATGTTTATATGTACATGCCGTAACACATACACCCACTAAAGATTATTAACCCCTACAACTAGAAAGGCCATCAACCCAATTCAACGGTCCCGATTCACTCTTTGATCCAAATGCTGGGCCTTAAGAGTTAAGAGTGAAACCCCCCAAAAGTATACATACCCCCACTAAATTCCAACGTCTAAATCAAACGCACTAGAACTCGCAGAAGGCACGCTCATCGACTTGGGTCTCCTGTTGCCGTCTGATTCACCGGAAGTGCGTCCACGTGGCCCCATAACGATCCATATGACCGTATCTGACAAATCAGAACCATTAAAATGAATAAGGCTTCTGCATGTACATGAACATATCCTGGAGCGGGGACATCTGATTCCCGCCCTGGAACTGCGCCCCTCCGAACCCGCCCTCCACCATCGTCGCGGTGGCATCCCCGTAATTATAAGGAAACTCGAGGGCCATCTCCCACTCCTTCCACTTAGGCTCGCTTTGCACCTCGCTATGGAACTCGGGCGACACCACCTGCTCCGAGCAGCTAGAGTCCGTATGCAGACGTGGCACCGAGTCAGAGTTCTCGAAGTATACGTAGTCATTCGGGCGCGTGGCTCCCACCGCCGTAGCTGGTGGAAGTGGGGACGCCATCAGATTCTCCGGCTTCACGTCTACCTCGAATTCCGAACTGCTTATCATTTTAGTCTGCTGCTGCGGCGGCTGCTGTTGCTTCTCCAAAGTTCCTTTTTTGTTGTATATTCGGCACAGAACCCAATCGTCCAACTGCAAAAAATATTAAACACAATTAATGAGATTATTAACGAGCTCCTAATATGAAATGCCAGCCTTATCATTTAGGCACGAAAATGATGAAAATGGAATAATTTCCCATCGTAGAAACTAATAATTTGTAATCTGACTACGCTAAGCGTGGTTCTGTCTCCGTCAACAAAAAGTAAGTATGTCTTCTTATCAAAAGAAGAAGAAAATTAAAATCCAACTTAAATCTAAATTAGGCTAAATATCCTCCACCCAACGCCGCCAACTGGCCTTTCCTAGAAAGGACGGGTTTGGCAATCGGGCATTTGGACGACGTCATCATGCGAATATGCAAAATAATTTGTTTTTTTCATGGCGAATATGCCCCTAATTTAGCTAGGAGACTAGATTTGATTCATTACCCTTAAGCTGTTTTTCTTGCGGGGAGTTCGATCGACGTCGGCGAGGCGATACTCGTGCATAATCCAATTGGTTTTCTCTCCTCTAGGGGCTTTTCCGGCATAGAACACTAGAGCCTTTTTAATCCCGATCGGTTTCGGTACCCCGATCGGCTTATCGGCTCCGGTCGCCTTCCAGTACCCTCTCCCGGCCGCCCGGTTCGGCCTCGAACCGTTCGGATATTTCCGGTCTCTCGGCGAAAAGAAATACCACTCTTTCTCTCCGTACAAAGCCAAACCTGTAAATCACAAAAACAAGCCACCGTTTAATTACCATTTCGGAAAAAAATATCCTAAAGCAAATTTTGGCGATGAAGAACGAAAAATTACCAGGGAGTTCCCAGGGGTCGTATTTGTAGAGATCGATTTCGGCGATAATGGGAACGGCGATCTGTTGCGACTGGCATTTCCGGCAGAGGTAGTGCTTCACGAGCTCTTCATCGGTCGGGTGAAAACGGAAGCCGGGGGGTAACTGTAACTCCGACGACATTTTTGACTGGTTTTTACTGCGGTGACCAATATTAATTGAACAGTACTCGCTCTGGTGCTAAGAAAGTTTACTCGGCGCTTGAAACTTAAAACGCAAGGGAGAGCGACGAATATATAGGGAAAGGGGAGGGACACGTGGCAGAGGGAACCGGGGGGTTCTAGAATACACGTGGGCGATAACGGGGTATTTTTTTTCTCGAGCAGACCGTAAGGACTGGTGATGGTTGCCGAACGCATCCGAAACGTGTCGGGCTCTGAAGTGCAGTGCATCGTGTCTATATGCTCATGTGGGGGTGGGATGTGGTCACTGCTTACGCAACTTGTTTTGGACGGGCTCGCCAGTCGGTCTCGACCGGGCGGTCCATACCCAATATGTCATACGGATCCGTTTGTTAGTCGGCGGGTTAGTTCAAAGGAGCTGACATCTTCACGGTGGGATCGACCGTGACACGTCAGCAGTGTCGTCTTTACACGTGTGGGTGGGGATTTGTCAAGCTGCCTGAATGCGATTTATATTCGTGAAAAATATTTCTTTGATGAAAAATGCGGAAAACAACAATGGTGTTTAGATTTATACATGTTATTTGATTATGTCAAACGAGTCTTATTAATTATGATCCATTGTATGCGACAACTAAATACAATGGGACTTCAGGTAATTTGGTTCGCTTAATCTTTGATGACAATGCTATTAGCTATATAATTTTATAGGCTAATTTTATTTATTTCAGCTGTCGTCTTTCATTTATTGCAGCAACTTTTAAAAGCTGTGACAATGAAACAAGAAACCCCAAGAAGCACCGCTTGTAACTTTTTTGGTTTTGATAGTTTTCATGTACGTATTTCTAAATGATTTACGTACGCGTTGATTATTTTAGCTCAATTCATTTGTATCTTACTTGACAAAATGTATAAAATATTATATTTTGGAGGTCACTATGGCGACATCGATACCTCATATTACTACTCGAGACATAGAGTTGCATACTATGTTCGAGAACAATCCATGGGTTGTTAATGAAAGTGATACAATTCTTGAGAGATGAAATATGAATGCCAGAAAGAAAGAAAGAGGTGATTTTCCTTTTAGGTAGATACGACGTCGTCCAATTAGGTCTCCAGCAGAAGATACCATGGAAGCGGCAAGCAAAAGTGGCAAATCAGTGCTTAGCTTTTCAAGTGATTCCCTCCAAAAATATTTTATCCGGTTCGAAATAACCGCACACGGAAACATCAAGAAAAAGGGCATTGGATATGTCAGTCCCATACGTGGCCGGTAACCGACCCGGTTTTCGGTGGCCGTTAATGGCTATTATTGCGCCAACGACTTCAAACGCTAACTCCTAGCAGCTAACTCTCCCCCTCCCCCTCCCCCTCCCCCTTTCTGTTAAGATAAGTCCCGCCACGTCAGCCCTGACACAAAAGGCAACAGGGAGGTGTATCAGCACGTCGACTGCCCCAGAAATCGACCTTGGTATAAAAGGGCAAACCCTAACGAGGACTAATTATTACCACCATGCATCACGTCGACTGCTCTAGTCCAATTAATTGGGAGGATTAGGGTAATTAACCTTATCTCTTAATTCTGGTGTTTTGTTGTGGCGTTTTGGGAATGATCAAACGCTTCAAAAGGTGATTGGTTTGGTCCGAGTCCGAACGCGTGTGTTGTTTCTCATTTCATTCCTTTTCTAGGGTTTTCTTGAAGCGGGGATTGTGCTTTGAGGCTTTGATAATGAGTCGCTGGTTACTATACATAGAGATAAGGATTTCTAATTTTGGTGAAGCATATGGTGCCAAAGGTCCAAACCAAGAACCTCTTTTCTCGATTGCTTTTGTTACTTGCTATATATCGACGTACACGTATATATATATTGATATAGACTGAGGATTAGTGAAAAATATAGAGCCAAGATGGACATTTGCTCTGTCATTGTCAATGTATATACTATATAGTATATACGTGCCATATGTATCTATAAGAGAGCGCAGAGTCGTAGATTAATTTTAAGGTGGAGGAAAAATTTCGACGGGTTGAAAATTTTCGGAAACACATATCCACTCTTTTATCTCCTTTTTATGGTATTTTTGTGTCATAATGCCATTGAATTTTGTAGAATTCGAACCATTCAAGCAATATGTATGAATATAATCATTAATTCTTAACACTTTCAAATACTGAATTTTTTTTATTACTTTTGCCAACATCAAAACTTACATCAAAGGATTATTTTTATTCAATAATCATGACTAAAAATAAAGTCAAATACAAAACGAAACTTGATTACATAACAATAGCATGAGTCTAATACATAGACTAACTAAAAATTCGAAATTTAATACTTGCTTTGGTGTCATCTGCTACAATTAGATTGGATTCACCGTCATCTTCCATATCATAGTCCGCATGGTGTGTCTCCATTTGCTTTTCTTGATATTGTAGACATATCTCGTAGGAATTTTGGATATCTTTTGGAGCTCTATATTGTTTATGCATATGGTTAGTTGCATATGGTTATATGGAAATTAATCACTTTTTGGAGAAGTTGAGCGCATTTCCGAAACCCTTGGTGAAGATGGAGTAAAAACGAAAAAATGACAAAAAGTCAACTTCGTTGAATGGTCAGCTCTGACCGGTCAACGGTCAACTCCGACAAGTCATCGCCAGTCAATGGCAAGGTCAAGTCAAGTTTGGGCCAAGACCTCAAGAGTCCAAGCCCACATAGAGATATTTTGAGAGATGGATGCACGTGCAAGTCACATGATTTGGGGTGAGTCACACATTTTGACACATTGAACCACATAAATGCTTAAAGTTTAGGATCATATCTAAGAATCTAAATTTGAATTTTAAAACACCACAAATATCTCCATATTTCCTATAGGGTTGAGCTCCTCTTATCCCACACACACAACACACCTCATTTTTCACTTCTACATAGTTTTGCATCTTTCCGTAGCTCTCAACATTTCTCTATTCCTTTATATCTCTCCTCCACCTCAAATACCTTCTCTATCACCACTAAATCAGCCCTTTAAGGTGAAGCTATCTTGCTTCACTTAAGGTCCATCTCCCTTTCCTCATCCTCCTCACTTGTGCGACTTGTTGCTGAGATAGAGCACGGAGAGCGAGCCACTCGGTTTGGGTGGAATTAGCGGTGTCGAGTCAGAGGTCCGCAGTGGTGGAGGCAACACTAGGCCAGGGAAGACCAGTGCCACCCTTGAGATTTTAGGGAAGAAAAAAAACCCTTATATATGTTTTACACTAAGTTATTACATATTTTCCATATATTCAATTAATATTAAGATCTTCATTAAATCCTCTTCATATTCTGCTTTAAGACTTTCTAGCTATCTTTTTCTTGAAAACAACTCGTCTCTCTTTCTATTTTCCTTCACCTTTCTTCTCTCAAAGTTGCCACTAACCCCTCACTTTCTCTTTGCAATTTTTTCCTCGATCACCTCTCTCTTTCAATTAGTCTATATACCCTTATCTTTTACATAATGATCATTCTTTAAAATAAAATGAATTATAACTAAACCTATATATTAGCCCATATGATGCAATTACCCTATGTTTTACCAACATCAAGAAAATTCAACTTGTGAATAATTCCCGCACAAAATGTGAAAAAATATAGCTAGTTTGTAGTTGTTGGAAAGAATATTCCTATTGTAATTAGAATTAACTCTTGTAGATATGATATGATTATGTAAATATCTTTTCTTTTTGGGAAACCACTTGTAAACTATATTAACCTTAAATTTTGGATGAAAGAAAGTATTGAATTCTTGAAACCTCTGAATTTGAACTTGAATCCTTGAATTTGAAAACCCATAATCTCGAAATGTACCCTTGAAATCCTGAATAGTGACAAGTGTGACACGTAGGGTTCGTCATGTACCGATATTGTCCCAACTTAATCACCTTTAAGGTGTTATGATTTATCCACAAAAAGTCTCGATACAATTAAGAATAGTCTGCATTCATTTCACTAATATTTCATCTTGCCTTATTTCAATGTGGGATCTCCAATCTAACCGTAGCTACATCCTAATTTATTCAAAGGTTAATCAATCTTCGAGATGTCAACATTTGAATTTTTAAATAATTGAAATAAGTAAACATGTTATTAATTGTGCCTCCCAACCAGGAGCGGAGCCATTTAGAGGCGAGCCCAAGCCATGACCCCCCCTGACATTTGTGTTAAGTAGCTTATGCTCATGATCTAAATAGAAGTTCAAGGTTAGTGTAATGGTAAGCATATGATAACCCTTCTCTGAAGTCCCGAGTTCAAAACCCAGTTAGTCCAAGTTTCCATTATTTTCAAATTTTTCCTTATCATTTCAAACTTTCAGCTTTGTTTTCCCTTTCCATTCAATTTTTTTTTCCTTTAAGTTTTGGTCCCCCCTGAGATCAAGCTCTGGCTCCACCACTGCTTCCAACTGTTATGCACCACCATACTCTCGTCTTCCTAATTTGCATGATGGAATAGAAAAAGTGATAAGCAAAAACTAATTCCACAACGTACACTACTGGATATCTTGATTCAAGCGACGAAGAATAAAAAGGAAACAAAAACTTCGTCGCTTCAATCGATCTAAGCGACGACTATTGATGTCGTCGCTTAAAAAACAGAGAGCGACAAATATTGCTCAATATTCGTCACTTACAAAAGTATTAAAACAACCAATATTCATAGTTTGTCGCCTCCATTTATCTCAGAACCATGTTTTGGAAAATCTAACGACGACATTCAATCTTCGTCGCTAAGTAATTTTTAAAGCGACAAAGTTAAGTGTAGTCGTCGCTCGAATATAAACAAAGCGACGAACATTGGTCAACTTCGTCGCTTAGTTTTTTTTTTCATCTGCCTTTGTACTTCGTCTTAAATGCAACTTGTATATATAGGTAAAATTTTAGGTTTACAGATGCAGTCGGGTTCTGCATCTGTTTTTGGAGGAAAAGAGGGCGAAGTTAAAAGAAAGTGAGATTGGAAGGCTTTTGTTGCCAATTCTTTGATTCTTAAGTAAGGTTAGCGCAATTTCTTTCTATTTATCCCTCTTTGAGAGCATATTATGTATTAATTCAATTTAAATGGTTGTTTATGTTGGTTAATGGAAGTTGGATGTTGTTGTGTTGAATTTGTTGTTTTGTTGTTGTTTTAGTGTTAGAATATGGAAATTGTGATATTTATTAGCTTAGAACTCCCGTTTGAGAATCAACAACTCATCTAGTTGATCAAGATGCGTTGTTGATTCTCGAATTGTCCCATTTTTGGACACTTTAGACGAACACAACTTTGTTGATCCTTTTGCTATTCATTTGGTTTCAGTTTCAGTTTTGGGATATAGTTTTGACAGTGTCCCTCTACAATGTTCCTCGAATGCAAATTAGGTTGTTTAGATTTTTGTGCAATTGATGAACTGTAGGGAGATGCTGCTGAAATTTCTAAAACCTGTAGCGGAAAACATGGGTGCAAGAGGGTTAACAAAACTCGTGTTCTCTTGAAGGGGATATGACCCAACCTGGAAGAATAAGGAGAAGAAGTGTTGGGACAGGTTTTGATTGTATCATAAATGTTGTGTGCTAACCTTATGCATATTGTCTGTTTATGTAATGACAGGAAACATGGATGATGTCCCTGACAAATCTTTTATGAATCATCATTATACACACTCTGACTACATAACAGGCGTACTTAACTTCATCAATTTTGTGAAGACTCACACTATTGGAACCCAGTATCTCCCTTGCTCGTGCGCAATTTGCAAAAATGTTCCTTATTATAAGGATATCGTAGAGATTTATCATCACTGCATACACCGTGGTTTGGATCCGACTTACAAAGTTTGGCACTTACATAGGGAAGTTTCTGGTCAACCGACAATGATCAGTCGACGGAGACAGTGGCTTAAAGACAAAGTCGAGGCTTCCAGTGTTGCAGGTCTTTTAGTGATCTTGCCTGTAGAGATTATACAAGATGTATTTCCATACTATTTTGGATACCATGGAGATGCACCGCATAATGTTGTTGAAAAAAATGTTGAAGTTCACTTCAATGACATGGTAGATGATGATTATGCTAAGTATGAAAGGCTTCTAGAGTAATAGCACCAGGTTCTAGTACCTAGAAGAAGAAGAAGGAGCTCGAGGCGAGAATGGAGAGGAAGGCGGCCGAAGCATTAAGGGTGGTCGCGACGGCGACGACGACACCAGAGTCGGCGAGAGACACGCTGGTACCCATCCCGTTGTTGGAAGATACCAACTCTTCAGAACTGGGGGATGCTGGAGGTGGCGCTGGGGAAGGCGATGACGGTCCTTCGATAAGTATTAGGACCAAGAGGGGTCCTAGGAGCCGGGTAAGCTTTTTTAGCGTTATGTGAGTTGTGATAATAAAAGCTTTGGTCTGATAGTAACATTGCTTTATCTTACAACCTGGTATATGTTTTGATATGGCAGAGGTGGTTGATATAAGAACGGGGAAGAAGGTGAATGGGTGGAACCTTGAGAAGCGCAGCATCTTAATGGGCATAAATATTGCATATTTGAAGAGCATGAACAACAACCAGCCTCTGAAGGTTGAGTACGATGAAGAACACAAGGGTCCCAAAGAATTGAAGTGGAGGACTTTGATGTCTCGAGACATCGGGAGCGCCGTTCGGAGCAAAGTTTCGATGCTTGCGCCTACCTTTGCTGAGTTGTATGAGGAACACCAAGATGTATTGACCACTTATATTGAGGTAAAACATTGTTTAAGAATAATTTAAAAAAACTATTTTTCAGTCACATTATATTGAAATATGATAATCAAAGGCTCATTTGATTTTGTTTGAATTTTTTTTTACTAGATGTTCTATGACCTCCCTCCCACCGAGACAGGCATGTGGAAATATATCGACGAGACCGCCGCAAAGATTTACAAGTATTGGAAACACGACTGCCATACTCATTACGTTGAAGTATCAAAGACGACGCCCGAAGAGTTCATCCACCGACCTGAGTAGTGGGAGTACCTCAAAGCTCACTTTGAGGAAGACGGTTATAAAGTAATGAAAATTAATTATCGGTTTTTTCATTTAATATAATTTCTTAATTCTCATATGAAGTATGTTAATATATATTCGAAATAGTTTTTGCAGGCGATGTGTGTCTGGAATGCCGCTAACCGAAACAAGGGAAATGATAAGGGGTATGCAATCAACCATCATTCTGGCACCACTCCCTACAGCTACCGGGTTGCTGCAAATGAGGAGAAAGAGCATCTAGCGCCTTTACTCAAGACAGTTTGCGTTGTTTATCAATCATCCCAGAATGCGAAGGACAAAGTGGTGAGTGACATTGTTTTATGCGAATATGTTTTAGACTTGGAATTAAAAAGTATAATAACAAAAATCTATTGGACAATTATTTTTTTGTAGACAACGGTGGAGAGGAAGATGGATGAGCTGTGTGCTAGTCGAGTGAGTGATGAAGCAGACGGGAGTCACGTGACTAACCTCGTTACCGTTGACGAGCAGATTGCTGTAATCGAGCAGGAGTTGGGTGGGAAACTGGGGACGAGGCTCTGAGGTATATTTTTTTTTATGGTTTATCTTTTAACAAACCACTTGACTTTTTGTGTTATGTTTTTGTTTTTAGATACCGCATGGTTTTTAATTTGACAATTTTTTTTTACCAATTTTCAAGATCTAGGAGGTGCATTAAGACGCCCGCCAAGACCAAGAGGCGGTGCACGCGTGCCTCGCAATGATGTGGAGGTTGAGGATTTGAGGAGACAACTAGCAGACATTTTCGAGCGGTGCAAAGCCTCGAAAATAGAGAAAGAAGAGATGAAGCGACGTATGACATGGTTGGAGGTCTCCCTCAATGATATCATCTCTGCCCAAGGCAATCCGGTTGACAATGTCGCCGCAGCAACTCCCTTTGTTGCTGATAAATCCTCATGTGCTTCAACAGGTATTCCCGAGGAAGACCATGACTATGACCCTTCATTTTTCTTGTATTTAGATTAATGGACAATGTTGTTATAAAACATATTGTAACTTTAGATGAAAACTGCGTGTGTATGAAATGTAGTGTGTTTGTGTTATGTTGGATGTGTGTGTTATGTTATTTAAATGTACGTATTGTGTTATTATGATGTGAAGGAAATTGGTTCAAACCTGACCCACAAACCTGTTTTTCTGCTCTGTAACACTGAATGAAGCGACGAAGATTGTTCAATATTTGTCGCATGAAAATCTAAGCGACAACCAAACTTTGTCGCTTCAATGTTATCATCCCATGTTTTCTTCTCTAAAACCTGACGTTAAGGGACGAATTTTGAACCAAAGTTTGTTGCTAGAAATCGTAAGCGACTAACCCAAAGTTTGTCGCAACAACTGACAAGCGACGACCCAATCTTTGTCGCTAGCTCGTGAACGTTCGTCGCTTGAAATATCTATGCGACGAAAATACGTTCAATATTCGTCGCTTGAAATATAAGCGACAAGAATGAAGCGACGACATCCAAGTCGTCGCTTAGGTATTGAAACGACGTGTTCAACGACGACTTTTTGTCGTCACTTCGATCGATTTCTGAAATACTACTAGTATTAAGTACACTTAACCTAGACATTTGAGACTGCTTTGCTTAAAGGAGAAAACACATAAGCCCTTTTGAACGTACTCTAATGTTGGTGGTGTCTTCTTTCTAATTAATCTCATAATCAAGGCTTAGTAAACTTTCCAAACGCTAATCTACGAAAAACGTATAGAAGCTTTCTTTCCTGTCGCTAGGGTGTGAAATGAACATTCAGATCAATGTGACTAACATATATATAATATTATATCATCACGACCCTTAACCCTAAAATCTATTACTTTATGCACGAGTGATCGAACTCGATCGCACAGAGAAATTAAGTTGATGTGGATTGAGAAAATATATATTTGTGCAAGTGACCAAGTGAAATGAACACGTTTTTAATCGATCGATCCCCACTTTGTTTGAACCTTGACTACAGCTATCCTGATGACAAAAGGGTCAGAAATCCAAAGGGGGCCGCACGCACTCGATTTTCAGCCGCCAATTTGTCTCATCCATCGTTCTCTTCCACTCCAAAAAAGATATGGTCTGTGAGTCCGTCCAGAGTGAACATTGAGATCTCTGCATGATAATGGTGGCGCCGGAATTTCAATTAATTTGCTCGTGTTGTTTCTGCCGACGTGCCTGAGAAGTTATAGAACTGTACTCTGGATCGGTCATAATCTGATTAATCTCCCATTTGAACAACGTGGTATATAACCACGACCTAGCTAGCTACTTGAGATCGATACCTAAGATCTAAAGTTTAACTAGTTATTAACCACTACTTATAAACTTGTAGAAAGGATCTAACGTATAGGTTTCTTTTCGGTTTAATTAATTGATGCATAGTGTACGGTGTTGTTACCTCACGCGAAGATAGACTAGTTCTGGCTCTCTCTGTGAAGTAGCCGACGCACCCATGAGGAGTGCTGGCACACTCGTCACGATATTGCATGGAAAGCTAATGTACCAAACAACGGTGGTGAATTCATTTTTGTATCAATAACGACGATACATCACTACACTGTTCTATACACAACTTTGTTAACAATTGATAGTTATATATGGATTCTAGCTGACCAAGTACATTGAAAAGAAAGACTTACAAACAAATTATTATTTGTTGAAGGAGAAAAGTAATTGTAATAATTGTACACTAAAATTGATCTTTATTTATTGATAAATGACTTTAAATACAGACATTATAATCAATTACAATAAGTATTCCAGAAAATCAGGGATTGCTAGAATTTCTATTTCTGATATAATTAGGACAAGACACACTTCGGAATATATGAAATATAATTTCCTTAAACACTCACTCTTGTGTCAAGCTCCTAATATATGATGCACAACTTTTATTGCCTCACTAAAACTTTTGTCAAGAAAACAAAAATCTCATGGGCAAAACAAAATGTTGGTTGAAGAAAAAAAGAGTACAACGCATTAACTACAAAAGAAAGTCCATGTGACTCCTCCTGATGTCTACCAAAATGTGACTCCCTCTGATTGATAACTCAATCTTGGAGTTCAGATAATTTTCGCATTCCGATGCCTGTCTCACATGTTTCAAAAATGTAGATTTGGAAGTGACTTGGTGAACAAGACTACAACATTATCCACATAACAAATCTGGCTCACATGCATATTCAGTAACTATTGTTATCCCTAATTGAAGAAGTACTTTAGCAAAATGTGTTTAGTATTGTCACCCTTAATGTAACCCATTTTTACATTTTCAATGCAAGCTGAATTATCCTCAAAGAAGAAATTGGGTGTTGTCTTAGTAGATGGTAATCCACTAGACCCTCGATTATGGTGTATTACTGATCTAAGTCGGACATACTATTTAGCAACTTCATGCAGAGCCATGATCTCAGAATGATTCGAGAAAGTAGCAACAAGGGTTTGCTTTGTAGATCTCCAAGAAATCGTCGTGTTCTACATGGTGAAAACATAACCAGTTTGATAACACCCTCTTTGTGGGTCAAAGAGATACCCTGCATCACCAAATCCTACATACCAACACATCATTCGGTGTCTTGGAATAGGGGACTACACTAAAAGAAGGTTTAGTGCTGGTAGCCGGAAGGTCCTTCGACATGTCGAGTGACATTAGTTGATCCATCCAGGAAGTTGGCTTCGACGGGAAGAAAATCCCAGAATCATAAAGTTTCGTTTCAACCATCATTCATTTTTCCAAAATTTCAAGTTTCTCTCTTGCTTCTTTTAGGGAAAGAATAATGCAAAGTCAATATATCCCTTCAAGTACTTGAAGATATGTTTTACTTCATTCCAATGACTTTGTGTAAGCGCAGACTGAGAAGGTAATGTCTGGATGTGTGTACCGAGCTAAACAAAAAAACTCCAATTGCACTAAGATATTGAATCTCAGCTCTCAAAAGTTCCTCATCATCATCTTTTTGACGAAACATATCCTTTTGGGTTCCAGACTGTAAACAACCATTAATGTGCAAAGATGGTGTGCTTTGTCCATGTTAAATCTCCTGATATTGACATAAGCATTCTGGTGAAAGCATCATCAACGAACATGGAAAAATTATTCATAATAATGCTTGTTGAGATTTCTTTGTTTTTTGATATCGTCATTAACTCTGGAGCATCCCCCAGCGTTGTCAATGTCGAGTTTTGGACATAATCGTCGTCAAAAATAATCTCATGTGTTGATGATGAATGTATTATTTTTTACCTTAATGACTTGCCTTTTCACCGGCAACTCATTAATAGATTTTGACCGACGTTACACCCCCATTATGGGCAAAAGAAATGCCACCTTACCCAGGTGTGGTGTTAACTTGCCCAATTTCAGAGACTTGTATCCGTGCAAGATTGTTTCACTACAAGAAAAACGCACTTAGATCACAGAACCTTTACGGTTCCTCAGTCTAAGTGTCACTTAGACGACGGACAAAATCTCAGCGGTCTGAGTGTCACTTGGACGACGGAGACCGTATTTTTGTTGTCCAAGTGGCCACTTGGACAACGGACCGTCACGCCGTGGTCCGAATGGCCACTTGGACGACGGGTTCTAGCTCTGTCGTCCTTGTAAACACTTGGATGACGGAAATGTTCTGGATTCGTCGTCTAAGTGGTTACTTAGGCGACGCACCGACACTCCGTCGTCTAAGTGAAGCATTATATAATGTCCATGCCGAACTCTCTTCCTCTCTGCTCTCTCGTCTCAAATTCATCTCCATATATATGTCGTCGATCATTCAATTAATTCTCTCTCTTGATCGATCATACTCTCCTCACGCGTAAGTATATGACGCATGCAAATTCTAGCTAGCTAGCACTATATCCGAGCATCGATTCACCATATATCGGAGAAAACTAGGTACGTACGTACGTAGTTAATTTCCCAACACCATTTAACGTTTATATATATAATTAATTGTACGTTTGATTGATTGCATTGTTAATAATTAGTACGTTCTAATATATATTTATAATTAACTTAGGTAATTCATTATATATATATATTAGTTAATTAATATAGACCAGTAGTACGTATATATATGCATGGATGTTTAAAATTTTGGTTAATATTTAGTTAAAACGTACATGCATGTTAGACATATTAAAGTAATTGATGTAGATTGAGTACATATATTCACCAATAATTATTGAAGGTAATTAATTAATAATTTAATTTAATATATTAAAGTAGTTGAAAATTTGTGTATATATATAATAGTTTCATATATAATTACTAGCTTGAAAATCTGTATATATATATATATAGAATAGTTGACTAATATGATAATTAATTATTAAAATTCGTAGAAGTATGGACAAGAGTTGGATGAAGTTGCGGAATAGAAGTGATGTCCAGTATATTGATGGAATTAGCGAATTTGTGAATTTTGCGAAAGAACATGGTCAGGGAAAGAAGCGTTTCAGGTGTCCGTGCCAAAAATGTCTTAACTGTCAGTATGTGGAGGTTAATGTTATGGTGCAATAGCTGTACAAAAATGATATGATGTGGAGTTACACTACATGGAGCGAGCATGATGAAGCAGTAGACTTCAGTTCAGCAGACTTCAGTTCAGGGTACAGTTACCATGGTGCCTCATCCAGCGGCAGTGGTGCCGGCCCCCTGCTTGGAACCCAACTACAGATTTGGTTCATGATGCGTTTCCAGGATTTAGTCATGGTGGACACCAACACCATGAGGGAGGTTACAATACCACTCATGAGCATAATGACACATTCCCCGCTGCTAGCTTGACCACTGACACTAGTGAGATGGATAAGTACAATAGGATGCTACTTGAAGCGCAAACCCCGGTGTACACTGGATGTCGAGAGAATGTGTTGCAATATGTGATGGAGCAAATGAAGATAAAAGTGAAGCACAAAATGTCAATTAGTGCTTTTGACGAAATTCAGGAGCAAATATGTAAGTTGCTTCCTGATGATCACAATCTTCCTAAATCCCATTATAAGGTTAGAAATATCTTGAGCAGCCTCGGCCTAAAGTACAGGATAATTGACACATGTCCAAATGATTGTGTGCTGTTTTACAAAGAGTATAAAGATTTGGACTATTGTCCCGTATGGGGCCAGTGTAGATATGAGCTGAATAGGAAGAGTTCGAAAAAGAGAATTCCTGTGAAGGTTCTTCGATATTTTTCCTTGATTCCCAGATTGCAGCGTCTGTACATGTCTCTATACACAGCAGAGGCGATGCGATGGTACGCAGAAAAGGGAATAGATGACGATGTCCTGAGACATGCCACAGATGGGGAGGCTTTTGAACATTTCGACAGAGAATTTGGAGACTTTGCCGCAGAGATTAGAAATGTTAGACTCGGACTATCTACAGATGGATTCAATCCTTGGGGTAGTAATAGCCCCGCCGTCAGCACTTGGCCAGTTATTCTGATGTTGTACAACCTGCCTCCGTGGATGTGCATGAACAAGGAATTTAATTTCCTTACTCTGCTAATTCCAGGTCCTAAATGTCCGGGGAAGTACTTAGATGTCTACCTCAGACCTTTGATCTACGAGCTGAAACTGTTGTGGCAAAATTGAGTCCCAACTTATGACAAATTCCCTGACACGATGTTAACGATGAGGGCAGCCGTAATGTGGACGATCAGCGATTTTCCAGCGTATGGGATGTTGGCAGCCTGCAGGACGAAAGGATATAATGGATGTCCTATATGTTTGGACGACGTGAACTCTAGTTGGCACGCGGGGAAGGTGTGTTACTTGGGTCACGGTAGATGGCTTCCTCACGATCACCCGTGGCGACAGGATGAAGCTCATTTCAACTAGATGGTAGAGAACAATCCTAAACCCCGTAGTTGGTCAGGCGAAGAGATTTTAGAGAGGTTGAGTTATTTCAACTTTGGTGTGTTGACCAATGATGCGGATGGAAAGAAATGCAATCCAATACCTCCACATGATCTCAACTATTGGCATCACAAGAGTATATTCTTTAAAATCCCTTACTGGTAGAAGTTGAAGCTGAGGAACAACTTGGCCGCGATGCAAATAGAACAGAATGTGTGCGACAGCGTGGTGGGAACAATTCTCGGTATTAAGTTCAACACTAAAGATACTTCGAAAGCGCACAAATATCTGGAATCTATGAATTTACGTAGTCTCTTGTGGTTGAGGAGAGATAGGAAATGAGTGTACAACAAGATGCCAGCTGCACCTTACACAGTGAAGCCGACACTTAGACGTTCTGTATTTCACTGGTTTAAGAGCGTTCGTTATTCGGCTACGTATGCAACTACTATAATTGGAGCAGTGGACGAGGTGCAACACAAGTTTGTTGGTCTAAAGACACATGACTATCACTTTATGCTGCAACATCTGATTTCAGTGGTAATTCGACCATATTTGCCTTGTGACGTCGTAGAACCAATAGTGGCATTGTGCAGATGGTGGCAGAGGTTATGCGCCAAAGAATTAAAGAAGTCAGATGTGGTAGAACTGCAACAACAAATTGTGCACATCATTTGCAAACTAGAGAGGATTTCCCCCCTGCTTTCTTTGACATCATGATTCACCTAATGATCCACCTGCCCGAGCAGGTGCTCATTTCTGGTCCGGTCCAGTACACTTGGATGTATCCTCAAGAAAGATACGTACAAATAATTAATTGTACAGGTTTTTCGATTTATAATTTATTCTATTGGAGATTACTAGCTATATGTACTTATTCTTATTCTACAATTTATTAATTGAACGTTTGATTTTGTAGACAACTTGGATAGTATAAAGGATTCGTCAAAAACAGGTCGGCTCCGGATGACTCTATAGCCGAGACATACCTAATGCATAAGTGTGTTACTTACTACAACAAGTACCTCAAAGATCTACCACCTCCCACTGCCTCCGATCCCAGTGCCCGCATCAATATTTCTGTCGTCACAAATGTTGTACGACCGTTTAGAGGAGTGTTAAAGGAATCGTTAAAACGAGAAGAACTTATTAAGGCATATTGGGTAGTGTTGTGAGCCTGTAATGAAGTTGAGCCGTACATGATTGGATACAGGGAGAGGCTTCAGGCGTTAAATCCGGACAAGAATTCGGCGTGGTTTGAGAAAATGGTTAAGAAGAAGTTCCCCGATTATTTCTTCCAATGGATACGTGCGTACGTATGTCTCAGTATTTAGTTTATATATATATATATATATCGATCATGTTTGTAGAAAGTAAACCCTTTAATTATATATATATATTTCCCATTTTCCCGGATGATTGATTTACAAAAATCCGAAAACCATGGGGGGTGGTGGTTCTGGCCAAAGCACTTGCTAGCAGGGAAGCCGATTAAACACTATATTTACCCCGAACGTTTTGTGAATTGTGTAAAGTTCCATTCATTGCCTCGAGATGAAGGAAGAAGAACACAAAACAGTAGGGTAGCGGTTGTGAAAGATAATGATCTATATTATGGGGCTATTGTATATGTCATTCAGCTATGTTACGAGAATGATGTCAACGTTTTCCTATTCAAGTGCAAATAGTTCAAGCATACAAAGGAAGACCTAGGACTTTTATCAGTTGATACAAACTCAAGCTGGTATGAGGATGAGCATTTCGCTCTCGCCACCTTAGTTAGGTAGGTGTTCTATCTCGGTGAAAAATAGTGAACCATATCTCTCTTCGAGGAATATGGAATACTACGACAATTGAAGGGGCACCAACGACTGAAGATGCTGATGAACCGGAAAGAGACATTCCTGCCTATCAAGAGCCTAATATTTCTTTCATCCGCTCCAAGATAATGGATCTGGTTCAAGCTGGTGAACACTTACCCATGCTTGATGGTTGTACACATCTAATCGAAGATGAGATTATTAGTGCAATTAATGAGGTAGATGAAGAAAAGGCACATGACGATTGTTGGAAAATGGTGGTTTTTCACCATTTTAATATGACAATTTAAAAAAAATATTTGAGTGTGTTGCACTTAATTTTGATGTGAGGGAAACATGAATTTGTGTTCTCCTACAAGAGTACATAAAGATTATGTATTTATTTGTTTAAATTGGTTAAGGGGTGGATGAGAAATTGTCACCCAAAGTTGGCTACTTGAAACAAAAGGAATAAATGTAATCCCACATGGGAGAAATTAGAAATGTGGAAGTCTTTATTTATGATTGCACCCTAGTACACCTTGAGTAAGTGAGTAGAGAGACTCTCTCTCACGTGCGCAAGGGGGGGGGGGTACAAATCTTGGGCGAAATGAGTATGCGATATGGACTTGTGTGCGCCCGCGTCCTGCGGACACGAATGTTGGTGGCCGGCCATAATGTCACTCTTACTCTCCTCCATGTATAAATAGAGGCTCTATCCTCCCTCATTCTTGATCCCATCAGAAAGTAATCCCCTCTTCTGATCACTTCTCTCCCTCTCTCAACGCAGAGAAAATCCGGTGATAAAGTAAGGTATTCTTCAGTTCGAAGAGAAGTTCTTGTGCTGCGGTACAAAACTTTGAAATTGTTTTATCCTGGGAGAACAACGCTATAAAAGCCTGTGGGCGGCGTAAAAGTTCTTAAGGAAAGCGTGTGATACACGTGACTCAACTTAGTTCATCTTCTTACTCAGAATTTGTTCCTTGTTCATATGTTTACAATTTACTAATTATTTAATTAGTATTTCGTATATTGTATTTAATTTAATATCACTTATTTTTTCCACAAGGACGAGGACGAGGACTCAGGTTATTCGTCGGACGATGTTGAGTATGATGAGGAGGAGGAGCAATCGGATAACGGGGATGATGATGATGATGATTATGACGAAGAGTACAATATAACGACAATGAATATTAATTGGTGATTAATTATTGTAATTATTGTAATGATGCATGATTTATTAATTAATATATATATTATGAGGAAGAGTACGTATGTACAACTATTAATTTTGTACTTAATTAATTTAATAATTAATTAAATAGCGTGGTCGGTTCGACCGACGTAAATTAAAATTAATTAATTAATCCGGAGGATCAGATCGATCGATAATTTGATCGAATCACATTAATTTTCACGAAACCCTAAAACGAAGACGAAAAAATGACTTTTCGTAGTCCATACTAAGGTAATTAAACACAATAGTAATTAATTATACATATATAAAATCCTAAATCCTAAAAATAGTACTTAGACGACGCAAAAAGGCCAAACCGTCATCTAAGTATACCCTAAGGCCCTAACCCTAAATTAAGGGAATTTTCACTTGGACGACACGAGCATGTGTTTGCGTCGTCTAAGTACCTAGACGACGCAAACACATGTTTGCATCATCCAAGTGAGTACTTGGACGAAGCAAATAACCGTATGCGTCATCTAAGTTAAGATTTCGTAATTTCATCTAAGATATCGTCTAGACCATGTCCCAATGCATATTCTTTTCATCGAAACCATAGAGTAAACATTTCTTGGATTGTCAGCTTTGACGGTTCCAAATTAGGAGTTACAAATTTTCGTGTATCCACGTTTCCGGTTTGTCAAAATTTTGGTTTTACAGTTGATTGTGCCGTTGAAACCCTGCACGAACTTACTATTTTCTGAAAATTATTCTATTTATATATTGTCTTATACCGAATGTATCCAACGGTTGTTTTGTCCAAATTCAATTTTGTTAATATCGATATGCAATCAGCCTATACTTAGTAACACTTAAGTTATAAAGATTAGTAGATACTTAACAAGTTTAAAGACGTAAGATTATTCTTCGTCTTAAATTCAATTTTTTATATATACGATTCTTTAATTGATATTTTACGACTATTTCATTCGAATGACAAATCGGAAACTTTCTTGCGAATTATTTTTAAAAATTAATTTTACGTAAATTTCACCTGGACCATGGAGATTGACTATCTTCGTCGTCCAGGTGGTCACTTGGATGACGGAAACAGATAGTCTCCATCGTCCAGATGACTACTTGGACTCTGAACCTCGTACATAGCTCCCTCTGAAGCCACATAACAGGTGCAAACAGAGACAAACATATGAACAACGCATCTCTGCCTCAGGTGGATAAACACTCCACAAAACGCTTGCTGGGTAGCCTGATAAAACCATTACCTTATAAACAACACCCTGGAAGTAGGCCATGGAGTCGCAACAGGAACCCACACAACACCAGCCCACAAAATACAATGATCTGACTCAGGCAACATCAACTGCTACAATTCTCAGCTCTGAGGCAACATGTAGACGCTCATACATGCACAACCAGGCAAACCGTGCCACACAGTTCTCTGAACTCTGAATATTCATCCAAATCCACAATCCTCTGGCAAATCACGCGTCGATTGATCCTCAACAGGATCCACAACCGTACCGACACGGAAAGCACGTCAGGAGGCATCCTAATGAATACAATATCGTTCACAACAAGTGGAACGTAATCATGGAACTTCAAATATTTGAAAGTATACAACACCCGGAGTAATGATGAGTATCCGTCGGCCGGTCGGGTCACCATTCCAGACATGCTGTACATTCTCAAATATCCTTAGTAAACACGACTACAGAAGTCTACAGAACCTATAACCTAATGCTCTGATACCAAGCTGAAAGGACCCAACCCCGATTTAGCTCCCTAAACCGGAATTGAACCCCTCCGAAAACATGAACCAACAAAAATCGTAGAACTTTTGGTAGAGTTTCGTTACTAACGTGGAATTACCATTACCTGCACGCGGAAAATACACTTCATCCTATGCCACAAAAAGCAAACCGTGGGCACCAATCCCATCCGGATTTCTCAATATATCGAACAGTAAAGTAAAACAATAAATATATCTATACTTTACTGAAATCCGGTGTAAAATCGAATAACATATACAACAGAAAGCTCAGAGCGACATCTAATACATAATCATATACGCATACCACAGTAGGTAGAATAATAAACCTACTGGATGAAACAAGATTGCTCGAGCACTATGCCTCCGACCACGACGTGCGACACCAAAGCCTGAACTGCAAACTGGGCACAGAAACCGAAAAGCCCAGGGGAAAGGCATAAAACTCGTTAAAGTGAGTGGACGAAAATAAATGTCTTTCACCAGTTGATATATATGTTTAAAATAACATATGCGAGTCCAGGTAAATAAAAACAATAAGTACACGAGGTAAAACCATAATCCTCCAGCGTACTGAGCATGCAAGTAAAAATCTCACGGGGTCACTCATGGACACACACCGTGCTAGTACAGTCAGAACCAAGGAGTCCCTGACTTCCACGTGATTCTAGCCAGAAATGGCCTCGGATCCGGGGAAACGCCCATCACCGGTCAGTCGGGGATACGCCCCTCCTGGTATGGCCTACCATCGGGGATCAGCCGAGAGGCAAGTGTATCGATACAACAACGTAACCAAGACTGTACTCTGTGTAAACCAAATCATAAACATTTCGATGCAAATGCATGAAACAGCATATAAGTATATGTATACTCGTATACGTATATTCGTATAAGTATATTCGTATAATCATGAAACATATGCTCATGTAATCCGTAATCTCAATACGCATGCTCGAGTTCATAAATCATTTAAAAAGACTCGCAAACAATCCGTGAAAAGAAATGTCCACTCACAGACTAGCGTAACGCGTATCGCGTTAACCCGTGATCCGGCGGAAAGTCTCTCGCCAAACGAACGATCATGAACACCTGAATATTCACAAAATCCATTTCTCAAAGTCATAATCCGACAATACAAATCAAATCACGAGAAACCACCGTTCTCGGAAACACGTAGTTCAAAATCGACGAATCGTCGAAAATCCATATATAACACCTCAATACCTCACTTTACTTTCGGACGCTCAACTCGAAAAACGAACCTCCCCACTGCGATCGGAACGCGATTTCGAGTCAAATGACATGCAACTTGTCGAAAGTCCGAAAAAGTCAAACTTTGGCCATTGACCGCCGACCACGGCGGCGCCGTCGCCGACCGGAGAATTTCACGGCGGAGCAACCCCTATTCCACTCAAAATCATGCACTGAGCAACTTCCATAACTGCACCGAAGGCCAATTCTCACTCTAACTAGGTCAATTCCATGAAAAACCGAATGTACACACAAATTTCAAATCCAAAATTCTCCTTCCACAAATTGAATTAGAACTTCATACTTACATGGTTAGAATCCTTGAGAGGAGAGCTTCAAAGCCCACAACAAATTGTAGTTCGAATCGGCCAAAATCGAGCAACCCGAATCACCCAAAATTCCTCCATATTCTCGCCGGAATTTCTTCCTCCTTCGTGAACCACGCCGTGCATGGTGGCCGGGGTTAGAACGAGGGAAGCTAGGCGAGTTGATAGCATCCTATCCCGAAGCCGGAAACGGCCGGAATCCAAGCACCACCGTGGAGCACGTCGGCCACTCTCTCCTCCACCGAGTTGACCGAGTCAACTCGGTCAAACACATTTATTTCCTGTTTTGACTTTCCCTTTATGGCAAGTTACTATTTATAGCTTTCCCGATTAGGAAACTTCATAATTATCCATTTCGACGAACTTTAAACACGCGTAACTTTCACGTCGTAACTCCGATTCCGATAAATCACGCGGCCACAAACTCGTCTTGATGTACTCTTCAACAATCACCCAAAGTCAAACACATCGGCCAAATGGATAAAAAGTCAACTGTTCAACCAAACACACATTTAATTCGACTAAACAACTAACAATCGGAAATAATCACAACTAAATCTTAGTAACTCAAAATCATGCTCCGGAAGTTCCTACGAACTCGAAATTAAATTCTGAACAACTTCCGTGAAGAAGTCGAAACCAAATTCTCGTCCGGTAATTTAGTCGCGAACAAACCTGCCATTTAAATCTGTTTCCGTCGAAACTTCAAATATTCATAACTTATTCCTCGGTCGTCCAAACAACGATCCGGAACCGCTCACGAACGCATAATCACACGTACAACGACTCTCGAGAAGAGACCCAGCTCCAATTCTCTGCCAATAATTTAGTCGTTAAGAAAGCTGGCGGTTTCAACACTGTCGTAACTCTGCGACTATGCGACTTAACTGCTGATTCTGTTTCGGGTCGTCATAAAAAATCCGGCGACTCCCTTCCTCTGGTGACTCCGCTCTCCCGTGACTCATCTTTTCGGTAATTTTTAATTTTTTTAAACATAATTATAATTTAATTAATAAATTAGTAAATTGGTAAATTAATTAGTAAAAATAATAAATTAGCAATAATTGGTAATAATAAATAATATTAGTTAGTAAATGCATGATAATTATTATTGTAAATGCATAGTAATTAATATTATAATTGGTAATTATTATTACATGTAGTTATAATTTGTAATTATTGTTGTAATATTGTAAATTTGTAGTAAATATGGTAAAATATTGAATTATTAAAAATAATAAATTGGTAATTATGGAAATTTTGTAGTAAATTGATAATGTTTAATTTCAATTTAGTACATAAGTTTGGTTTATTAAGTCGCACTCTGTGGAATAGATGACGCCTCATTTCCTAGTTTATCTCCTTAACTCCTCGTGATGTGTGGACTTCATCACCGCACACCATAACCTAAGTGAAGTTATGGACACGAGGTTGGGGGCGGAGTTTGCAAAGGACTTGATGGAGTATAAATTTTCGAAATATTGGCTAAATGTCGGACATAGTGTCTAGAAACGGGTTATAACTGATGACAGATTTTGGATCTAAGAAAGACTAACACCAATAGAGTATATACCATTGATTTGGTTAGCCTCGGGGTGTTTTGTCGAAATTAGTTATGCCTCTCGCGTTATCTCTATCCTTAACTGGCCATGCTTTTCGATTGAACCAAGGCTGATTGATTGAAAGTTTATACTTTATCGCGCGGGTTGCACGACCATTGAACGACCTAAAGACCAAGCTAGTGTACTCTCTTTAAATCTTAGGCGCACTTAATACTTGTAAATAATTATCGTAAATTTTTTATATATAATTGTTATGATAATAATATTTTAACAACTCCTAAGTTAAAATGGCCCCGTGAGGAAAGAAAAAGACCCAAAAGGAGGCCGAAGATGCTCTACTCCGTCGCTTGGCAGAGTAAGTCGGTTGGGAGTTAGAGGAGGACAACGCCGCGCCTCCTCTAGACCCTTCAGCTGGTCCTTCGACAGAGCCGACTGGGGAAATTCTGGCTGCCCCAGCTATCCCGACCGGTGATGATGACGACCATTTGAGTCCGACGTCCATGGCAGAAAGTGCTCAGGCCTCGTCGGCCTCCTATGAGTCTATCATTTACATCGCGCGGCGCAAGCTCAGGAGGGCCCCGACATACCCTCAACCAAAAAGGTCTCGCGGTCTCGTAAAAGGTGGAAAATCCGAGAAATTGTTCAAAGCGACTGGGCAAAAGATCCAGTTGTCGTACGACGATTTCACCGATGGCCCTCCCACATCTCAGCTAGCTAGTCTCTCCTCGCACAGCATCAGGTCAATCCTTCGCAACAAGGTTCGTATGATTTCCCCTACTTGCAAGGAGTTGGCGGAAGAAGAGAAGGCGAAAGTGTTTAAAGAAATTTCGGTACGTAATACGTACAATTTTAATTTTATTTTCTAATAACTAATAAAAATCGTAATTTCATAATATATACGATTATAATTTTTTATTCATTTCTTATAGGAACAATATGAGGTAGATCCCACACTGGAGATGCTTAGGCACATCAACCAAACCGCCAACGCCATATACCGTGATTGGAAGTACAAACTTCATAAGTATTATGAAGATATCGGCCCCGTGCCTACCCCCATAGAGCTGCGTGAGGATAGGGAAGATGAGTAGGAGTGGTTGGTCACCCACTTCCAAGGAGAAGAATATAAGGTGATTATTTTTTTATTTAAATTGAGGAAATTGAATTATTTTTATTTTAGTTATTTATTAATTTTTTAATAATTTATGTTGTCCAACATAAATTCTCCAACATCAACAAGATCAACAGGGGGAAGAAGGATAAACATCATACCTCCAGCTCCAAGCAGATGATCCAAATAGCCAAGGAGCACAGAGATAAGGGCTCCAAACACCCTTATCTGGATGCTAGCGTCACCGCTTACGTGATGTCTGGGCTCGACAATGAAGCGAGTCAATACGGCGCAAGTGCTGTATATATATTTTTTTAATCAGCGTAATTATTATTTATTAAATTGTCGTACAAATTTTTTTTTATTATTATTATTATTATTATTATTATTATTATTTTCAGGCGAGGTTGGTAGAACTGGCGCAGGAGGAATTGGCCAACACACAGCTTGCACGCCCGGATTTGCCACCGGAAAACCTGCAACTTGTGACGCAAGGAGGTTATGGGGATGTGACGCAAGGTGTAGCGAGATTTGTCCTCTGACTCATCTACGGGATGTTCGGCGAGGAAATGTGCTCAGGCTGCGGCCGTCCAAGCAGCCTTTGAAGAGACTCGACTCGCACGGGAGGAAACGCAATCTATGCGTCAGAGACTTGATCAGCAAGAAGCGCAGATAGCCCAGCTCATCGCCCTCATCGAAAATCAGGCTCGACAACAGTGTCAACCTCCTCCAAACCCATACCCCGGCGACGACGACATGGCTGGAGGCAGGGGACTCGGCGGCGCGTCTGCTCCTCCTGTATTTTAGTAGTTTGTATTCTAGCTATGTAGTTTATCATATCGTATTTTCAATTCCGAACGATTTAATTTCATGTATGTACAAATTTTAATTATTTAAATAAAATTTTAGTATTTTAATTAATTTATAAATATTTAATTATTTAAATGAGAATTTAGTATTTTAATTAAATTATTAATATTTTACTTTAAATTAAAATTTTAATTAAAAAAATTAAATAATCACTTAGACTACGGAGATAGTCATATACATGGTGTAAATGTTCACTTAGACCAAGGAAATTGGCAAGATATCCGTAGTCTAAGTGGTCACTTAGACTACACATATGAATATATCCGTAGTCTAAGTGAACACTTAGACTGCAGAATTTTTGCGTGGTCTAAGTGCTCACTCAGACCACGCAAAAAGTCTGCGTTCTAAGTGGTCAATTGGACCACGGACAGAGAATTTTCCGTGGTCCAAGTGGGACTTAGACCGCGGACTAATTCCACAGTCTAAGTTACACTTGGACGACGGAAACATCTATTTCCTTGGTCCAAGTGAGCACTTAGACCGCGGTATTAGTCCGTGGTCTAAGTCCCACTTGGACCACGAAAACGTCTATTTCCTTCGTCTAAGTACCTGGACGATGGTAGTTGGAGGACGTAACCTAGACCACGGAAATTCCGTCGTCTGGGTATTTAGACGACGGAAATGCTCACCTAGATGACAGAAACTATCCGCGATCTAGGTGCGTTTTTCTTGTAGTGTTTGCAACAGGTATATCTGATCTTGTCACTTTCGCGATATCATTAAAGGAGTCAGACATCGAATCTGCTACTTTCTGAAGATCGAGAATACGTTGCATTTCTATCTCACTTTGAGATGTGCGGAGATCATGATGAGACATAGTGGGGACATACCATGTAAATTCTTAACGTTTAACCGGAATAGTTCTATTCCTCTCTAACCCTAACGACGAGAAGTATGTCTCATCAAAAGTGACAATATGCAGCTCTGGCATTAAAGAAATCTCCTGTCAAGGGTTCTAAATAGAAAATAATCGCGAGAGATTCATAACCAACATAGATGCCTAATTTTCATTGAGGACCCATATTTGTACGTAATGGAAGGGTAATATGCACATATAACGCACAACCAAAGATGCGTAGATGTGAAATATCAGGTTCATATCCAGTTACCAACCGGTACGCACTGAATAGTTGGTATGCTACGAGTCTAAAACGAATAAGCATAACTGCATTCAAACTTGCATAGTCTCACACAGAGCCATAAGTTATAACTGTTTGATATATGCTTCTGCAATATCATTCAAAATGTGAAAATGGGTAACGAGTTGTTCAACATCAATCACAACAAATATGCAATAACCATAAAAAAAACTTTGATGTAAACACTTATGCATTATCCAATCTAATAGACTTAATTTGATGGTCCGAGTGGTAAACCTGAAGCTTAATGATCTGGGCTAGGAGTATAGCAAATGCATCATTCCTTATGGATAACAAAGCGACATGTGACCAACGCGTTGATGCATCAACCAAAACCATAACATATTTAAATAGTCCGGATATATGTTTTCTTGATCCATTGGATAGTCCGGATATAGCCTGGACCGAGAGGAGTAATCTCAGTCCCTCCATCTAAACTGATGGTATTAGGTATTCTCACATGCTTCTTTGCTCTAAAGAACAGATGACCATGAGAATTTCTCAATATTTGGATCAACATAATGCCAAAGATTATATGAGGCCGAG
Source organism: Geum urbanum (assembly GCA_946800695.1). Classification (NCBI taxonomy): domain Eukaryota; kingdom Viridiplantae; phylum Streptophyta; class Magnoliopsida; order Rosales; family Rosaceae; genus Geum; species Geum urbanum. The sequence continues at coordinate 13,874,562 of OX326998.1, read as the reverse complement.
TCACATACAGTAGTGTGAGAGACTATATTAGATTCAATGATCCAAAATGTAGTAAGATCTAAACCACTACGAATTCTCATAAACTCCTCCAAAATGTGCATTCTACCACATTCTATGGAGGTTACACACAAAACTCTTTCCTATTCTCACAGTATGTTTCCAAGTGAAAAACTTTTGGCGCTTATGTTTTTAAAACTTAGTAAGGTGCTATTAGAGTATTGATCATGACAATAACTAAAAATCAGTGTAAAACAACATTTGATGTCCAGAGGATCAGACTGATAAGTAGGCAAAGGTCGTAAGAGTATTCTTGACAGGTCAAAAATGTTCGAAAAATGATCTAGGAGCTCAGCCTCGACGGGTCGAGACCCACATTCGAAGAGTCGAAAGAGCTCAAACATGGACGAAGGATAACTCTTCGATGAGTCAAAGAAAACTAGACAAAAATTTCGACCTGTCAAATACATGCCAGAAATGATCTAGAAGGTTTGTTTCGACGGGTCGAGAAAAATTATCGATGGGTCGAAAGACCTGGGATCCGAACGTCCTCATTTTTTTCCTTTCATTTTTCTATTTTTTGGTGTCATATTACCATATAATATTGTATATTTTGAAGCATTCATGCATTAATAGGCCTCATCATTTTGCCCGAGTGCCTCGGATACCCACAAGGCCCAAGAATCCCAAGCCCGACCCGATCCGCAATAAGCCCGGTCTGGCTTGTAAAACCCCGGCCTAAAAGCTTGTCTTGTATTTTAATTTCTTAAATTTAATATATGAATTATAATTTATACTTATACAAAAAAAAATTGCAATAAGATAAGGAAATAAGGCTATAATCTATTTACTAGTTCAATCTTCTCTTTATATAAGAAGGTTGTAAAAATTTTGCACTTAGATAAGGAAACAAGGCTGTAATAAGATAAGAAAATTAGACAACAACATAACACAAGGATCCTGACTACCACAAATTACTAGTTCAATCTTCTCTATATGTGTAGTCACTCTTTAAAATGAGAACAAAATTTAGTGTTTGTTTTTCTTCATAATGCATTTTTCTTGTTTACTTGGATAATTGGATTTGCTCTTAGATTCTCAGTTTGGCTACTTGGTCTTAATGAATAATTTTAGTTTTATATAAAGAATATTTAATTTATTATTTTGAAAATGCTATATGGTTTTTGAGTTAATGTTTAAATATTGATCTAATGTTTGCGCCTAGTGAGTTGGGAACTTTTTTTTATATAGAACTAAAATTAGGCATGACCCGCCCCGAAAATTATAGAGATACCCAGCCCCGCCCGGCTCGCAAGGTCCGGTTCTATGGGCCAGACTTGGGCTTAACAATTGTGCTTAAATTTCGGCCTGGTCCGGCCCGACTCGTAATTATTTAATTTTCTCAAAAGTTCGGTCCAACCCGTTGACGACCCCCTATGCGTTATGAAGTAAAATAACATTCTTAACACTTTCATATACAAAAAATAGAGAAATTTCATTGCTTTGCCAACTCAAATTACATCTAAGATGTCTTTTTTTTATATAATTTTTTTCTTTTAAGAAGGTTGATAATTTTCATTGAATGTAGTAACAATATAAGGACTTCATCGGAATACCTGACCCGATAAAAAAAAAATTCTAAACGTACTATTACATTAGTCAATACTTCTAGCACAATAGCCTAGACATAGCAAACTAGGATAGCGCGGGGTTAATCAAAATTTAGTTACACCATCCTTTAACTATCTAGGCATCTCCTCTATCCGTAGAGTCAGAAGTCGCTCGAGTCCCAAAAAAGAAGCCAAAATGAAGCACTAAATGACTGATAACCAATATGGGCCCTCCATGGTGATGCCCTCCAAAGTTTTCATCTCTAAAGATGTCTTATTCCAACAAAGACTAAAGATAAAGTCTCAAGACATAACTAAACAAGCCAAAAGTAACTAAAGTTGAATACATATCATAAATAACAGCCTAATACATAGGCTAATCAAAATCCGAAGTCTCAAGACTTGCTTTCTTGTCATCTGCCACAATGAGATTGACATCATAGTCTTCTTCTATCTCACCGTCTCCCTCATCAAAATTAGCATCTTGTGTCAAGTATTGCTTATGGCCTTATGCCTCTTGTAGATATTGTAAATTTCCTTGCTTGCACCACATTGCCTGTACATATGCTTAGTAGAGCCACATTTAAAATAAGTGTATTGTCTAGACTGAGCAGAGTATGAAGAATTTCTGTCGTGCTTGGAACCTGACTGGTTCTCATAGGGAGTTACTAAGGCCTGTATCCTGACACTTCCAATTCAAATTTCAACTTCGGCCTCTACCACAGCCGTTCCTCCCACCATAGTTGTAAGGCTCATAACAACTGTTTTTCTTTTCCTTACGTGCCTTCCCACAAGTGTTATAATTTTCAGGTGTTTTCTTTGTCCTAGCGGACCTTGCATTATTGTTGAGAATTATTTCATGATGTTGCTCCTTTTCAGATAGAATATTCATGAGATCACTAAATAAAATAATTCTTCCTTGCTCGAACTCGATTTGATACTGGTGAGCGAGAAGACTCATAGAAGAAGGGAAGATGCTCAAATACTTCTCGATCATAGCCTGATCAGTCTTTTCAATTCCACATAAGCTCAACTCCGATTGTAGCTCTAACATAACTTGATTGAAGGAATCAATCTTCTAATAATCCAACAAATGGAGTGAGTCCCAAAAATTATTATCAATTCTGGAAGCTGTGCATTATGCACATATTGTTGATGCATCGCTTCAAAATTTCTCATAAATCCTTGGGATCATCTTTCTTTCTTTTTTTATAAATAGTTCTTATTCATAATTTGATGGATATGACGCCTCAAAAGCATGAGTTCTTGAGTTTTACGAGTTGGAGTGGCTTGGATTGCATTCTCACCAGTTGGTGGGTGAATATTACTGCTGAGTTATTTTTCGATGAAAGTATTCTTTACATCGGAAACCCAGCAGTGATACTCTGTTCCTTTGGTATCAAAGATGTCAAGCTCGGGCCTAACTGACTGAGTTGAAGTCATCTACAAAAGAGATAATGGAGAAAATTAGTCAACGATAAAAAAATCACGATCACTAATATCAAGTTTAGTAAATAAGAACGTGATCCAAGATGTATGGTTACAAAAATCGATGCTCGATAAACCGTGGCTTCATACCACACTCAGAAACCGTGACAATCAAAACCAGTCAAAAATATTGATTTCCTTTATTTTTTTATATACCGTGATATCCACAAACCATAATATTCACTTATAACCGTGACTCCTCCATGCCAGGACCGTCACTGATCAAACTTATTAAGTAAATGAGTGATGAAATCCCCAATTCTCGATATGGTTGTATCACAATAAAATCAAAAACAATAATCAACCTATATCTAATCCTAGATTTAGAGTGCTACAGAAATTAAATTTTACAACCTAATATCTAAATTGAGGATGTTTAGAAATTTTTTCTCAATTGGTGTTTTTCTCGGTATGACCGCAGTTATAATCTTGTCAAAAATTGGAGAAGATGCTTCAGAAGATTGTAAAATAAACTTGTGTAGGACAAATTCCGGCAATTTGTTGTCGGCGGTGGGACGGTGGCCAACGACAGTGGTGGTAGTCGGCGGTGATGGCTTGTGTTTAGGGTTTTAGAGTTTATCTTTTGTTTGTGGTGATTATTGACTATCAACTCAGAGCGTGCTGATAACGTGTTAAAGGAGAAAATAAATATAATAACTGTATCTTTATTCATTGATTAATAACCTTAAATGCATGCATTATAATTAATTATAATTAATATTCCGATAAATTAAAGATTGTTATTTCTATTATAATTAAAACAAGACAAACTTCGAAAGATATGTAATATATTCTCCTATAAACATTACTGAAATACCTTAATTTGTTTGGAAGTATTGCTGCATGTTTACAAAATTTTAGGTATAAAAAAAACACGGTTGATTAATGTTTCTGCGAAGAAAGAGTAAAATTAGATAATATAAACGATTTTTAATTGTTGATTCATAAAAATAAATAGTTATTAATAAATAAACCCTAGCCTATTGTCAATTTTGTACTGCTTTACTTTTCGTCCTCATGTAGTCGGGCATGAAACTGATGAAAGTATACTTTATTGCGCAATAAGAATGGCCCCAAGAAAGACAAGACTTTCTCATCAGTTCCATGCTAGCTTGATGGCCTTGTTCCAACTCTATTATGAATATTGTATTTGCCTTTCGTATTTAGATTCATTAAACTAGAATATATTGTTTTTCCCAAAAAACAAAAACACTAGAATATATTGCGATTGGCCTGGGCTGTCAAATTAGTCCATGTCCAGTTATAAGGTGTATTTAGATCGATCTGTTTTGGCATGTTGCCTGTGGACAAGATAAGACCTGCCCTGAGACTGAGTGAGACTTTGAGACTGAGACAACCAATGGCACTATGGCAGCAGCTGAAATATGCTCAAGGCGGCGCCACAGAGAACTTTCAAATCAACTTTCCAATTTTCTTCGAGACTTTTCCTATTCTTCTTGTTTGTGCCATCGGATCGTGTGTGGTTTCAGCTTCTTTTAACAATGGTGATTGGTGATTATGATTGGTATTTGTTTAATTATGTTCTTGGCGAACAAGATAAGAAGTTAAGGGTGCTTTGACAAATTGACCTCTAACTTTGTTGGTTTCCTTGCCTTTCAAGGTTTGATGTATTCTTCTTTAACTTATCTGAAAAAAACTCATCTGGCGTGCACTAGGAAGCTCTAGAATTTGGTGGTTTCTGGGCCTTGGCTCGTCATCTGTGTTGCATTGTGCTTGCTTTTTCTTTAAAAAAATGCCTTTGTTTATTTTGAGAAACTTCCTTGAACATCTAGTTCTTATTTTATAAAAATAAAATCGAAAGTAGAACGGTTTAGAATCGTAGAAAAAAACTCTCAAGTTTGGGGTCGATCAAAACATTGTATAAGGCAAACTCAAGTTTAGGGTCAATTGATCGACCCCATTTTCCGTCCATGATTACGTGTGAATGATTGCACGTTTCATACTTTTTCCCCCATTTCCCCCATTTTAGTCACTGCCCAACAAGGCATTGATCAGAGGCAACAAGATAGTGAAGATACTATATATATTGGAGAATTAATCTCAGATATATGCTTGTAAACATACTATATAAGCTGTCAAATTTATTCTCGCATATAATTAAGAGCAGAGATCATGTATGTTAACAATCAGAAACAATGAATACATTGATAATACACAATCCTAAAAGACAGCTATACAGTAGTACTCTTGGTCTTGGATGATGATGATGATGATGATGAAACTTCTGTGCTGCAAATGGGGCAACACTTTTTAATCTGAAGCCAGTTTCCTATGCACTCCACATGATAAGGGTGTTCACAAGGCAATGCAGCTAATGCTTCACCTTCTTCATACTCAAACTGACATATCACACACTTATCAACGATGCTAATCTTGCTGTGATCAACTGGGGACGAATTGTACTTGCAGGGATGCAAACATGTAGAAACTTCATTACTGGCCAGTCCTCTTTTCTCTTGCCCTATGAACTCTCCAAGTGCCAACAGCTCCTCATAACTTAGTTCATCCACATCCAGATCACCAAAGTCATCTTCCTCCATTTCTTGGTCACTGTCGCTTCCGTTTTCGTCCGCCAGAAGCTCAAAGAAATCAGCATCATCTTCATGATAGAATTCATCGTCCTCATCGACATCTTCATCTTCTTCTTCACTATCACTTTCAATTGTTTCAAGCATCGTGTATGCCTGCTCTTGTTCATGCATAGCCATGGCTAGAATGAAGTCCGAGCTAACTTGGTTGAACTCTGAGAAAGGGATTAAACTCCGGGGATCGGGTTGTTTGGCTTCCTCTTCTCCCTCCATTGAAAATTATACTATAATTTAGAATATGTTGCAGTAGCATAGTGCCAATAAGCCAATTCATTTCAGGTATATGAGGCAATTATGGAGGTGTTTTTTAATGAGGTTTCTTTAGAGAAGAGGTAAGCTTCCATGGCAAGCAATCGGAAACCATTTATCCTGGATTTTCAATATTCCAATATTCTTAGTACATAGTCTTGTGCTGAAGAAAATAATCTCCCATAAGTTACTACCTTCTTATTCCACAATTCAAAGGCCTCTAGACTGAGACTTGTAGTCTTGTACAGTTGTTGCCTATAAGATTGTGCATCCTCTAGACCTCTAGACAAAGGCGATCTGCATGTCAAGTCATCCATGAACGTAACGCATCTAGAGTTGGAAGAGCTGAGACTAACCCCAGTCGGCCAGTTCTCCACCACACCATGCAGATCTCCCCAAAACTGCAAAAAAGAATTCCAGTGCCAGGATTCAAACCTGAAAGATAACTTTAATCCAAAGCATTGTGCTACACCGGACTCGTTGTAATCTTTGGGTTGTCTAATAATTTAAATCATATAGTATCCAAGTGGGCTTTTCAAACTACAGTCATGTAGGTGTGGGCTTTTCAAATTCCTCGCTCAATCCAGGAGTAATCGACCCGAAGTAAATGGATATCAGCTCCACTGGTAACTAGTGGTTTTATTTTGTTTTTGTTTTTTAGATGACGATAAAATTTCATTTCAGATAGATGCAATAGCAATACAAAGTTTCACTCCGACCCGATGAAAGGAAACCCCTAATGCATCACTATTGTTTAAACAACTGATAAATGTCCAACAACTTAGATGAATAAATTAGAGTAGCGCAATGACTGTTAAAAAATTCAAAGGCACAATTCCTTAGTTATCTAGGCGTCATCTCTATTGAGCGGCAGAGCGCCGCATTTCATCAACATCTATTCCTAACGGGAAAAGAATCGGCTTCTTCGTTGGTGACTCCTGCTTGAGTGTCCCGTGCTTTAGTCTCAACATGTTCTTCCCATTCTTCTCCTATGCTTTACACTTTGAGTTGCCCCTGCTAGTCAAATTGTTGATGGAGCTTCCAACAGGATGAGGTTGCTCACCCAACATACATTCGACAAGGAGACTCCCTTTCTCCGTATTTTTTTATCCTATGTGCAGAAGGATTATCCTTTTTGATATCTCACTCGGTGAACAATGGTGTGGTTAAAGGGTTATGTATGGGTCCCAAGGCTCCTATTATTCATCGCCTCTTATTTGCAGATGACTCATTCATTTTTGGGAAGGCCAACTCCGAGGAGTGTACAAACTTTTGGGATACTCTAGGCTTATATGAGAAGGCATCGGGACAAAAAATTAACTTGCAGAAGAGCAGTGTCATATTTAGCAAGAATGTAGAACCTTCTAGGAAGATGGACCTGGCTTCGGTGTTGGGAGTATAATATATGGGGGACCATGGTAAATACCTAGGTCTACCTATTGCTTTCGGGAGATCAAAGACTGCTGCCTTTGAGTATTTGAAGGAAAAGCTTACAAACAAGTTGGTAAGTTGGAGAACGAAACTGCTAAGTTCAGCCAACAAGGAGGTATTGATCAAAGCAGTGGCTCAAACCATTCCATCATACACCATAAGTTGCTACTTACTGCCAAAAGGTTTATGTGAAGATTTACACCAACTTTGTTGTCAATTTTTCTGGGGAGGAGATGAAGATACAAGGAAGATTCATTGGAGATCTTGTGAGAGGATGTGTCTACCAAAGAATGAAGGAGGATTAGGGTTCAAAAACTTTTATGCACATAATCTTGCTATGTTAGAACAGTAAGGTTGGAGATTGATCACTAACCCGAATACGTTGATAGCTAGACTTTATAAGGATGTATATCATTCCTAATACATCCTTTTTGGAGGTTGTTTCAAAGGATAGAGGTTCTTTCTCTTGGCAGAGTATTGTTGAGGTCTCATCAGTTCTTCGCACAAGGTTGATATGGAAAGTTGGTGATGGAGAACAAATTGATATTTGGAACGATGCTTGGATTCCAACGACAACATGGATCACTGTAGTGAAGCCAACTAGATACTATTTTCAAAGGTTTCTCAACTGCTCTGGCCAGGTGCACACACTTGAAATGAGGTACTTCTTCATGTTTTATTTTCAAATACAGTAGTCTCATATATCTAGGCTATTCCTATAAATACTAGGAGTGTTGATCGGTTGACTTGGAAGCCTGAAAGGATGGGATATTTTTCTGTAAAATAGCCTATTGGATTGCTAAAGCCTTGGTAAGCAACCCAAATACCGCTTTGGGATCAAATGTTTTTGGTTTTGTACCTCTTTGAAAGAAGCTTTGGAAAGCGAGAGTTCTTGGGAAGGTTGCTATGTGTATTTGGAGAGCTGCAAACTACATTCTTCCTACCAAAGAATCTTTGAGTTATTAGGGCTTCTTGGGTGATTTTTGGGGTGCGTTTTGTGCTCTTACCCACAAGAGATGGCTAGACACCTCTTCTGTGATTGTCCTACTGCTAGGGCTCTACTATCAGTACATCCCTTCAATCTCAATGTCTTCATGTCCTCTAGTTTCAGTTTCATGGAATGGCTCCTGGAACAATCTATGGTGTTAAACATGCACTGCTTTGAACAATTGATGATGATTCTTTGGGGTATATGGTCTAATTAGAATGATAAGGTATGGAAGGAAAAAACTAAGCCAACGGCAACAATTTGAGCTAGTGTCATGGCCTTCTATAATGACTACCAAGTAGCTAGAGCACCGATGATCCAAGCACAACAACCGACAGTGGTTCAACATTGGCAATCTCCTTCATAGGGAACTTTGAAACTAAATGTTGATGGTGCTTACCTTGAAGCATCACATATTGGTGGTGGAGGTGGAGTAATTTGAGACAGTATGGGCAGTTTCATAGCTTGTTTCAGTAAACACTACAGCCATGTACAATCTGCCTCACATGCTGAGTTATTAAGCCAACGTGATGGTTTTCTCTTCCTGCAATCACTAGGAATATCATAGGCCCTAGTGGAGACTGATTGTGTTGTCAACCTGCAGCGTATATCTCATAAGGAGGTGGATCTATCTAGCTTAGGTAATCTGATAGAGGATATCAAGGGGATTGTCAAAGAGTTCCCTAATTTGCAACTAGGTTTTATTTCTAGATCTTGTAACATAGTTGCTTATAGACTAGCCAACCATGCATACGATTCTAATGTTTGCTTTGCATGGATTTGTTTTTCACTGCTCCGGACATAATCCTATATGCCATGTCTTACGACCTTACTCGTACAAGTTAAATTCCATAAAACTCCTCTTCTTTAAGGTTTTTCTGTCAAAAAAACACCTAATTTAAAATGGTTAAAATGATAAAAAAGAAGAAGTTAGTTATGGTTGATAACATGAATTTTTTTAATATATAGTATAGATAGATGTATTCGAAAATAGAATCAGATTAAAAAGATATATATTAGAATGGGCTAGGCTACATTATATAACTGGGCTATATTGAAAAGGATGTTGTAGAGACTAAAGTGAAGTAATATCTAATTAAATTGTGAAATGTATATCAATGACATTTTATTCGGGTTTAACTATTTTACAAAACTAATACCCAAACTCAACCCGAACTTTGAATTCGGTTTGGGTTTAATATATTTGACTGCTTCTTTTTTTTGGAACCCGACCCGAATCCGCAAATTTCAGAAAATTCGGTTTGAATTTTTGGGTACTCGGGTCCAACGAGCCAGGCCTAAGGTCTACTTATTAGTAGGACCTCCCCCGTACAAGGGGTTTTCCATCATAGTCACATCCTGGCCCAGTTGAGCCATCTGATCCTCCTTCATCACCTCCTCAATACCATTTTGACCTCTCTCACCCATCGGTGTGTTAGATATTTTGTGTTTGTGGGTATGGAAAGAAAAGGAAAAATGCTTCAAAGGCACGTAAAGTTTTATGCTTTACTTTAGACTTTATTTGCCCCAATACTTATTGTGCAAATGGGAAAAGATCAGATAAGCCTTTAGGATACAATGAAGTCTAACAGCTTAGTAATGTTAATCGTCGGTTTGCACTAACGAAAATCAACCCAACACTCAATCAAAGGTTTTCAAAAGGCTCAAGGTTACTAGAAACTAAATCTGCAGTATATAGTTTCTAGATTTTCTTTAAAACTAGAGAATAAGGGAGAACCTGAGAGAAACTAAAAAAGAGGAAGAGAAAATGAGGTTTTTGGTTTTGTGAATTTGCAGATAATCACTCATATTTATAGAAGTGATTCACCTTGAAATATTGCATCTTTTTGGTTATCTTCCAATGGACATGTCTCTTCATTAAGAGTTGCATTTATTTGGTTTATTTCCAATAGACATATCTCTTCTCTAAGAGTTATATCTAATTAATTTTCCATTGGACATGTCTGTTACTTTCCAACAGACAAACCTTTTGCTCTTTTTATTTTATATTGTTGAAAATTATTCCAACAATCCTCCACCATTTTCAAAATATAAAAATACTTTTAAAACAAAATTTATTTTGAAAACATTTTTGAAAAATTTCTCGAAAAATATAGCACATAAACTAAGGTGTCTTGTGGACTTGAACATTAGGTTAGTGAGAACACATTAAAGTTAAATCAAGAAGGCTAAGTAGGTTTGCTTTGAACTTGCGATGTTATTGTGATATAACTGGACACATTTCACACACTAATTTTTTACTTCTATTGAGTGCTCTAAAAGTCAACGCGTGGATTAACCTTGCATCTGTATTCTTTTTACGAGTGCTCTAGAGATTAGTCCAAGTCGCATAGAAGGCGGCACCATCTTCTACACTCGTATAGGTAAGCATGTAGTACCTATGTAACTAAAGTATTTTCCGTCATGCTTATTAATATTTTTAATTTATAACTCAAAATCCACAATTCATTACATGTACCCAAGCACTTTAACCTTTGGATGGATATAAACATATAATAAACTTATATGTTTGTTAATTTACTTCAATGCTTGCAATCACTACATATGATGTACTTTGCTCATTGAACTCAAGGACAAGATGTTTCAAACGTTAAGTTGAGTTTTCATCACTGTTGATTAAAAGTTTGGACTACCCTATCCCATTTAATTCATCACCCATCAAATCCTTGCAAATTTTAAAACATTGCAAGTCTTTTGTTGATTACTTATTCAAAGGTTCACACTATCATTTTGAATTGCCTTACATAGTTATGTCTCAAACCGGTATATCCTTCATTCTTTCTTACCACTATATGTCTTGTAAGAAGCATTTGATAGTTACGACTATCAAAGATTAAACTAATATCATATCCTTATATTTAGGATCCGTATATTTTTATGACAGGTGGGTTAATTTACTTTTGACATTAACTAGTATTCCGTCAAACTCATCTCTTCTAGATAATATAAATACTCATTATTTAATTTGAGTATTTCATAATTCACAAGCTGTAGACAACATCAAACTTAATGCTTGTTTATAAATGAATATCATGCAATTAACTCAAGTTCATATAAATTTTTATCAAGCTTGCATTTCTTGATATTCATAAATACAACTAACTAGTTGGAATATTTTAATTAAATTCCAACTTAAATATGTAATTAAAGTTTCAATTGATAACGATGCATAAAGGAAAGTTCAATGAAGTGTATATATAAAATCATATCTCTCATGTAAGTCGAACATACAAATTAGAACTTGATATGAGCATGCACTAACATAATTTATAATTAACATGCATACTCTAAATTGTAACCGGAAATTTACTAACGATCATGCCAAGTGAAAGTAGCAAATGAAGATGTAAAAATAAATATAAATATATAAAAATATATGTCGCATTTAATTAGTACAACAATATCATAATTCTTAGTCACCGAAACGTTCGAAGTGCATTCACAACTTCAAATACAATTGCCACTATTTTCTCCTTGCAGTTAAAACTCCTTTGATGGTTCTTGAGAATACAACAATATTTCATGATGTGACAATGTTTCTTGCAGTAGAAGTAATTCACTTTATTTTTGTTTAAAGTTTGACTTGAATAATCCTTATTCCACTGAATCTTTCTTTTTCTATTTCCATGATTGTTTTTGAATTTATCAAATCTACTAAGAATCAAATTAGTATTAATAAAAAAAAGAATCATTGATTTTCTCATCATCCTCGTCCTTATTTCTTATATGAAGAAAATCATTCAACCTCTTATATATAGGTAATTCTATATTCTTCTTCAGATTGAAGTTGATGACCCAATTGTTCTATGGTCAAGCCTTCCAACTTATGTATCATGCTTCTTTTGAAGTCTTTCCATGAAGAATGAAGCTTCTTCGTAAAAATATGAATACTGATGAGTGAATCTATATGTTTACCATGTTTATAGAGCACGTGAAGTATATGAATGATTTCATGATATTTCTCAATGAAAGATCTTGTATCTACCATTTCATATTTGAAAAATTTAGAAATTAGAAAGGCCTTACATGTAGGATCCGTATAAATGTATTGCTCTTCCAATGCATCCCATAATTCTTTTGACGTCTCATTGTTTTTGAAGTGAGAATCTAACTCATCACTTAGAGTATTTTATATGTAGTACTTATATTATTCGTCATTTTGATCCCATTTGCTCGTACTTATTTCATGGATAAGATCTCATCTTCAATTTCTTCGGGTCTTGGTGTTGTAAGCACGTACACTATCTTGAGGCATGTAAGCAAGAGTGAGTCTTCTTTTTCTATTTTCGAAAGTATTCTACATCAAATCGATCAAGTTTCATTGTAGAAAAATCACTTTCATTTTCCTTCGAAGTTGCCATAAAAAAAATAAAGTCTAAAGATTGTTGGATATTTTGTGTTTGTGGGTATGACAAGAGAAGGAAAAACTCTTCAAATGCACGTAAATGTTTACGTTTTCCTTTAGACTTTATTTGCCCAACTACTTAATTAGTATGCAAAGGGGAATGATCAAATAATCATTTAGGACACAATGAAGCCTAGTAACTTGCTAATGTTGATTGTCGGTTTGCACTAATGAAGATCAACCCAACACTAGATCAAAAGTTTTACAAGAGGCTCAAGGTTACTAGAAACTAAATCTGCAGTGTATAGTTTTTATATTTTCTTTAAAACTAGAGAATAATGGAGAACTTGAGAGAAATTAAAAGAGATAAAGAGAAAATGAGGTTTTTTTGTTATGTGAATCTACAGAGAATCACTCATATTTATAGAAGTGATTATGCATTTTCACCTTGAAATATTGCATCTTTTTGGTTATCTTCAAACGGACATGCCTCTTCATTAAGAGTTGCATCTATTTGGTTTATTTTCAATGGACATATGTCTTCACTAAAAGTTATATCTATTTGATTTTCCATTGGACATGTTTGTTAATTTCTAACAGACAAATCTCTTGCTCTCTTAATTTTCATTGAGTAGTTTCCCTTTTCTTTCACGCTTTTTTACAGTAAATTCACTGTTACTTTTTTTCTTTTCTTTTTCTGTATATTTTATTTACCAAATCACCCTGAAATAATTAACCAATACCTAATTTAATAGGGTTAAAATGGTAAAAAAAATTAGTTATTGTTGACAACATGATTTTTTTTAAATATATATAGTATAGATAGGTGTATTCAAAAATAGAAATCAGATTAAAAAATATATATATTAGAATGCGCTAGGATATATTATATAAGTGAGATATATTGAAAATGATGTTGTAGAGACTAAAGAGAAGTAATATCCAATTAAATTGTGAAATGTATATCAATGATTTTTTATTCAGGTTTTTCGGGTTTAACTATTTTACAAAATTAATGCCCAAACTCGAACCCGAACCCGAACTTTGAATTCGGTACGGGTTTAATATATTTGACGGCTTTTTTTTTTGGAACTCGATCCGAATCCGCAAATTTCAGATACTCGGGTCTACTGAGCCAGGCCTGAGATCTACTTGTTAGTAGGACCTCCCCCGTACAAGGAGTTGTTCATCTTAGTCTCATCCTGGCCCAGTTGAGCCATCTAACCCTCTTTCATCACCTCCTCAACACCATTTTGACCTTTCTCACCCATTGATGTCGGTGGTGGTGAGGCCATCTGTTGGAAAAGGTCCCTAACTGGAGGTGCACTGCCAAAATTATGCACCGCTTGAAACAAACCCATCATTGAAGGAGCTCTAACACTCCTTCCCCTACTGCTTCCTTGCCTGGAGGTGCCCTCCACACCCATTTGATTAAACCTTCTTCCCCCCGCGACCCAGAGCTACCATTGATGTTGGAACCCGTCTTCCACCCTTACCCGAACCCATACCAGTCCTCATCTCTCCTCCATCTCCCTCCCCCACTGGTTCCACATCCGCAATAACACAATCACCCTCCCCATGCACAAAAGAACCACATAGGCAAAAATCCTGGATCTTATCATACATCAACAACACATCCACAACATAGTTAGCACTAAAGCGATATTGTTTTTCATACGACCAACGGAAGATGAAAATCCAGCTTCACTTAGATCTTCATTATTGATTGGTGTTCGAGCAAAAGATGCTCAAACTCAACATACCCATCGAGGCTATTACCGACCCGACAACACCATTCCTTCTGTAGTGCTTCGACAACCAATCTTCCTACCGTCAGCTTCACCACTAGTGGCAAATCCACCTATAGGCAAGAGTTCTTGATTTGGGAAAAAAAAAAGGTAAACAACGCAGATGAAAATGGCAGAAGCGAATGAAAAGTTGAACAATACTTGGTAGAGAAACACAACGTCATTTGATTTCTAAAGCTGAAATAAAATGATGCCGTATTGTCGTTGGGAATTGATCAATTATATTGGACTTCTACTCTTCCTAGGGCACGTTTTCTTACTTGAAATCGGAATTACCAAGAATCGGAATCAACTGGAATCGAAATCAAAATGAGAATATATCATTTCTATTGAGCTGTTTACTTACCATTTGAAATCATAACAGGATTCGGAATCAAAACTAGTTTGATTATTGAAATACCCCTACAAAACAATAATTATATTTTCATATCCAATAACCTTTTTTATGAATTACTTGAGCAAAGTTTATTGAAAAAATGATTAAAACGATATCGATATAAGAACAAATCATATGAACTAAGTAAATACCAAAAAATGAAAAACCAAACGTCAAATCTGGCAAACTATATAATTAGACAAAGCTTCAAATTCAACAAAATAATAATCATAATACATTTAGAAAAATCTGAAATATAACCATTCTTAGTAGTAATTTAAAAAAAAATTGAAATATCATGTCTAAAGAAATGAGAGTCATTTAATAATACATAAGGTTTTAAAAAATATATACATAAGGGTAATATTGGTATAAAAATTTATTCTAGAAGGAATGATTCTCAAGCCCACCTCTCCCTTTGAGAATCTAATTCTGAGTTTATTAGGTCATGATTCCTGATAAGGAGGTGAGACCCACTCCATTTTGATTTTCTAATATGCAAGTAAACGTCAGAACTCTTCTATTCCGGAATCATTCCCAAACTTTTGATTTTCGTTCCCAATTAATACACATGCCCTTACTAAAGTAATGTGATAAGGCTTCAAGTTCCGTACGTGCTAGTGGTGCGACCACACACTATTGACTTTTCTTCTTATTTTTCTGTTTTAACATTCAAAGTCAGTGGGTAAATAATTTCTTCTTTTCGTTTCTGCTTATATTGAATTTTTCAATAAACTCTCATAGTTTCAGCCTTTACCCTTCAAGTCCACATTTAGTCAAAAAAAAAAAAATACAACTACAAGTTTACACATAGATTAACTTGTAGTCTAGCTTCTGCACTGCTTGTACTTCCTAATTCTTACGCTCCTACAACTTGTTGATTAAGGTAATATATGTTTTGCTTCTTCTCCATGTTCGACTGTAACCTTACTTTGATTATATTTTAGTTTTGCGATGTTGCCCAACCTCAATTTTTTTATGGATCCGTCACTCTTCACCACGACCCACGCACGGTCAAACGCCGCTGGAACCAAGAGAGGATCTGAGATCCTGTCGTAGGCCTCGACCACCACCATAGCCGAGTGAAAATACCAGGGCCCGCTTTCTATTGCCCTCCTCCTATCAGCAACCGATCATAATTTGTAGACAAACTGATCATCCGCCACACGGTCGAAACCTATTTTGTCGGACTCGAGAGCATAACGCCACAACCCAGCCGTCTGAATCTTGAACTATTGCACCTTCTCCGGTGAAAGAGGTTTGAGTGAGAAGACATGCGCGACAATGTATGTCCATTCCTCTCCTCATCATCGTTCGAAAGAGCCAGATCAACCTCTTCGAACGTCGTTGCTAGTTGCTGCGGTTCAAACTCCTCCTCACTGGAGGAAGTGTCGTCGGCTTCACCACCCGAAGTCGACATGCAAATGTATCACTGGAATGGGGATCGAAAGGAGATGAAGAATATGAAATCCGATTGGAAATCGGAAGGAAGATGAGTGAGATCAGGAGAGAAAAGAAGAGGCGGCGGCTAGGGGTGATAGGGAAAAGTGAGAGTTTTGATCAGGTTATTTTCACCGAGGGGAAAACTCGGAGCACAAATGCACAATATATTGGTAGCTAGTGCCTAGTAGCAACTAGCAAGAGCTACTCAGCTACATATCCATGGACAAATTCGTTGTAAGCATATAACCGAAATAGTGATTCATCTGAATCAAGTTGCATAGCCAACCCTTTTTTCCTTTTTTGGCAAGGCATAGCCAACTATTTTGGTCACACTAGTAGGCTCACATAAAAGCCTAAATCATTTCAAGATTTTCACCATGGTAACTGTCTGAGCATTGAGCAACCTCATTCGCTATAAATTATAATGACATGAAAAATGAGAAAAGGAGTCGAGGATTATGGGATTACCGACAGTAATTGAACTCATTCAACTGGTCAAGACGAGAAAGCAGTAAATTGGATAAATGTTCGGTCTCATTCAGAAACACCATACTAATGTATAACTCAGAAGCACATCTGAAGTACTTCCCAACCATTCCTCAAGTGAAAATTTAATTTGTGAACGAAATTACATGAAGTTCAGTCAACACCGAACATAGTGCCTTGATTCCCCATCAGGGATCAGAGCTGCCCATTCAGGTCAAAGCCACGTAAGAAGGTAACAATTCAATACAATAATAATGCAGCAAGATCAGTCCATCCTCCCTTTCAAGATCCTCTCCTTCACCTCGGTTGGTGTCCTGCAGCAGTGAACACACATTAAACAGCTGCAAACCTCAGACATAAAAGGAAGAAAACCGAGAAACAGAGATACATCCCTTAAGGAGAAGAAGACTAATTAATTACAATGGGTTAAAATGTCAATCTTCCAAAGATGTTGATTCACAGGGACTAGGGAGAGAATAAGAGTAAAACTATTGCTAAATCAATCACCACCGAATGTATTTTGTTACGGTAGTAATGGTGATTGTAAAATTTAGCCTCCCTCTCCGTATAGGCAGTTTTACAGCTGTCACACTAGGCATTGCATTAATATGACCTACAGTTAACGATAAAAAAGATTCTTACATAGCACAGTAGGTATCGGGTGAACAAATTGTTAACTGATGGAGGGTTATTTACCTAATTCTTTAAATCTAAAACGGACAAATCTTACTTGCTATGTTTTGCAGCTATAAAAGTTGAGAATTTTGGGACATTTAATACCAATTCATGTAGAAAGAAATTGCTGTAATACTGAAGAATCATGGAGTAAGAAAAGCTTACACGACGAAGATATGGCCACCCCATCCACTCAAACAATCTCGATCCACTGAAGATAGCAGGGCTTGAGAGACAGACTCAAACAGCTCCTCTGGTTCCTGAGTAACAATTTGCACATTCAATGCATTAGACATCATTCTGCCTTTTGCTAACACTGCTAAATTGGAAGTGACATAAAAAGCCGTATAAATCCGTTATTACTATTTTTTTCCAAAAGCTTGTGTATCATATCTAGCACTTATGTGATCATAAAGTAAAAAGAGAATGATGCAGCAAAGATGATAACTTGTTTTGACTTTGTAATGAAAAAAACAATGCATTACATTTTTTCTATGACATTTAGCAGTCAAGTATTTGAAAGTGGATTGTAGTGAGCATAAATGATAGTCTAAACTCTAAAGTATCTCAACTATAAAACTGCAAACATATTAAACATTACAACAGTTCAAATAACAGGTTGCGAGATTAGTAGAGTACAGAAACAAACCATGTCAGGCTTGAACATGGCCTCACAAGCACCATATAGGGACTCTGATGCAGTGCCAGCAACAACAAAATCTTTCGCTAGTTCCCTGCATATACAAAGAAAATATGGCATCACTATTTGAAGCATGTTAGCCTATATGCTCAAAGTACCTAAAGCATACTTCTTTATCCTATTTAGAATCGTTGAACCTGAGAAACCTAACAAATGAACTTACTTGGCTCCAATGGAATCCATGGTGCAGATGAATGGCTTGTCTCCTTCTCCCAATCCAGCAATCACAGGCTGAATGAAGTATGGACCAAACCTAAAAGAAGGGAATATAAACCATCACTGTAAAACCCTAGTTTTCATACCAAGCTAATCTCCACAATACAAATCAAATTACTCAAGCATATACAAATGAGGTCAAATTGATCCAAAATTACAAACCTTTTCTCGTATAGAACAGCGGAAACGAGGCTAGCAAAAGTCTCAGGCTTCATATCCCTCTCCTCCCTAAGCTGATAGAGCTTGTGCTTAAACATAAGCCTCTGAAACCTTCACCAAAACCCAAACCAAAATTACACCCCAAACCTAAATCAAACCCTAACAAAATTATAAGACGGAATAATCAAGCTTCTTACAGGGTCTGAGCATCGGTGGCGAGGCCGGAGAGGCCGAGGAAGAGACGGTCGCTGACTCTGTAAATCTTCTTAAAGTCGGTGGCGATTGTCTGGAGCTGAACGCCGAGACGGCGATCGGAGGCGATGGCGAAGCAGTTCTTACCCACCATTGCGACTATAGCTCCTCCATTGTACTCGAAGATCTGCAAACAAAATAAAAATCAAATCTTGTTCGGACTTTGAAAAAAACCCTAGGCGAGTATCTGTGTGTGATACTGAAACTTACCGACATCGGAGACCGAAGCGAGAGAGGTTTGTTTGTGTGTGAGGAATTGCGAATGTGTTGCACGAGAAATTAAAAGAGATTTTTCTTCTTGCTCACTCCAGCTCCTCTCTCTAATTTTCCTTCTTTTTCCCAATTGATCGTTTTGGGTTGGCCCGGTATGTTAGATTAATATTTTGCATTGGGCTACCAAACACTCTTTCTCTCAAGGCTGGGCATGGAGGGGTCGGGCCAAATTTTGGTTGTCCCTATTCCTATAGTCCTATACTGCATTGGACGGAGGGGACAGGACGGGACGAGACAAGATTAGATAGATCCGAAATCTGAATGGGATGAGACATGACAGACCCAAGTTTGCAATAAACACTTCACAAACTAATTTATCAATTTTCAAGTTTTGAGTGATTTGCTCGATGCCAATTCACAGACCAAAATCCTATTTAAAGAAAAAACACCAAAAATCTTACTTATAAATGAATTGCTTGTCACCAGTCACTCACTGAGAGGGACTCTGTCTTGCCGTAAAAATAATAAGACGAAGTTCGATATAGATATTTCGTATATATGTTGATGTTTCGATGGTTCAATCATTTTTGGATTGAATTATATGGAAAAAATAACAATTTCGTGTAGATAATAATATTGTATGTGTAACACGTACAATCATGCAAATCCTATTCTCCACGACATATATCATGCAAGACGACTCTGATTTTTCTGTTTAACATGTTTTATTTGTTTTCATATATCACAGCTTACTTTACATGTATAACAAAATCTTCTATGTGTGGGATGATAGAAGATAAGATGATAAGGCAAGATGGGCAACAAATTTAAGTGACATCAATACAAAAAACTTCACTTCGTGTTTTATTCTCTCTGATCCGAATAATATTATTATTAATATCATATACTTTTTTGTTGTTGGTAACAATTTTATGTTGAACAACAATAGTGTACCTCCACGCGGTCATCAGTGACCAAAGATTTGTGAAGCCAGCATTGTAGTGACAACTCAATCTTTATGGATGTGAATATTTTCTCTGTACGTAATTTCAGATGCGGCCATCTCTGATAGCTAAAGCCAAAGAAGGAGGAATAGATGTGATACAAACACATGTGTTTTGGAACCTTCATGAACCCCAAAAAGGACAGGTCAGATCTTGATTAATCCTCACTTTCTCTCATTTTCTCACTATTTCTAAACAGTTTCTGGTACTTCATAACATAATTTGGCTTCTGCAGTTCGTTTTCGATGGAAGAAGTGACATAGTAGGATTTATCAAGGAAGTTCAGAGGCAAGGTCTATATGTGTGCCTTAGAATTGGACCCTTCATCGAGAGTGAATGATTTTACGGGTAAAACTACTCACATAATCACCAAGTTTAACGCTTTATCTATCCAGCTCGTCGGGCACAGTTAATCTGAACCATGTAAATGCATTGGTGTTTTTGCTGCAGAGGGTTTTCCGATTTGGTTAAGGAACATGCTAATCTGGACAAGCTGGTATGTCTTTTCAGTCTTTATGATCTGAAACTAGTTTCCATTTTCCGATCTTTATTTATGGCTATTTACTAATAATGCCTGGATTTGGTTTCCGGATTTTGAAGGTTCCAAGCATATGGTGAACCCTACCTGCAAAGGGTTTTCCAATGCATCCGGTCCGATAATGAACCCTACAAGGTATTGATCGCCGTATACTGTGGAGTACATCTTCAGTGCAAGTAGAAAGTATCAAACTAGCTAATATTCTGACCATTTGTATGACAGGCCGAAATGCAAAGGTTTACGGAGAAAATAGTAAACCTGATGAAGTCAAATGAACTGTATGCTTCACAGGGCGGACGGATTATAATGTCACAGGTTGGGGTCCATTCCGTGCAGCTTTGCTTGACAAGCTATATGATGATAACATTTTTATTTTTCTCATTGGTAAATGCTAATCTGTATGTAGATTGAGAATGAATACCAAAATGTGGAGCCGGCATTTCATGAGAAGGGACCTCCTTATGTTCTCTGGGCTGCAGCCATGGCAGAAGGGCTTAAAACCGGTGTGCCCTGGACTATGTGCAAGCAAGACGATGCTCCGGGCGCTGTGGTTAGTAGCCTCATTGTCTTGTGTTGTTGTTGTCTTCATATACTTTGTACAATAAATCTAAGTTCGAGTTTGTTTTGATTCTGCAGATCAATGCATGCAATGGGATGAAATGTGGAGAAACCTTTGTTGGCCCAAATGCTCCTAACAAGCCAGCCATTTAGACAGAGGACTGGACAAGCTGGTATGTCTTTTCAGTCTTTATGATCTGAAACTAGTTTCCATTTTCCGATCTTTATTTATGGCTATTTACTAATAATGCCTGGATTTGGTTTCCGGATTTTGAAGGTTCCAAGCATATGGTGAAGAACGATACATCAGATTCGCTGAAGATATTGCCTTTCAGGTTGCACTCTTCATTGCCAAGAACAAAGGAAGTTATGTAAACTACTACATGGTATGTTTATCAAACGTTGTATATCAAAAGTCATTTCAAATCAGGGCTATACAACATGATGTTTAATTTACATTATGTTCTTCTGATCTAGTATCATGGAGGAACAATTTTGGGAAGAACAACCTCTGAGTTTGTGACCACTAGTTACTACGATGATGCTCCTCTTGATGAGTATGGTAAGATATTTTTTTGATTATATTTCCTTGGGACATACTAACATAAAGTTTTTATATAGATGTTTAAACTTATACCAAATGAACCAAAATGGAGTCATCTTAAGGAATTGCATGCTGCAGTGAAGTTATCCATCAGTGCTCTATTGTCTGGGGATCAAAGCGTTGCAACTTGGGTCAATATCAAACCGTAAGAGCATGATGAAAACTTCCAAGTTAACATTTTTTGTTCCCAGTGATAGATTTTTTTGAAGCAAAATGACCAACCTGTTTTTTTTTTGCACTAGGCCTATGTTACCAAGCTAAATCAGGAGAATGTGCTGCTTTCTTGGTGAACAATGGCTCTAAAGAAGCCACAGTCCAATTTCAGAATTCTCTGTATCAGTTGTCTCCAAAGTCGATTAGTGTCTTACCGGATTGCAAAAGAGTAGCTTTCAACACTGGACAGGTTAAATACTAGCTCCCCCTATCATTCAAGCCATTTTGAAACTACTTTTCAGCTATTCAAACAGCTCGTGCAACAGGTTAACGCACAACATGCTACAAGATCATGGACCCCGGCTCAAAAGTTTGATTCACCTCAAAACTGGGGAGAGTACAAAGAAGCCATTCCCATTTATGACAACACCTCACTGAGAGAAAACAGCATAACAGACCAAATGAGAACCACAAAGGATAGGTCTGATTATCTGTGGTACACATTCAGGTAAACCATCAGCTAGAACAAGGATCATGTTGATGCGTTTGACTCAATCATGCCACTTACCAATACCCTTTTGTTTTTTGAAAATGTAGCTTTCAATATGACTCCTAATCCGGTATCCACATTAAACGTGCAAACACGAGGTCATGTCTTGCATTCATTCGTAAATGGAGTACTTGTAGGTAAAGTTTGTATATCCTTGCCGTCTGTTGAAATATGAAGGTTTCCCTTACCCCAAGTTATTCACTCTCTTATTTGGAAATGCTTTGATATCATATAGGATCTGGAATTCTGGACATGGTGTGCACAGGAATGCAGGTTTCAACTTGGTAAATAAGGTTACTCTGAATAAGGGGATAAACCATGTCTCCTTACTCAGTGCAATGGTTGGACTGCCGGTAATTTTCTTTCTGAATCTTACCATCCTCTCATTCCCTCGCTATTTTTGGTTGCTTGCAAATTGAAGTCAAGTTGAATTATTATGTGGAGGACTCTGGAGCATATATGGAGCGTAGAGACTATGGATTGCAGACAGTCAAGATTGATGATAAAGATTTCAGCACATACGCATGGGGCTATCAGGTGATTTTCTTTGGGGACTGCTGTATATTTTCTCCATTCTTGTATCAATCGTATGTAAACATGTAAAAATTTCAATTGCTTATTAGAAAAATGTCTTATTATATTTACATTATGCACCTGTGAAGGTTGGATTCAGTGGAGAGAACTTACAGATCCATACAGATACAAGTAAAGTTGATTGGAACAGATTAAGCGTTGATAAACAACCACTGACCTGGTATGAGGTAATGAGCAATGTCAATGTAAAAGCTATCTGTTTCCCTTCATTCTGTACCTAGATGTTTTCTATCGTCTATCTTAACCTCTTCAGTTCATGGTTGGTTGGCAGACTGTGTTTGATGCACCAGCAGGAAATGATCCTGTTGCATTAAACCTCGGTTCCATGGGGAAGGGTGAGGTTTGGATCAATGGACAAAGCATTGGTCGGTATTGGGTCTCCTTCCATACCCCAAAAGGGATTCCTTCACAGACATGGTACGTAGACTATATATTTCTCTAATTGCGACACGGTTTGGCATATGTCATGTTGAATTGTTGACAATTTACCTATTAGATACCACGTACCTCGATCCTTCCTCAAGCCTAAAGGCAACCTGTTGTTTCTTATGGAAGAAGAAACTGGAGACCCCATTAAGATTTCGCTCGACAAAGTATCAATAGGGCAGGTGTGTTCTCATGTGTCTGAGACGCATACGCATCCAGTGAGTACATGGATCCATCAGAAGACTATGAATGTGAACAACACTACACAGAACCCTGGCCCTGGCCAAAGGCCAACAGTGAAATTCAGGTGTCCTCCACACAGCTACATCTCTAAAATCTTATTCCCAAGCTATGGCAATCCTTCCGGTGATTGCCAAAATTATGTCACTGGAAGCTGCCACTCGGAGCATTCTACAGCAGTTGTACAAAAGGTGATCATCCCTTTGGTTACAGAGTTTTATCTTCTCCATATTGAATTATATATATACTAAACTTTTCATACTGTTTCCAAATGTTCAGGCTTGCCTAGGCAAGAGAAGATGCTCCGTCTCTGTATCAAGTGTGATGTTTGGTGATCCATGTCCAGGAATCAGCAAAGAATTGCTGGTTCATGCACAATGTGCATGATGCTTGAATCAACGAGGAATCAAATTACTTAGTTCAGTGATATAAGCAGCAGTTTTACTGTTATAGAGTTCTTTGAGTTATATATCATCAAAATTCAAATTAGAGTGTAGAATAAATTTCGTATGATTACTAAGAGCCTCCCAAAGTATTTGTTTCACAGCGAACTCTTGAAGCTATGCCTTGAGAATAGATATAGATAAATTACAAAAGCTAAGGAAATTTGCTCAAGCATATACTTGATTCATAGAATTTTGTGGATACACCATCTTGAATCCTTGATTGTGATACAACAATGTCGCGACAACCATCTATACTTCTATAGCAGTCTACCTCACTAGACATACAAAATAGGACGAATTGCTAGCAGAGATGAAATTAAAGAGCAAGGCCTAAAAGAATGAAAATGGGGACGTACCTTTGAAACAAGGTGACCAAAAGGTCAAAGAATACAATTTGCAGCTCTCATAACAAGCAGCAGTACAGATACCACTACCTTTCATCTTTCAAAGCCCTGATTTGCGAGGAGCTCATAATCCTGAGAAAGTCTTCTTGAATAAAGCTTCAACTGTAGCACTCAAAATGATAGGCTTTGCTTAAAACAGTTGACGCAATGCAATGACCAAATAAGAAGAATCTTTATAAAACAGTTGATGCAATGAAATCACCAAATAAGAAGAATCTTTTACTCAGCCAACCAAGCCTTGCTCTGGATTCAGTTAGCACTAGCTTATGGTCTCACATCAACTCAATTACTCACTGTCTGAAGCATCCTCTATAGTCTGTGCTTTACGTCCTTTTCCCTTTGCTGAATTACTCTCTTTGGCATTCAAAAAATGTGGTGGTAGAAGGGCTTTCTGTGAAGGTAATTCAGCAACAAACAGCAGAGTTTGAGCCCATCCAGCATATTTCCCATACTTGCTCACAAAAGCCTCCGCCACACGGCTGCATAGCTTAGGTGTCAGACGAGCTCCTGCTAGCTCAGGTATGAGGTATCTTGTAGCAATCTGAATCATTCCCCAAACAACACAACATCATTCACATAATTTTCAAAAGAACCTCTAAAAAAAAATCATTTCGGTAATGAAATTCTAGAGCAGCATATCATACAAGAGCGTGTACATGCGCACACACCTTCCACACATGAGTATCAACAGGTATGGCGTCGTGTTGATCAAGCGAAAACAGAGCTATGCATGCTGCCACTTTCGGCCCAACTCCCGGCAATGTGACAAGAGCTTCAATAACCTCTCCAAGCTCAAGTTTCCGAAGAGACAAAAGCCAGTCTTCGCCTCCACCAGGTTTCGAAAGCAATGCCTCCACAGTACCAGTTAAGTACTTCGCCCTGCCAAAATCAACACCAATCCAACAACAAACAAAGTCTCAATCTTTATGATCAAATATCCAAACTTTACACCAACAAATGCACAATGTAGGTTATTTTTAAGTGAGCGTAACAAGACCTGTAACCGAAACCGGCTTCTCTGAGCTGTTTCTCCGAGACCATTGACAATTTCTCTAGAGATGGAAACTCATGGAACGCGAAACCCTCAACAGACCCCAAATAGGTCCCCAAAGAAGAAACAAAGTCCACCATTTTGGTAATCCTGGCAATGTTGTTATTCGAAGAACACAGAAACTGAATCAAACACTCAAGTGGGTCTTGCCGGAGCACTCTCGCGCCGCCGAGACGCGTCGCCAGCTCGGCGAACCTCGAATCTGCGGCCGTAAAAACCTCCCAGATTCCGGCGAGGGAAACACCGGCGTTGAGAAAATCGAGCAGAGCCGACTGGGCGTCGGATTCGGAAGTTAGAGAGCGGTGGAGATAGTATGAAACGTCGCCGTTTTGGAGGTGCTTGAGGGAGACGAGGTGGGGCCCGACGACGCCGGTGTATTGGTGGGGGCCGGTCTTTCTCCACCGGAATGTTTGGCCGGTCGGGAAAGTGAGGGGTAAGTAGAGCTCGGATTTGGCGAGGTTGAGTGGGACCCATTTGAGGTCGAGGGTTTTGGGTCTCTTGGAGTTTAGGGTTTGTGGGGTTGGAGGGGTTGATGGTGGTGATTGGATTGGGAATTGTCTCTTCTTCATCGTTGAGAGTGGTCTCAGTTTCAGAGTGAGAAGCATCAGAGGAATATTTCAAGGTCAATTCCCCCTCCAGTCCTGGAAGTGGAAAGAGGGAAAGAGAAAAAGGTTATTAAAGCACTGGGCTTTGGGCTCCATCAACGTGTTAAATGGGCCAAAATGTTGTGTGTTGCGCTCTACCCATTTGTCCAATAACTCCAATTGGCTATTGCTGATTTCTACACCTTTTTTATTTTTTTATTTTAAGGAGAGGAATATATGGACCATATATACGGTGTGTGTTCAAAATTGTGTCTTGTTTGTCGCTTGCCACATAGCAATTGTCTAATCCAACATTTTTAGTGTCCTTCTTTTCTTCCTTGTACGTCTAATTACGTTTATCAATTTGATCTCATATATAATAATTGCATAATTCTTTTATAATTTAGTTTTGTAATAAATAAAAAAATCTATTGATTCTACTCCAACTCTTTGACCCGAATCCATTCTTAGTATGATGAGATTAATATATGAAAATGATAATTTGAATTGTTTTCACTTTTAGGAACTATTTTGACAGTGACGATCATTCACATTTGGAAAGACTATTTTGACGTGATAAATGACAACTAGGCATAACTAGTATCGGTGAACTTGCTCGGGTGGAACTTGTGGGAATAAGGAAACTTAAAAATACGTATTGTATTCCATACGTATACTCTCGTGAACACATAAAAAAGAAAAGAAAAAAGAAAAAGAGAAAAAACTAGGATTTGGTGAGCAAAAGCAAAGACAGAGGCAGGCAGGGGTTGATTCCATTTTGCGCCAATCAAAGTCCCCACAAATCTCCCTCCCTTCCCACAAATGCCAGCTTCTTCCCCCTCCTTCCCCTCCTCAGGTAAACTATTCCTTCTCTCTTCTTTCACTTTCACATCTCTCTCTCCCCCGATTCGTAAATTTTATTCATTTTCTTCGTTTTTGAATTTCCACAGACGGCCGCGGCAAATGGAGGAAGCGCAAGCGGGACCCCCAAATTCGCCACCGGCCGGGCGACGACGACGACGAGGATGACTACGACCCCGCCACCGACGACCTCAACGATGACTCCGAGGACCCCCACCCTACTGCCTCCGCCGCACCCGATCCCGCCCCGCCGCGCGAGACCGAGGTCCTCGACGGCGGGGTCCGCCACCACGATTTCCCTCCCGCCGTCGTCCGCTCCGTCAACAGGCCCCACTCCTCTGTCCTCGCCGTTGCCGCGCTCGAGCGGGCCAACCACATTCACTCCTCCGGCGACGGCAAGGGTCCGGTGAGCCCTATTGTTTTGGAGAATGTCTCCTACGGCCAGCTCCAGGCCTTGTCCACCGTCCCCGCCGATAGTCCCTCGCTCATCGATCACGATAACGCCGCCGCCACTTCCACCTCGTACGTCGTCACGCCCCCGCAGATTATGGAAGGCCGCGGCGTCGTCAAGCTCTACGGCAACAGAGCTCATGTGGTTCCAATGCACGCAGGTATATAAACATTGTCTGCTCTCTCTCTCTCTCTCTTTACATTTTCTTAACTGTGAGTGTTTCTGAGCTACAGTGACAAAATTGATTCATAAAGCAGTAGAATTCGTTGGCTTTCCAACTGAATTTTTGGTTGTTTTCGACTTCTTTGACCATTGGTTGTCTCTCCTCACACATCAAAACTGACTGTGGCTGGATTTGTGTGATTAGTTTAGTCGAGATTACACTAATGGAGAATTCTAGTGTCATCAAATACTGCAAAATTGTCTCTGTTCAATCAGAGAGAGGGTACAGGATTTTTGGATTCTCTTCCTTTTATTAAGGAAGAGGAGCTGCTGGAAATTCCTTTGGCTATCTGATATGTAATAGCTCTTAACAATATTGCTTTATCTGAAAAGGCTTCCTTGTACTTGTATGCCATGTTGGCTATAATTGAACTGATTTGAGTTCAACACATGTCATAAGTTTGTGGTGATGACTTGGAATGTATGATCAAAAAAGGACATAATAGATCCTTTATCCAAACAAAAGATTCCTTTTTGTGTCCAGGAGAACCTAGTTAGTTTCAAAAAGGAACAACTTACTATTAACAAGTGCTGGTTTGCATTGTATTAAGTCTACCATATTAGTTATCTGTTCTCTATCAGTTGTGTTTTATCTTCTTATTGGAGGTGACTGGGACAAGGTGCAGATTGCTTTGTATGATTATCTTCTTATATGACGATAATATATATTTTGGGATTTCCCTTTTGGTAGATTGGTTTTCACCAGCCACAGTGCATCGACTGGAGAGACAGGTGGTGCCACATTTTTTCTCAGGAAAGTCGCCAGAGTTTACGCCCCAGATGTACATGCATAGTAGAAATGAAATTGTGGCCAAGTACATGGAAAATCCAGAGAAGAGGCTTACAGTTTCTGAGTGCACAAAACTAACAAGCCATTTGAATGCTGAAGATTTAACCCGAATAGTTCGGTTTCTTGATCACTGGGGAATTATCAATTACTCTGCTGTTGCACCAAGCCCTGAGCCTTGGAATGGTAATTCCTACTTAAGGGAAGAGCAAAATGGCGAGATCCATGTTCCATCAGCTGCGTTGAAGTCAATCAATAGTTTAATCAAATTTGACAAGCCCAGATGTAGGCTTAAAGCAGCTGATGTGTATAAATCATTGTCCTGTCATAATGATGATGATGATACCTCTGATCTGGACAACAGAATTCGAAAGCGTCTGTGTGAAAATCATTGCAACTATTGTTCATGTTCTCTTCCCAATGTATACTATCAGTCACAGAAGGAGGTACATCTCTATTTTCTCTTCATTATTTGACGCTTCTCTCTTTCCAATTTTATCAGTTGAGTTGCTTATTTTCTTTGAGAGTTGAAAGGTGATGAAACTGCAGGCAGTTAGCATTCCCTGTTAAATAATAATAAAAACTTGATTACTGTGAATTAATTGGCATAATTGTGGTCTACTGGTCTAGGCATCCCCTTTCCTCCAATAAGTTGCTTTCATCTTGACGTATGCCTAGGCTAAGTACAAGATGTTACTTGACTTACTATAACCTGTAACTTTTCCCTTGTAGATTTTATTACTTGTTTAGAAGTGATTGAAATTTTTATCTGAAAATGCTGCTGAAGTCGCATCTTATTTTGGCTAATGTTTGCATACTAGGGGGAAGAAGTTGCCAAAACTTGCACCCATATAGTAATTTGTAATACCATGTGCCTACTCGTGTTATATAGTGCCCTAGTGGATCAATTTTATCTTTGCTTGCATTAGTGGCCGGGGTGTGGAGCTGTGTTGCAATCTGGGGGGTGGTTTTGCATGCGATAAAGTTTAGTCGGGTTGTGCAGTAAATGTTGTTTGAAAGTGCAATTATCTCCTGAACTTCCCTTTCGACTTTTGTTATGTGGTACTTATACCGCACTATAATGAATTTTAGTACCTAATTTTGTTACTGATTGCTGCTTTTCTGCTTACATACTACCATCTTCAACCTGTACTGTTTTTCATGTATATGCCAGTGGAAATAGGTTGTGGTTTTGTAAACACGATGCTAGTTCAAGTCTTCACTCAAGTTGGATATCTTTGAAAGTTTTTTAGTCTAGAACATCTACCACATAATATTCCTACCCTAGAGAAAGACAAACAATGGAATGTGACAATGTGATGGCCCCTCTTTGATTTAGTTATAAAATGCTTTAAACTTTCAAAAATATGATGACTCTTCACTCAAAAGTCATGTTTACTATTAATGGATTTTACTTAATTCCACCACAGTGATCATCATTTAATTAGTAAAGATTAATGGGCTTTAGTTGATTCCAGACCTATAAGGGGTCGTACTAGTCATTCAATTGTTTGGAAATTTTAGGCAGTCTTTTGAAATTTCAAGAGTGTACTGGTATATTTATGTCCTTAATAATAAAAAAAATTATCAGTGTAGCTTAACTCAAGTATTTGAAATTTGAATAGTCTAGTAGTTGTTGCTGATGCCTTTGCAGCCCAGGTTTGTTTGAGGCATGCAAACAGGTTTTAAAAGACTATTGTTTCTGATTTTGAAAGAGCATTGTGTATGTGGTCAAAAGATAGTATGTGAACTTATATGACTTCGGTACAGACAAAGGATCCTCGTAACTGAACCCAACTGGATGAATTTATCCTTAAAACTAATTGGCATCCAATGTTGCAGATTGATGTAATGCTCTGCTCTGGTTGCTTCCATGAGGGAAGATATGTTGTGGGTCATTCAAGTGTTGATTTCATACGTGTGGATTCAACAAAAGATTATGGCGATCTAGACGGGGAAACTTGGACTGACCAAGAAACCCTACTGCTGCTTGAGGCAATGGAAATCTATAATGAGAATTGGAATGAAATTGCAGACTATGTTGGTACAAAGTCAAAAGCGCAATGCATCCTTCATTTTCTCCGACTGCCTGTGGAGGATGGCCTATTGGAAAACATTGACATTCCAGGGGTGCCTCTATCATGCAACTTGTCAGATAATGATCATGGAGGCTCTCATCCAACTTCAAATGGGAATTCAGCAGGTGCTTTTATTTACTTATAGTTCACACCCATCAAGTAATCCTGGTGCATTTTTAACAATCTATGCCTTCTCGTTTCTACATTTCATTCTAGGATCCTGCCAGCAAGATGGTGATTCTGAAAGCAGGTTCCCTTTTGCAAATTCTGGGAATCCAGTCATGTCCCTGGTAGGTGACTATTCCCCAGCTTGCTATATTTTATATTTATCTTTAAGTATTTAAAATTATCAAAGGGGATTGACTAGTATCTGTTTGGAAAATGGTAATTATTGCAAGCTCAAATAACACAAAAGCAACAGTAGATTAAACAGATGTTGAGGTCATTTGATGCCTAAATAGATTTTCAGACTATGATCTCGCAACATACTTATAAGTATGCTGAAAGAAAGGGGATTCTTCATGGAGAATAATTGGAGAGTTTGATAAAAGCGATAAAGGTTTCTCCAGACTTTTTTCGTGTTTTTAAACAGCTATTTTGTGGATCATTTTGGTAGGTTGCTTTTCTGGCCTCTTCTGTTGGTCCAAGAGTTGCTGCATCTTGCGCTCATGCAGCATTGGCAGTATTGTCTGAGGACGATGCCTTGTCTGCTCCTGGAAGTAACCCGCAAGAAGGATCAGGAAACAGGTACTTCCCTTGTATAATTTTGACGTGCAACTCATATCCCTCCTTTTTAATGTTTTATGGTGATTATATCAATATTAGTTAGTTATTTTTTTCCTGAATGGACGTTTATGGGTAGATATCCATCATGGTGCTACTGCTACCCACTTTCCTCAGTTTTCATCGAGTACTGTGCTAAATTTCTATCCTTAAGAAGGGTTTTCTTGTACTCTATTGTTATTGGAAACCCCGAGAAGATTGTAATTGTTGTATGTGTTTCATTGATATTACAATTTTTTGTTAAGTTTGCAGAACTAATATTTTCCCATCTGTATAGGGTGAACTTGGAGAGCATGCATGGTCAAGGTGGCACTCATGGACATAATGCAAATTCAGTTCAGCAGAAGGGTAGGTCTTTGAATTTTTTGGTTCTCATATTTCACCTCTGTCTTTCCGTTCTTACTTCTGGTTCTTTGGTTTAACTTCAGAAGAGAACTCAGCAGGACATGGATCTTGGGTTACAAATGAGGCAGGGGCAACTCTAGTACCTGCTGAAAAAGTCAAAGCTGCGGCCAAAGCTGGCCTTGCTGCTGCTGCAATAAAAGCGAAATTGTTTGCTGATCATGAAGAACGGGAAATTCAGAGACTATCCGCTAATATCATTAACCATCAGGTACATGTTGCTACATGTCTTAGTTTCCTTTTTACTGTAGTTCTTATTTGTAGTTTTATGTCAAAAGTCTTATTTGTCACTGTTAGTTTTTGTTCATCTCTCAACGTAATAATATCTGGGTTTGCATTGATAACTTGGTATATCTACTATGCAAATGTTAATACTAGATATTGGTTGTTAATAGTTGAACATGGTGTTGAACATCTTATTTAGTGTCCAGGCTGAATGGTCCTTCATAGAAAACTTTTGGACATGCCTATGGTTTAGAGCCTTGTATAAGTTAAAATAGGAGTGTTCTTCACGGGAAAACATAATTCTCATCAGCATTTAGTATATATTCTCATCTATATATACATGAAGCTAGCATCCTTACCCCCGCGTAGACTATTTTTCTTTGATACTGAAAAAGGCATCTATTTTTCTTTGAACATCATACTCAAATTTAGTTGGATGAGGATTCTTATCTGGATTCCGGTCTCTCTTATTGTAAATTTTTTTGTAGTTGAAGAGATTGGAGTTGAAGTTAAAGCAGTTTGCAGAAGTGGAAACATATTTAATGAAAGAGTGTGAACAAGTGGAGAAGACAAGGCAGAGGATGGCTGGTGAACGTGCCCATCTTATTTCAACTCGATTTGGACCTGCTGGAGTTGCTGCACCCATTAGCGTAGCAGGTGTTAGTTCTTCCATGGCCATCAATACCACTGGTAGTAATAGGCAACAAATTATGTCAGCTTCAGCTTCCCAGCCAAGCGTATCCGGATACAGCAACAACCAACCAGTCCATTCTCACATGTCTTTTGTGCCACAACAATCAATGCTAGGATTGGGACCAAGGATGCCCTTAGCATCGATACAAGGCTCCTCATCAGCTCCAAATGCCATGTTTAATGCCTCAGGCACAGGTAGGCCGGTTCTAAATCATCCAATGTTGAGGCCTGTACAAGGTACTAGCTCTGGTTTAGGCTGAAAGTAACAGGAGAAAACGTTGGGGGTTGTTATGGTTATTCCTTTTGGTCGTTGCTTTCTGCACTGAAATCGAAAGGGAGGGATAAAGGAAAAAATAGATGTAATTCATCCATGAACCATGTCATACTTTGTAGCAGTGTTCTATAGAAAATATTTCTGGCAGTTTGTAGGCTCTGTATGTGCAATACCTTAATTCTTAAAATTGATTCAGTCAAGATAATTTATTTTCACCCAATTTGTTTTCTCTTAGTGCATTTTCCTGCCCATGTCTTCCTGCTCAGTAGTCAGTACACAATAATTTTACTCCCCAAAGTAGCTATGTCCGAAACTTAATACCATGTCTTAGCATGAAGGCTTGCTCTTTTTGTTCAGAGAATGAGAGACTGAGAGAACCGTAAAACCTTGTTTAGTGATTACCAAGTGTGTATGGAAATTGTTGAATGGTGTGAAATATACAATACGATGAGGCAAAGGTCTGAAAGTACATATGATGGAGAAGTTAAACTGGGTTCGTCATCAATTCATACGCGGCATGTTTGTAAAAAAGAATGTTCTCCTAGTCGCACTAGGATACTGGTGATACTTGAACCAGCTTTCAAACCCAATAATACTGATGTGACAGCTTCAGTTCTAAAACTTCTAATCTACCATCCTAAGCCTTCATTTTTTATTGCAAGTTAAACTTGTTTTTCTAGATATATACATCGACTGCAGTGTATACAATCTATAGGTCTTTGTCAATTTCTTTTCCCTGTCAATTGAAGCAAATCTTGACAATTGCAGTGAATATAGAAATCTTAATTTACGGACATAAGATTTCGAATAATCAAACAAAAAGTTAAACTAAAACTCCACAAATTGACTAAATAAGACATATAATCAATCCATCATACCATGTGGTTTTGGATTAGTTTAGATCCTCCTCTTCATGGTCCTTCACTTGAGGAATTCCCAGTTGCGATGAAATCCTTAACATTCATAGGATACAGAGTGTACGGCATAGGCTTTTGTAGAAGTTGGGCATAAGGACTCATGGAGAAACTCGAAACATTATTGAACGTCATCACATTCTCGGCAGAAGAGTGGATCATCTGATTGGCTCCGAGTGGTTTAAAGAAACTAGTTGGATGCACCGGTAACATTGCACCCAAATCTGAATCACATTGAAGCATTTGAGAATAGCTAGTAGGCTGATCAATTGAAAAGGGCATGTGTATATCCATCATACTCATATAGCTAGACTTTTGGTTTTCATATTCACCGAGGTAGTGTGCATAATCTTGCATGTGATGAGTAGAAAGCTTTGGGCTAGTTACATCAGCAACATGATTTCCATCCATCACCAACTTTTTCGGTGCTTTCCTCTCATTGATTAGTTTTCTCTTCCCCGATTCAATCTTTTGATCCAACACATAAACGAGTTCTTCAAGCTGCTGTTCCGAAAAATGGTCAATGCGATCATTCCATCTCGGATACTTAGCCTCATACATATCCCTCCTCAGTTTAGAGATATTAGCATCCATCTTGACCTTGCGGTCTTGCAACAAATCAGACAGTGTGCAGGATCTTGTGGCTGGTTTGTTCATTGTGCTAAGCTTGAACTTTTCGATTATCCGATTGACCTCATTCTGGTTTTGTGGCCAGGTGTGAACTTCACCAGGTCGTCGATCAGATTGTTTGGGGCCGTAGATGATCAAGCACGCATCAACTCCGCAGAGGATTGAAAACTCCTCAGCCTTCTTGAAAATTCCCTTCTTTCTCTTTTGAAAAGTTACTCTGCGAGATCTATCATCAACAATGAGTTTCATACTCAACTTTCCACCACCGCGACCCATGTTAATATTCTGATCCAAAAAGTAAAACAACATGCATATTAGCAAAATACCAAAGGAAACCCTAAAACTGACAAAACCCTTGAAATATAGATTCGTATAAAACAAACCTAGAAGAACCAGAAATAGTTACTGAGTCCTGGATCATCTATGCATATATCTTTATCGTAAAATTGCCATAGTACATAGACGAAGAAGAAGAAGAAGAAGAAGAAAAAGAAAAGAGATTAATACCAAAGAGCCTTCTAGTTAGTCGTAAGCTGCAATAGAAGTAAAGAAAGAGATGTCTTTTATTATGGTTTTTAATATTATATAAGTTTTTCCAAAACCCCCTACATTTGTGGCTTTTCCAAGAATTAAGGTTTTCTGAATGAAAGAGAATCTTGTTATTATTATAGATGGGAAAATCACCTGGATACTCTCTATCGTTTATCAGGAATTCAGAGATAACAGGAAAGAGGAAATTTTAATTTATTAATTTCATATTAAAATTATTTTCCAAAACCAGATACATTTGAACAACATATATATATATATATATGCTACGTACATTCACTAATTTAACCGAAGATAGAGAAGAGCCGCCCTAGCCTGCTACTTGTTTAAGAGCAGTACGTTTGACTTGCTTCTTATGGATCATTAGCTATCACAATATAATTTGCTACAAAACCCTGAAAATAATGTAGAAGGGTTTATATCTCTGATATCAACTGTAGATAGATCGATGATGCAGCTGATCGATCTTGGATAGGTTTCTCTATTGTGGTAGAGGAACAACATTATGCAACCAAATCCTCTCTGAAAGGTACAGGAGGTCCATGGGTATTGCTGATCCCACTTTCCATTTCGATTTGGGCAGCCGGGTCGTTCTTCGATGGCTCGATGAATGTTACAACAGTGTCCTTTCTGATAGTTAAGTAAATGACGGCTAGGACGTATATGACCATTAAGGGGAACACCAAGATCCCAATGAACACAGTTGCAACTTTTGGGAGAGTGCTGTGGATGATCCAACCCACGAAGGCTGTGCTGAGGTAGTAGATGTTGATGCATATGATTCCCATCCCTAGAATCCATGAAAAGACGATGATCTGCATACAAAACAAAAATGTGAATATGTACATATATGCTAGCAGCTAGCATGCGGTGATCGATTTCGTTTATGAAGACGTTTAACTTACGTAGATGGAATTCTTGTGAGGTCCCATCTTGGTGACACTACTGCTGAATTTGAGGAGTGGGATCAAAGCAAATGGAAGTTCAAAAGATAGTATCATCTGCAAAATTTGTGTTATTAGTACTTA
The DNA here is from genome assembly GCA_946800695.1 of Geum urbanum. Taxonomy (NCBI): domain Eukaryota; kingdom Viridiplantae; phylum Streptophyta; class Magnoliopsida; order Rosales; family Rosaceae; genus Geum; species Geum urbanum. The sequence continues at coordinate 13,838,447 of OX326998.1, read as the reverse complement.
TACTTAAAGAGTTCGAGAAGTAATTATATGTGTAAAATTAAAAAAACAGGTATCATGCAGATCTCAAAGTGACGAACCGATGCGATGATAATGAGTCTGCCGGCTCCTGAAGGCCCTCCGATGATGGAAACAATAAGACTTGGTGTAATGGCAATGCACCTAGTCATTAGGTTTCTGGTCCATGTTTTCATCCTAATGTCCAAGAAACCCTGCAACCACCACACCATTTTACAAAATTAGACACAATTAATACATGAAAGCTTAGATTAATTATCACTTATATCTGTCGATCTATATCCAAATTAATATGTAAGTTCAGGTGTAAAAGTAAACTAGTATATAACCTGCATGACAAATTGTCCTGCGTAAGTGCCTGTAATGGTTGAGCTTTGTCCCGAGGCTAATAATGCAATGGCGTAGATGACTTTGCTCGACTTTCCCAACACATTCTGCGAGTAGATATCGAAAATAAGATTAGCTCGATCTCTTTATATACATATAGTCCATATATATAATGATGTACATGAGTATATGTGTAAAATGGATAATGTATGAAAGCAATTCGCGCGCACCTGGAGAAGGAAAGAAGCAGAGTTTAGTGTAAGATCGCTGCATGTTTTAGTGTCCTTGTCGGAGAGGTCATCGGCATTGCAAACAGTCCCCGATACGGAGATAATGGCAACATTGATCAGAAACGCTACGAATAATGCAAATCCACTCTCTATCAAGAAATAACGGCATGCATCCTGCAGTTAACCATGACCATATATGCAGGTTAATTAATTAGTACTCGATATGCTAGATATATATATATATATATATCTAACGAACATTAAGGCCGGCAAGCTCGTTAATTATAGAGTATGCATGTAATAATGGTCTTACATTGATGCCGCGGACAGAGTTGGGAATTTTCCTTGAAAGCACAAGAGCCGAGTGGAGAAACAGATTGTGGCTGTAGAAAATAGATTAATAAATGGCAGGTAGAAGAATCAAATCAATGACATATATCTATATATAATTGCTGAACTATAGTATTATTCAACCAAATATAATGTCACCCCGGCCTTTATATATCAGCATATATTGGTGTTCAATCTCTAGCTTCTTTATTATAGATAAGAAAACTATGCTTACGGCATGACAAGGGCACCCAAGAGGGCAATAGCATCACCGGTGGCTCCTTGGCCGCTGAGCTTGGGGAGAAACATTCCTTTGACCACACCGCCGGCCGGAGGCTTCACGTAACCCATTTCACCAAAGAAACAAGCTGCCATTACAAAGACCAGCACAGCTATCAGCAGTTCCAGCTTCCTAACCTGCCAATTTATTATAAGGTCCAATTTCTCCAAATTTCCTAAAATGATTATTACTCACATTTTTTTGAAAAGACCAAATTGATGAGGTCATGTACGTACAGCTTGAAAAAGTCGTGTTTAATAAATATATAATAAGAAACAATTTTTTAAATGAAGTACGTTGGCTCTTGATGAATTACCCCATATCTTTGTAGGCCAAGGAGTAGGAGAGTACTGAGACCAGTTAGTAGTACTCCGCTCCAAACTGGAACGTTGAAAAGTATATTCAAAGCAAACGCTGTGCCTATAACTGCATGCCAAAGTTCAGAATTAGCCACGGAAAAAATAATGTAAATAATTCACATTTTAATTAGTACTCTATTTAGTCATACGTACGTTTTCTTGCTCGTCAATTTGATTTGAATATATGAATAATTAGTAGCGTTCACTAAATTAAGAACAGTTTCGATCAAAGAATTCGAAACTGAAAATCGAGACAAATAGATTTCCCGGCCAATTGCGTATATTTAATTTACCTTCTGGTATATCAGCAGCTATGACAGCAACCTCAGCAAGCAACCAGAGACAATACCTAGCAAATGGTGGATACTCTGCCTTGCATAATTCTGATAAATGTTTGCCTGATCATGTAAAGGAAGACAAACAAGTATGATTAGTAAATTATAACTGAAAGGAACATAAATTTTATAATATTCTGTTTAATAAGAAAAAAGAAAAACAACCTAACAGATTGGAGCTATCTGATCAAGCAGATAAGCTCGATCTAGCTGGCTAGATAGATATATATACTACATTGTTTATGCCGTTAAATTTAATACCTGTGCTCACGCCAAGATTTGCTGCCAGTGATTGGATTATGAGAGCGAAGACCAATCCAATTAGTATCACCCAAAGTAGCTGATCATCAAAGCATATAGCACGATTTTATAAGAGTATAAGACCACTGTTATAACGTTTTCTTTTTCTTGTTTACTCTATTATAACAATGTACGTATAGAGCACACAAAAAACTGATATGTTTTTTATAAGGTATCTTTTCTTCTAGCTTTTGTTGCGAGTGCGTGAATCCGTACAATACTATGAAGTTCAGAGAGAGGATTTGTTAAGTGTATATCACTTGGACAATGCCGAATAGGCCGGTGTGTAATGGTTTAACTCTTAAGTCTTTCCTCCAAACTCATATACGCCGGGCAATCAAATTCAACAAATCGATATTGTCGAAGTGGGGTGAAGTTGAAAACAACAACAATGTAATTTTTTTTACGCTTTATAATTTTAGTTCAAACTTCCAACTCGATATTAATTCTCTTCGGCTCAACTCTTTAAGGGTTTTTACCTCGTATCTGTGGTTGGCTCCTGCTTGGAGATCAGTTTCCACTGAAAAATGATTTGATCATAAAAGAAACTTGTCAATAAACACCAAAAAAACAAAAGAAAACTTGAAATTTGTAAAGAAAGTACAGATATGAGAAATGGAGCGAAACTTACAGTTGCCCGGGTCAAGGTAAGCCAAGGAGACAAGAAACCCAGGTCCAACATGTTCCAGAAACTTCCTCCATCCAGGTTTCTGATCATGGATAACAAGAAACCAAAAGGATAGTAAGGTACATATTCCATTAACATGTCATGCCATATATAACGATTAGTGATCTTGAACTCAAACAGAAGCTAGCAAAGGATATTATATATGGGAGATGTTTGTGATCACGATTGATACCTTACTCTCTGCAAGATCATCGGAATGTTTAATATCGGAGGGAGGTGGGGTTCCAGCCGCATATATGCGGTTGCTTCCATGCTCACTAACACCTAATCTCGGTTGCTGGCTATCCATCTCACTCTGGCTCTCTGATATAAATTTCTCTAGGCTAGCTCTGCTGAAGTACGTAGCTAGCTAGCAGTGTGAAGCAACCAAAAGCTAGAGAGAGGAAGAGAACAAGTGAGTACTAGCTTGTGATGCTGGAATGGAGTGAGGAGATAGAGAGGTGGATTTGCATGAATTTATAAAGCTTGGGAATTGGCAGACATATGAAGACAAATAGTGAATCTTTACAGGAATTCCCCCACCCCCCCCCCCCCCCCCCCCCCTCTTCCAAGACAAGTGAGCAGTCCCATTCCTCTTCTATTCGATCTGTCCTTATCCATGTCACCATGTGGCATAAACGACGAGATTAAAGCTATATCTTATTAGAGTTTTGCTCCCCTTTTATATGAATTTAATCTCATAGCTAAGTGTACAATTACACTACATGTGATTAATTACATCAGTTTCATTCTAATAAAAGGAAGGTAGCAAAGAGAAAAGTAAATTGATTTCGATTGAACATGCATGCTACATGGTTAATGTATGGTTAATTTGTGATTAAATTTCAACTTAATATATAGTTATATACTACTTATGCCCAAGATTCTTGGATAATTAAGTATTAATTTCCTTCCAATAGATCGAGCTCTTCAATTTCAATTTAAAAGGTCCAACAGCTCAAATTTATAAGTTCAGAGCCAACATCATTCCTTCGGCAACTCAAAAAGATATAGACATGGAATCTACTTGTCTATCTTAATATATAAAGAAATTAAGTTAATAAATCCGCGTAAGTCATCAAAGGAAGCTATTCATTTGGAACGTAGTATGAGCTATGCAGTGATCGAATAACATGTATGGTCATAATTATATTGGAGTTTCATGCATTGCTCCATGCCTCTAGCACTGTCAATTAATTAAGTCTATGGATTAGACATGATCCATGCCTCTTTCTTCCTTTTCTCATGTTATAGTCCAAATAATCGCACCTAATCCTTCTCAGATTACCAATTGCAACTAACTACAAAATTGCAGCAATGTGAACAGAATCACCCCGCTGTTAGGACTTGGGACTTAGAAAGGATCCTGCCGCAGGCCTATTTTAGTTATCAGAAGGAAAGTAATTTCTTTCATTTAGACTACCTTTGATAATGACATCCATGCAGCTGTTGGTTTAGATTTTGCCCTGATATGCGTTTGCCATGATATATTCGATCAGGACAATATTACACAAGTGTTTTATTATCGATTGGCAGTTGAGAAATATCGAAGGAGCCTTTTGTTTTTCATTGGCAGTACGTATATATATAATCATACCAGGGCAAATCGAAACCAATATCGGTATATGTCATCATGACATTTTCAAAGGGTATAAGCAATACAGGGAGGTAGAAAGAAACTTCTTGATTTCTATGTCCTAAAATGAGATGAACTAGGGTTTAGGACGTCAATTCTCTCTTGAAGACGTTTGTGTAGCAAAACAAGCTATTAATATTTAATACTAACATCAGAAAAGCAAATGAATACCTAATTTTGGCAAGTAAAAAGCTACTAGCTAGCTCGTAAGAGGTCAGTACATTATATAGGGAGTTTCTTCATTAAAGACTTCTATGGTGATAACTTGGTGAGTACTTTCTATACAATAGTTTATAAAACTTAATTTTCGATCATATTTTGATATATCAACCGTTAGATATTTAGCTATATATGAGTGGATTATTTTTGTAAATTTTTAACCAAATAAAAATTGTTAAAGGGATTCAAAATCATGGTTTATCAATTATAAACATGAACGGTTCAAGTTTGATAAATTTGGAATGTTCATTTATTTTATCTTGTTCAACAACTTAACAATTTTCAAATTAGATGAAAATTTATAGAAATAATCTACGTATATATATCTAGATATACAACAGTTGGTCTTCCAAAATATTATTGAAAAATATGACTTATAAAAAGATACTCACAAAGTCCTCATCATAGAGGTCCTCAATGAAAAAACTCCCTATATAATGTACTGACCTCTTACGAGCTAGCAAGTAGCTTTTTACTGGCCAAAATTAGGTATTCTTTTGCTTTTATGATGTTACTATTAAATATTAATAGCTTGTTTTGCTACACAAACGTCTTCAAGAGAGAATTGACGTCCTAAACCCTAGTTCATCTCATTTTAGGACATAGAAATCAAGAAGTTTATTTCTACCTCCCTCTGTTGCTTATACCCTTTGAAAATGCCATGATGACATATGGCGATATTGGTTTCGATTTGCCCCGATATGATTTTATATATACGTACTGATGACATATGCCGATATTATATATATAGTCCAAACAAAAAGCATCAGACTTGTAAAATTAAGAACATCAAGCGTACATTATGAGAAAGTCGAGTAGTTGGGAACTAATCCTCCAACATAGTTTATGCGCGCAATCTTGTTTTTTTATATGAACGGACTATATACGTACATGCATCCATATCTATAATTTCTCTTCATTGCATTTGTTAAACTATGAAATTTCTTATGTATATCCAAGGGCTATTACAATCATTATTTACTACTTGATTTCAAATTTTGTGATTATTGTGATAATTGGAGTTCTTAGTTGTGTAATTGTAGTTTTTTTAAGGATAAAGTGTATACGTCAGTTTTCATTTAAAAGAAAATATAGACACAGATACAACTACGATTGTCTATTGAATGACAACGTAAAAAAGAAACCATAGCTTAGACAACCTAAACAATCGAAATCATCTAACGTGTCCAAATATTTGTATCCTAACAATAAGCACCAGGACCAGTAACCAATGACATAACAGAACATGAAACGATAAGCACTATCTAGCTATCTACCCCATGTTCAATTGTAAGAGCATCCGCAACAGTGGAGAGGAATCAGAGGAATTCCTGGAAATCCTTGTAGGTCCCGCTAGAAAATAGGATGCCCCCGGCGTTGAAGACGTGCAACAGTGACGGGGAGGAGCGACGATCGATCGAAGACGATGAAGAATTCCTCGATGGCGTCCTGAAATGGGAAGCCGGAGAGGAATTTCGCTCTGGCGGAGCCCATCCACGTGGGTGACGCCAGGGCGCGTAGTATTTTTTTTTGGTAGGTAACTCTGTAATTTTTCTTAACCGCCAGTTACCTACCAATGACAGCCCGCCACGTGGCCGGGGTGTCTCCAAACTGTGTTAGCAACGGCTAGCTTCTTCTGGGCCGTCCATTTTGTATCCAAAATTCAATCGGACAGTCCTTATTCAAATAAAAAAACTATTTTAGTCTAAAGAAAGATAGAACCGCTAGAAAATGAGAAAAAAATTCCAAATATTTTTTTTGATCCATTACCACTTTCCTATAAATACTAACTTCATTTTTCACAATTCTTACACCAATTTGTGCACAACAAATTATCATCCTCATCCCTCTCTCTCTCACAATCCGGCCTTTTGTTTTTTTTTGCAAAAGATGTCACTACAAGAAAAAGTGACTTAGACGACGGAGCATTTCCGTCGTCTAAGTGACAGTCTCCGTCGTCTAAGTACTTGGACGACGGAAAATCCTTCGTCCAAGGTACGTGCTCCAAGTGCTGTCGTCTAAGTACTTAGACGACGGAGAATTTCATCTCCGTCGTCCAAGTTCACTTGGACCACGGAGAACGTCCGTGGCCCAGGTGGTGACCTAGACGACGGAGACATTAATCTCCGTCGTCTAAGTTCCTACCTGGGCCACGGAGAAGCTAACAATCTCCGTGGCCCAGGTGTTGACTTAGACGACGGAGATTAATGTCTCCGTCGTCTAGGTCACCACATGGGCCACGGACGTTGTTAGCTTCTCCGTGGCCCAGGTAGGAACTTAGACGACGGAGATTAATGTCTCCGTCGTCTAGGTCACCACCTGGGCCACGGACAAGCTAACAACGTCCGTGGCCCATGTGGGGACTTAGACGACGGAGATTAATGTCTCCGTCGTCTAAGTGAAAAATTAATTTTTAAAAAAAAATTAAATTCAAAAATATTATTAATATTAATTGAAAAAAAATTAATTAAATTAATTAAATACACTAAATTAATAAAATAATTAAAATTAATTTGTACATACATAATCGAAAAAACCCATAATTAAAAATGAAAATATTGTTCGTAATGCGGAAATTAAGAAACGAAATAATAAACTACTAGCTAGCTAAAACACTGGAGGAGCAGATGCGCCGCCTCGTCCTCCGCCTCCAGCCGGGTCGTCGTCGTCGGGGAATGGGTTCGGAGGAGGTTGACATTGTCTTTGAGCTTGTTGCATAAGGGCGATGAGTTGGGCTATTCGCTCGTCTTGCTGGTCCATTCTTTGGCGCATGGCAATATTCTCCTCCCGTGCGATTCGAGCCTCTTCATAGGCTGCCGCAGCTTGAGAACTTCTCCGCCGCCCCGAACCTCCCGTAGATGATGACTCAGAGGTCGACAAATCTCGAACCACCTTAGGCCCGAAGTGCCTAACCTCCTTGCCAGCTCTACGACCGTAGACCTCATCCGCAATTGCTATTTGGCTCTCCACAGATAGAGGAGGCAGGTCTTCTAGCGGCACATCTGGGAACGCAAGCTGAGTGTTAGCCAATTCTTCCTGCGCACGCTCTATCACTCTTGCCTACAAAAGAATAATAAATTTATTATAATGAAATAATATTTAAATAATAATTACTATAATTATTAGCGCACACACATATATATATATATATGACTTACGCCGCGTTGACTCGCTTCATTATCGAGCCCAGGCGTCACGTACGCGCTTACGCTTGCATCGAGATAAGGGTGTTTGGAGCCCTTATCCCTGTGCTCCTTGGCAATTTGAATGAGTTGCTTGGCGCCGGAAGTATGGTGCTTGTCCTTCTTCCCCCGGTTGGCTTTGTTGACACCGGAGAATTTCTGTTAGACAACATAATGAAATCATTAAAAAAATTTATAAGTAACTAAAATTTAGAGTATTCAATTATCTTAATTGAAATAAAAAAAGTAAATTAACACCTAAAATTGCTCATCGGCAAAGTGGTTACACAACCACTCCCACTCATCTTCTCTATCCCCACGCAGCTCTTCGGGGGGAGGCACGGGACCGTTAGTTCGGAAGTACTGATGGAGCCTGTACTTCCAATCTTTGAAGATGTTGTTGGCGGTTTGGTTGATATGCCTCAACATCGCCGGATCCGGATCCACCGCAAATTGTTCCTATCAGAAATAAATTGGAAATTATAATCGTATATATTATAAAATTATATATAACTAATATTAAAAATAGTATATAATAACTAAAATTGTACGTATTACGTACCGAAAGATCCTTAAAGACTTTCGCCTTCTCCGAATCCGGCACCTCCCTCCAAGTAGGGGCAGTGATACGAACCCGGTTACGAACAATCGACCCAATGCTATGAGCCGAGAGACTTGCTAGCTGAGGTGTGGGAGGGCCACCGGTGAATTCGTCGTAGGGCAAGGCGATCTTGCTCCCGGTCGCCTTGCAAATTTTCTCCGCCTTTCCACCTTTAACGAGACCCCGAGTCTTTTTCGGTTGGGGGTCAGTGGGGGCCCTCCTTTGCTTACGGCGGGCGCTGTACATGATAGAATCGGCCGTCGAAGACGCCTGAGTACTTCCCGTTGAAGCGGTACCGGGCGTCGGAGTTGAAAAGGGGTCGACGTCATCACCGCTTGAGAGAAATGGGGCAGAGGGAATTTCCCCAGAAGGCCCCGGATTGAGGGCGTCGTCCTGCGGTTGAACCCAACCGACTTGGGCCGCCAACATTTGGAGCATCTCATCTTCTGACTCCTGTTGGGCTTTCTTCTTGCCGGATGTGGTCTTTGGCGGAGCCATTTAAACCTAAGAGTACGGTGTTAAAATACGCGTACCTACTTACCATAATAATTACAACTTAAAAATTTACGCTAATTAATTAAGTACGTTTAAGATTTAAATAGAGTACACTAGCTTGGCATTTTCGGTCGTTCAATGGACGTGCGACCCGCGCGATAAAGTGTAAATTTTCAATTAATCAGCCTTGGTTAAATCGAAAAACATGGCCAGTTAGGGATAGAGATAACGCGAGAGGCAGGACTAATTTCGACAAAAGTCTTTCTTAGTCCAAATCCTGTCACCAGTCATAACCCGTTTCTAGACACCATGTCCGACATTCGGCCAATTTTTCGAAAATTTACACTCCCTCAAGTCCTTTGCAAACTCCGCCCTCAACCTCGTGTCCATAACTTCACTTAGGTTATGGTGTGCGGTGATGAAATCCACACATCACGAGGGGTTAAGGAGATAAGCAAGGAAAAGAGGCGCCATCTATTCCAAAGAGTGCGACTTAATTACACCAAGCCTATGTACTAAATTTAAATCGAACACGTACTACTAATTAATTTAATCTCATATTTATTTAATTATGCAACTAATTAATAAATAATTACAATAATATTTAAACATTTCATAAATTATCAAGTAATTACAATTATTCATTTAATTATTATTAATATATAACAATAATTTACCATTTAATTAATTAATAACAATATGTAATCATTTATTTAATTAATAACAATAATTAATCTAAATATAATTAATAACAATAAATTTACAATAAATTAATCATTTATTAAATATTTAAAACTAAGTAATAAATTAAATTCTACTAATTAATTAAATTTAGAATTTTATTAATTAATTAAATGAAAATTATTTTAATAAGGGAAAAATAGAAATGTACCGAATCGGAGTTTTCGGGAATATCGGGGAGTTGATCGAGTCGTCGGAAAGGGGGAACCACGCCGGAAAGTTGGTCGTCGGAGCGTCGCCGGAGGAGGATCGCCGGAGTGAGAGAGAGAGGAGAGGAGAGTATAGAGGAGGAGATGGAATGATGAGAAAATGAGGGGGGGTGCTCCTCCTTATATAGAGTTTCACTTAGACGACGGAGCACTATTCTCCGTCGTCTAAGTGCACTTAGACGACGGAAACAGTGTTTTCCGTCGTCTAAGTGAAGAGTCAAATTTTTTCGAACCGGCGCCAAATAAATGGGCGGGCCGTTTCACCGCCATAAATGTTGACTTAGACGACGGAGACAGTGTTTTCCGTCGTCTAAGTGGAATTTCAAGCGGTGCCGAAAATTGAGGCGGCAAATCGAACCGCCATGTAATATTGACTTGGACGACGGATATGTCGTTTTCCGTCGTCCAAGTGTTCACTTGGACGACGGAAAACGACATATCCGTCGTCCAAGTCAATATTTACATCGAAAAATAATAAAAATTTTATTCGAACCGCCATGGTAATTTGAACCTAGACGACGGATACGGTCATTTCCCGTCGTCCAGGTGAACACTTGGACGACGGAAAATGACCGTATCCGTCGTCTAGGTTCAAATTATGCAAAAAAAAATATTTAAATTAATTCGCTAGGAATTTAGCGATCTGTCATTCGAGTGAAATAGTCGTACAATATCGATGAACGCATCGTATATATAAACAGATAAATTTGAACCGCCGAATAATTTTACGTTTTGAAAGTTGTTAAGTATCGACTAATCTTTAAGACTTTAGTGTTCACTTGTAGTTGCTGATTTGCAGCAGAGTACTAACGAAATTGAATTTGGACAAAACAACCGTTGGATATGTTCGTCGTAACATAATATATAATTACTATAAAGGACCAGGAAATAATAAGTTCGGGAAGGGTTTCATCGGCACAGTCAACCGCAAAACCGAGAATTTCACAAACCGGAAACGTGGATACAGGACATTTCGCAACTCCGATTTTCGAACCGTCGAAGCTCACACACCAAGAATATACTACTCTAAAGTCTTGACGAAAAGAATATGCATTCGAAGATGGTCTAGATGGTCGTTGTCTTAGAAAAAATTACGAAATTTACACCTGGACGACGGATACGACATTCTCCGTCGTCCAAGTACACACCTGGACGACGGAGACGCTAATATCCGTCGTCCAGGTGTGTACTTGGACGACGGATAATGTCGTATCCGTCGTCCAGGTGAATATACCCTGAATTCAGGGGTTAGGGGTCCTTAGGGTTTAGGGTATAGGGTTTGTCACTTGGACGACGGAGACTGACTGTCTCCGTCGTCCAAGTGTGTACCTAGACGACGGAGAATGACTGTCTCCGTCGTCCAAGTGTAAAACCCTGAATTCAGAGGTTAGGGCCGTACGGTTTAGGGTTTAGGTCGTCCCCGGTCATTTGTATGTTCGTTCAATTATTCTCATTCAAGAATATAATTAAAAAAATGATCGATCGATCCGATCTGCATGCTACATTTAGTGTCGAGGATTTAGGGTTTGAAGGGCTGCTTGAGCGAAATGTAGAGCAGCTTCAGCTTACTTTTAATAAGATCAGAGAATACACCGATGAAGTTGAAAGCAAAGAGAGGGGCCGGGACTACGTACGTACAAAATTTGTGCTCTCAATAATACTATCACAAGTCAATATATATAATCATATATAGGGACCCATAATTAATCCAATTTATACATAAATAGTATTTAAAAACAATAAAACCAACCAAAGCTGGACGAGGAATCTTAAAGTCTCGACATAATAGAAATCTTTCACCTTTTTACGATGCATCGATCGATCATATATATATTACAATAATAAATTAGGGTTTACCAATTAATGATCCTCGTCGTGTGACCGTACTCTTCGTCATAATCGTCATCATCATCATCACCGTTATCCGATTGCTCATCCTCCTCATCGTACTCAACATCGTCCGAGGAATAACCAGAGTTGTCGTCATCGTCCTCATCCTGCACGTCTTCTTCATCTACCTCAATAATCTCTTCTTCAGTTAGATCTGTACAACCATCAGGCATGGGTAACCGTTCACCGTCTTGAACCAGGTCCATTATGTCGGAGCGGATGACAGAAATATTAGGTTCTTGATAGGCAGGAATGTCTCTATCTGGTTCAGCAGCATCTTCAGTCGTCGCCGGTGTCCCTTCAATTGTCTCTGTATTCCAAACTCCTCGATGAGAGATCTGGTTCACTATTTTCCACCCGTCACCAGCTTTCGGATCGTCGAGATAGAACACCTGCCTAACTAAGGTGGCGAGAGCGAAAGGCTCATCCTCATACCAGCTTGAGTTTGTATCGACTGATAAAAGTCCCAGGTCTTCCTTTGTACGCTTGAACCATCTGCACTTGAATAGGAAAACGTTGACATCATTCCCGTAACATAGCTGAACCACATATACGATCATTCCGTAATATAGATCAGGGTCTTTCCCAACCGCTATCCCACTGTTTTGTGTTCTTCTTCCTTCATCTCGCGCCAATGAATGGAACTTCACACCGTTCACAAAACATCCCGGATAAATATAGTGTTTAATCGGCTTCCCTGCTAGCAAGTGCTTTGGCCAAGACCACCACCCCCCGTGGTTTTCGGATTTTTGCAGATCAATCATCTGCGAAAATGGAAAAATGTAAGGGTTTACTTTCTACAAATTAAACATGCATGATCTCAATATGTATATAAATCACTAAATACGTACCCATTGGAAGAAATAATCGGGGAACTTTTTCTTAACCATTTTCTCAATCCACGCCGAACTCTTGTCTGGATATAACGCCTGAAGCCTCTCCCTGTATGACATCATGTACGGCTCAACTTCGTCACAGTCTCGTAACACTACCCAATGTGCCTCAATAAGTTCTTCTCGTGTTAACGTTTCCTTTAATACTCCTCTAAACGGTCGGACGACATTGGTGACGACAGAAAGATTGATGCGGGCACTGGGATCGGAGGCAGTTGGAGGTGGTGGATCTTTGAGGTACCTGTTGCAGTAAGTAACGCACTCATGCATTAGGTATGTCTCTGCTATGGAGCCATCCGGGGCCGACCTGTTTTTGACGAATGACTTATACTGTCCAAGCTGTCTACAAAATTAATCAAACGTACAATAAAAATAAGTACATGCATATAGCTAGCTAGTAATCTCCAGTGGAACAAATTATGAATCGAAAAACCTGTATAATTAATTAGTTGTACGTACCTTTCTTGAGGATACATCCAAGTGTACTGGACCGGACCAGAAATGAGAACCTGCTCGGGCAGGTGGATCATTAGGTGAATCATTATGTCGAAGAAAGCAGGAGGAAAAATCCTCTCTAGTTTGCAAATGATGTGCACAATTTGTTGTTGCAATTCCACGACATCTGACTTCTTTAATTCTCTGGCGCATAACCTCTGCCACCATCTGCACAATGCCACTATTGGTTCTACGACGTCGCGAGGCAAATATGGTCGAATTACCACTGGAATCAGACGTTGCAGCATAACGTGATAGTCATGTGTCTTTAGACCAACAAACTTGTGTTGCACCTCGTCCACTGCTCCAGTTATAGTAGCTGCATACGTGGCCGGATAACGAACGCCCTTAAACCAGTGAAATACAGAACGTCTAAGTGTCGGCTTCACTGTGTACGGTGCAGCTGGCATCTTGTTGTACACTCCTTTCCTATCCCTCCTCAACCACAAGGGACGACGTAGATTCATTGATTCCAAATCTTTGCGCGCTTTGGGAGTATCTTTAGTCTTGAACTTAATACCGAGAATTGTTCCCACCACGCTGTCGCACACATTCTTTTCTATGTGCATCGCGTCCAAGTTGTTCCTCAGCTTCAACTTCGACCAGTAAGGGAGTTCAAAGAATATACTCTTGTGATCCCAATAGCTCAGATCATGTGGAGGAATTGGATTGCATTTCTTTACATCCGCGTCGTTAGTCAACACACCAAAGTCGAAATAGCTCAACCTCTCTAAAATCTCTTCGCCCGACCAACTACGGGGTTTAGGATTGTTCTCTACCGTCCCGTCGAAATGAGCTTCATCCTGTCGCCAAGGGTGGTCGTGAGGGAGCCATCTACGGTGACCCAAGTAACACACCTTCCCTGCGTGCCAACTAGAGTTCACGTCGTCCAAACATATAGGACATCCATTATATCCTTTTGTCCTGCACGCTGCCAACATCCCATACGCTGGAAAATCGCTGATCGTCCACATTACGGCAGCCCTCATCGTGAACATCGTGTTAGTGAATTTGTCATAAGTTGGGACTCCATTTTCCCACAACAGTTTCAGCTCGTCGATCAAAGGTCTGAGGTAGACATCTAAGCACTTCGATGGAGATTTAGGACCTGGAATTAATACGGTAAGGAAATTAAATTCCTTGTTCATGCACATCCACGGAGGCAAGTTGTACGGCATCAGAATAACTGGCCAAGTGCTGACGGCGGAGCTATTACTTCCCCAAGGATTGAATCCGTCTGTAGATAGGCCGAGTCTAACATTTCTAACCTCTGAAGCAAAGTCTCCAAATTCTCTGTCGAAATGTTTGAAACCCTCCCCATCTGCGGCGTGTCGCAGGACATCGTCATCTATTCGCTTTTCTGCGTACCATCGCATCGCCTCTGCTGTGTGTAGAGACATGTACAGGCGCTGCAATCTGGGAATCAAGGGAAAATATCGAACAACTTTCACAGGAATTCTCTTTTTCGAACTCTTCCTATTCAACTGGAATCTGCACTGGCCACATACGGGACAATAGTCCAACTCTTTATACTCTTTGTAAAATAGCACACAATCATTCGGACATGCGTCAATTATCCTGTACTTTAGGCCGAGGCTGCTCAGGATATTTCTAACCTTATAATGAGATTTAGGAAGATTGTGATCATCAGGAAGCAACTTACATATTTGCTCCTGAATTTCGTCAAAAGCACTCACTGACATTTTGTGCTTCACTTTTATCTTCATTTGCTCCATCACATATTGCAACACATTCTCTCGACATCCAGGGAACACCGGGGTCTGCGCTTCAAGTAGCATCCGGTTGTACTTTTCCATCTCACTGGTGTCAGTGGCCAAGCTAGCTGCGGGGAATGTGTCATCATGCTCATTGGTGGTACTGTAACCTCCGTCTTGGTGTTGGTGTCCGCCATGACTACATCCCGGAAACGCATCATGGACCAAATCTGCAGTTGGGTTGCAAGCTGGGGGTCCGGCACCACTGCCGCTGGATGAGGCACCATGGTAACTGTACCCTGAGCTGAAGTCTGCTGCGCTGAACTCTACTGCTTCACCATGCTCGCTCCATGTAGTGTAACTCCACATCATACCATTTTCGTACAGGTGTTGCACCATAACATTAACCTCCGCATACTGACAATTAAGACATTTCTGGCACGGACACCTGAAACGCTTCTTTCCATGACCATGTTCTATCGCAAAATTCACAAATTCGCTAATTCCATCCATATACCGGATATCACATCTATTCTTTAATTTCATCCAACTCTTGTCCATACTGCTACAAAATATTATAATTAAATAATTATTACATATATATATATTAGTCCATTAATTTACCATTAATTATACGTACTCGATCTACATCGATCCATCAAATTACGTACGTAATTTAATCTGTATATATAGCTAATTAACATTCATGCATGTATGTACGTACGTACGGTTTCCCTAAATATATATATATATATATATATATTTAATCATGCAAATTTTAACTGCCTACGTACGTACGTACCTGCTCGCCTTCTCGATATCTGCAGTTAATTAAGCTAGCTAGTGATCGAACACCGGAGATCCTTTAATTTCTAGCCCCGGCCTAGCCTAATCCGGCCTTCTCCTTCTCCTTCGATCTCAAAAATTCCCCACGGGAGAAAATATAATGGAATGATCGAAGCTAAGAGAGTTTGGCATGGCCTATATATATATATATATATATAATGCTTCACTTAGACGACGGAGGTGTCGGTACGTCGTCTAAGTGGAACTTACACCACGACGTGTCGGTCCGTTGTCCAGGTGATCACTTCTCCGTGGTCCAAGTAAAACTTAGACGACGGAGATGTAATTCTCCGTCGTCTAAGTGTTACTTGGACCACGGAGAAATCTCCGAGGTCTAAATGTTACTTAGACGACGAAGATGTACTTCTCCGTCGTCCAGGTTATCACCTGGACGACGGATACGTCTCCGAGGTCCAGGTACTTACCTAGACGACGGAGAAATTTCACATCCGTCGTCTAAGTTACACTTAGACCTCGGAGATTTCTCCGTGGTCCAAGTAACACTTAGACGACGGAGAATTACATCTCCGTCGTCGAAGTTTTACTTGGACCACGGAGAAATCTCCGAGGTCTAAGTGTAACTTAGACGACGGAACTAATACTGTTCCGTCGTCTAAGTCCTCTTTTCTTGTAGTGTGTCCACCAATTGGCATATTTCTGAAGATGTACAATTGTGTATATCTTATTGTCGTCATAGTGTGTGCCCTATCTCTGGTAACAAACAAAAAGTTGACAAATTATGGGAAAAATCTATGTCGATTACCAAAAAAATTGGGTGATGGGTCAAGGTGAAGTGAGGGCGGAACCTAGAACCCAAAATACACTTACCTCCCGTTTTGCTAAGTTGAAGCCAAACTTGTCACATTGGAAAGCGGCGCTTGCATACTGAAGAAGGAATCAGGAATCCGGAATCCAGAGGAAATTTGCAAGATGAGGTAAGGATTTATTTATGTTGATCCTCTCAATTTTAATTAATTTTATGAAATATTAATTCATCAATTTTTTTTAGTTAAGGAAAGTTCAAACGTTTTATGTGGGTAAAAAGAAGAAAGAGTTTACGCACTTTGCGTGTTGGGAAGCGGTCAAAGATCATCGCGTGTTGGGAAGCGGTCAAGGATCATCCTACTTTTAGAGTCGTCGAACTAGCACTCCACCTTCTTACCATTTCAACTTCGAAGCTATTCCTCCTGTTCGTGAAGTGTCTCCTATTGTCAACTTGGATGAAGATGAAGTGATTCCAACATCACAAAGCAACCTTGGAGGTACCTCGAGTCCGCTTAGACCTCAAAGAGTGAAGGCGGCCAAGGAAGCAAAAAAAGGGGAAAGAAGCCCATGACACCTACGAATGAGGTTAGAGATGAGACTTTGAAGAGCATTTCGGCTAATCAAAAAATGTTCGCCGATTGGCAAAAGGAAAATGAAGAAAAACAACGAATTCTTGATGAGAAAAACTAGAAATTGAGGATACAAGAGGAAGAAACAAGGATCATGACAATAAATTTCGAGGCTATGATCCTAAATTTAAAGAGGTACTTCATAAAGAGGAAAGCGGATATCCTTAAGCAAGTAGATGACAATGAAGAAGACGTTGGCGATGCAAACTTTACAAATTGTTATCGTCCCCGCAACCTTAATTTTAGTGATTAGTTTAGTTTGTCTTAATAATAAATCTATGTTTGACATGTCATTATATATTTTAAATTTTAAAAAAATAAAAATGCACTTTATTTATTTACGTAAAAGTAACATGTGTCACATTTCGACTCGTCGGAAATCTTACCGGAAATCTTCATCAATAATTAGCCGATAATGACACATGAAAGTGAGACGTGTCATATTATGACTTATCGAAAATCTTATCAGAAATTTGGTTCAATAACATAAACGATAATGACATGTGTCGGCTAGTTATTAGATGAACATATTACTAATAATTAAATAAATAATTTTTTATAATTAATGAATAGTAATAGAAATTCCTATTTGTTGCACTGCTGCGCAGAAAACATAAACAGGACATTCTATTTGATGAATAGTGACATGAATTCCTGAAATATGAATTTCTCACCCAATAGAACTTCTTAAATGGATGCGGATGCTCTAAGGTCGTAACAATAAAATGAGGTACTTCATAAAGAGGAAAGCGGATATCCTTAAGCAAGTAGATGACAATGAAGACGATGGAAAATATGGCCTCTGTCGTCTAAGTGATTACTTAGACCACGGACTTTTTCCGCGGTCTAAGTGGGAACTTAGACCGCGCAAAAAGTCCGCGGTCTAAGTAATCACTTAGACGACGAAGACCGTATTTTCCGTGGTCCAAGTGATCACTTAAACCGTAGAAAAAGTCCGCGGTCTAAGTCTCACTTGGTCCACCCAGACCTCCATTTCCATCGTCTAAGTACCCAGACGACGTAACCTGGACCACGGAGGTTCCGTCGTCTAAGTAATTAGACGACGGAAATTCGCACCTAGACGACGGATACGGTCCGCGGTCTAGGTGCATTTTTCTTGTAGTGAACGTTGAAGTTTCACTCTTTACATTGATTTCAATACTTTTACTATAACTTCCATGGATTCTTGAGGAGAATGATATTGAAGTAGAGGAACGAATAGTATTTTAACGTTCTCCATGCCCGTCCTCATTTGTTAATTGTTGTTCTTCCACATTGCATTATTATACAATTGTTGTATTATTTAATCCTAGAGCTTAACGGGGCCATTTTTGGTGAGTCAGCAGTACGTTACTTCAAAAATATCAAAGCTGTAATATTACTCAATAACATAAGAGGGTCAGGAGTCTCACACAAATTAATCATTTGTCATAGGGAGATTAACGAATGTACGTGGTTTGCTAACTTTACTAATAGAGGTTTTATTGCTTGATTTGATTTGATTTAATTTGTGTTAGAATTTGGACATGACGGCTACAGAACATCAAGAGGGGGACGGGAGAATGCAACAAAGTAGTTTTAGGTCCGGTGATGGAGGCAAGAAGGAGACATAACCTCATGGTTTGGTATAGGCACGGTCTCTCGACATCTCCTGTTTAATTTAATTTGTCATTTAATTGATCATTTTATGTTACTTTCACTTCATTCACTTTTATATCACTTAGTTAATGCATGCGTGCCTTTAAATTTGGATAGCTTCTTCATGCTCTAGCTTGCTAGGCAAGCGAATGAAGTACGCTAGTGAACTTTTTCAAAGAAGAGATATAGAATTTGTACTATTTTATATTTAGTTATGAACCATTTTAATGTACTTTGTTGCGTTATATCCCGTCAACTTTTATTCTCTAAGTAACTTTTTTTAATTTTATTCTTTTAGTAGCTTTTCTAATTATTATTTTTCATCATACAAACAATGTTATTCATGTTGCAAATACAAGTGATCACACCCTTGACCCTTCTGCATGCTAGTGTTGAAGTTTTAAATGTGACTATGAACATATAAGCATGTAATAGCTTATTTTAGCGTGTTTTTCTTTCCATTTTCATACAATTGAGAGTGTCATGATTGGAACACAAAGTTTTACAATTCATAAAATAGTAAATTTGCATAAACTCAATAAGTATAACAAAAATTCACACGTGCAAGCGCGACGGCTTCCACACGTGCATATGCGCGTGTAAGAAGGTTAGTAGATAATAATAATAATAAAATATGTAGTAATTGTGGTAACTGTGTTCACAATTTAGTAATCTAATGGTCAATAAATTTTAATTTTGCTTACAAATTAGAGTGACATATCATATCTCTTTGGTACGTACCCAAGAAATGACGGACCAAAAATTTTGTTTACATGAGTGAATATATCAAAATATAAGAATACATGGGGCCAGTATATATATTAAAACATTTTGTCAAATTTTACATAATCAATCAAAAAATTGTATTGTTTGACAAAAATTGAGTGGGGCATGCATATGCCTTTCTTGGCCTTAATTAGGTCGAAAACTATGATCGAAACTGATACGAATGATCCTTTACACACATGCTTACGAACTTGATTCAATTCTATCTGTGCTGCCTGATATCAGCACTGGAGAATATGTTGATCCCATGTTGATTTCGTGTTTCCTATTTTTCTATCAACTCAATCATAAATTGCATGGGTGTGGCCCTTTTAATATCTTAATTATAGGGGTGTGTGTGTAGAAGCTACGATTGCCATTCCATATCGTAATTTATTATCATATATCTTAATGATCGAGCTGTATTAGCGAACGGCAGCACTAGTAATCGGTGTGAGGCAGCATGCAGCTCGATCATTTGCTCAAACTCAAAGCAAATTAATTACAGTCACTTTCAGTAGCAAGTTATATACAAAACAACTAAGGACATATTCTATTTTGATGCCACTCTATCTATTCAATATTATTACATACGACATTTTTTTTTAGAGAAAAGGACAAGATTTGGAACTTAACCAAGTGTTATGTTAGGACGACTTATTTTCACGTTAAATATTACTATTTAAAAGGAAAATATCTTGACCCCGTGCTACAATGGATCCAGTCATCTAGACTTGAATAATAACAGGATCTCACCAAACCAACACTCGTCAACATTCCCTCTAACAACGAGAAGTGTTAAGTCCATGTGCCGCTTCATTTGCTTCCCCGTAGACCACGACAAATATTGACATATTGAAAAGCCATCAAGCAGCTCTTGCAATCCTCAATAATTAATCCTATCTCTGAACAATTCTCTACGTAACTGCCCAACGCTAGCTGTAACAAGCAACGTGCTCTCACCTTCAATATCAATGTCCGCCCAACTTGATTAATACCAGGGATAAGACCTTACCTACACACCATAGCCTTCATATATATAGCAACCGCGCCACCCCACTCATTTCAGCTAATAATAGTCCCGACGCCAGCATATCCCCGAGAACTACAGTACGCCCCATCCAAATTTATCTTTGCATACGACTTCTTATTCTTAAAGACTGACTTCAAGCAGCAGTCCAGCAGTCCATCTTCAAAAGTAGTTTAATATTTGTAATTTTGTAGGTATATGCAGATTCCTATTGTGTAGGAATACTGGTATGTTGGCATGATTACTTAGTCTGTATATGATACTAATACAGAGTCGGATTACAAGAACTAGAATAATTAATCAACTCGCGGAGATAAGATGAATATATACACCATCGTCATTATACACGTTATAATCTCAAACGCCATTGCTGAACTCCAGAACGAGTTATATATATATAGTCTCTACCCAGAGCGGAATTCAACTTTAAGAAAATATAGCGAAGTTCTGATTCTCAAAAGATTGAAAAATCGGCTTGCAAAAAGTTTTGGACTGGAGTAAAGATTTCGTGGTTCCTATTTTTCTATCAACTCAATCATATATCAGCACTAGAGGATCACACTTCCAAAAAATCGGCTCAATCGGAGATGATTTGGTCATTTGATCATCATTTTCAACTTTTGATTAATACAGTTCATCCAATATAATTTAAAAGTTTGATGTAGCAATCAAATAGTCAAATCATCTCTGATTTGGCTGATTTTCTGTCAGCATAATCGTCTAATAGTGATTTAAAGAATGAATGGTTTCAATCGTCGAGCAACTTTATCACTCTTGTACAAATTGAAACTTAGCTCCGTTTTTTTAAAGTTAAGCTCCACTTTTGATAGGGACTATATATATATATAGTTTCCGTACGTTTCACCATACATAAGTCTGGATTATGGAATCAAGCTAACCAAACAAACTAATTTTATCTTTACGCATCTTTGACTAACGTAAAAAATTGAGTATTGCACACGAGTTTTTGTATTAAGGTAGCGTCGCCGGCCTGCCCTTTCTTACTCATTGTGATCCGATCACCTCCCTGAGACCGGAGGGACTTCCGATGCCTCTTACTCGGCTCTTGCATGCTTGCACGACGACGTCCTTGTCATTGATCTTCTGCGTATGAGCTGGCTCAATTCCCAACTCTTATGCTGCCCTAATCACACACCACATGATCCCGAGCTTACTGGCGTTACCCGATTCCAATATCATCTTTGCTGCCCTAATCTCATATCACGCGATACCGACTACAATCCATGCCGCACCTACCTGATCTAGATCTCATCTCTACAGTCGGTAACCGATCCAGTTCCGGCTATTGTGGTACACTACTTACCTCTATACCACTTTCTGATTTGATTAACCCTCGTTGATTCTCTTTTGTGGCCAACGTCGACATCCTTGCATGGAATATGCGAGGATCTAGCTCAAATACCATGATTGATACTATTAAATCCCTAGTCTTCGTCAAGAAGCCATGGATAGTGTTTTTTCAAGAGACGAAGTATCGAAGCCAACAAAGATTCGATTACATCAAAGCCCAGTTAGGGTTCCGACAGGGCTTGATGAGTGAATGTTCTGACACTCATGTAGGTGGGTTAATGCTTCTTTGGGCAGATGATATTGATTTTTATTATAGGGATCACTCACCATGGTTTGTTAATGTGGAGATTAGGGTTTCGTCTACTGTGGGTCACCCATGGTGACTCACAGGCTTGTATGGAAATCTTTGTGTTCATCTCCAGCAACAGACATGGTGCTGCGAAATTTGAAGCAACAATCAGGACCGTTCCATTAGTGTATTATGGGAGATATCAATGAAATTCAAAGGCAGTCTGAGAATTTCGGTGGTGGCTTAAGACCTGATTGGCAGATGTCAGACATGAATAGTTACATGATTGATTGCACTTTGGAGGATCTGAGATACATTGGAGATCACTTCACATGGCACGAATCAATAACCCAAGAGCGTCTTGATTGGGCCCTAGGTAAATAATCTTCCTCCTATCTGTTCTGATCATGCTCCTATATTATTATTAGCTCACCAAGATACAGAAATATGATTTTCGGGTAGACAAGCATTTTTTCGCTTTGAAGCTATGTGGGCCGACGATCAAAGCTGTGCAGATGTCTTTATAAAAGCATAGGCTAGGGTTGGTCCTGGGCATTTACAAAACCAAATGGTATCACAGATTGCCAATACGCGGGTAAAGTTGAAGAACTGGTCGAGAGAAGTGTTTGGTAGTCGAAAACAAGAGCTAGCGGATATCCAAACGAAACTGGCGGCTTTCCTTAATAAATCATTCGATGTGGCAGATAACCCGAGACGCAAAGAACTTTATGCTAGACAGGAAGTCCTATTGGAACAGGAAGCAACTTATTTGAAGCAATGGTCCAAAAATGAGTTTTTTCGTAAATAGGATCACAATACTGGCTACCATCATCGCATAGCTTCCAACCGTAAACAGAAGAGATGGATGAAATGACTTTATGATGACAATAGGGTATAGTGAGACACTCCTAAAGGTCTAGATGCAGTGGTTCTCAACTATTACAGTGATCTGTTCAAAGCAAAGAAGATTACTATGGAACGTTGGATCCTGCTCTTTCGTCATTGTTTTCAGTCGTTACTGAGTCCATGGAGGCATCTCTCACGGCCACTTACACACACGAAGAAATTTGGGCCGCCTTATTTCAAATGAGATCGCATAAGGCCTCAGGACCGAATGGTATGCCTCTTTTCTTTCACCAAAAGTATTGGGATATTGTAGGCCAAGATGTCACCGTTGCAGTCCGAGAATTCCTGGAAACGGGGAGGTTATTGGGAAAGATGAATCACACTGACATTTTCCTACTGCCAAAAGTCCCTCAACCTATAAAGATAAAAGATTATCGTCTGATAGCTCTCTACAATGTCATTCTCAAGATATGTACTAATGTGCTAGCAAATCGGCTCAAGCCTTTTTTGGATCAAATAATTGATCCGTGCCAAAGCACTTTCATCCCTGGCATGCTGATTACAAACAACAAGCTAGTTGCCAATGAGGTAGCACACTATCTCTGGAGAAAAACACAAGGTAATTCTAGACATATGGTGTTAAAGCTGGATGTGAGTAAAGCCTATGATCATTTAGAATGGAATTTTCTCCGTGTTGTTCTAGATCGATTGGGGTTCTCGAGTCAATGGACACACTTAGTGATGACATGCATTACTACGGTATAATATTCTATGATGGTGAATGGATCTCCTAGAGGCAATCTCAAGCCGACCAGGGGCCTCCGTCAAGGTGATCCAATGTCCCTCTATCTATTCGACATTGATATGTATATTTTATCAAACCAAAAACAACACATTGAGACTGTTTTGATAAAATATACATATCAAGGTCGAATTGACTACCCTAATCGAGACTAGTTTTTAAGTTTTTCATTTGGACCCCACCTAACCGAGAATTCTGACTATGTCCCTGCAGACAATAATCCAGAAATACTGATAAAATATAGAACACCATGAACGGAACTGGCCTGTGGATTTAGATGGAAGCATAAAACAACACAGGGAGAAGACATTG
Organism: Geum urbanum; assembly: GCA_946800695.1. Classification (NCBI taxonomy): domain Eukaryota; kingdom Viridiplantae; phylum Streptophyta; class Magnoliopsida; order Rosales; family Rosaceae; genus Geum; species Geum urbanum. Next base: position 13,814,295 of record OX326998.1, on the reverse strand, counting down.
TAGCAGGTGGCTCTGACCTTCAGGGTGGTGGATGATAGAGACTTGTAAACCAAGAAACGTGGGAGGTTAAAACTTCGTATGTTCTATCTTATCTGAAAACTACGTAAGTTTAACTTTGTGTCATCTTAATATTTACTAATACAGACAGTTACAGAAGACCTGACCTCGGGACTTTTGTCGTACGTATGAAACTAATGAGTGAGAGAAACTAATAATATATTCTCCGTTCTGTTACATGCATCCAGCAACAATGGTGTAGTAATCAGACATCTAATAAGGCTTTAGAGTAAAGCCCTAGTTAATCTTGCATCCACACGGCCCAAGGATACATGAAGAGAGATAATGTAGGTGTCCCAACTCGCAATCTGCAATGCACGTTCAGCACTCATGAGCCTTCTGAAAAGTTACAGCCAGGTGGCCTAGGTGTCTGTTACCAACTGCATATGGACCAGGCAATTCCAACACTTCGATGCAGACCCAAATTGCTAGAAGCCTAGAGCTCCATAGCAAATCTTGTTGCTAGCTTGATGCTGTATTCTAGATGCAATTGCTCCTCAGTTTTAAAGCAGAGGCACAAAATAAAGCTCATCAATTAGCAAGATTAGACTTTTGTATAAAGGAAGTTCCTGATCGAACTTTGTAATGTCTGGTACCTTCATTTCTAAACAAAGGACTGCTGCCACGCACTCGAGCTACCCGTGGCTGCTAGTTACAACCTTGACAACACCAGAAGAGCCTATAATCACGGACTCTTGCCATCTTCTCTTCGTCGCAGGGTAGAGCCTAATCGCCTAGGTATAGCCTGATTCTTTAAAATGGTTAAGTTTCCAACATGCTATATATCATACCCTTTGCGAGTCATTATTGGCTTCACTTTCATAATGTGCTGATATCTCCTCTGCATACTGTCTTCTATTCTTTTATGCAGGCCATCGTCAAGCAAATTAACCTCTCCAGCCAAATTCAGTGCATTGCAAACTAATTTATAAGTATATTCTCTAGGTATTGACCCTCCATCAACCAACTCAACAAGAAAATCCCATGCCTCCACAACCCTTCCCGCCTCACACAAGGCATGAATGATCGGAGTATATGAACTCGAACCAGCTACCCCATGATTCATCTTCTGCATTCTTCTTAGCATATCAATAGCCTTATCAATCTCATTGACAGCAGCATAGTACCTAATAAATGAGTCATAAGTAACCCTGTTGGGAACACACTCCCTTTTCCGCATATCCTCAAACAACTCCAAGGCCCTCTCAATCCTATTAGTCTTGCAGCAACCATTGATCAGCGCATTGTATGTCACAACATCAGGAACAAACCCTCTAAACAGCATATTGCGAAACATGTGGTTTGCTTCCCACAACCGTCTCCGCGTGGCCTTCCTACACCCAGTCTCCATCCCATATCGACAATACGAACCGATCAGAATCGTGTAAGTAAAGATATCAGGCGGGCACCTAAACCCGGGCAGCTCCATCTGCTCCAACAAAAACCGAGCCTTCTTGAAATTCCCAACTCTACAAAGCGCATTGATAATAGTGTTGAAAGCATAGACATCAGGCTTGCAATGATACTGCTTCATCCTATAGAAAGCAGCCAATGCCTCATTGACCAAGCCCTCTTCTCCTAGGCATTTCATCAAACACGTGATGGACTGTGTCGTCACAACTGGGACATCAGTCTCTCTCTTCGACATGTCTTTCAGAAACTCCCAGAGAGCTTTTAACCGGTTCCCTTTGGCCAAAACAATCGACATTTCCCGACAAGTTCGTTCGGTGTGCTGGAACCCGAAGTGTGTTTCGACCCAGTAGTAGAACTCAAGTGCTTTGTCGACTCCTAGATTGACTTCGTTGAGGTCTCTGTGGGCGGCGGGGCCCAGAACGAGGATTTCGTTGTGGAAGTTGTAGACTTCTTGCCGGAGATGGCGTTGCTTTAACGGAGCGCGGTGGCGGAAGCCGGACTGGCGGCCGATGGAGCGAGGAGACTGGAAGAAGAATCTGGGGATGGAGTTGAGGACTAGGGAGACTGAGTCGGAGGTCCATTGTGGTTGAGAGGTTGAGGGAGTTGGGTTTAAAGGTTGGTTCTTGAGCATGGCAGTGAGGACTTGATTCACTAGATGTGTGTAGTAGTTGCGGTTCCCAGAAGTCGAGTAGTTCATATTTTGCATTGTTTGGCTTTGGAGTTTGGAGTATTGGTGAGATGTTTGTTAAGTGAATATTGGGTTTGAGTATATGGGAGGTTTGGTTGAGAATGACAATGCCATCAATGGAGTTGTGAGTGCTGGTTGGGATTGGGACTTGATTCGAGGAATTGACGAAGGAGCGAGGAGTCTGAAACTCTGAAATTTCAAATTTGAACGTGGAGGAATGATCGAATTGTTCATATCTGAAACTGTTTTGGGCTGAATAGTTCAGGAAGGGAGCCCATCTTGCTGGGTTGGTGTAAGTTTGAGTTGAGGTGGTTGAGCCGCCAAGTTATCTTAACTTCAACTGTTTCATTTTGGGCCTGTGGATCACTGTGGTATGGCCCAACTCATGTTCTTACTTCAAGGCTCCAACCCATCTATTATGCTAAAATTGTGTTCAATCCCATAATTAGGGTTATTTAACAGTCAAAACTTGTATATTTACAGTTTTCGAATTACACATTTTGAAGATTATTACATCAATGAATTGAATGAATTGTTGAATTCCAAATCCCCTCAATTGATGGAGGGTGTTGAATCCCAGACCCTTCAAATGATTACATATTTGAATTCAGGAGCCTTTTAAAGAACAATTGCACCATTAAATGTGATCCCACAAATTAGGGAATTTGCCTCCAGGAATTAGGGATTTTAGTCATTATGAAGAAAATAAAAAGGAGCGAGTGTCTTTATTCTTTTTGATAGTCTAGTGCATGCTTCCCTTTCTCCACAACTATCAACATCACCAAGCACTAGCACAATCTTGTGAGTTGACTAACCACAATGATAATAGGATAAGGGTAACAAAAACACATATGCATTTTACTACAGAGCCGGCTAGGCAGCATTAGCAAGCAAGCAACCACATATTAACCGTTGCTAGCTACTTTGAAAATTACAACACAAGTATACGTACGACTGTAAAAAGCTGTCTTGGACCAAATTCAAAGCCATTCAAAAGTCGCTTATCAAAAGAGTCCGAATCCGGCCCACTCTGCGTCACTTACTGGCCGCGGCGACGACTGGTAGGACGAGTACGACGACACCGACGCCGTCGAGTCACGGAAAGGCGAAAGCAGTGACTTCCGGGAAGAAAGTGACCAGCGTGACAGTGTTTCTAGGTCATCACTGCAGTCGGGTTCGGACTTGGGTACCGGTTCGGGTACCGTTCTTGAACCACTTCTCCCCTTTTTCCCGCTCAGCTTCCGTTTCAGTAGAGGAGACAAGAAGCACCCCGGTGACGAAACCACCTCAGCCCGCCGGGACAGCATACTGGGCTGCTCAAACCGCCACCTCTCTGAACGCGTTCTGGTCCCACCACCCGAACGGAACGACCTGGTCCGTGGCTCGGATGGAGGCACGGGCCATGACCCGGATGGTGGCGGTTTGAGCTTCTGTGGGCTCATGTCATAGTGACAAGACTGATGTTGTGGTGGTGGCGATGGAGGTGGTGGTGGCTTTTGTTGGTGTTGGAGTTTGGGGACGCCGGGTCGGATTTCCCATTGGAATGGAACAGCTCCTGGTTTAGTGAAATCATAGTCGTCTATGGCCATTGTTGGAAAGTGAGATTAATCAGAGAAGATGGTGTTGAGTTTATATAGAAAGTGACCCAAGGGTTTTGATGCGAGGAAAAATCTTTGGTTTGGAGACTTGGGAGTGTTGGACCCGGCGAGATTGAAGGTGATCAAGTAAGTTAGGTCGGCCATTAATTGTACACATAGGATTGAGCTAGTCACGTACTTGGCCTATGGCAATCATGCACTAACAGAAAGGCAAGTGGCAAATGTGGCTTGGAGTGGAGACTAAACCCCATAACGATTTTTGGACCCATGATGGGGATCACTTAGGTGTGATATTTGGTCGTCGAGGGTAGTAAACTCCACCACGGGTTACAAAAGTGGCACTTAAAACTTAAAAGTCGAGGTCATGTGTGCTTAATGACAAGCTACTGCCTAGTGCTTATTGATTTGCTTTAGAGGCGTATATCGAGGGAGATTATGGCATGAAAGGACCTGTGACATATTGGAAATCTAGGATAGGAAGTGAAAGAACACGAACCATGATATTGAAAGGTGTTCTATTATGTAAACGTAAAAGGGACTCTTAATCTTGTGTTTTCTAAATTATGATCCTGACTTACCCTGTCTCCCATGCTTCTTGCTTAATAAAATAAGACATGGCGTGTTAAGAGAAAATTAACATTAGATACAGTTGATTCCGGAAATCTTACATGTTTTAGAGAAAACATTCAACTTGTTTCTACAAGATCTAGGAGCACCCTGGGTAAACAAACTCTACTTGCATTCGATATACCTGCATCTGAGTTCTTACATGTTTCACCTAAGAGAAGTCTTCCTGCATGTTAAACATAGCTCGCATTGCACTGCTTGCAACATCGAGTAGCTGCAAGTACTCGTCACCGCCATCTACAAGGCGCTGCAAATAACCAGGACCAAACATGAATCTATGCGCATAATAAGCGTGACTAAATTGTTTCTAATCAGCATTCTAAAAGTAACGGTGATTGTGAGAATATCACTGTCTTCAGGTAACAAGCTGAATATCGGTTTCAACTGATATCAATAACTTTAACACTTAATAAATGCCTATGAAATGTAAAATTGCCAAATCTTACCTTATCTGCTTCACCCAATTTCTTGCATATTCTAGCCTTCTGTTCATCTGTCATGTCATCTGATCCGACTACAGTATCAGATAACTAGACGAAAAGACGTTCTATTAGTGTTCATATGTCTATGACATGCATTATGAACAGAGAGACCATGAATGAAAGGAGCAAACATAGAACCTGTGAAAACATCTGAGAGACTGGATATCCTTCTGCAATAACATTGTTGACTTCCTTGTTTGCCAAATCAAAGTTACCACTTCTGCAAGCAGCAATGAATTTCTCGACGACCTCTTCCGGAATCACCTGAATAACTGAAATATCAGATGTTTGGAGAAGAGACTTGATAATATAAAACTCAATCAGAAGTGTTGGCTGTCAAGCACATGGCAAAAGATCAAATCTAAGAAGGTCCATTTCATTCCTAAGAGCCCAACAAAACCTAGAGGCTCCCTCCTAGAATCCCATTGTACCTGGTTCCACAGTAATGAGACTAGCACCAGCCTGATACCAGAATTTAAATGTATATACAAACTCACATATGGCTAGAGTTTTACCAATAAAGAAAATAGAAATGTTGAGGGTTATGAGAAGCTTGGTGGTTGTTTGCAAATACTGTCTTATGTGAAGAGTTGATCATATTTGGCATCAAAGACCTAGTTGAACAGCAATCTCAAACCCTAACTTTTCAATAAAATATTCATTTGCCAATCTCTTCAAATTTATGTGATCTTGGACTTACCCCGGAGACACTAATCAGGTCCTTTGAAGTAATAGATGATCCGAATAATTGGGCAGCTGACTGCAAGTATGTGATAGCTCGACGAAGATCACCTTGGGAAATAGAACTTAGCGTTGACAGAACCTACACCACCAATAGTACATTTATTGCGATTGATGTCAAATAGTGATCCAAAGAACCAAAAATTTCTACCACCCACCATATATAGCCATCTAGGTCAAGATGCTAGCCATGATGTGCATACCTCTGGCTCTAGGTCGAGTCCTTCTTCTTGGCAAATCTGTGTTACACGGGTGATCATAACATCTTCTGAAAGTGGCTTAAACCTGAACTTTGCACACCTCGATGCAAGTGGCTCTATGATCCTACAAAAGTCACCCACATGAATAAAAAAGCAGCACTGCCAGCCTTCATTCATGTATGCTACATTTTCATGCGAAATAGATAGACAAGAAGTCAAACCTCCCTTGCAGTGCATTTCAACTACGATCGTATATAAGACTACTATACAGCAACAGTCAATGGACAAAAAATTGTCTCCAACGTACTTTCAAATGTATCAGGACTACTTTTGTGAAGAAGAACAAATTATCTATGGCTGTAAATTGAGTAATTAGCATTTTTGGAAGCATGAAAATTACTCCTTCAGAACCAAATTCTTCAAATGTATTATATCACCTCATCCCCAAAAAATATGTCAGAAAAAGCTGCAGTCGGCAAAATTTCAAGTTGAAAGGATGAATGTTAAACAGAACTACCATATCCTAATCAAACAAAGCAAACACTAGATATGGCGCACCTGCTGATGTAATTACATATGAAGAAGAACCTTGTGACTTTGGAGTAAGTTTCCATGGTACGTCTCAGGGCATTCTGCATATTGGCTTATACGTGAGACAGCAATATTAGTAGCCTTTGCAGAAAATTTGTATACTATAGAATGAACATGCATACCTGAGCATCTTCTGTCATTGAGTCCGCCTCATCAAGAATAATAATCTTGAATGGTGGGTATGGGTAGCTCCTGAAGCATTGAAGAAGGATAAGTACAAATGTAAGAAAAGATGGAAAAACATGTATACCATCAACAACAACAAAACAAGAATAACCGACAGTTGTAGGGATGCAAGAATATACCCCTGGCGTTGCCCCGTAGCCACAGCCAAAGCAGCAAAGTCTTTGATCTTTGTCCGAACAACATTGATCCCACGTTCATCGCTGGCATTGAGCTCCAAAACTCGAGTCTTGTAGAGTTCGGGTCTGCAGACAAACCATTGTTTAATAAATAAAGCATCGTGGTTATGTGGATACAGATAATTATGTTACAACAATACTAGTCAACTTTTTAAATCCCAAATAAATTTCAAGAGTAGAAATACAGTGGTTTCAATTCAGATTGAAATTGAATGGGAAAAAGAAGTCGAACCCGAAGAGCTGGCGGGCAATGGCGAGAGCGGTGGTGGTCTTTCCGGTGCCAGGTGGGCCATAGAAGAGCATATGCGGACACTGAAATAATAATCATAATAATAATATTCAGAGAATATGGTTTTGCAGAGGAGAGGTGAGGGTATGTGTGAGATTACATTCGAGGTCTCTAGTGTGTTGGTGAGGACGCGGACGACCTCGTCCTGCTGCGCCACATCTTTGACTTGCTTAGGACGACTGGCCAACAAAATCAAAATCAAGATGAAGGTGAAGTGAATAATACCCAGAAGAAGATTGAGTGCGAGAGATATGAGGAGAGTACTATTTTTCGACCCAGGGCTGAGTGCTGGGGAGGAGTGGCGCCATCGATCTGTTTCTGAACAACTCCCGCCTGAAACCTCAGTAGGGGCTTTTTCCCGCTTTGTTGATAGAGAACGATGATGAATAATGGGGACTAGCCTCAAATGGGCCAGGTCCACACTGGCGGAGCAGCCCAATGCTCCCTGTGCTTAAGCCCGAGTAAAAATTTTGAGTCTAAAAAAAACACTACTTCACAGTAAAATAAAAAAGTTAGCTAACTTCGATATTATTCTCGGCTCATTGATCGTAAGTGAAACTCATTAGCCTTTATCTTCTCTTAAGATCTTGATTAAAGAATTTTCTGAGTGTCAAGCATCTGATAGCTCTAATCCCGGCAATCCATTGTTGGCTATTCCCAAACCAGCATCACCTTACTCGGCCTAACTCGCCTGAGTCGCCTCCCTCACTTTTAATCTCTATATCGCGATTCACCCGCTAAAATCTCAAATAACAATCCATTTCCCGATCAATTCAACTCACCTAGTTTCAATCTCAATAGCACAATCATAATTCATATTTCATAAAGTCACACGTATTTGTTATGGTCTTGTGCTATTGTTTGCTGTAGTGATTTCAGATTATATTGAGTATACAAGTTTTGAATAGTAAAGATGTCTGATGATCGCAATTGATCATCTTCAGACATTGCCTTAATTACGTCTTTTAATATCTTTGTCTCTCTTTTTAGCATTTTGGACAGAAGACAATTAGAAACTAAAATCTAAATTATGACATCACGACGAAGTACCAAATCAAACAAATTTTTTGCGCTTCACGCACTAAACAATTTCTTGGCTAAAATTAGTCCGGGTAACAATCTTATCCTGGTCTCGCCACTGCAAGTCCAGTTGATATGTGTAAAACTTAAGGCTGGCATGGGACAAGTCAGGTCAATTTTTGGCCGTCTATATCTCTATCCAGGACGGGACGGATATGGGCATTTTAAAAGTCCATCTCGAAATCTAAGCGAAACAGAATGAGACGGGACATGACGGGTCCAATTTAAAATAAATATTTAATAGAGTATTTAACAAAAAAAAATTGAATGAGATGAGACGAATTAAATTTCGAGTTCAATATAAGATAAACATAGTTTGTTAAGATCTAGAAGTCTACAACTACACAGAGTAATAGTATTTTACTTAATGTTTAATTAAAAGTAGTAATACTACTAGTTATTTTATTTCATGTTTAATTAAACTTTAGTTTACATTACAAATAGTGTAATATTTAGATTGTTGTAGAGTAATTATATTTTTTTGTTGAATATTGCTAATTGTTTGATAATTTAATATGTCAATTCTTAATTAAACAAATGATAAAATAAATAAAATATATTATACGTGATATGACGGATTTATCGAGATTTCAAAATCAAGACCCGATCCCGTCTTTATAAAAAAGAACCGGTCAAGATGAGACGAAATAGTGAAAATTTTAATTTTTGTTTGACAACATTCTGTACAGAGACATATCATATTTGAAATTTGCAAAATTTGTGTGTAGCCCATAAAAAACTTACATCACTAGAGAAACCTACAACTTCATATGAACATCATGTATAGGGATCATACTTCTATTCACTCCAAGGTTAAGCACTTCCAAGACTAAATTTTTCATACGACACGTCACAATACGACAGGTCATTTACGTCAACTTTCTTGAAGTTTGTTGAAGTCCATGTGAATCTAATCTTTGTCCACTACAACACTTTGACTCCACCGCAACTCTGTCACTGATAAAACAGGTTTTTTTACTCAAGGTGGATGGCAAACTCTCTGCGAACTCCCTCCAAATTTCCAATCCTTCATTCGAACGCCTTTAACCTATCTGCCACTTCTCACCTTGGTCTAAACCTCTACCTTCTCATTCTTGGCTTTGCCTGGCTACTAGATCGCCCTCCTCCTTGGCCGGAACCTGGGAATTTGTTACCCTCTGTGCCTTACCTTGTCATACACTCCATCCTCAATGGCTTCGCCCCATTTGCCTTCAATCACTGCTTTTACCGTTAGTCTCCTATTTTCGAGTTCATATTAATCGGCAACTGGAAAGGTTTGATTGGCGTAACTGGCCACTCATTAAACTAGCATGTCATCATCACCTTCGTATTCCATTACTCAATCGACGAGAATGGTTTAAAACATATGACAAGATTTTTGAACTAATAGGGCTTTATGATGAGGTTAATAGGTCATCATTATGCATGGTTTCAGTCATGTCAATAACGAGCTTTTTCTTTCTTTTGGCAATTGCTTGCATGCAAACTTGGCATCGTGTAACTCTCTCTTGCATCTCCTTTGCCATTTGTCATTGCATTCCTTACAAAACCGAGCTGCTTAGTAATTCTACCCACTGTAATGAAACGAAAAACCCTCCAATCTGCCCTTGTTGGGTTGCTTCTGGTACTGGAATTTATGGTTACAACATCCAACACTCCTCGGTGGCAAGCAAACGAACTCGTTATATATTCCACTCAACCCTTTGTTCTTCCTCCTCATTAAACCTGTCCCTTTCTTTGTTCTCTCTTCTAACTTCAGAATCTAGTTATTCTCTTTCACCATAGCTCAGTTTAGAGCAAACTCTACTCACAGTAATAGCTCTGGCTCTGTCTCAGGACCACACTACCCCATGCATACACCCTTTGGTGAAGGCTCAAGCCGTCACCGTCCAAACCCTAACGTCCCGAACCACATCTTTGATAACCCCACGGTGGTTCGTCGAGGTCAAGACCATTCTCTCTCACTGAGATCCCTACTGATGTCCACCTCCGCCACCCTTCTATCATGAAGGATATGGAGGAGCTTGAAGATCGTTGTCTTGTGGGTCGAATCTTTGGGGACTGTTGCCCTCAAAGACATTTTGGCACGTTTTAGTGTGGATTAGCCACCTCATCTCTATGGCCCTTTTGGAATCAAACTCGTTGGTTATAGATGGTATAGACTGAAGTTTACAACCGCCGCCGATGCTGAATACGTTCTGGGCCACCGTCCTTGGTACGTTCAGAACCAGATCTTCGCCCTCTGGCGTTGGACCCCTGCTTTTGATCCAACAATCTCTACCTTTGACTTTCTGATAGTATGGGTAAGGTTACCTTTCCTTCCATTTCATCTTTGGTCTAGGCACTGTCTGCGTGATGTGGCTAACACTTTAGGTGAGTTTGTACGACCTGATGATGAAGTTGAGACCAGTGATAAGAATATCTTTGCTCGTGTGTGTCAAAATGTCTCTGCATGCAGCCTGGCCTAGGGTTACCAATATGTTTGCTCCCTCAAACCCTACTATTGCCAAACCCATCCTGTTTCACTATGAGACCCTTTTTGAAACGTGCCTTTTCTGTTCTAAGGCAGACCACCCCATGGGATACTGCCTCAACTACGTGGAAAATAGATCTTTCGTTTTTATGGATAAGTTACCACAAGATGCTCGAACTTTTCCAGAAAACATTACCCTTATCGACAATCTGAACAAGCTGATCCCTAATAAAATTGTGCTAGTCTTCCCCCAGGCCCATGCCATGTCGCGAACCAATCCCTACATGCACTCGCAATCGCACTCTCATTCTCAAGCTGAGGACACTGATGGTGATGGTTGGACCTATGTTCACCTCCGCCGTGATAATGGACCGAGAAGAGGCCATGCCAGGGCTAGGTTTGGAAACTTCTACAATCAACGTCGTCCTAGAGTGTCTTTCCGAGATGCCGTGAGAACTGCTGACCAAAGTATTGATTCACCCTTCCAAGAAGGCCTTGTCATCTCTTCACCGAGCCACAAATAGGAACTCACCATCAATGGAATTCCAGTGAAATTGTCCCACCCCCTACTGCTAATGTAATTCCCCCACCAAACTATAATTGTTTGAATGAAATTGATTCTGGTCAGATTATTGATCAATTTACAGGATACAATTTTTGTGGTGTGGGGCTGTTTGGCCATGCCTCTACAACCAGTATAACTGAGAAGGACCTACATGATTTGTTAGCTTACGATATTGTTATTAACGATCCTCATAACCCTGGCTCCTTTATACTCAATGATACACAGGGAACTGCTCTGCAAGTCATCCCTAATACAACTGATGTTACTGCCCAACAGTTCAATTTGGAGGGCTCTAATGATGAAGATTTCCATCTGGCTCCTGAAGCCCCAGATCTTCCCTCTCAAAAAGAGTTGGAGGCTTCTATTTATGCACCTCCAAACTATAGGATCCCAAGGAAGAGGGTGAGGGATGATATGGAGGATTCAACTAACTCTCAAGCTCTGGTCATTGGTTCTGGTCCATCTTCAACCAACAACATCTCATGAATATTGCTACCTGGAATTGCAGAGGCTGTACTTAGGAGGGCTTCCTTGGTCAATTGTTAACTCCTTGAACCTAGATATTTTTTTGTTTAATTGATACTAGGTTAAGTGAGGATTCAGCCTCTGTACTTTTGATTGACAATTATCGATTTCGGCAGTAGGACAAAGTGGAGGACTTATCCTCCTTTGGAATAAGACTATTTACTATTTCTCCAGTTACTTTACATTCTCATTTTATACATTGTCTGATCAAAGATGATGCCAATAAAAGGCAATGGCATATGACTTTCCTTTATATGTCACCACAAAAAAGAAAATCAGCAACGACTATGGGAAATATTCAAGGCTTTGAAACCTACAAACCCTGATGCTTGGGGTTATAATGGGGGATTTTAATTGCATTGTTTCTCTTGATGAGAAATTGGGTGGTAATCGAAAAATAATGACTTATATGCGTAAATTCATGCATTTTTTAAACGAATGTGGCATGTTAACTCTTCCTTTTACCGGTCATGGTTTCACTTGGTGTAATAGCCAAGATGGTGAGGATCGTATCTATGAGAAACTAGATCGAGTGGTAACTACACGTACCTGGCTGTTTTGGTACGCTAATGCTGCTTTGAGAAACTTACCAATTACTCAATCTGATCATAGTCTGATTCTCCTGAGTCGTAATCAATCTCCTCAATCTCAACGGAAACCTTTTAAGCTCGAAACGATCTGGTTAGACCACCCTACATTTCCTAATGTCATTAGCAGTGCAACTACAAATCACTATATCGGCAATAGTATTGAGAATTTTCAAGCCCTTATCAACTCTATTCAATTTAAACCAAGGAAATGGAGTAAATCAGTATTTGGTGATATCTTTCGTTTAAAGAAGGATCTCCTTGATCATATTGAGGAATCCACACTTACTAAACGAAGAATATGAACTACAATCTCAACTGCATAAGGTACTTTGCCAAGAAGAACTCTACTAGCTGCAAAGGGCTCATGTCAAATGGCAATCTTGTGGAGATAGGAACACCCCCTATTTTCAAACTCAAGCCCTTATTTGTCATAAACGAAAGAAAATTTTACGTATTAGAGCTGAGGATGGGCTTTGACTTTATCCTAGTGTAATAGTCAGTGAATTCTAACTATCCTTTATCAAACGATATACCCACTACCAGAAATGGAGACATTACCGGCGACCTCCCGTCGCCGGCCTTGTCTATTTTTTTCGCCGGAATTGTCATTACCGGCGACAAGTCGCCGGCAATGACGTCGCCGGAAATCCCCCGCCGGTGTTAACATTGCCGGCGACGGGAAACAGCGTCGCCGGTAATGTCCGAGACATCACCGTTCTGGTTCTAAACCGTTCCGATCCCGATTTCCACCTTCATTTATACGATTAATTAACAACTATATCACCTAAATTAACATATATACATTTTCGATGTATATATATATACATCATGCATCTTAATTAAATTTAATTTTCACATATTCATCCAAATCACAAACCCTAATTAATTTTCCACATTTTTCACACATATATATATCATGCATCTTAATTAGGTTTAATTTCCACATATATATACATCACATATTCATCCAAACCACATATATACATAATTTTCACATATATATACATCACTTAATTTTCACATACCTAAATATATATATACATCACATATATATACATTGCATATAAATTTACAACTTATCACCCTAATTTCCAACTTAGCACCCTAATTAATTTACACATACACATACACATACACATACACATACACATACACATACACATACACATACACAAAAATAATTAAAAATTGAGAGAGAGAGAGAGAGGGATAGAGAGAGGATCGGACCTGCCATGGATTTCCACCTACAATGCTTTGCCGACTACAATGGTGAGGGGAGGAGAGGAGGAGAGGAGGGGAGGATGAGATTTTCGGAGGAGGAGAGGATTCAGGATCGGTGGAGAGGAGGAGAGGGAGAGGAGGAGTAGAGGATAAGGAGGAGGAGTGGGAGAGGAGGAGGAGGAGGTGAGCTAGAGGTGATCTAGTTTGAACTCGCCGGACCGATTTGGGAGGAGGAGAGGGAGAGGAGGAGGAGAAATGAAAGGCTCGGGCTCGACTGGGTTTCTATCCAGACAACATTGCCGGCGAGTTTCTTATAACTCGTTGGTAATGTCATTACCAACGAGTTGAAGTCGTTGGTAATGACATTACCAACGAGTTATAAGCAACTCGTTGGTAATGACATTACCAACGACGAGTTAACTCGTTGGTAATGTCATTACCAACGAGTTGCTTATAACTCGTTGGTAATGTCATTATTTCCCGAAGAATATCCGACAACATTTTTCGTCTACGATTTCCGGCTACATTTTCCGACTACAATTTCGATTATCAATTTCCGTATACGTACGATTAACGACAACAATTTCCGTCTACGATTTCCGGCTACATTTTCCAATAACAATTTCCATTATCAATTTCCGTCTACGATTAACGGCTACAATTTCCGTCTACGATTTCCGACAACATTTTCCGACTACAATTTCGATTATCAATTTCCGTCTACGTACGATTAACGACTACAATTTCCGTCTACGATTTTCGGCTACATTTTCCGACTACAATTTCGATTATCAATTTCCGTCTACGATTAACGACTACAATTTCCGTCTACTATTTCCGACTACATTTTCCGACTACATCATATTTCCGACAACAATTTCCGACTACATCATTAACGTACTAAGGATGATAATCGTAATCATCGTCATCACTTGAGTCTGACTCGGTTTCATAGGTAACCTCTGGCAATATGCGCCTCTCCTCGTCATCTAAATCAGCGTCAACTTCATATGGATTAACATCGAGAAGTTCTGCTCCAGTAATTCGAACCACACTCCCAGATCTCACATTATTAAGGCGAATCGTAGATGATTCCGGAATGTCAAAAGCGTTCGGCTCTTGGTATGCAGTAACTTCCTCATCATCTGCGGTATCACCAAGTGTGGCAGCACTGTATATGTTTCTATGAGCAACATGGTTAACCACCTTCCACGGGACTTTGTTAAGAAGATCATCCAGGTAAAACACTTGTTTTACTGATGAGGCAAGAACGAAAGGGTCTTCTTCATACCAGGTAGTAGCAGTATTCACCGAAAATGTTCCGTGCTGATCGGTCCTTGTGTTCTCCGGGCTAGTATCAAACCATCTACACTTGAACAAGTGCACTTTCATGCGGTTCCCATAAATTAGTTCAACAACTGAATGAAGGACACCGTAATAGTCAACGCCATCCTGCCCACCATGGACCATCACCCCACAATTCTGTGTTTTCAGTCGGTCGTCTCTATTTTCACATATAAATTTCACGCCATTGACCTGACACATCGAGTAAACTTTTGAAGCTATTGGTTTCATCGCAAGGACCCTCAATTCGTTTGACCACTCTGGGTAACCATCATCTGCTACATGGTTCATCTGAAAACGATAAGAAACCACACAAGACATTATGAACATAGAAACCACAAAACCACGTACGTACATACATGCTATATAAGGAAAATGACAATAAAAAAAAAGACATATAGACATATACCCTTACCCATGAACCAAAGTAGTTTGCAAACGTCCTGTTGTGGTAATCAACATTTCCGGCAATAGCAGGGCAGTGAAGATGATAATTTTTCCAATATTGTACTTCTTCACAGTTAATCAGTACCGACCAGTGGGCAATGACTACCTCATTTTCATCCAACTTGTACGACTTTGGCAAGCTTCCCTGTACTACAACGTCATTGGAGATGATAGAAAGGTTGAACTGAGGTTCATCTATCGGCATCTGTTGTAGGGGGTCCTCAAGCGCTCCCAAATACACTTTTGTGTATGTGACACACTCGTGCGCAACATATGCTTCAGCGATACACCCTTCAGGTGCATATTTATTCTTCACATAGTCCTTGTAGGCTCCCAATTGTCTACAAGTTAACAAGTGCATGTTAAAAGGGGTAAAACTAAGACTTTACATATAAAAACAGAGGCAAACCAAATGTACCTTTCCATGGGATACATCCAAGTGTAGTGTACGGGACCGGTAAGCAACAATTATTCGGGAAGATGGATCGTTAGGTGAGGCATGATGTCGAAAAAATTTGGCGAAAATATCCTCTCAAGCTTGCACATGATAAAAATGATGTCATCTTGCATCTCCCTGAGATCTGATTTTTTAACTTCCCTGGTGCATAACTTCTATAAGAATCTTGACAAGGCCACCAACGGCTCCACCACCTCCTTGGGCAGGTACCCTCGAATGAAAATAGGGAAAAGGCGTTGAAGCAGTACATGGCAGTCACGACTCTTTAATCCGTACATCTTATTGTCCCGGTAGTTAACACACCTGCTTATATTTCCTGCATAGCCATAAGGATACCTGCATGTATATATATATATATATATATATATATATATAGCCATAGGCAACAATTATATTTCTCGCATATCACCATAATCCGGTAAAAATTAAAGGCAAACCAATTTTCGTACTGCATAGTCATATATAAGAATATTTACCTGACATTACTCAGCCACCGAAAAATTTCATGCTTATGCTTCGGCTTGACGGTATAAGGAGCTTGCGGAATTTTTCTCTTACCATCTCGTAACCACAAATGTTTCCGCAGTCCCATAGCTTTCAGATCAATACGTGCCTTAGGGATGTCTTTTGTTTTCCCCTCCAAGTTAAGAACTGTGCCCACCACACTTTCACACACATTCTTCTCTATGTGCATGACATCTAGGTAATGTCTGATAGGCAGCTTGGGCCAGTAGGGGAGTTCCCAGAATATGCTATTGTGTGTCCAAAACTTATACCTTTCGGGCTTGTCTGGAATTGACGCCACTATGTCAGGATGATTGCTCAGCTGGCCAAAATCATATTCATTCAACACTTCCAAAATTTCTTCCCCTGTCCATCGCCTGGGTGCCACACCTGTTTCCACAGTCCCATCAAACGCGTCTGGATCCTGCCTAAATGGGTGATCATATGGAAGCCAACAACGGTGACGCATCTGAACAATTTTACTGCAATGAGGACTGCAACAATCAACCGTCATGCACTCTGAACAAGCCCTGTAACCCCTGGTAACGTTGCCCGACAACATACCGCGGGCAGGAAAATCACTGATGGTTCCAACAAGCATGGCATGCATCTGGAACATCTCCTTTTTGAACCTATCGTAAGTGGGGTGGCCACACTCACTCAGGTACTTAAGCTCCTCAATCAAAGGCCTCAAATACACATCGAGACACTTTCCTGGATAACCCAGGCCCGGAATTAACAGAGTCAGCATATTGTATTCCTTCTTCATGCACATCCATGGTGGAAGGTTGTACGGTACCAAAATAACTGGCCATATACTGTATTGAAGACTCATGTTGCCAAAAGGGTTGAATCCGTCAGATGAGAGCCCTAGCCAAACATTTCGGACCTCTGCTGCAAAATGATCAAACTCCCTGACCATGTGCTTCTAGGCCTCTCCGTCGGAAGGGTGTATAAGGGTGTCATCGTCAGGCAAGTTCCTCTCAGCCCACCATCTCATTACCTCGGCCGTGAAAGCACACATGAACAACCGCTCCAGCCTATCAATAAGCGGGAAATATCGAAGTATCTTCACAGCTTTCTTGTTGCCTGCAGGAGTCAACTTATACCTTTCTGTAAAACATACCGGGCAGGCTTCAAGGTCTTCGAGATCTTTTCCCCAGAAGAGAATACAATCATATCTGCATGCATGGATTTTGATGTAGGAAAGCCCAAGATCTTTCAGGATATGTCGCACCTTATGATGAGTGGTAGGAAGACGATGACCGGGTGGCAGTAGCGAATCAGTCCACTTCAACCAAGAATCAACAGCTTTGACAGACATTTTGTTCTCCATTTTGAGCTGCATCACTCCCATCACACTTTCAAGAACAGTCTTACTACAACCGTCGTACAACGGAGTCTGTTGCAATGCAATCAGGTTGTTGTACTTGTCCATACCGCTTGTGTTGACATGAGCTCCAGGTAATGGTTTGACTGGCTCGATATGGGGGAAACCCTCAACGACGGGAAGGACATTTAGTGCTTCATCAGCAAATACACCGCTCTCATGAGGAAACATATCATTGATTAACATCGATGTTGGATCATAGGATGAACTGCCCCTCTCAGCAAAATCTCCATGATCATAGCGTGGACTGGCCCTCTCACCAAATTGTCCATGATCATGTGGACCCGCTACCGATGTTTCACCGTGATAAATCCAACAAGTGTACTTATCCCAAAACCCGTATTTACTCAGGTGCCTCTGGACTTTATCAATGGGAAATCGAAATCGATCGCTGAAACACTTACATTCTTTACACGGGCAATAATGAAGTGTAGTGTCTCCACAATTAGCCTTCACAAAATCCACAAAACTCCTAATTCCCTCGTGATATCTGACATCCCATCTTTCGAGGCTCATCCAACTCTTGTCCATCCTGAAAATTCTAACAATTTTACGTATTAATTATATATATATACACACATTCACTACTAATAATCGACGCGATATCTCAATTCAACTCTAGTTAAATCAACACATGCATGCATATATATATATATATCGATCTAATCTCTGAATTCGATTCAGTACTCGATGATGGTATTCTCCTTTTTTCAATTCAAAACGTATTTGACTGGGTAGGAGGCTCTGTTAAGCCTGGCTCCGATAACAATACAATAATACCAGTCGTTGATTCAGACACAAGATTAACTACAAGCTGTTTTCTCGTTTCGGTGACATCAACAACATTTCATATATATCTCACGAATTGGATTTGATCAACACACACACATATATATATACATACACATATACGTATATATACACCTACCTATATATATAGCTTCCCGAGTGATCGAGTTTTCGACGCGCGCCTTAATTTTGACAATATACCGAATGATCGATTTCAGAGCGTACGTTTTCCTTCTTTCGATTTCTTTGGATTTTCTTCGATCAAAATGATTGAATGATCGAGCTGCCGCATCCGGCATCTAATATAAGACACATTGCCGGCGACGGAGTAAGTCGCCGGAAATGAAGACATTACTGGCGACTTTACGCCGGAAAATCGCCGGTAATGTTCCAAAACATTACCGGCGACTCCAACCGTCGCCGACAATGTCTAGCCACACATTTCCGGCAAAATTCCGGCCAGAAAATCGCCAGAAATGTGTGGCTAGACATTGTCGGCGACGGTTGGAGTCGCCGGTAATGTTTTGGAACATTACCGGCGAGATTCCGGCGACGGAGTAAGTCGCCGGTAATGATGGACACTACCGGCGACTTTTCCGGTCGCCAGCCTTGTTGGCCGGAATCTCGCCGGTAATGTTTCAATTTGTGGTAGTGACCCCTACTACTACACCAAACCCTAACTCAATCCAAGAACTCCTTAGTGTCATTGAGCCTTCAATTACAACTGCAGAAAATGACAGGCTAATCAACGAAGTTATGGGGTCTGAAATCTTTGAGGCTGTGTCTCAAATTGGTGCACTGAAAGCGCCAGGTCTGGATGGCTGCATGCTATCTTCTATCATCGATACTGGAATATTTTGAAAGGTCCAATAATTAAATTTGTTCAAGACTTCTTTGAAGGAAAGATAGATATATCAATGATTAACCAAACTAGTATTGTCCTAATTCCCAAGGGGGAGGATCCTTTTAAAGTAAGCCATTAAGCCATTATATATAGACCAATTAGTCTCTGTAATGTGAGCTTTAAGATAATTAGTAAAATTATTGTTAATCGACTTAGACCTCTCTTGACTACTTGTATATCACAAAACCAAGGAGCTTTTGTTCCTGGGAGATCAATCTTTGATACTATCCTCATTGCTCACAAACTAATCAATAATTTCATGACAAGCAAAGGCAAAACGGGAGCAATTGCGATCAAACTAGATTTAGAGAAAGCATATGACCTTCTGAACTGGTCCTATATTCAAAATTGTTTAAGGAGGTTTAGTTTTGATAATCATTGGATTAATTTAGTTATGAAGTGTATAACTACTGTTACGTACTCAATCTCTATCAATGGCATTCTCCAACCTCCTTCTAGACCTAAAACAAGGCCTTCGTCAAAGAGATCATTTGTCTCCATACATTTTCATCCTTTGCATGGAGCCACTTATTCAAAATTTAAATAAACTAGCAACTAATTCGACTCGTCGTGTAGGTATTTGTCTTCTCCTTATGGCATTAGGATTAGCAATTTTATGTTTGCAGATGATTGTCTTATTTTTTCCAAAGCGACTCAATCGGCCTCAAACCATATTAGCCAAATCCTATCTAATTTCTCCCTAGCTTCAGGACAGAAGATAAACTATCATAAGTCCTCCTCCAAAAATGTCGATGAAAGACTAAAAGATTCAATCTTCTCTAAACTAGCCATTCAGCATTGGGAGATATTTAGGTGTTAACAACATTGTTTTTTGGAAGTACCAGTCCGATCTCATTTTGAAGATGCAGCGCAAACTAGCTGGCTGGAAATCGAATGCCTTGCTAAAAGGTGGGAGACTTATTTGTTAATGGATTACCACATTGCAAAAGAGACAAAAAAGAAGAAGATGACTTATATGTTAATGGATTACTTTCAATATTAATCGAGGTCTTTTAGATAAAATTTAACACCTTAAAGGTGGTTCAAGTTGAGACAATATCGGTTATATTGGGGATCAACGTGCCATGCTTGTCATAGTTTGACTTGACAATAGAGTCTAGGTTTGATCCTGGAAATCTTGAAAACTGACCTGACCTTGTTTCCACTGCGAATTTGATCTGTTATGTGTTCGATCTGTTTCTTGACCTGGTGATCTCTAGAAATCTTGAAGACCTGACCTTGTTTTCGCTGTGAAATTGTCCTTGTTTCTTGTCTTGTCTGAATCTGTCTTATCCAACTAAATAATTTATCATGATTTTGGATATTTCGATGTTTGAAGAACCTGTTATCTGTGGCACGAAGAGCCAAGACCATATGGAGAATAATATTTCTCTCACTAAGAAACATCAAGGTAAAATTGGTATTGCTTTGAAAGTTTCTGACTTTACTGGTGGTGATACATGGATAATTGATTCTGGTGTGTCTAATCATATGACTTTTGATAAAATCTTGTTTTTGAGTCTGTCACCTTCTCCTATACCTAAAGTGTCTAATGCAAATGATGTGTCTTTTCCAGTCTTAGGTGTTGGGTCAATCCAAGTTACTCTGTCTCTTTTGTTACATAATGTTCTTTATGTTCCATCTTTATCCCATCATTTGTTCTCATTGCCTGAGTTGAATTGTCAAAATAAATGCTATGTTATTTTTTATCCTATGTATGTGGTATTTCAGAATCTATGTACTTAGGCAATAATAGGTAAGGGAGATCGGAGGGGGAGTCTGTTTTCACTTGGATTGCATGTATAGCGGGGAGACACGAGCACCATCCAGACATGTTGCTTTGACATTAAATTCTGATCGAGTTAAGGAAATTTGGTTATGGCGTCGCCGGTTGGGTCATCCGTCCTTTGGTGTTATGAAGAAGTCTATGCCATCCTTGTTTGTGGGAGTAAAAGAATCTAGTCTCCATTATGAAAGCTGTGTGTTCGCTAAACGTCACAAGTCTAGTTACTCATTCTAGTTCAGCACCATTTGAGTTGATCCATTCTGATGTTTGGGGGCCGTCGAAGAATCCAACCTTGACAGGAATGAGATACTTTGTTTTGTTCATTGATGATTTTATAAGACTGACATGGGTTGTGTTGCTGAAAAAGAAGAATGTTATGTTCTCTGCCTTTATTGCGTTTCATAATCTGATTCGAACTAAGTATGATGCTTGTGTGAAAGTCTTTTGGTCTGACAATGGAGGGGAGTTTGTCAATCATTCTTTCCAAGATTATTTTAAGCAGTATGGGATTATTCACCAGACTACTTGTCCACATACCCCAGAGCAAAATGGAGTTTCTGAAAGAAAGAATCGCCATCTTCTAGAGATGGGAAGAGCCCTCCTACTCAGTGCCAACATGTTAACATATCTTTAAGGAGAAGCTGTATTGTGTGCCTCTCATCTCATCAATCGCTTACCATCAACAGCTCTTCAGAATCAGATTTCATTTCAGGTACTGTCTTGTCATGTTACCTACGCGTGTATTCGGTTGTGTGGCATATGTTCATCTTCATAAGAATCAGATCTCAAAGTTGGAGGTTCATGCTCTTAACTGTGTGTTTGTTGGCTATGGTACTCAGTAGAAAGGATACAAGTGTTATCATCCTCAATCTCAGAAGTTCTATGTCACCATAGATGTCACTTTTAGTGAAGACTTGTGTTATTTTTTCCCTTCCGCAGTCTTCAGTAGGAGGAAAGGAATGTGTTTTATGAAGATTAGTTTGGAGAATCTAAAGATTGTGTCTCAGTTGACTGTGTTTCAGCCGACGACAATCTTCGACCCGTTGAAAATGGGAACTCGGAACAGGCAGGAGCAGGGCATCGACTGGTTGAGCCAAATCCTTGACCCGTCAAAAAATGGAACTCGGAACCGGCAGGATCAGATCATTGACCGATCGACCCCAATCCTCGACCCATCGAAAATGGAAACCCGGAACCAGCAATTTCAGAGCTTCGACGGGTCAAGAAAATGCCTCGACCCGTCGAAATTTCCTAAACAGGTGTGGCTGATCCGACTTCTGAATGTGTTCAACATGCCGAACTAGTGTACGATGCATTGAAAGGAGGAGAATTAGTCAGTAATTAACCACTAATTATTGAAGATGTACATGTAAGTCCTATCTCTTCCTTTCCATCAACAATCTCTCCTGGCCTGTCATCACATGAGGTATGTAGTACTGTCCCTGTGTCTAGTTCTAGTGTTCCTGAAAAGGTTTTACCTGCTAGGTCAACCCGTGGTCAACCTCCAAAAATATATTAACCTCTCTTATCAGCTAAAGCCATATATTCTGTAGCTAATTACATGTCAATCCATAGGAATCAATTATCTACTATATCTTTTCCCAGTAAAGTGCATGATGAAATCAAGGAGGAGAAGTGGGCCAAGACAATGGATGTTGAGATAGATGCTCTCAACAAAAATGGTACTTGAGACTTGGTACCATTACCACCTGGAAAGAAGACTGTTGGGTATAGATGGGTGTATGCTGTGAAGCATAATGTAGATGGATCGGTTGACAGGTATAAAGCAAGGTTGGTTGCAAAAGGATATACTTAGAAGTATGGAGTGGATTATGATGAGACATTTGCACCAGTAGCGAAGATCAATACTATTCGAGTTCTTTATTTTTGGCAGAACAAAGGTAGAAGGCATGAGCCTAACTACCTTTTATTAAATAATAAAATATGGAAAAAAGATTACAAGGGAGGAAGACCACGAGCCTTCCCAAAAAAATAATTCAAAAAACCTCAACAAAAACGAAATTAAGGGAGACCTAAATGGTCTTTATTATACAAAAAAATAATAAAATATGGTGGGGAGTCCCACCAGACAAAGGTGGTACTCAGATAGTAGGTGCTACTTCTCTTTATTCAACGACTAGTTGAACTTTGTAAATTCCGTTGCATAAAATTTTCATTTATAAATGTGGACTCGTGACTCGTGATCTTGTCGTGCTCGGATATTAGTCTATAATGTATATAATAGGGCTGGGACCGGTTCAGTTTCATCCATTATTTTTAGGAACCGGAACCGAAACCGTTTAATATACATATGGTTCGGTTCCTTGTATTTTTTAGGAACCTGTATGGAACCGAACCGCAACAAACCGGTTCAGTTCTACGGTTCTAACGGTTTCTAAATATATAAAGAAAAATCAATAAATAGCCTAATTTGGAAGAAAAAGTACAAAAAAATTACAAAATAGAAAATTAAATACATCCACAAATCACTCGATCCGCAAGTATCCAACAATCATCGAGTCTTTTTAGTTCAAATATATTACAAATTGCAAGCTAAAATAAGTTATGTCAAACAAGTCTTTGAATTTCTTGTTGAATAGAACAACTAAAGGCAGCAACTATAGTCCACAAAAACTTCTAAACCAAATACTACGTATGTACCTCAAAGTTGCATTCTATTTAAAAATTTTAGACACCATCTAAACATTTAAGGTGTGGGAGTCTGGAGTACTTTATCACGCCCGATTTTTTTTTTAATTTACTACTCTTATTTGTTTGTCTAGGAATAACCAAATTGTGTTTCACAATAGTCACGTGTATATGGTTTTCTTTTATCAGGCCAGATAACCCGATAAAACTTTGTATTACGGTTATCATTCAATGAATATTATCCCCGTCTCAACAAAAAAAAATCGGCAATCTTGTTTCCTGTTTTGTTATTTGTCCTCGTCTATAAGCACGAGTCTGGTCCTCTGTACTGTTACTTATTAGGTCAGTCCCATAAGAGGAAGAGGACCGTTTGAAATTTGAATTTGAAAACACAGAGGAAAAGACCTAACCTGTCAGGCTGTGACTTAAAACGCAAATAACGGACAAATAGGGTTAACCCAACCCATGGGAGCACAAGTCCACGGTTCCGAAGCGCACGCGGTCCCCACTATAGTCCGCTCCTAACGAATACCGAGCCCAAAACCAACGGTCCGGATCTCGGCAAGAATTCAAATTGACCCTTCTCCCCGCTCTAAAAGTATAATTACCTAATTATCAAAACCCACCCTCACAGTCTCTCACGGTCTCTTCTTTCTCTCACCACTCAAATTCAATTTCTTCACTCTTTCTCTGCTGAAAGCTAGAGACAGTGAGGGACGAGGACGAGAGCCAGAGACGACAGAAAGACTCTTTCTTTTTCTTCTTTTCTTTGCTTTGGTTTGGTTACTCTTTTGGAAAAATTTGAATTGGGTTGGATCCAGAATGTCGACGACACAGAACCGCCGATCGGCTTTTCCGTCGTCCATGGCCAAGAGGCAGGCACCGTCGTCGTCCTCCAATGTCGGAAAGTTTCCGGTGGCGGAGCCGAGGCTGGTGAAGAAGCGAGCGCCGCTCAGTAATCTCACCAATCGGACCAATGTCACCAACAGTGCTTCCAAGAGCTCGTTGGTATGTGCTCAGATATCAGCAAAGTTTGAATTTTTTAGGTGCTTTTGTTACTTAATTGTTTGAATGCTGAACTGGGTATCTAGTTTTTTCAGCGTAGCTTGAGCTTTACTTTGCTAAGTTTTAATGTTTCTCAATTGAAATTGGTGAGCTCGTTACCTGTATATAACCCCAGAAATTGTGTAGGGGCCTATTTTGAAATGTTTCAGGCGTTTTACTAGACTCATGAGGCATTAGGACTCTAATTTGAGCTACCATTTTGTACAGTAGTGTTTTCGTAACTCAAATTGGGTTGTGACTTGTGAGTAAGCCAGTTTTATGGTTCTGATTAACTGAATGAGTTTCATATATGAAGGTTCCTGGAGCAAGGAAGATTGCCAAAGTGAAAAAGGGGTCTCCAGCTAGCACAAGTAAATCAATCTCAAGGAGTGATGCACCTGCGTTCTTCAATGCTAAGCCGAGTACTGTTATTCTGCCGAGGGTTACTTCTTCTGTTCAGAGGAGTCATGAAGTTTTCCCTAAGCTTACTTCTGTACAAAGGAGTGTCGAAGATGCCCCTATCTCTGCTGCTGTTGCTGCTATACCTGTACCCTGTGACATGGATGCTTCTCCGAGTAAATCCGATGGGGATTCGGTTTCCATGGACGAGACAATGTCTACTTGTGACTCCTTCAAGAGTCCCCAAGTTGAGTACATTGACAACAACGATGTTCAGGCAATCGATTCTATTGACCGCAAGACGTTCAGTCATCTCCACATCTCAGACCACCATACAGAACTAACAGGTAGCACATTTAAACAATATCAATTTTTCTGTTCAATAGGCAATGAATCTAAAATGTTCAAT
This sequence comes from Geum urbanum, assembly GCA_946800695.1. Classification (NCBI taxonomy): domain Eukaryota; kingdom Viridiplantae; phylum Streptophyta; class Magnoliopsida; order Rosales; family Rosaceae; genus Geum; species Geum urbanum. The sequence goes on along the minus strand of OX326998.1, from coordinate 13,788,671 downwards.
GCTAATTTCAATTGTTATTGATTTGCTTGCAGGGATTGTGTGCAGCAGGGAACTACTTCTGCAGTCGGAATCAGATGGTAGTGTTGCAGACATTGACAACCGTTTCAGTGATCCACAGCTCTGTGCAACCTTTGCTTGTGATATTTACAGACACTTACGGGCCTCTGAGGTCAAGAAAAGGCCTTCCACAGACTACATGGACAAAGTTCAGAAGGACATTAATCCGAGCATGCGTTCAATACTCGTTGATTGGCTTGTGGAGGTAGCTGAAGAGTACAGGCTTGTACCTGATACATTGTACTTGACTGTGAACTACATTGACCGATATCTGTCCGGAAACCCTATGAATCGACAACGCTTACAGTTATTGGGTGTTGCTTGCATGATGATTGCATCGTAAGAATTGACATCCTCCCTTGTTTACATTTTGTAATGTTCATTATTTGTCCTATTTCACGGACTCTGAGAACATGTTATTGACAAATAGATCTCTTTCTAATTGCAGAAAATATGAGGAGATCTGTGCACCCCAAGTTGAAGAATTTTGTTACATCACTGACAACACATATTTCAAAGAGGAGGTAAAATTTATCCCATCTCTAATGAACTGTGTGAATCTAAATTTGTTTCTGGTTGGATTTGCTGATATTCTTTCTAGCAATAGACTCATTACTGAGATAACTTGTTTTTTTATTGCGCAGGTCTTGGAAATGGAATCTTCTGTGTTGAATTTCTTGAAATTTGAAATGACTGCCGCAACGACTAAATGTTTCTTGAGGTAATTTCTAGACTTGTGTACATTTTTACATTTCACATACTGTACTAGTGCTGACCGTAAGTGATACAAACTGTAGGCGATTTGTTCGTGCTGCCCAAGGGGCCAACGAGCTCCCGTCAATGCAGTTGGAGTGCTTGGCAAATTACCTTGCAGAACTATCTCTTCTAGATTACAGCATGCTTTCTTATGCTCCCTCACTTATAGCTGCTTCTGCAATCTTCCTGGCCAATTACATTACACTCCCTTCAAAGAGACCATGGGTATGTGTCCCATTTAGGCTTCTCAGAACAATATTCGTCACAACAGTCCATTCGAACATAGATTGAAGTCATTGCACCAGTCACTTATGATTTCATTTGCTGTTTTTGGATGCAGAATGCTACCTTGCAGCATTACACGCTGTACCAGCCTTCGGATTTGAGTGAATGCATCAAGGATCTCCATCGCTTATGTTGTGATAACCAAAATTCTAGTTTACCTGCTATCAGGGAGAAATACAGTCAGCATAAGGTAAGCAAAAGTGCTCAGTCTCTGTCCTCTCTTTGTGCACAATAGTAATACTTGATTTTACCCAACTGACATTTCTCCTTTGTTATTTTCAGTACAAGTATGTAGCTAAGAAGTACTGCCCACCAACAATCCCCACAGAGTACCAAGCATAGTAAGATCACTGTACTTCTCCAATGCTCTGTTGGACTTCTGGTAGCTTAACTGTTAGCGGGCTAGATTTTTTTTTTCCCATATCAATGGATTCAACTCTTACCTCCCTGCCAGTGTAAAGTTCCCCCTTTTATTTCTTTCGGATGATCTTTGATGTAATTTAACTCCAGTAGTTTTTCCCATGCTATTGGGCTTCAGCTAATGAAAAATCTTATCTGAGTCGATAAACCAATAACTATTAGAATGATCTAATCCCTACAAGCCCTACTCCACCATCACAAAGAGCATATTTAGTATACATATAGTTCTCAAATTTACATGGATCGATCAAACATAGTGCGATAACTTGTACCAGTACGTATATACATTGAGCAACCTAGTTCACAACTGCGCAGCATAGTTGTACACAACTCACTTGAAGCAATACCAGAGCTACAAATTTACGTAGTGCGATAACTTGTAAATGTCACATCCAGTACGTATATATATTGAGCAACCTAGTTCACAACTGGGCAACATAGTTGTACACAACTCACATTGAAGCAATACCAGAGCTATATGGCACTAGGCACCACATTGAGGCTTGCTTAGGAGGAGCCAAGGCACAGCACCAACACCATCATAGCTCGGAAAGTTACTGAGGCAGTGCAAATCCTCAAAGCCACAGCTTGGCCTATCGATAGGCCACTCTACATCAGACGCCTCAATGAAGCTGGGGATCCACACAGGCGTTCCATCCTCGAACGAATTCTGCGTCAACCTCGTGAGATCAGAGCCGTCCAATTTCACGGTAAAGATTTCTCCATAAGGCTGATAATGATGCGGGTTTGAAATGGGCTCAGCTGATATAGCCCCGTAATCCGAAGTGAAGACCAAGCTCTTCCCATCCGGGCTGAACCACGGGTGGTTGGTCCGACCACCGGACCCGCTTTGTATCACTTTTCTTAACCCGGTTCCGTTCGGGTGGATCACGTACAGCTCGAAGCTTCCAGTTCCCGGGTTCTCCCTGTCCGAAGCGAACGCGATCCAATCGCCGTCAGGTGACCAGTTACACATCGTATCCGTCCATGGGCCCCTCGTCAGTCTCTGGAGCCCACTTCGCTCACCGTCCTCGGCGTCCATTATGTACAGGTTCTTATGACCCGACCGACCCGACCTAAACACGATCCGTTTCCCGTCCGGGGAAGGTGAAGGAAAAGCGTTGTTCTTGCCGTTCGTGGTCAACTTTTTGATGACGGGTCGGTCAACGCCGTCGACGGTGATGGAGATGATATCGACTTCGGTGCTCTCGGGTGCGAATTCGGGTCCGGCACCGGTGTATATGACTCCCTTCCGAACTGGGTCCCACGCGGTAGAGAATGCGTTCCCCGGGTAGACTTCGCGCCGATTCGATCCGTCTCGGTCGACCACGTACACACGCGGTAAGTTCGCAAAAGCGAAACGGTCACCGGCGGGTGAGAACGACGGGAAAGTACCGTCGATTCGGAGGACTGACAGGTTGGGAATTGGGCTTCGGATGTTCTGAAGAAACAGCTTTGGGCTTTTCTGCCCGTTTTGGCTGCCTCTGCACTTGTGATACCCGACCCGACTCGAGTCCGGCGAGAGGAACGGGTTGAAGTGGTGGGTATTTGGAGAGACGAGCCGAGTCAGCTCCTTGAACTCGCTCCTGTTCAGATCGAACAGCTCCACGTGGCGGAAGCTGGAGGTGGATCGTCTGGTGGCCACTGCGATGAAGTCATGGTTACCCGGTGACGTGGCGGGAGTGAAAGCGTGGAGACCCGGCGGCGTGACTCGCTCCACCACAACTGAATTGGTAGAAACTGGCCCTCCTCTGGGTAAAATCGCCCTGTAAATACTCCACCACTGATCCTCGCCACGTCGGTGAAAGTAAATCGTCGACTCGTCAACCCAACTCGGCCATCCGCCGTGCACAACCACCTTGACTCGGCGAGTCCCGTCTCGAGTCAGAAAGACATAGATGTCCGTGCTCAGCTCCTCCACCTCGCCGTCCCAGCCTTTAGCCCCGTACGACGCCGCCGCCGTCCATACACCGGACGGTGACACCGCAGGACTGAAGTCCGCCACACCGTGTGGAGTCAACCTCCGAGTCTTACCCGAGTTCAACTCGGTCGAGTACACCGCGGCGGAACTCGTCCTGGGCACGCCCGAGTCTTCGTGAGTGGACACGTAAACCAAATACTCCCCTGTCAAACTGGGCTTGTCCTTCATCGAAACCCGGTCCAATCCCAACAGAGGGACCTGAACCCGGTCCACCACTTGAAGAGCGGATCTTTTTCTGATGCTGCTCCTAGAGTCGAAGTAAACGGCGTCGTAGTAGATGTTGGAGAAGCCGTTTCTCTCGGTGACGTAGATGATCTGAAGAGAGGACTGGAGCCGAGTTTGGTTGAGGGAGAAGGTAGAGGAGGGGAAGTGGCCGTTGAAGTTGACCGACTGGCCATCGGTGAGTCGGGTTTCGGTGGCCGCAGCTTGCGGTGGCTGTGGGTTTCCGATGGGGAGAGTGAAGATGTCGAAGTAGTAATCCAATCTGCCGTTGGTGGTGAAGACGATGGTCGAGCCGTCAAAATTAGCCCTTGCATCGAAAACCAGCAGCAGAAAATGGAGTAGAAACGAGCACAGATATGATTTGGGCTTCATGTTTGAGCTCAGTTCGACTGATGGAGTGGTGACTGTTGTAGTTTGTTTGTCCTAAATAGTTCACGGTAGTCAGAAGGCAGGCAGTGGATATTGGATAAGGTTGGATGTGGAGTGAATGTGGACACGTGCGAACCTGGGAACCAATTATACCATGCGAGATTGCGAGTTAATTTGTGTAGCAGAGCACCATTCCTGACCGGCCGGAGATATATTTCCTAGTTTGCAACTTTGCATGGATGTCTGCGATTACTTTCCTAAAAAATCTTTCGGTGATCCCTAGTAGCGGACTTGCGGGGAAGTATTTGATTCAGTTCCTGTGAAGATTTCAATACTTAATAATTTTGTTATGAGCTACACCTATATGCAAGAGTAAGTGATTAACAAGTATCAAGTATGATTTCTCATTCTTTTCGACTGATTATCTAAACCTAGTTAGTGTTAGTTTTTATATATTGTTTGTAAGTGGACGAGTCACACATACTACGCGTCTACACCGCCAGTTCACCATTGCTACTAAAATTGCCTCCTAGCATACACTCATTTTCTTTTGTTTATTTGTTTGGATGCCTTGTGTGCGAAGCGTCTTGTCGAGTTCATATATATTATTGATATATGATGATACAATTGATATAAAGAAATTTAATCATAGTCTAGTGGTAGAGTCTAGTGTGGAACTCTCTGCACGGGATTTAAACGACAAAAATTGTCAAAATGATCGGACACATTAGGCCAATAATGCATAGTTTGGATATTTCATATTTCATATGAGTCGAGAAAATAATATTGAACCTAGAAAGTCTTTAATTTACCATTATATATATTTTTTAAATGTAACACATACATATATCAATTACCATTTGTCGCACCAAGTCTTCACTTGGCCCTCCCGTTTATGTTTTCACATACTCTTAGAGTGGGCAACTAAGTATTTGAATGACAAAAACTCATCTGCTCAGGAGCCCATTGAAAATGCCCTAACTATTTATAATCATGAATGGGCCATTTATGAAGCCATGTAATATGGACGACATAATTTCATGGTCCATATTTCTTTCTAAAATATTTTTTTTTCGGCCCCAATCTATTGTTAACATTTTTTTGCCATATACGTGACAAGTTTCAATCGGTATATATGAAAGCGATGGAAATGAAAATGACCTAATTCCCAGTCGCTGCTGCAGTGAGCCTTTACCCGACCCTCTCGATTACATCTTCACAAACTCTTAGAGTAAGCAACTAGGTTTCCAAATAAATAAAAACTCATTTGTCATGTTCTCTTCTCCAATTCTTTATCGATCATTCCAATTTTCACGAATGATCGATTGATACATATATAATTATGTTTTTTGTTGTTGTTCAATTGTCCTATTTGCTTTATATTACGACTATATTGTGGAATAAAGTAGATGACTAATTCTCGATCCTTTCGAATTTCTGGGACGCTTTTTTAATTTCCATTCTAATGTTTGATTAAACGTAAAAGTTCTGTACATTTTGAAATTTTAATTTTCAACAAGGCAGCTAACTTTTTGTCCCAGTATTTTGTGATGTTAATTTGCCATAACAAGAGAGTTATATCTTTTTTTTCTTTATTAAATTAGATGGAAATATTAGTGTTCAATGAGATTTGAATATGATAACTCAATGGTCACAATATGAGTCGTTATCACTGGATTACAACTCACCAACACTAAAGAATGAGGCTTATCATTAGAGGTTTTTGTTTCTTTTGCACGATATATATCTATAGAATTGTCGAAGCCAAATAGAGCCTGCTAATTGTGGAAGTATATTGTCTAGCATGTTGGGAAAAGGGTTTGATTTTTCCAGGTATATATTATTTTCATTCTTTTCTTTTACTAGAATTAAACGTACTTTTACTTCCTCTAGATGTTAAATGGTACAATATGACTTGACTTTTAAAGATACTTTTTAAAGATAGAAACAATAACTGATAATTAACAAAATGACATGTAATACACAAAAACGTTCTGTGCATGGGCTTCTATATTTATGAAATTTAAATGTTAAATGATACCATATACAGAAATATGACCAAATTAATTAAGGTGCGCTAATAGAAAGAAAATAAACATATTTTTTTGAAATAGTAAGTAATTAAATTAAAATGCAAAATTAAATGTATGCCTGAAATTCATTAAATTTAAATTTATTATATTTGACAATATTATTACTCGCCCAGGTTTGGTCAAATTTGAATTTAAATTCAATGAATAATGTCCAATTTTAGACAAATTAAATCTCATTAATTAAGACAACCAAACAATGATTGGCCCTCATTAAATTTTTACATCTTAGGAAACATGAACTTAATTACAAAATAAAAGTTTCTATTTTTATAAGATAGAGTTTTACGCTGAGGACAAACTTTTGTAGATTTGATTAGATAACCCTCTTGCCAATGCTATAAATAGCACCCCAATTCAGGGTAAGCAAGCAAGCCGATGGCACTAGTGTAGTTAGAACAAAAGCTTTTTCTTGTATTCATTGTTCGATCCCAGCTGATCGACCTCTCTTCGAAGCTAGTCATGGCTCGGAGGAAGATCAGACTGGAATACATGAGCAATGACTCTGCCAGAAAAGCCACCTTTAAGAAAAGAAAGAAGGGTCTAATAAAAAAGATTTCTGAAATAAGCATTCTCTGTGAAATTCGAGCCCTGATTATCATTTACAGTGCTTATGATGCCTTGCCGGAGATATGGCCTCCGAATCCTCAAGTTGTCTCTGACCTATTGGACGAGTTCTGCTCATTGCCGGAATCCGAAAGGACCCGGAAAATGGTTGACCAAGAGGCCTACCTGAGGCAACGAATAACCAAAATGGAGGAGCAACTCGCGAAAATCAACAAGGAGAATCAAGAGAAGGAAATGACCAACAACATGTTCGAGGCTATCAAAGGGTCGTTGGCCATGTATTACGCCGATATTATGGGGCTCAATGACCTTGGTTGGACAATTGAACACAACCTGAGGGAGCTTCGTCTTAGGATGAAGTTTTTGAAGGAACAGCAAGGGATAACAAGCAATGTGCTACAGCATGGTGTCCGTGTACCAGACTACTTCACGAGGAGGAGGGCCCAATTAGGAGCTGAGGGGAGCAGTAGCAGCGTACCGGCAGCGTTGATGGAGATGAAGGCAGCCATTTTGGAGCAGCTGAGGAAGGAGATCTTTCGGATTTCGGCGTGGAGACGACAGCAGGCAAATAGGCAGCAGAATACTCCTCAAAACCAGTGGTTCATGAATATCATGAATCCGGCACCGGCACTGGCACCGAATCCACTGGACTTTCTGCAGCCACTACCTTATTCAACATCAGGACAAGCACCATCACAAGGCCACAACAACTACAACGCTATGTTGCCAAACAATTCTGGTTTTCGTTACCCTTGAACTATCTTATGGTTTAATTTTTTATTTCGGATTTTGTTTTTAATCTACTTGCATGGTTTGGACATTCGACTGTTTACATTCTGGTTGTGTTTTATTTTTTGGACTTTGATTGGGGATTTCTTATATTTTAGGACTGGATTGGATTGTTTGCTTAATATATTTTTATTTGGTTATTGTTGAAGAGGAAAAATATGTAAACTGAAAATTGTATTTTTTTATTGATAGAATGTCTTATATATAGACTGATACAATCTGTTACAATAACTGTCCTTATAAAACAGGGATTCTCTGTATCTATATCTATACTAATCCGTATCTAATTAGAACAAGACACACACCGAAAGTTACGGAGAATAAATCTCCTTAAACACTCCCCCTTGTGTCGATGGCCTAAGGAATGATGCATAACTTGTTGCCTCACTAAAAACTTCGCCAAGCAAACAAAAATCTCATGGGTAAAATAAAAGCTTGGTTTAAGGGAAAAAGAGTACAACCCTTCAACTACAAAAGCTACTATATGTGATGTAGACTCCCCTTGATTTCTATAGAAATGTAACTCCCCCAGACTTTAAACTCTTTCATAGAGTTCGGGTAACTTGCGCATGCCAATGCGTCTCACATGTTTCACAAATGTAGATTTAGGTAGTGACTTGGTAAACAAATCCGCAACATTATCAACCGAACCAAACCGGTTCACATGGATAATCAATAACCGCTGCTATTGTTGATTATAGGAGTACTTTGGCGAAATGAGTTAAGTATGACACCCTTAGTGTAAACCAACTTCATATGTTTAATGCAAACCTCATTATCCTCAAAGAGAAAAGTTGGTGCTGTCATAGCAGATGGTAATCCACTAGAGCCTCGAATGTGGTATATTATTGTCCTAAACCAAACACTCCCATCAACAGTTTCATACAAAGCTTTAACCTTTAAAATAGTTCGAGGAAGTAGCAATAAGGGTTTACTTTGTTGTTCTCCAATAAATCGCCATGTTTCCCATGGTGAATAACCTGTATGAGAACATCCTTTATTTGGATCAGAGTGGTACCCAACATCAACAAATTCGACTAACACATCAACCGGTATTTCAATATATATTGCAGTAAAATTGCTCACAGCATGACAAACGTTCGATGGATCAAACATTTCCTTCAATGGATCGAAGGCATGTCTTGGGTCTGTCCAAGGTGTATCCTTCGATGGATCGAAAGATTCCTTTGATAGATCAAATGACCCCTTCGGGTTGTTATCGTTCACTGCATTCGACGGATCAAAATGCCCAGAAATTGAATGCTGCAATTCAACTATCTCTTGACCAGGATTTTTCATGTTTCTCTCAGTATTCTTTGTAAGGGAAAAATAAGCCCAAGTCAATGGATCACTTCAAGTACCTGAAGATTTGTTTTACTCCATTCTAATGACTTTGTGTAGGCACATACTGAGAAGGCAATGTCTAGATGTATGTACTGAGCTAAATTCAACCAAGCTTCAATCGCACAAAGATATAGAATCTCAGCTCCAAAAGTTCCTTACCATCATCTTTTCAGATGAAATGGATCTTTTTGGGTTCCAGACTGTAAACAACCATTGGTGTAGTAATAGTGTATGCTTTATCTATTGCTTGATTAGACATATGTAAACTGATAAATAAGAATTCAACCAACTCGATGTACCATCTCTAAACCAAGACTTAATCGAGTCCTACTAAGGTCTATCATTTCAAATAACTTGTTCATCTACTGAACACACATGAGCATAACTTTTCATTCTTGTGTCACTTCCCAATCAAGTAGTCACTAAGACATGTATACCACATCCTATCGGATTATTTTAATCCATATATTGAACGTCTCAATCTAGTCACATGAGCACTCCGTGGTTTAAAGTTACTTGATTTGGGTAGAACCATGTCAATCGACACTCTCATGTATATCTCTGAATTAAGATCCCCATAGAGATATACTGTAACCACATTTATAAGCTGCATACTAAGTATTTGGATACTACCAAACTGATAAGGTAGCGGAAAGTAATGATGTCCATGACCAAAAAATACATCTCCTCATAATCAATACTAGGATATTGAGAGAATTCTTGTGTCACAAGTTCTTCTCATTTTTCTTCCAAACATAGACTCATTTGTGTCTAACCGGCATACCTTTCGATGGTCATATCACTACCATATCAAAAGTTTGCCATTTGTAAGAGAGCCTAGTTCAGTCTTGATTGCAACTTTCCACATTGATCAATATTTTTCTCTACATTAACCATTGACAAACTACAACAGAGCAATATTCCACTTCATCGTCGTCAATTACTAAGCGACGGAATAAATAAACACATTATCAACGAACATGGAAGAACTATTCATAATAACGCTAGCATTTGTTTAACTTGGTGAGATTTATTTGTTTACTGACATCGTAATTGACTCTGAGGCGTTCCCCAGTGTTTGACAATGTCGACTTTAGACACAATTACAGACAGAAATAATTTTATGTGTTGATGATGAACAATTGTGCCTTGATGGTTTGCCTTTTCACCAGCAACTCATCGGTGAATTTTGACCGATGCTACACCCCCACTTTCGGCAGGAGAAACACTACATTGCCCAGGTGTTGCATTAACTTGCCCAATATCAGGGACTTTCAACATTGCAAGATTTGCAGCAAGTAAACCGATCTAGTCACCTTCATGATATCAGTAAAGAAGTCAGGCATAAAGTCTACTACTTTATGAAGATCAAGAATACATTGCACTTTAATCTCACTCTGAGATGTGTGGGGATCATGATGAGATATAGTGGGGATATACCACGTCAATTTCAAACGTTAATCCAGAATGAAACCATTCATATCTCCCCCTAATGGTCGGAAGTATGTCTCATCACAGTGACTATCTGCAAAACTAGCAGTAAAGAGATCTTATGTCAAAGGTTCTTAATAGAGAACAATTGTTGGAGAATCATACCCAACATAAATGCATAATTATCTTTGATAACCCATTTTTGTATGCAGTGAAAACATATTAGGCACATGTACCGTGCAACTAGAGATGCGTAGATGTAAGATATCAAGCTCATATCCAGTTATCAACTGGTACGCACTAAATAGTTGGTGGTTTATGAGTATCATGTGAATAAGCATAGTTGGATGTAATATTGCTTATCCCTAAGCAGGTACTAGTAAATTAGTAGGAATAACCATTGCTCTAGCCACAAGTTTTAACCGCTTGATTTTTGCCTCTGTTAAACCGTTCTAAGAGTGAACATGGGGAACCGGGATATTCAACAACAATCTCAATTAATATGCAATATTCGATGTAAACTCTCCTGTATTAAACCAATCTAAATGAGCAGATTGAATGGTTCGGGTGGGAGTCCGAAGCATAATAATATATACTAGGAGTTTTGAAAATGCAGCGAACCATGTGGATTGCAAAGACGTGACCTATGCGTCGATGCATCAATCAAAATCATATATTAACAGTCCGCATACCGGTTTGATTGATCCACAAATATATTCTTGGAATCTGTGGAGGAATGGAAGTTGTGTCTACAACGAAAGACCACCATGCATGTAAACAACATTACATATATAAACAAGCTTTGCAAAACGAGCAATGTGCATAAGAGATCGCAACATATGAATCTTATGGGATAACGCACGATGCCACAACATTATGTTGCCGGGATGGTGCTGCTCTCGTCTTGGAGATCGAGCCTAAATCGAGTAGAGTAATCTCAGTTCCCCCATCTAAACCGATGGTATTAGATATTCTTACATGCTTCTGTTCTCTTAAGAATAGATGACCATGAGAGTATTTCAATATCTTGATCATCAAAATGCAAAAGCTCACATGAGGCTAAATCACATATAGTAATATAAGTGACTGCATTATATTCAATTATTCAAATCATAATAAGATATAAACTACTACAAATCCTCGTAAACCTCTCCAGATTGCGCCGTTGGAACCATTCTATGGAGATTTGACAGAAACACTTTTCCATTCTCACAATAATGTGTTCGAGTGAAAACCGTTGACATAAATATTTTCAAATCTGAGTAAGGTTCGAATAACATTTTAGGTGCTTAACACTCGATATCACCATTATATATCAACAAAACAATGTTAATCAATCCGTCTTTGAATCCAAGACATGGCGAACACTTTAAGCAAATACTTCAAGATTTCAAAGGGTGTAACCCTTATAGAGTGCTAATATGGTATGATAATACATAAACACAACCGATGTATAATGACATCTAACCAATCTAAATGACTATTGTATATTAAGTTCCATGGCATGACAAAAATCGATGTAAAATCACATATGGTGCTGGAATCCAAGTTGGTCGAAATTTTTTCGTCATTTTTCAATAAAACCGATGTAAAACACATCTAAAAACATCACAATCTGGGTAGAGCCTTCGATGAATTGAAAGGAAAATATTTTGATAGATCGAAAACTTCTTAAAACCTACATGTGGGATGCCTTCGATGGATAGAAGTGCAATACCTCGATGGATCGAAGAAACCCAAAATAAATCTTGATTTTTCGATAGATCGAAGATATTTTTTGATGGATCAAAGAACCGACCTGAGGCATTCCTTGGATGGATTGAAAGAGTTTTTCAATGGATCAAAAATTGTAACACAAGGACCCGAGGATAACTTTTGATAGATTTAAAAACACATGTTCAATGTATCAAAAATGTCAGAAAAATGACCCGTGGAATAGCTTCAATGGATCGAAGTACAAGACTTCGATGGATTGAAGAACATATATTCGATGGATCGAAAATGTCAGAAAAATGACCCGTGGGATAGCTTCGATGGATCGAAGTACAAGACTTTGATGGATCGAAGAACACATATTCGATGGATCAAAAATGTCTGAAAAATGACCCGTGGGATAGCTTCGATGGATCGAAGGCTCCCCAAGTTCAAAAATAACATCCTCTCTTTTGTGTCAACGTATATTATATCATGATACCATATATTTATGTAAACATCGAACCATACACTAAATTGGTATGAAAATAATATTCTCAAAACTTTCATATACTGAAAGATAGAAAAATTTCATTACTTGCCAACAAGTAAAAGTTACATTATAGATGTCTTATTCGAAAACCGACTAAAAACAAAATCTCAAAACATGACTAAAACGAAGTCAAAATGGAAACAAAACTTGATTACATAGCAAATATATGAGTCTAATACATAGACTACACAAAAATTCCAGTCTCTAGACTTACTTTTATACTATCTGTTATTATAAGATTGGCTACATCGCAATATTCTATCTCATAGTTTGATGTACCCAATATCGTGTGCACTTTTTGTAGGCATTTTGAATATCCTTGGGTGCACGACATTGCTTGTGTATGTGCTTAGTAGAACCACACCTATAATAAGATGACAAGAGAGAAGAAGCAGAATTGGAAGAATTTCCACCATTCCTAGAACTGGAATTGGAATAATTCTTATTGGAGTCGTTGTGGTTGTTTTCATGGAGATTCCAAGTCAAATCACGACAATTTTCTCCTATACCACGACAACATCATCATTTTCCACCATGGTTATTGTAAGGCTCAGAATCACCGTTCCTTCTATCCTTATGTACTTTCCCTCCAGTATTGTACGACTTATGGATCTTTTTAATACCGGTCAGCTGAGCAATATTGATGAGAATAATCTTATGATACTGCCCTTTCTTGGCCAACACATTCATGAGATAACTGAATGATTTAAGTCATCCTTGTGCAAAATTCATGCAATATTAGTGCACAAGGTTGTCCATAGAGGTAGGAAAAATGTTTAAAGACTTCTTGATCATAGCTTGATCAGCCTTTATAGTGCCACATATACTTAACTCTGATTGAAGCTTTAACTTAGCTTGATTAAAAGCATTTATACTTGGATGATCCAATAACCAGATGAAATCACATCCTTCTCGCAGTTCATGAAGTTGTGTATTATATACCTTATTGAAAATGTCTTGTAAAGTCACCCACAAAATCACGGGGTCATTCTTTAGCAAATATTTTTCTTTAGAACTGGATGTATATGCCACCTCAAAAATAAGAGGACTTGATCTTTACGAGCTAGAGTTTGTGGCTCAGTACCAAGTGGTGATGGTGGTTGGATTATATCCATCAAATTCATACTGAGAGTGCGTTCTCAACGTCTGACACTCAACAAAAATATTATGCTCCTTGAGGATCAATGATATCTAATTCAACCTGTTCCGGCTCAATTGATGTCATCCACAAGCGAGACACGAGATATAATTAGTTTAACGATCAAAAAATCACAATCACTAATATCAAGTGTAAGGAATAAAAATGTGATCCATGATGTATGGTCACAAAAATTGATTATAAATGGTGGTTCAAAAACCACGCCCAGCAACCGTGACAAAATTGTCGCATAGTATCGATTTCTCATTTCTTTTATTTTCTAAACCGTGACTCTCCCATGACCGTCACTTATACTCTATGGATATGGGTCCATAGAAACTAGGGAAAAACATGTAATATCATCACAATATCACAAAATCAACAATCCTAGATCTAGGGTTTGACAAGAATTAAGTTTTAGTCCTAGATCTATAGATTTATGGTTTAGAAAAGTTTACCTCAACGGTGTTATGCTCGGTATGAAAACTTTACTGTGAAAGAAGTTTGAAGAAAGAAAACACATCCACGAAACTTCTAGAAGGAGGAGGATTCATTCTTCTTTTCTTCTTTTTTAGTAGACTGGCCTTCATGCACTCAATCAGTCATTACTTTCTCTAAACACATTATAATTAAGATTTTCCGGATGTCCTGGAAACTAGACATCTGAGACTTTCCGTGTATATGAAGATCTCCATCTGGTTCGTCCTGAGCTTCTCGCAATCCTCTGTCGAAATTGACGGATGTGCACAGGCTTATGAGATTGAAGTGATCAATCTCGAATTTTGGGATGGGAAAAGTGTTTTGGTTTTGACACAAACCTTCAGGTTAGAATCTCGTGTTGATAACTTGTTGAAGATGAAAAGTATGTAAATTGAAAACTGTAACTTTTTTTTAATAGAAAGCCTTATATATGGGCTTATACAATCTGTTACAATAACTATCCCTATATAAAAGAGATTCTATGTATCTATATCTATACTAATCCGTATCTAATTAGAACAAGACACACACTGAAAGTTACGAAGAATAAATCTCTTTAAACAATTATGTATTTTGGACATTAATTTGGTTATCTATTATGGACATTGGTAATTGTTTTTTACTATTTTTAGTTAGCTTTTACTATCAGTATATTTGTACATGCATGTGTAGTTAGAAATATATTTGATTTTCTGCTATCCTGCTTCAATCTTTTCCATTTTCAGATGTAATAGCTTCTTTTTCAATGTGATTTTTCATCTAGAGATGTAAAGGTTAATTTTGTGTGTAATCCGGTTACGGATTTGCCTTTTCGTTTTCAGATGTAATGTCTCATTTGGGTCGATATATATGATCTACGTACAAGAATGTTTCTTTCACTAGTACTTTTTTGTTTTTGCGAAGTTTTCAACTAGTACTTCATACGGCAAAATGTCATTGTTGGTTCTTGATTGGCGTACCAACAAGGCAACAACATGTACATAAAGTTTATCTGTATTTTGCTTTCGAATGAAATTATTGTTCAATTTTCTAGATACATGTCATTGCACACAATCTATTGAGAAGGAAAATCAGACTCAAAGAAGATGACATCTCGAGAAAAAAAAAATTCTTTGTGTGGAGGTTGTAAACTCGATAACCTTTCTTACCATGTGGATAGCCCAAGAATATGCATTCCACTGATCTGAGATCCAATTTGTTTGGCTTGGAAGGGTGTGTGGAAACAAAACAACAACAACCAAAAACTCTGGGGTGATCATAGCTAGGTTTCTTAGAGAAAAGTATCTCGAAAGGTGTTTTTCCTTGTAGTGTTGGTGTTGGTGTGCGATTAATGAGGTAGCAAGCAGTTAAGATGGCTTCTCCCCAGAACTATTTGGATAAGTTGGCTTGGAAAAGGAGAGCACGAGCCATGTTTAGCAAATGACGAGGCTTTCTTTCAGCAACCCCATTCTGTTGGGGAGTGTTAACACAGGTAGTTTGGTGCTCGATTCCTTTTGAAGCATAAAACTTAGTCATTGCAAACTCTAGACCATTGTCACTTCGAATGATCTTCACATGTTTACTAAACTGATTTTCGACCAGATGGACAAAGCGAGTAAGGAGGGAACGAGTGTCAGATTTGTGTTTCATTAGATAAACCCAGGTACCCCTGGAATGATCATCGACAATGGTTAAGAAAAATTGTGCATTGCTGAGTGAAGGGACATGGTAGCCACCCCAAATGTCTATATGGATTAATTCAAAAAATTCTGTACTGGAAGTAGTATGTAAAGGAAAAGGTTGTCTGGTTTGCTTGGCTAAGGGACAGATCAAGCAATTATTTTGGAAAGGAAAGTTTGTGGAAAAAGGGAATAATGAGAGAACTTTTGGTGATGGATGCCCTATCCCATCCTAGAAATTCCCCACCTCTCCTATCCGCACAAGGAAACCCCACTTCTCCCCTCTCCTCATCACGAGAGTCTACCTCCTTCTTCACCAACCTCTAGTTCAGACCTCCATTCCAACCCTAATTCATCCTCCACTCCAACCCCAGCTTCTCTCCTTTCCTCTCCACTTGTTCCACCCTCCACCACTACTGATCCACTTCTTTCAGTTCCCCTTCCTAGTCCTCCGTCTCTTCCGCGACGATCCACACGCCCCACATGCATTCCACGTCTCTTGCATGACTTTCATATCGACGCCACTCTCCCTTCACGACCTACTCCATCGTCTTCTTCAAACGAGGCCTCAGGTATAGCTCACTCCATCTCCAGTGTCCTCTCTTATGATAAACTCTCTCCTTCTTATCATGCTTTTATTTCTGCTATAACCATACATCGTGAGCCTCACAATTTCTCTCAAGCCGTCCTCGATCTCCTATGGTGCTCAGCTATGCAAGATGAAATCAAGGCATTACAGGATAATGGTACTTGGAGTCTTGTACCTCTATCTGCTCATAAACTTCTCATTGGTTGCAAATGGGTGTATAAAATCAAATACAATGCTGATGGGAGTGTGGAACGCTATAAAGCCCATCTCGTTGCCAAAGGTTACAGCCAAGTTGAAGGGCTCAACTATCGTGAAACATTTGCCCTTGTTGCCAAGCTCATTACTGTCAGAATTCTTCTTAGTCTATCATCTCTCCAGGGATGGCATCTTCATCAGCTTGACATCAGCAATGCATTCCTACATGGAGATCTCTACGAGGATATTTACATGCACGTTCCACCAGGTTTTGGAGGAAAGGGGGAGACACGAGTCTGTAAACTCCACAAATCATTATATGGACTCAAACATGCATCACGGCAGTGGTTCTTCAAACTATCCAAGGTTCTTAAAGAAGCTGGTTTCCACCAATCTTGGTTTGATTACTCATTGTTTACCAGACAATGTAATGATCATTTTACAATTTTACTTGTGTACATTGATGATATCATTATAGCAGGAAGCCATCTTGATGATATATCACACGTAAAAAGGTTCTTATCAGACAAGTTCAAGCTGCGAGACTTGGGAGTATTAAAATACTTCCTTGGAATAGAAGTTGCTCGTTCACAACAAGGAATTGTTCTAAGCCAAAGGAAGTACGCATTAGAGATACTTGAAGACTCAGGATTTCTAGGATCAAAACCTACCACTTTTCCAGTTGAATACAATGTCACTTTAACACAGGAAGAAGGAAAGTTATTAACTGATCCATCTCAATATCGAAGACTGGTGGGAAGATTGATCTACCTCACTATCACCAGACCTGATATTGTATATGGAGTTCACATTCTTAGCCAGTTCATGGATAAACCTCGTGAACCTCATCTTGAAGCTGCTCATAAAGTCCTTCGATACATAAAGCAGACATCTGGACAAGGGCTCCTTCTTCCATCTAAAGGTACTCTACAATTAAAGGCTTATTGCGATACTGATTGGGCAAGGTGCAAGGATACCAGAAGATCAGTCACTGGCTATTGAATTTTTCTTGGTAATGCACCTATTTCTTGGCGAACAAAGAAACAAAATACTGTCTCTAGATCCAGTGCAGAAGCTGAATACAGGTCTATGGCTGCTACCTGTTGTGAGATCACCTGGCTACAGAATATTATGAAGGATCTAAGCATCAGAGGCAACACACAGACCTTATTGTATTGTGACAATCAAGCTGCTCTCTACATAGCTTCTAACCCTGTGTTTCACGAACGCACAAAACACATTGAGATAGACTGCCATGTTATACATGAAAAGATTCAGAAGGGACTGATTAAAACTGCTCACATTCAGACATCAGAACAGATTGCTGATATGTTCACAAAGCCATTACATCCTAAGCAGTTTACAGCATTACTCAACAAGTTAAGTGTAATTAACATAGACTCTAACTTGAGGGGGAGTATTGAGACATCTACAATTAAGGGAAAGACCTAGTACCTTTCCTGATTCCTTTCACTACAACATTGTTTTCTACTGTAATCAGGAAACTATGTTTCCTGTTGTATTTGGAACTGTCAGAGCTATATAAGGCATCATTGTACCTTAAGATAATTCAATCAATACAATACACATTGATATCAATTTCTTACACAATCAATTAGTAGATATAATCTACTTTCTGTAATCTCTATATATATTATGTAAAATAATTGATAGTTAGGACCTAGTGTTGGAAATCCTTTAAAAATTGAAACCATTAAAATAGAACAGTTGGACAACAAAATGGAGTTCCCAGAACCTTCTAGTATAATTTCATATATATTTTTTTAGAAGTCAAAAATTTCATTCGAGGGAAGTCAAGTACAGTCTTTTTAAAGCGTCTTTAATAAGAATCGAGGGACTGTATGAAAAGTCTTAGAAAAAGTAGACTGGCATAGGGCCCGCTTTGCTAACAAGTGGGCTACATTATTCGCTTCCCGTGGAATATGAATGAAAGCCGAGTTTGGCGTTTGTTCTAAGAGGGTGGGTGCATATGTCATACACCACACCTTTGAAGTATGAAGGGCAAGTGTCAAGGTTCTCCACAGCCTTGACCAGTATCAAGGAATCTGAAGTGAAGCGTACCGGGGAAAAACCATAACCAAGGTTGATTTGGCGTGCCTCAAATGTGGCTGCAATTTCAACTGAAAGATGAAAGTAATGGCCGGTCACCTGACGCCCATACCCTAGCACAAAATTACTCATCTAGTCACGAACTACTAGTCTAATCCCTCTCTGATGTGCATCCTATCAAACGCGCCATCCATGCATATACAATAACGACCAACTGATGGAGCTTTCCAGTGTGTTGGTACTCGTCCCGGTTTAGGTGGTAGTCGGTTTACAAACACAAAATGTTTTTGCCACACTAGGATTTGAAGTTTAATCGTCTCACCAGTAAATTCCAACTAGTTAAACACTTTGTCATTGCGGCCCTTCCAAATGAACCAGAGTTGAGTAATCAGGTGACCCATGTTCTCCAGTGATAAGTGTATACTGCACTCCTATATCCATTCAAAGAAGGACACAACCTGACCTCCCACCCCCGCTGTGATTGGGCACATCATAGGATCTACATGTCTACAATCATGGAATATGTGTAATTCTGTCTCAGGTGCCTGTTGATAAAGGGAACACTCCTCTGGAATATCGACCATCCTGGATTGCAACCGTGTGTTGATGGGTAGAAACCTTTTTGCTGCTTTCCACACACACATCTTAGCTGCTAGGGCAGCTTGCTGACTCCACAAGGAATTCCAGAAGTCAGACTGAGCCAGTGGAACTAAAGCGGCCTGGTTAGGCAGAACAAACTCGTCGCTGGCAATGATATAGGTACTACTCACTTTGAACACACCTTTTCCAGTATAATGCCATATTAACTTGTCCCGGCTCCATCTGCGGCTTAGATGGATCTTCTGAATCATCTCTACATCCTTTCTGTCCAGGTAGCGACTCAATAATGATATATTCCAAGACCTATCCTCCTGAATAAACTGAAACACAAAGCGTAGGGGTGACAGACTTCTCAATGGTATAATAGGCCGAAATTGACCCGGGAGGGATAACTAATTATCTTCCCAAACTGCTATAGAGATACCATCCCCCACCAGCCAACGAGACCCTCTATGCACAACAGGCCTAACAGCTAACAGGTTACGCCAAGTATAGGAAGGAGCGCCATTCGTACTTGCATCCAAAATCGAACACGAATGAAAGTATCTGGCTTTATATATCTAGCTGACCAATAAGTTTGGATTTTGAACGATGCACCAAAACTGCTTTCCCAACATAGCCAAATTATAAGCATACAGATTCCGAAAACCTAAGCCCTCTGGTTCTTAGACTTACACACATGGTCCCAAGTGCACAAATGGATCTTCCTTTTGTCTGTCATGTCTTCCCAGTAGAAGTCCGCGCACATCTTTTGGAGTACAGTACAGAACTTCTTAGTTAATAAATAACAGTTCATGGCGTAATTAGCCAGGACCTGCGCAACAATCTTCAGCAGGATCTCCCTACCTGCCACACTCAGCAAAGAACATTTTCACCGAGCCAATTTGTCCCGAAGTTTATCCCTGATATTCGCGAAGGCCTTATTTTTGCTCCTTCCGACTCTGGTAGGCATCCTCAGATACTTGTTATGATGTGATACCAGTTCCATACCTAACATTCTGGCCAAATCCTCCTGATCCCCTAACAACAAATTTCTGCTAAAGCACACACTATTCTTACTGTAATTGATGGCCTGACCAGCCTCATAAGTTTGTAGAATCTCTGACAGGCCTGGCCTGAAGTCATAGAATAAAGCAGGTTATCATATTTGAAAAAGAGATGATGCAGTTTCGGAGCCCGCATGTATACCTTAATACTCTGCAGCTCTTGTGCACTATAGGCATGCCGGATGTATGCCAATAAGCCTGAGGTACAGAGTAAAAATAGATAAGGCGACAAAGGGTCACCCTGAAGAAGCCCTCTGGTTGGGGTGATCCAACCCCTCAAGGAGCCATTAACCATTACCAAATACTTCATTGTCCTAACACATACCATAATCAGAGATATAATTCGATATGGTAAGCCCATCCTTCTCAGCACAACCTCCAAATAGCTCCATTCGACTGTATCATAGGCCTTGCTAACATCCAGCTTCACTGCCAGCTGTCTAGAATCTCCTTGTGTTTTCGTCCATAAATAATGGGCGACTTCATTCGCTATCTGCTTGTTATCAGTAATAAGGCATCTCAGAACAAAAACACTTTGGCAAGGATCAATAATCTGACTCATAATTAGTTTTAGCCTGTTCGCTAAGACTTTTGTACAAATCTTAAAAATAACATTACATAAAGCGATATGCCGTTAGTCGATAATCTTAGTAGGGTTCTGGACTTTAGGAAATAAACTAATGTGGGTAAAGTTAAGTCGTTGTAAGAGTTGACATGTGCTGAGAAATTCTCGGACTGTAGACGTTACATCGGGTCCCACCACCATCCAATACTTTTGGTAAAGTAACGGAGGCATGCCATCAGGACCTGGTGCCTTATGAGGGCCCATCTGAAAGAGGGCCTCATTGATTTCCTCATCAGTATAATCGACCAACAGGTGTTGTACCATATCATCAGTGATTACCGGTGATAAAGATGTAAGAATGGGGTCCAGATGCTCCTAAGTAATATTGCATGCAGTGAACAACTTTTGATAGTAACCCATCATTACATTATCCAAACCTTCTGGGGTATCCTGCCATACTCCATTATCGTCAAATAAGCCCTGAATTAAGTTCTTCCTCTTACAGTTGGAAGCCCTTTGATGTAAATAACGAGTATTCTTATCCCCATGTTTTAGTCGTTTGTCTTTCGTCCCCTATGCCCAGTAAGTTGCTCCCTGTTGAAGTAAAACTTCTTGTCGGGCATATAGCTCTTTCCGTCTCGGAACATTCTGAGGGTCAAAGTCTTTAGAAAGAAACTCGCCTAACTCACATTGGACTGCCGCTAGTTCCTATTTTTGACTGCCAGAAGACACCTAAGCCCAAGACTTTAGTCCTATTCATGTAGATCCGACCTGACTGAAGAATTTTTTTTTTAGTATAGTCTCTACTTAACTCAACGGACTCACGATTCCATGCCTCTTGAACCGCCTCTAAACAGGACTCATCATCTGCCCACATGGCCGAAACAGAAAAGGTTCCATTAACCATCAAATTGTATGTCT
Source organism: Geum urbanum (assembly GCA_946800695.1). Classification (NCBI taxonomy): domain Eukaryota; kingdom Viridiplantae; phylum Streptophyta; class Magnoliopsida; order Rosales; family Rosaceae; genus Geum; species Geum urbanum. The sequence continues at coordinate 13,766,853 of OX326998.1, read as the reverse complement.
TTTGCCTGTCTCACCTTAATCAAAATCGGTACATGATCAGAGCTAATAGGGAGTAGATTATATACCTGAGTAGCTGGAAATTGCAGGCGCCAAACCATTGTCACGAGTCCTCTATCCAAACAGCATTAAGTGGTGAAGTCGTGTCAAGTATAAACCACCTCATTACAACTTAAGTTCTCCATAGCACAATCATCCATACAGCGAATCATATTCGTCATCTGCCAATCTTCTCTAACCCCTCCACCTGACTTTTCCGATTGACGCATAATGTCATTCAGATCGCCTACTATGCACCATCGATCCGCGCCAAGTTGTTGAGCCAATGTCTGGATTAAATCCCATGTTTGATGCCGAAGGAAAACATAAGGGTTACCATAAATGCCAGTAAGGCACCATGTCGGGCCATTGTTCACCAGCATACGGATATCTGCGTCCATGAACCACTACAACAAATTTGCACATCTGTGTCGCTTCTATTAGTGACGGTTTCTGAAAAACCATCATTAATGTGAGAAGCTTTGACGTTTTTAAAAAAACGTCACCGATGTCTCCTCAACTTATCTTGACGCTCGTCACAAACCATCACGAATATCTTTTTATGTATTAAACAAATACAAAACTCTAACATCAAACATTAGCTCCCAGTCTCATTCCGTCTTCATTCCCAGATCTATTTTTGGAGCTTATTGAAGTTCTATAATTTTTAGTGTAACAGTTCATTACTCTCGATACTTCTGTAATATTAAAGGACTATATTTGTTATTTTGTTTCTTGTTGAATGATCGCCCCAATGAAACAATTTCATTTTTTTCCTTTTCAAAATTTGTTGATGACGGTTTTTAACCGTCAGGTGGTGTGACAGATGGAAAGCGTCACAAAAGGCATAAGGAAACTGTCATAGTATATCTATCTTGACGGTTTTATTTTTTATCTTGACGCCTTCAAATCGTCATAAAAACTTTTAATGACGCTTTTAAACCGTTGTGATAGTGACAGTCATGACGGTTTTTGAACCGTCACTAATGACTTTTATGACGCTTTTTAACCGTCACCAATAACATTTGTGTTGTAGTGAACAAGGGGAATGATCCTGACCTGTAAATCAATATCATCCGCCCACATCAACATCAAACCTCCTGCTGAAGTATTTGAGCAAGGAACAAACTCACCATTTCAAAACCCTAGCTTTGAACGAATGGTTTCAAAGCGAGTTCTACTGCGACACTTTGTCTCCATGAGGAAGACTATCCCGGGTTTCTTCTCGAAAATCAGGGATCGGAGGGCGTCGATCTTATTGTCTGCTCCGGACCCGCGCATGTTCCAAGATAGAACATCGTACGTGGACGCCATCAAAACCACAACAAAAGGCCGGCGTCGTTCACTGTAACAACCAATCAAACCAACACCCGAACCCGGATCGGAAAAGGAGAAGAAGGAGATCCTCCAAATCGATTCAATAGGCCGATCTTCCGGGAAGAGGAAGGGACGACTCAAGGGAACCAGCACCAGAACCCGGATCAGAAAAGAAGGGACGGCGGCGCTAGGCTCGAAGAGAAAGAGAACAACCAGATACGTCGTCTCTACCGGCGATGGAGCTAAGGTACGTTGTCTCGTCCAATGGTGCGGCGGCGACACGTTAGAGAGCTAGGGTTCTGATGCTGTATCGACATGTATAATTGAATTCTTGGTTTCGAGTAAATCAAAGCATTGGTATTTCCAGAAGAAAAAAATGTATGGAAGTTGGACGCCAGTGTCTCAGACGAGCAACAGAACATAACTGTAGTCTGTGGACACCAATCTAGTTTAATATATACACACGTGTATATACTGTATGACTACAAAGATTACAGTTGTACTTCGTACTCCACATTTAGCTTAACAACTATTTGGTCGTTGGTCGTTGGTCGAGTCCACGACAGTAAGGGTGGGGACTTGTTTACAGAAACCAACATGTGGGAGCTCCACAGTGACCATAGCATAGCTCTCTCTCTCTCTCTCTCTCTCTCTCTCTCCAGCTCTCTGTCTGAAGCTGAAGCTGAAATTGAAGCTGAAGCAGAGTCTTTCTTTTCTTACATGGGCAACTGGGCACGGCGTTTACAATCACTTAAATTGCAAAAACGGTGTAGTTCGATCATAACCCACAATCAATAGCTCCTCTTGTTTACCAAAAGATTCAAGCTAGTTTTAAGTCGATCGAGCTTTGTTGTGTTAATTCTGCTCTGTTTGTGTTTTTTTCTGTGTGTGTGTTTTGTTGTGAATCTGTACGTTGTTGTTTGCAATGAGCCTCTTGAGGCCCTTTGCTCTGTACCAGTGCCTTATGGCGTACCCTTCTCTGCGTTGGATGCCGTGTCAGAGTTGGGAGTTTCTCCGATGGCCGGGGCTCGATGGGTTCATGAGGCTATTGGTGGTGGTGCTTCTCTGGACTATGTTCTCCGAAATACGCTTCATTCCATCCTCATCAATGTACCCAACTCTTCGTGTTGGTGATCGAGTTCTTGTTGAAAAGGTTCGCACTTTGATTTGGGGTTCTGTTGGATTTCTAGTTTTCATTTCCTTTTAATTTGGGCCACTTACTTATTCGATGTACATAAATTGTCTTAATGTTGCGCGCGTTCTCAAGAAGCTTTGACCCTTTTAAGTTGTAACAGGCCAGTGTACTGTATGATCATGATAACATCATTAGTGTCTGCCTTCAGGAAATTTGTAGCGATCCATTAGTGTTGGTATGGAATATGGACTTCTCTATGTGATATTGTCATAATTTAATTGTTTTTACTTTTGTTCTATGCTGGGACTTGGGAGATTGGCTCATTCAAGCAGTTGGTGCTAATCGATGAATGATTGTATGCATTTATTTGCGCAGAGATGGTTGTGCTGTTTGTCACCTCAAAACTCATTTTAAGAGCAATGTACCATCACCAACCAGTTATATTCAAGCAAATACTGATATCTATATACTTAGATGTTCTGAATTTTGATCTATTGAATATTAGTCAGTGGGATATCAACTTATCAAGTCATCCATCTTTATTACTTGGTGGCATTCAAGCTCATAGCTCTGGAAGCCTTCAGTTGAGTTCATATCATCTTTCTTTGTATTTCAGGTAGGACTATATATGCACAAGGATGGAACTATTTCTAAAATCTTTGAAAATAGAATTTCAGCCATCTATTGAATTCAGTTTTAAGATTATGGTCGTCGTTGAGCAAGGACTAGTGTCTAGTCAGGATTTAACTATATGATCAATCTCTGGGTTTGTTTGTGTCTATTAAGATTTTTTCCTTCCTTTTCTCTCTTCATCGTGTTCAGTTAGTTTTTATAGCCATGCCACTGAAGTTTTCTGTTGAATGATTGGAAGTCATCCGTTGTAACTGGTAAGCAATTCATGGGTTCAGTGTATTCATGCTATTATTTTTAAGGTAGATCTTCCAGAGAGATTGTTGGGGAAGGTCCTTACGGTACTGATATATCTTGGATTTTCTGTCATATATTTCTTCTTCCTTTGTTTCGCATCATCATAGTTAATTATTATAAAAAAGAAGCAAAAATTATATGTTTATTGTTGAATGATTAGCAGTATTTTGCAGTAAATATAGATAGTATTAGCCTAATAGAAAATGAGCAATTCATGTGGTCAGTATATTACTTGCTGTTGTAATTGGAGTTCTTCTTTTATGTCCCAGAAACTTGGAAAAACAGTAGGATGAATGCTCGGTACTCCTATAAAATTTCTTCCAGAGACACATTTTGAAGTTTTAACTTTGTTTCTTGAAAATCAGTACTACCTATAGATTGTAGTGACACAAGATAAATGATCAATTTACTGAGGCTTGTAGTAGTTCACACCACTAGTCATCCACTAGTCATGAAGTTGAAAAGAATGTTCATTATATTTTTATTATCTCAGGAATTCAGTCATGTATCACTATGTTTTTATTAAATTCTAGTTGTTTATTATATTGTGATCTGTTTTCTTTCTTCTCCTCATCAAATAATAATATACAGGTCTTGATAATCAACTTCTGTTAATTAGTTAGTACCTTCGTAGAATACTTGAATGATGTTAATCTAGCTACCAATTCTGCTTCGAGTTTTGATTAACACTATGTTTTACTTGATAACTTCTACAGGTCTCATATTACTTTAGAAGTCCTGCTTTGCATGACATTGTAACATTTCGAGATCCAACACAGGTTTTCTCAATTAATAAGATTAGAAATGGGCCAAGTCTCTTGGAGCAATGTTGCAAAGCTTTACTCAAATATTCTGCCTGGACAATTTCTTGACTGAATTCTGGTACCTTCATGGTTTATCTGCAGGCTGCAGCTACCTGGAGACCTGGAACAGATTGTTTTCATAAAAAGGATTGTTGCCAAAGCAGGAGACTTGGTTGAGGTATACCATGCAGTGAAATTTGTAACCACGTATTGTGAATTTTATTAGGCTGTTTCCTGAAGGTGATGGATTTCATATTCTTTCTTTTGTCCCTGAACTTCAACTACCTTTTTCTTCAGTTCTTTTACATGAACGTATAGCCTAAAGGACAATAGGTATCAATTGGTGTAATATGGCATGAGGTGTATTTGACTGTACAATTTTTACTTTAATACCTCTTCAGGTTCGTAATGGATGGCTCTATGTCAATGGAATTTCGTAGAAGGAGGATTTTATCACAGAACCACCCACATACATATCACATTTAACTGTGAGTGCTAATTCTGTTGTTATGTGTTTCCAATAAGTGCACCTTTTTTAAATCAATTTTCAGAAGAGCATTACATGATTATTATGTGGAGAAACGGAAATCTTTTATGTCTTAACATACTTCAAAAGATGTAAATTGAGGACAACTTTCAAAAAGATGTAAATTGATGTATGACATATGTTTAACACACTACGCTAAGAAATGATTAAAAAGAATAATCAGTAACACTCCGTCACTGTTTCAATTCGATCTTAGTTTCTCCATGCATACCTCGGTTCATTATGGGTTTTTGATAGTGTAATTCTGTTACTAGTCTAGTACAAAATGTACTTATTTCACCCTAATTTCCCTAGTAATATCTGTGAGGCTACAAATTTTAAACCGTCTTTTCACACATAGCTCATTGTTCAATGGAATTTGCAGTATGTGCCTGAAGGCCATGTATATGTGCTGGGTGACAACCGTAACAACATCTATGATTCCCATGTTTGGTTAGTATCTTTGACATGATCAACAATTCCCTCCATAACCACTAATTTGAACTTGAAACTATTTCCTTTTTCCTTTTCGAATATATTGAGATTCTCCATTCATTTCATCATTTGTAAATATATTTCCATTGTTTCCTTTACATGATCAATAACAGGGGACCGCTACCCATGGAGAACATTATGGGAAGATATGTAACATGTTGTCACAGACCTTCATGCCGTTAACTGGACCGTTCAAGACTGGTTAGAGATACGTACGTGAAACTTAGGATATGTATGGCATGAGGCGGATTTCAGTCATTCAATTCTGTACGTACAATTTGAATGTGTGATTCCATATTTAACATTCAGTGGCACTATTAAGTATTTGCTTGTGCAATGCTCGTAACTTGCTAGTACTTAATTGATAGGAAACTGAACTTCTTGTCAGTGCTCTATTAGTACAATGCATGTAACTTAAACTTCAACTGACGTAATTGCTATAACCTTAGACATCTGTATAACTGTTCAAACTTGCTGATCCTCTTAAGCTTTCATTGAAATTTGCATAAGAAAATGAGGTTCTAACTTTTCATCTTACCGTTTAGAGCTAAAACTTGGAGGAGGCAAGGCTTAAGAATTTTTTGCTCCATGGAAGCCGGTTTTCCTAAACTACATGTATCTACCAAGAGGCTAGGCTATCTTGTAGATGCAGATGGTCTAAATACCACCACCATTATCATGTCATTAAAATTTTCCACTTGGTCCTTGTTAATATGCCTTGAATCAGGTTTGTATGCCTGTAGTATACGGGGACCTAATCCGAGTCATACTGGACTTAGGTTTTTTGTTGGCCCTACCATTCGGGTATATATAATTTAAGTTATTTAATCTAGTGGTATTTTGTAATCTGTAATTTGGTTTCTTTAAAATAATAAATTTGTTCTCTTTCTGCCATGGACGTAGTTAACATATCATTGATAAACTACGTAAATCTGCATTCTTTTTTACATTCGTTATAACAGTACTTAAAGTATTTAAGTATCTGTGCATGGTTGGTTTCGAAGTTAACTGTGAGGCCTCGAAGTTGTTTTTAGTGTGGCGTCATGTCCATTTCCTAAATATACATGCGCTAAAAGGATTTTCCCATTTCTTGGTAGATGTGTTTTCAAAAAAAAAAAAAAAACTTCCTGGTAGATGATATAACGTAAGAAAATTGCAGTTTTGGCTGGATGTATCCTACTTGTAGATTTATGTGAATCGAATCAAATCCATCCGTACCCGCCAAACGAGAGCTACGACTTTTTAACCTCCAGAGTTCAGATCGAGTCCAAAGTTGTGGTAACAAAAAGACATCTAGCTAGCCCAGAATCTTAGCTACGTCTCCTGGCCTACCCAAGATATTTTCTTAAAAAGAAACAACCGAGACAGCTCTACACTAGCTGCCTAGCAATGCTGTCCAAGAGACACAGATCGATATGATTTTAACAATATTTACCACCGTTCGAATTCGAAACGAATAATATATTAAATTTTGAAAAAAAATTACTTATATAGTCTAAATTTTTGTCGTATTATTAAAATGATGTCCGAATTTTAAAAACTATCAAAATGATGTTTAGATTTTCAAAACAATCTTATCGTGATGCTTACCGTCAATTTCTGTCATAACTCCATCTATGTCGTGACATTTTTTCTTCTTCCAAAAAGAAAGAGAAAAAACTATAATATTCTTATCTTAAATTTTTTTGACTCTCTCTCTCTCTCTCTCTCTCTCGCTCTCGAGTTAGGCTTAGATACACGCCCAACTCATACACGCCCAAAATTGTTTTTAATTTTAATCGTACGATATTTCTCCAATCTTAAACTTACGGTGAGCAAAGGCCACAGGATCACTACCTTGGCCCAACTCAGTCCGCGCTTTCTCCACCGATGAACCGTACTCGAAAGCCGCTGGACTCCGCGTGCCGCCGATGATGACGGCGGTGTTAACCGGGGACTGAGCAGTCGTCGGGTCCACGGAGCCTTTCTTATTAATGCAATGCTTGGCGGACAAGAGAATGACCGACTCGGCGAACTTGTGCATGGCTCGGTTGAGTGGGTCCCTCACGACGAGGGAGTTCTTGACGTCGACGAGCATTACGTGCTTGAAGTTGCGGCGAACGCGGCCCAGTAGCATAGGGTAGCAAGCCCACCTTCGTAGACTCATTGCCACGTGGTGGTCCACCACGAACCCGGCCAGCGAGTTTTCCGGGTCGAGCTCGCCCACCTTGAAACCCACCACCGACCCGTAGCTCAACTGCTGCTGAGTCGACTCAGCACCCTCAACCTCCTCAGACTCGCTACTCGAATTGCTACTACTGCTACTGCTACTTTTCTTCCCCCACAGAGGCTCCTCCGTCGCTTTCTTCCCTGACTTCACGAACTGGGTCACATCGAAACCCAGGATGACCAGGATATAATGAATTTGGTCAGCTTGGCAGAGGAGTTACATGTGAAGGATTACAGGCAGCTCGTATAATAAATGCATATGCAAGGTTCCTTGATGAATCCCCTGAGCCTGTAAAAATAACCCAAGTGTCATGTGGGGAGTACCACACAGCTGCTCTCTCTTATGAAGGCGAAGTGTAAGTGATCTAAAGGACTTCCTGGATTGAGATTAAGTCTTAGATTCAAGCTTCAGGATTCTAGTTATCTGCATCATATTTAATTAGCTTAGTGGTTTGCAGATATTTTCATATGGGATCAGGTTTCACATATTGATATATCTTGGTGTTGTACAGTTTATGAAGTGCAAATTGCAGGTGTGTTGGGGAAGTTCGGAAACTTGCAGCTGGTGGGGGACATTCAGATGTGTTGACCGATGCATCCTCCTTAAAGGAATTGTGTGAATTTAGACTTGCAGATAGTGTAACTCCGACCAATGCCTCTATTATTGAGGAGATAGCATATAGAACAGATTCAGATGCTTTAGCACGCCTTTGTGAAAGATTGAGGTACTGATTAATGTGCAGCATTGCTCTGAGTGGGTTGGAATTTACATGTTTGTTTGTTTTACCGAAGCTAATACTCTCAAGTTTTTATTGGCTGCAGGCGGCATATGCTTGATGATGAGGACTACAATTGTGATGACGATTAGCCAAACAGTTCTACGAAGTGCATGAGATAGTTAACCATTATGTCAATTTGTATCAATTGACCACTTGATTTCCACTCTAGTTGTAGTTAGTACAACTGAATAAAAATTGTTGTAATAACATTGTATAGGGGGGCTATCTCGCATTCTGTTGCGTGTAATTATGATGAAACGCTGCATTGAGATGTTCTGTAAATTACTCATTACTTGAAATGAAAACTTTGAACTTGAACTTGGCTGGGGAACAGCTACGTCACAGCCTTCTAACTGTTTGTAATTCAGCATTTTGTTTTTCATGTAGAAATTCCAGCAGTTTGGTTCTGTTGGGTAAGGTAGATCAATCTGGTCAGATTACTGCAACTGCATTTGCAAGAAACATGCTTGATCTTATGATCTTATTCCTTTACATGGTAGAGAATAGAGTGGTAAATTAAGCATTAGTAATGAACTGATGAGTCTTACACATGATCTACACCCCAAACTAAACATTAGAACATTGGTATTTCATTTGCATGAATTGCATTATTGGTTCAAACCGCGAACCATCCATGGTGGCATGCTTGTGTTACTGAGCGGCCGAGTTTGAGCTCTTCCTTGTTGATCCTCGTTATCTCCATCCATTGCATCTCTTCTGCATCATTTGCACATGATTACAGTAAGTACTCGATAGTGTCAATTCTAATTACAATTTGTACATGAACACAGGACGAATGTAAGTACATATATATAAGTGCGCACCCAATAGTTAGAGAAGGGAGTGGTGCAGGAGGCGGTGGCGGCGGTGCCATTAAGACGAGGGTGGAGGAGCTTGACTGCTGCAGATTATTAGGTACTGCTTGCGACTGCTTCTCATTCTCCTTCAGCTGTTGATTTTTACATATTATGCTTGATGGTGTATCAATTAACATACACAACACAATTGTAAGTCGAAGGAAATTTAAAGCACCTGCTTTCGGAAACATGTGCCGTGGTGGACGCATGTTCGCTCCGACCAAGATCAGGCAGCGCAAGATCAACGTCAACCAGAAGCGATACGCCGTCGTTTCGGCCATCGCTGCTTCCTCGGTTCCGTCTCTCGTCACCGCAAGGGGACACAAGATCGAGAATGTCCCTGAGCCTTTGGTGATCAGTGACACCGCTGAGGGACTCGAGAAGACCTCCGCTGCTATCAAGGTTCATCGCCGCTTGCATGTCGGTCACGTGCGACGGGGACTCACCCTCCTCACGTGCCAAGCTCGGCGGCCGGAGGAGGCGGCTCAAATGCAGTAGCACTAGTAGTGCTAGTACTTGTAGCAGCTTCAGTAGTGGATCCAATCTGGTGGAAGAGAGAGAGAGAGAGAGAGAGGGAGGGAAGCGACAACGATGGTGGTGGTGAGTCGGCGACCGAGGGGGGGGGGGGGGCGAAGAAAACCAATCTGGTGGGCTGAGCTCATCGTAAGCTCGGTGACCTTTGATTATATTGATCAACCATTTGTCGACACATGGCACTTTCTAAAATACTTGAGCGTGAACGAACCCACCGTGTATCTAAGCCTAACTCCTCTCTCTCTCTCCGATAGACATGCAGTAACAGAGAAGAGAAGAGATTGGCGCTTCCTCCCCAAAATTGTCGTTGTAGCTACACACTTCGTGCCGCCGCCGCTTCGCGGCTCGATCACGCTCACCAACTCAGTGTGGTCGCGTTCGGCTTCAACCTCTCGAGCTCTGAGCCTCACGCACCTCCCCTCTGACTGCGTCGTCTCCGATTGCGATAAGTCGTCGACCACCGTGGCTAGGGTAGGCACGTGCCACCCTTGAGATTCTTGCAAAAAAATATATATATTATATGTATATATGTATGTAGTATGTTATACTTCCTATTAAATATCTATAGGACCCCTGACTTTCTCTTCCTATTTTCTTTCTTTGTTTAATAACTTGTATGTGTCAGGAGGTTCAATACCATCCGTATATAAGCAGCTTGCATAGTTTAAAAAAAAATAAGCAACTTGCATTAATTTATCATAATATCCGATTGACTTTCTCAGTGTCAGAGGTTCAATACCACCATTACCACGTCTTGGTTTTGTTTCCATTGGAACAACAAAAGCCCATTTCTCTTATTTTTTCTTTCTGAGACTCTAACTTACATACCCTCCGCCACTGCTCTCCGCTCATGGCTAAATCTCCATTCTCCAGTCAATTCAGATAATTTGTAGTTATCCTCACCTCTCTCTCTCTCTCTCTCACTCTGCCCTCATACCCATAATATGTAGCATGATGCCATGATCAGTTCATCAATCATCATTTAATTCGATTTAAGATTAAATAATTTGAATTTGATTTGATGTAGTAAATTTGTATTTGCAGACTGAAGTGGCTAAATTGAAACTTTTGGGACTTGCTTAATGAGTTACGTTAAGGCTTCAAGCCTTAAGTCACAGTCTTGAGTTGCTAGGTGAGTAAAGATCATGTCTTTGTTTTTTCGGTGGATCTTGGATTTGTGGGTTTTTATTTTTATTTTTTATGCTCTGATTTTAGATCTTTGAGACCCATGTATTGCTTATAAACAAATAAAATATCAAGATAGATGTGACTATAGAATTCATCTTTATGCATCAATCGGTATTGTTAGACTTCTTTTACATCAAAGGCTTCCTTTTTGTGGACACGACGAGTAAGAAGATTCAGACAACCAAGGAAACTTTCTTGAGATTTTGAAGTGGTTGTGTGAATATAATGAAGGTATAAAGGTTGTGACTTTGAAGAATGCTCCTGATAATCTGAAGTTGACATCACTGGATATTCAAAAAGACATTGTAAGTGCTATTTCCACTAAAATTATTCAAGCAATCATCAATGACATTGATGATTCGTTGTTAGCCATTCTTGTTGATGAATCTCGTGACATTGCTTCAAATGAGCAAATGGATATTGTTTTGCGTTATGTGAAACATGGTCGTGTGATTGAGCATTTTGTGGGTATTGAACATGTTATGAATACTAATGCTACCACACTTAAGCATTCTATTGATGATTTCTTCTCTCGACATGGATTAAGCATCTCTAGATTAAGAGGGCAAGTGTATGATGGAGAAAGCAACATGAGAGGTCAATTTAATGGCCTTAAAGCATTGATCTTGAAAGAAAACAAATGTGCTTTTTATGTTCATTATTTTGCTCATCAACTTCAACTGTCTCTTATAGCTGTGGTGAAGAAACATGAGACAATGAAACACTTCTTTACCCTAGTTACTAAGGTAGTGAATGTTAGTGGAGCTTCACCGAAGCGTCTCGATCTTCTTAGAGATTATCATGCTAAGTTTGATTTAGAAGCAATTCATGGTGGTAATCTGTCAAGTGGAAAAGGCTAAAATCTAAAAACAAATCTCAAGCGAGCTTGCGACACGCGTTGGATTTCTCACTACAATTCGTTATTAAGCTTGGTCAAAATGTTCTCATCAGTTATGCAAGTGCTGGAAGATTTAAAACAAGGTGATGGAATGACCTCCGACCCGAAGTTTGAATGCCAGGTACTTTTAAATTATATGCAGTCGTTTGATTTCATCTTTTGTCTACATATCATGAAGAAAGTCTTGGGAATTACATATGATTTGTCACAATCTTTACAAAAAAAAAATATCAAGACATTGTGAATGCCCTGAATTTGGTGGCAATAAGAAATGGTAGATTGCAAATGATGAGGGACACTGTTTGGGATCATTTACTTGGTGAAGTGTTTTCTTTTTATGAGGAGCATTGTATTGAACCTCGTAATATGGATGATGAGTTTCGAGTTAAAAGAAAACCACCAAAGCGAAATGCATCATTATCTTGTTGAGTTATTCTACAATGTTATTGATGTGCAACTTCAAGAGTTAAACAATCAGCTTAATGAAAAGAATACTGAGTTGCTTCTTTGTGTTGCATGCTTGAATCCAAGTAATTCTTTCTCTTCTTTTGACAAAAAGAAGTTGTATGTCTTGCCAAATTTTATTCGAGTGATTTCTCAGAACTGGATATTCAAATTCTATAAGACCAACTAGAGAATTACATAATGGACATGTGTTTAAATGATAAGTTCTCAAAATAGCATGGAATTTCGGATCTTGCACAAATGATAGTTGATACAAAAAAGGACAAGACTTATGCATTAGTCTACTTGCTTCTAACTTTAGCACTTATTCTACAGGTTACAACAACAAGTTTAGAGAGAGTGTTTTTTGCAATGAATATTGTAAAGACCCGGTTGCGTAATCGAATGGGAGATGAATAGATGAATGGTTGCTTGACTGCTTATATTGAGAAGAAGATCTTTGATAACATTGACAATGACGCTATTATTCAACAATTTCAAAACAAGAAACCCCATAAAATGCATTTATAGTTCTCCTAGTCTCATTTGTTGAGAGCATTTCGTGTAAATGCATAAGTTAGTGGTTTTTTTGTCATTCTATATCACTAACTAGAGTGATATGAGCATTTATATTATATGTACTGTTTTCTGATACAATGAACTCAAATTAGATATAAACATTTTTATTATTGAATCAATCCATTGTATTTGTTATATTTGATATATTAGCACATGCTCAGGTTTACTTTTTCTTGTTCTTTTTTTCGGAGAGAAAAATCTCGCCCCACCTGGATGGATTTCCTGGCTCCGCCACTAACCGCCGCCACAGGTCACAGAACCCGTGGCGACGCCAGATGCCACTTATCCTCACTTTACGCCTTTGTTTCCAGCCACATATTGAGCGACGTGCCTCCTCATATTCCCGGCTCGGCGTCTCCTGCTCAGCTTGTCGTATTCCCAGCTCGGTGCTTACTGCTCGACTTTGTTGGTGGGTTCGTGCCCAGAAATGGAAGTGGGTCTGGGAATTTGGTTGCGGGCTAGCCGCGTAGTTGGCTGTTAGATCTTGATGGGTTTATTGGGAGGAGGAGGGGATGATGGGGTTCCACCGGCGTATACTTTCGGGGTCGAAGTCCGGCACGACGAGGCCGCCGTACGTCGGTGGTCCATATCCAATTGGTTTAATTGCTTTGGCTTTCTTGGTTTTGGGGAACCGAAGAAGAGATTGGTGAGTGAAAAAATGGGGACCAAATCTGGGAAAAAAATTAATACTAGAGTTTAGGTATTTACAGCGGATTGTGACATTGAATTGTTGATGGAAATTAGAGTTCTCTATAAAATCTGGGCTTGTTGTAACGAATATTAAGAGTGTGTATACAATTTAGTTTCTTCAATATACAGTAAGGCAGTAATGTTAAGACTGAGAGGTACTAAAAGGAAAAAGAGAGAGGCATTGTTGGCCTCATACTCAAAACTGTAAAATCTAAGTTCATAAGTAAGCCATATTGCAAATTTGTTGTGCCCAGCTCAAGACCCAGAATCCCACAACCTTCACTTGTTCTTGAAATACAGAGACTAATTCTCGAGGTCGAGCACCGGTGGTTGTGAGAGAGATCAGAAAAAAGAAATAGGAAATTACACTTAAGGTCACTTATAGGCCTTAGTTTAGACATAAGGTTATTGTATAAGTTTTACACACATAAGGTCATTATACAATCATTTAAAAAATTCAGTTTCCAATTTTGCCCCTCGTATATATAGATATTTTCTGAATTCAAACTGAATTGAATTCAAAACAAGCTAAACCACCGAAACGGAGAGAGAGGGGAGAGCTTCTGTGTTCTAGAGAGAGCTTCTGTGTTCATCCATTCGAATCAGCTCTGTGTGTTTGTGTTAGTGAGAGAGAGAGAGAGAGAGAGAGAGGAGGAGAAGTTCCGGTGAATTTTGGGAGGAGAAGTTCCGGCGAATCGGAGGTTTTCGGTGATAAAAGCTTGGGTAAGCTTTCCATTCTGCTCACCTGTAGATATTTTGTGCTTTGTTTTGTTTGATTTGATGTATTGTTTGATTCGATTAAACTGATTTCGATTTTCGGTTTTCCGATTTTGATTCTTCTACTTTGGATTATGTATGGCGAATTGCGGTGATATTATTTTCTGTGTTCGTGTGTGATTGATGTGGCTAATTTGTGTGTTTTGATATTTCGTATAAATTATGACAAGTTACAGACTGTTAGTACTACATCTGTTGAGCGATTATACTATTGCATCCCATTGAACATACTAGTTACCTGTGCTGTGTGTTCTGTGTGTGTTTTGAGTTGATAGTACTACCTCTGTTGAGTGAGAACACTACTGCATCCCATTGAGCACGGTAGTTACATGTTCTGTGTGTGTTCTAACTTGATTGTACTACCTCTGTTGATTGAATACACTACTTTATCCCATTGAACACTCTAGTCAGCTGTTCTGTGTGTTCTGTGTGTCCGATTGTGTGAATACACTACTGATGTGTAGTAATGATACTACTTCTTTTTTGTAAGTATTTTTTGTTTTGATTTGCAGATTGGGATCTATGGATTTTGATTTGTATGCGAAGTGCACCTACATCGACAAAACAATCATGTTTGATCTTACGCCTACTAAAACTTTCATTGATATGGTGATGGAAGTGTCATCGCGTCTTCCTGGCTTGAGACCGTACTCTTTCACTCTTGGTTTCTCATTGCCACGTTATCCGAATTGCATGATATCTTGCGATAGGGATTTGAAATTGATGATGAAGACCATGATCGAACTTGAGGTATCGTCTGTGGATATTGTTGCTAGGGATTGTGGGCAGAGTAGTTCGGGTACTCTTGTGCATTCCGACATATCCTCTTTTGATGAAGCTTCTTCTTCTCTGACTTGCACGTCGTCGTCTTCAAATAAATTGCTTGATGCAAATGATTATTTGTCTTGCTTTAGGCCAGAAGCTCTGATTCTTTACTTGACAAATGAATGGGCAAGTTATATCAGCCATGTCAATCAAAAGTTTGAAGGTGGTGTTGTCGAGTTTAGGGAAAAGCTGAATCGTTATGCATTCGAGTCTGGTTTTACCTTCAAGTACTTCAGAAATCACAAGGATAGAATTGTTGCACAATGTTCTCAGAATGAAGGCAGCTGTCCCTGGAAAGTTTGTGCTCTAAGATGTAGGGCAAATAACTTTTTTGTCATCCGAGAGCTCAATAACACTCATACATGTACCACTGGTATTCGTGACCAAAAGAGTAAGCATCTTGGTTCTCATGCCATCAAGTCCATTGTTTGTTCTGAGTTGAAGTCCAATCCTTATGTAAAGCCGAGAGAAATCATGTCAACATTGCAAACTTCTTATGGCTTGCATGTGTCCTATCACAAGGCTTGGTATGCAAGAGAGTTTGCTGCATGTTCTGTACGGGGCAACGAAGGTGACTCCTACTCTCAGTTGTCGTGGTATCGTGAGCAGGTGTTGGCTACCAACCCCGGTTCTCATTGCATCTTGGAGGTGAATCCGCTCACTAGACGTTTTGAATGCTTCTTCTTATGTTTTGGTGGCTGTATTAAGGGGTTCATGTCATGCATGCCTATGTTATTTGTCGATGCTGCTCATCTCAAGGGCAAGTTCAAGGGTTACATGCTCTGTGCCACTGGAAAGAACGGGAACGAAGGTTCGTTTTTCAGTTTCAGGGATAGTGTGTAAAACTAGTAACAGTAGTACTGTCCAAAAACTAGAGTAGTACATTCTGTAAACTACAGTATTACAGACATCAAAGTTTTAGTTATCGTGCACCAAGTCCCAGTAGAGTAGTATTATCCATATACTAGAGTAGTACATTCTGGAAACTACAGTAGTACAATCAAAGTTCTAGTTGGCATGCATCAAGTCCCAGTAGTGTAGTACTTTCAAACAACTAGAGTAGTACATTCTGAAAACTACAGCAGTACTTTCAACCAACTGTTGTAGTGCTTTCCATGTGATAGAAATAAGTATCCAAGTGTTTTTTTTTCTAACTCCATCTCTTAAAAATTTGCAGAATTCTACCCGTTTGCATTTGTTGTTGTGGATTCTGAAAATAAAGCCAATTGGAAGTGGTTTTTCGATCATCTCTACACTATTTTGTCGCCACAAGGAAGGAACATTACTTTCTTCACGGATCGACATGAAGGGTTATTGGATGTTGTGGCTACGACATTCCCCGACTCTCCTCATTCCTACTGTTTCTATCACCTGAAAAAGAATGTGGAAAAGCTTTATGAGAAGGAAAAGGGTGTTTATGACGTGGAAACCATCATTCATGATTTCATGACGGTGACATACTCTCCAACAGTTGCTTGCTATCAATTCAACCTTCAGAAGTTGTTGATTTCTGGTCAAGATCTTATGAGAAACTTCTTGAGGTCACTGATTTTGGAGAAGTGGTGTAACGCCTTCTTCAAAGGTAATAGATATGGGGAAATGTCCAACAGCGTGGCTGAATCTTTCAATAATTGGACACGTGAATTGCGTCGGCTTCCTATTTTTGTGATGTTGGAGGGTTTGAGACAGAAATTGATGGTGATGATGGCTGAAAGGAAGATGAGATCAGAAACTTGGACCTCTACGTTGTGTCCTAAAATGGAGGAGACTTTGAGGGCTAGGATGAATGTGGGGAGGCACTGGACAGTTCGAAGGTCTAGTGAGACTTTGTATGA